>CANTUQ010000010.1:2077500-3277500 GCA_947683425.1 Excoecaria cochinchinensis | reverse complement strand
AATCACCAGCCCAAGCCTTGTACCATCAAGGTATATCAAATGGTGACCCGATCGATCGTTACGCTCGTGATGAGCTAGACCCGTTGGCAGGGACCATGCTTGGGTAACCCCAAAATATCATCACCCATGACCAAAGCTCATGTAATGGCAATAGATACTTCCCCTAGGTGGCATGTACCTTAATACAATGCTTGCTATGTGGGCCATTATATATTGAACAAATTCAACCCAATTAAATGGGCTTTTATCAAAGACTTTCATGCCCCGGTGGGCCCATCTTAATTTAGTTGAAATGTTTAAATACATAAAGGCCAAAATCCATGTGTATGCTCATTAGATAAGAGATGTTATGCTGCCGAATTTTCGCCAAGCACCATACTCATCCATGGGGTTCCTCGTTAACCCATGGATCAAGCCCACCTAGGAAAGAGACCGCATTACCTCGTGTGTGGGAGTAATATGGTTGGAAGGATCTACTTGCTGGCATGTGATTGTAAATGTTGCATAACTCACTATCATGCATTGTATATGTCATTCATACACCATCCTAACAATCTAATTTTTTCAGCCATCATAGATTAATCTAAGTGGACTAGAGGCTCAGACGGTCGACTAGCGAGGATGAATCCACTTTTTGAGTTGCCTGAATTAGTGCCCAACTGGGATTCTGAGTCACTCTCTCCAGGACCACAAATGGCAGAAGAGACTGCGGCATTGACCACTCAAGACCTAGTGAGGAGGCTAGAGGAATTTGAAAGAAGGATGCTTGACATGATGGGCGCTATGGCTGAAAGGATTTCCCATCCTCCTATTCCACCAGCACCTATGGCCCCACAGCCACCTGTTGCTCCGCAACCACAGGAAGTCCCTCCTCGGGGGCAAGCCGAACTGCTAGTGGGGAGGCTCCCTTCGTTGGAGTTGCTGCTCGCCAACCCATCCATGAACACAGGGCCGCTCCACCTGTCGAGCCAAGAGGAGAAAGGGTCCCTAACCCCAATAATTACTTTGTGATGGAAGAAGAAGATGAAGGGCCAATAGTTCACCAAGCTGCGAGGCCCAGAGCACCCAGAGTAGAGGATGAAGCTTTTAGAGGAATGAGACAGCAGATCGAAGCTATCACCCTCATGCTCTCAGCTGGAAAGGGGGTCAACCCAAAAGACAGAGATCTGGGGGACGAAGAGTTGCTGCCCCAAAGATTTAAGATGCCTGAGCTACCGAAGTTTGATGGCACCTCTGAACCATCCGCACATATCAAGCAGTACACCCTAGTCATGAAAGGCACAGGGCTGAGCAAGAAGCAGAAGGTGGAATATTTTTGCCTTAGTCTGGTGGGCCCGACAGTTGACTGGTACCACGGGTTGGATAGGAAGTCCAAGGAGGACTGGGACCTTTTAACCGAAGAATTCATGAAGCAGTATGACTGCAGCGCCAGGATGGAGGTCACCCTAAAGGATCTCGAGCTTCTACAGCAGAAAAATGATGAGTCATTCCATGAGTACCTTACAAGATGGAGAAACAGGGTCATGGAGATGAAGAGGAAGCCTGACACTGCAGACCAGATCAAGCTGTTTATCAGAAACTCATGCCCTTACTTAAGGGACTTACTCAGTTTTAAGGGGCTCAAGGACTAGGAGTCGCTTAAGGATATCGCTGTAGAAGCTGAGGAAGCTTACCTAGCAAAGAAAGCAAGCCAAAATAACTTTGCTGGGAAAGGCTATGGGAACCAGTTGGGATTCAAATCAGGAGGTGCTGGGAGCAGCAATAATAGGAATGGAAAGGCTGCAGAAGTTTCAGCTACTGGAGTGGGGAAAGGTCAAAGGCACTTTTCAAATTTGGGCCGCCTCTTATCCTGGGTGTTAAAGAGACTGATAAAAGAAGGAAAGCTACAGCCCCTGCCTCCTAAGCCGGCCAAAACCCAAGGACAACCGGGTCATAAAGATGATGAGTATTATGCTTTCCATCAGCACATGTGGCATATGACAGACCGTTACACGAGGCTAAGGCATGAAATTTAGGACTTGATTGATAGCAAGCAGATCACTGATCCTAAACAGAGGGAAGGTAAGAAGAAGTCCACCTGTAATTCCATGGTTGGTTCTAGCTTGCCTGAAGAGTATGTACTGCAAGATTTTTTTGGTAGTGAATACGATGCTACCACTCTCCCTAAGGCAAATGGAGGAGAGATCTTCGTGACAATGATAGACTCTTGGTCCACCGATGAGAATAGGGAAGAAAGTAAAGAAGGAAAGAAGGAGGGCCGGGCTTTAGAAATGGTTAATCCCTCGCAGCAGATTGAAGAGACTTATGCCTTGATTGCCCAAGAGATGGAATAAAAGGTTCGAAGAACTCAAAAAGAGGCTGTTGGCCATGATTCAAAAGAGAATGGACGCCATGGCACTAGTTCTTCAAACTCAAGTTATGGCGACTACCCTAGGCCGAGTAGGGTCGGCCACTGTGGAGAGAACCTATACAGCAGCAACTGCAGCGCCCCCTTTTACTCTTCAAAATAGAGGCAAGGAGCCATTTGATTCACCAGTTGGCCAAGGGAGCAGCCAGAGGTCTACTACAGGATTTGGTACTGTGCCTAATGAGGGCGAGGATCTAGTGAGGGCGTGTGATCTGCAGAAGGAAAACCTGGATATCCGCAATGATAGTGAGGGTAAGGCAAAGAGGATGGAAGTCCTGAACGCGAAAGGATGCCAAAGTCACTTTTCTAATTTGGGTCGACCTCTATCCTGGGTGTTGGAGAGGCTGATGAAAGAAAGCAAGTTGCGACCTTTGCCACCCAGACCGGCTAAGAGTCAAGGGCAGCCAGGGCACAGAGAGGACCATTACTGCACCTACCACCAGCATACCGGCCACCTGACAGATTACTGCCGGACATTGAGAAACAAGATCCAGGATCTCATCGACACCAATCAGATCACGGATCCTGAGAAGAGAGAAAAGAAGAGAAAGGCAGGCTACAATGCAGCCCCTCCACCATGATGATGATCGGGTCCTCTTAATCCACTAATGAGAGTGGAAATGAAGATTATGTTCTTTCTTTTTCAATATTTGTTATTATTTTGAGAACAATTTTTTATGATAATGTTTGGTTATTTCAATAGAACGATTTTTGCTTATTTGTATGATATTTCTATTTGATTTCATTTAACATGATCACACTGCATTTACTTTGGCATTAATTCAAATAATATGACTGCAGTTAATCTCGAAACTTTGGGGAACCCAAAGAAAATCTTGATAGCATCTGATATAACTCCTGTAGAGAGGGAAATTAAAAAAAAAAGAAAAATAAAAAAAAAACTAGTTGCAATTAGGGGATTGGATGAAAACTCACTAAGAGCACTAGAACATTTCTGATTACCCATCAAAGCGATCCCTGGATAAGACGAAACCTAGGAAATGATTTAGGCAACCTTTTCTTTGTATAACTCTCTAAATGACCATTTCCTACCTTTATTTCACAATCGCTTGCTAGACCATTGAGCCTTTATGTGAGTATGCTAAATGCGTGCCGATTTTTTCTTGTTACACATGTCAAAACTATCCCTAAACCTAAAATGAATTTTGCCTCCCCTTAGAAGAGTGGCCGCTCCAAAAAGGATGGGTGTACATTGTGACAATTCTTTGAAAAAAAATTGCCTGGATAAGGATGAGTTTACGTTTTGAGAAGAGGGTTTAGTCAGGCACAAAAGACATGAGCTCGTGAAAATAAAGAAAGAAAAAAAAAAGAGAGAAATATAAGCAGAGTATCCTCTTGATGAGTTTCTAATGCAATCACTTCAACTTAATGTTATTTTGAACTAAAAGTATCCAAATTCAAGAATACCTTTGTGGTGCGGCCATTTTTCTCTAGCAACCTGATCCTTTTTTTGATAGCCATGTACCTAAGCCTAACATTACAACCAAAATAAGACCTCTTGATTCTTGTTTTAGTCTTATCCAATTAGCGGAGATGACCTTCTAATAAGGTTTGGTACGTAAGAAGAGGCATATGGTGTTTCCTGAGCTTAAAGCGAGGAGCCGCGAGTGCATTCATGCATTCGATTTAAGTCTCGTCCCCAAAGTTGCATCTAGAATTCACGTTCAAAGAAAAAAATTAAGAGATGAGAGAAAATCTTCAATTATGAAACTCGAGAGGGCTGATTGATAACAAGAGTTGGATGCGTTCAAGATCTATCCTGAGATTAGCTGGGGTCTTGTATTCCTTGAGATTAATTTAAAACAATGATCATGTTTAATGAAATGAAAGTGAAACACATGCATTTATGCAATGATTTATTGATGTAATCATAGCAGCTCACCTTATGTGGTCAAAGTCATCTACTGCAAGTGCTTTAGTCGACTCATCCTCCTATCAAATGCCAAGACTCCTGAAAGATTCTCGGGTAATATATTCAGCCTCTTCAGCAATCAGCAGAAAAAAAAAGAAGCCGTTATAGTGAAAACCGTAACTGGCGCTCTAAGATAAAATTAGGCAAAAGGATAGGGTGAAAACCTGAAAACAGGTAGTCTGTACTTAAAAAAAAAAAAGCCGCTGGATTGGGTTGGATCCTCTCCAGGCAAAATTAAGGCACAGGGTTATGTGAAAATCCGCAAAGGACGCATCTCCCATTAAGAAAAGCTAGTGTGAAAATCCACAAGGGACGCACTACCATCAAATAATGACTATAGGTACCGAATGAGAATCTTGAAATCCCAGAAGGGCATGAAATTCAAAAGCAGCTTAAAAGGCATCGATCCTATTGCAAATTGCAGCTAGCCCGGTTGTCATCTCTAAGTCCACATAGATGATTCTTATCCTGCATTCCTGCATTACTCATGCATTTCACTTGCATGCTCACTATTTTTCCTGCATATTTTAGTTTCCCTATTTTGCAGAGAGAGAGATTTGATGCGGACACCGACGGAAACCGAGTGATGACATCAGTCCAAACAACCGACCAAAGACCTTTGAGGAGGCAAATTCCGAAGGCCTTTGAGGAGGCAAAATCCAGAAGACCTTTGAGGAGGCAAGTTCCAGAGACCTTTGAGGAGGCAAATTCCGAAGACCTTTAAGGAGGCAAATTTCAAAGACCTTTGAGGAGGCAAATTCCGAAGGCCTTTGAGGAGGCAAAATCCATAAGACCTTTGAGGAGGCAAATTCCAGAGACCTTTGAGTAGGCAAATCTAGAAGACCTTTGAGGAGGCAAATTTCAAAAACCTTTGAGGAGGCACATTTCGAAGACCTTTGAGGAGGCAAAATCCAGAAGACCTTTGAGAAGGCAAATCTCGAAGACCTTTGAGGAGGCAAATTCAGAAGCCCTCTGAGGAGGCAAATCTCGAAAACATTTGAGGAGGCAAATTCAGAAGCCCTCTGAGGAGGCAAATCTCGAAGACCTTTTAGGAGGCAAATTCAGAAGACCTCTGAGGAGGCAAATCTCGAAGTCCTTTGATGAGGCAAAACCCAAAAACCTCTGAGGAGGTTAGACACCAAAATCTCATAGTCCTCTGAAGGGGGGCAAAATTTCTAAGTCCTATCAAGGGGCACCATTTCAACAGACGATAATACGCCCACAAGATGGCAAAAACCACCACCATGGATTCCCCGCTTCGGAAAGGTAAGAGCTGCTTCAGGTACGCGTCTCTTTTCCTTTACTTCTTTGAGTTTAGGCTCACCTAGACACTAGTGTACTAGATTCCCCTAAACTGGGGGCAACTGTAGACACTGGGGGCAACTGTAGACACCGGGTCCTGGGTCAGCCTAGATCGAAGTTACCCAATGATGATAAGATGCCTTCACAGGCTAAAAAGGTTAAAAGTGATGATTTCCTCATCAAATTTACATTTTAGAGTGAGAAATTGAAAAATAATAAAAAAATATTTTAAAAAATGGGGCTTAGATTTATAGTATTTTTGTAAATTAAAATAAAATAAAATAAAATAAATTTCGGATCGCGAGTGTCGGGCGCGGCGGCGCGCGTACGGCAGCGCGCTGGTGCCTAGCTCGCGGGAGCCCAGCGCGCTTGGCACGAAGAGGCGACGCGCAGCGTCGCCAATGCTGCGCGTCGCTAAAAAGCAACATGCAGCGTTGTGCGCGCTGCGCGCAATTTCCGCGCCTCTGCGCGCGGTTTCCGCGCGGAGTTTGCTGCGGGAAGCCCGTCTCTCTATAGCGACGGGCTTCCCTCCTGTGCTGACCGTCGCTATAGGGTCTGATACCTTTTTTTCCGATTTTTCACCATTTTTTCCGATTTTTTCACCCAAAAATCCATTTTTTATCCCATTTTTTTGGGTTTTTGAGTCCAAATTAAATTCTAAAATATTTTTTTAGATAATTAATTAATAAAACTTGATTTCACCATTAAAAATAAAAAAAATTTGTGTTAAAATAAATTTGTTTTCCTTAATTAAATTAGGGCAACCTTTTTTATCTTATAAATATTTTATGATGAAAAATCAAAGGGAGCCTCCACATTTATTTTTTTTAGACCTGAAATTTTCAGAATTCTTCTTCTTCTTCTATTTTCTTTTCAAAAAATTTCAAATTTCTCTTTTAATTAAAAAGATTTAATTGGAATTGAAAAAATTTTCAATTCTTAATTATTCCAATTAATTTCTTTGTTTTTCCTCCATAAACACAAGAAATTAATCATCACTTTGAAATCAATTTCTTTTCAATTTTAAGCATAAAAATTAATTCCTTTGTTTTCTCCATAAACAAAGAGAATTAATTTTATTGCTAAAATATTCTTTCATGCAATTTTCCGTAAAATCATCACTTTTCTTTCATCAAATCCAATACTCTGAGGGTAAATATTTTAGGGTTAATTTCTATTTTCTTTTATCTTATTTATATTTAATTTATTCATGTATATTTTACTGTTTTTATTGATTTATTTATTGTTTTCATTTATTCATTTGTTATATTGATTTTATATTTGTTCTATTTAATTGTTTATATTTGATTTTATTTTTATTCATGTGAATATTGTTTTCTTTTAATTCCTAACTTGTAAATAATTTATTTTATTTTGATTCCTCATTATTTTTAACATGCAAATAATTAATTAATTTTTGTTAATCATTTTTGCCATATAAATAGTTTATATTAATTATGAACACATCAATTAACCTTGTCATATATCATTATTATTTTCAACATTCCTTTGTTTACTAACTTTTATTATTCTTTTTATCATTGTTACATGATTTATTTATTATTATTTATTTATTTATTCATTTATTATTTTTTACTTTTCATCATTATTTTCATCATGTGTATATTTTCATGTACTAATTAATTAACATGTTTTATTTTATTTTCATCACATCATTTAATCATTTATCATATATAATGCATGTTTCTCATTTATTTTAGTTTGTTAACATTTTGATTCAATTATCATTCTTTTCATGTCATCTTATTTTATTTTAATTTGTTATTCATTATTTTGTATGTTTAATTGATTTAATTGATTTAATTACTAACATTATTTTATTTGTATTTTATTTTTTTTATATCTAAACTCATTTTTTTTGATTGGGCATTTTTACGAGCACACGGGGAGGTCCAAAAGGCTCGCTCGGAATATTTATTTTTCTTTATTTGTAATATTTTATTTATTTAGCTTTGTTTATTTATTTTTGCCATATAATTTTCTTGTAAAATTGTTTATTTAGGCCTGCTAGAAAGAAAGTCACTAAACCATTTTTATTAATTAACTTGGTATTTTTCCTAAATAAAAATGGGACCAATGTCTCAATTTTCTCCATCCAAAATCATCACATAAAAATTGTTTCATAATAATATGCATGTGAGGACCAATGTCCTCAAAATTAATGAATGTCTCGATTTATGCATGATCTGTATTTTATTTACAATGGGGGTTGTATTCCGCCCCTAGTTTTATTGTAATATTTTTACATATGCTTCATTTTACTTATGCTTTTACCGCTTTTCTTAAATGTATGTTGTACGCTTTAATTAATTGCATTAAATGTATGTGAAATGGGATGAAATAATAAATTAATAAATAAATAAATAATAATAAATAAATCATGTAACAATGACAAAAAGAATAATAAAAGTTAGTAAACAAAGGAATGATGAAAATAATAATGATATATGACAAGGTTAATTGATGTGTTCATAATTAATATAAACTATTTACATGGCAAAAATGATTAAAAAAAATTAATTAATTTTTTGCATGTTAAAAATAATGAGGAATCAAAATAAAATAAATTATTTACATGTTAGGAATTAAAAGAAAATAATATTCACATGAATAAAAATAAAATCATATATAAACAATTAAATAGAACAAATATAAAATCAATACAACAAATGAATAAATGAAAACAATAAATAAATCAATAAAAATAATAAAATATACATGAATAAATTAAATATAAATGAGATAAAAGAAAATAGAAATTAACCCTAAAATATTTACCCTCAGAGTATTGGATTTGATGAAGGAAAAGTGATGATTTTTCGGAAAATTGCTTGAAAGAATAATTTAGCAATAAAATTAATTCTCTTTGTTTATGGAGAAAATAAAGGAATTAATTTGTATGCTTAAAATTGAAAAGAAATTGATTTCAATGTGATGATTAATTTCTTGTGTTTATGGAGGAAAAACAAAGAAATTAATTGGAATAATTAAGAATTGAAAATTGATTTTCAATTCCAATTAAACCTTATTAATTAAAAGAGAAATCTGAAATTTATTGAAGAGAAAATAGAAGAAGAAGAATTCTGGAAATTTCAGGTTTAAAAAAAATAAATGTGGAGGCCCCCTTTGATTTTTCATCATAAAGTATTTATAAGATAAAAAATGTTGCCCTAATTTAATTAAGGAAAACAAATTTATTTTAACACAAAATTTTTTTATTTTTAATGATAAAATCAAGTTTTATTAATTAATTATCTAAAAAAATATTTTAAAATTTAATTTGGACTCAAAAACCCAAAAAAATGGGATAAAAAACGGATTTTTGGGTGAAAAATCGGAATAAAGGGTGAAAAATCGGAAAAGAGGGTATCAGACCCTATAGCGACGGCCAGCACAGGAGGGAAGCCCGTCGCTATAGAGAGAAGGGCTTCCCGCAGCCAGCTCAGCACGGAAACCGCGCGCAGAGGCTCGGAAATCGCGCGGTGCGGCTCACAACGCTGCGCGTCGCCTCTTCGTGCCCAGCACGCTAGGCGCCAGCGCACCTGCGTGCTGCCGCGCCCGACACTCGCGATCCGAATTTTTTTATTATTATTTTTATTTACAAAAATACTATAAATCTAAGCCCCATTTTTCAAATTTAATTTTTAAAATATTTTTTATTATTTTTCAATTTCTCACTCTAAAATGTAAATTTGACGAGGAAATCATCACTTTCAACCTTTTTAGCCTGTGAAGGCATCTTATCATCATTGGGTAACTTCGATCTATGCTGACTCAGGACCCGGTGTCTACAGTTGCCCTTAGTTTAGGGGAATCTAGTACACTAGTGTCTAGGTGAGCCTAAACTCAAAGAAGTAAAGGAAAGAGACGCGTACCTGAGGCAACTCTTACCTTTCCGAAGCGGGGAATCCGTGGTGGTGGCTTTTGCCATCTTGTGGGCGTATTATCGTCTGTTGAAATGGTGCCCCTTGATAGGACTTAGAAATTTTGCCCCCCTTCAAAGGACTATGAGATTTTGGTGTCTAACCTCCTCAGAGGGTTTCGGGTTTTGCCTCCTCAAAGGACTTCGAGATTTGCCTCCTCAGAGGTCTTCTGAATTTGCCTCCTCAAAGGTCTTCGAGATTTGCCTCCTCAGAGGGCTTCTGAATTTGCCTCCTCAAAGGTCTTCTTGATTTGCCTCCTCAGAGGGCTTCTGAATTTGCCTCCTCAGAGGGCAAAAGTCTTCTGGATTTTGCCTCCTCAAAGGTCTTCGAAATTTGCCTCCTCAAAGGTCTTTGAAATTTGCCTCCTCAAAGGTCTTCTTGATTTGCCTCCTCAAAGGTCTCTGGAATTTGCCTCCTCAAAGGACTTCTGGATTTTGCCACCTTAAAGGCCTTCGAAATTTGCCTCCTCAAAGGTCTTTGAAATTTGCCTCCTCAAAGGTCTTCGAAATTTTCCTCCTCAAAGGTCTCTGGAATTTGCCTCCTCAAAGGTCTTCTGGATTTTGCCTCCTCAAAGGCCTTCGGAATTTGCCTCCTCAAAGGTCTTTGGTCAGTTGTTTGGACTGACGTCATCACTCGATTTTTGTCGGTGTCCGCATCAAATCTCTCTCTCTGCAAAATAGGGAAACTAAAATATGCAGGAAAAATAGTGAGCATGCAAGTGAAATGCATGAGTAATGCAGGAATGCAGGATAAGAATCATCTATGTGGACTTTGAGATGACAACCGGGCTAGGTGTAATTTGCAATAGGATCGATGCCTTTTAAGATGCTTTTGAATTTCATGCCCTTCTGGGATTTCAAGATTCTCATTAGGTACCTGTAGTCATTATTTGAAGGTAGTGTGTCCCTTGTGGATTTTCACACTAGCTTTTCTTAACGGGAGATGCGTCCTTTGCGGATTTTTACATAACCCTGTGCCTTAATTTAGCCTGGAGAGGATCCAACCCAAGATGGATATGTATGCGCCGTCTTAGGCTCCCTGAGGCTAGATGACCCTTCCCAATATTCTATTGGGTGGCGACTCCAAGAAACCTCATTGTTGCCCAAAATAGATGCACTTGTAAATACCTTACAAGTTTTATGAACCTTTCATGATCACCCTAAAGCGGGCTTTCGGGAGGCCGCGAGGTTCGGCGCACGTCACAAGATGCATTTTTCGCTAAGAGAGATTATTGTGAAAACCCACAAGGGGTGCACTACTTTTAAAAACAATGACATACTTGGAGTAATAAGGGACTACCGGTGAAGGCAACAGAAGGGTCAGCATAGACAATCCAAGCCTAAGATCGTCTCAGCCAGAATTAGGGGAAATGTAGTTAACCCACGATGGATCCCGTCCAATATCCCAAATAGCCTAAAGTCGCCAGTCAGCTCGTCGAAAGTCACAGCTAGATATCTAAAAAGGCAAAACAAAAGGACGATGCTGGCCCAATAAGTCAATGCGGTAGAAAAGTCCTCTAGTGCCTCGATTAAGGGCTTGAGAGCAAAGGTGGTCCCTCGAGGAGCCAGTCTACTAGCTAATGAAGAAGAAACACCTGAGGCCAATGCTACGTCCCTCGTACGGTCGAAGTTGCAAGCTGGGATGCAAGGAAGTGTGCCAAGTGGAAACCTTGCCTCAATAATAGTGGCAAACTCTTTAGGCAGGAGGCATAATTCTTGGTAGGCAAACCTGAATACATGGAAGCGAGGGTCCTAGAAGCTTACCGCGATTAATAAGAGATTCTGGTCTAATCTAATCCTCTTCAGAAATTTCAAATAGGAATAAGGGATTAAAAGGGTATTTTCCCAAGTTCGGGGGTGGAGGGCAGAATATAACATTTTCTGAAAGTTTCGGAATGAAAATTAAATATAAAGGGAAAAGAAAAGGAGGACAAGAAGAAAAACCTGGAAAAAGAAGCTCTGGTGGAGGTCTGGAGTGTTGAGTGCAAGAAATTCGAGGAAAATAAGGGCCATTTAAAGAGAAACACCGACAGATGGGCTGCCCGTCGTTCGGTCTTCTGGCGGGGAGCCCGTCAGTCAACCTGGCTGACCCTTGGGAGATCTATCCTCCTGCACATTTCATGTATGTCACGCGCATAAAATATTTTTTGCATATTTTCTTCGCCTTTTATTTTACAGTGGAGAAAATTTGACAGAGATGTGTACTAGGTATGAAAATCAAGAGCAAAATGTTCAGGGAGTATTTGCATTTTCAATTTTTTTTTTAAAAAATGGAGGGAAAGAAGAAAGAAAGAAAAAGCGAGAATTTTAAGAGACCGATGGGATGCCCATCGCTCGGTGTGCCTATGAGAAGCCTATCGGTCAGTCAAAACTATAAAAGGTGCGTGCAGTCTTCTCTTTCCTCTTTTTTGCTCTTCTTCTTCCTTCTTTCTCGTGAACCGACACCCCTACTCGATTTTTTAGCCATTTTTTGCTCATTTTTTATCCCTTTTGTGCACCACTTGTGCCAAAACAATCCTCGCTTCATTGCGCACGTGTAGGACCAATTTTCTTTCAGTTTTTTTGAGTTTATTTTCAGTCCACTTCGTAGACTATCAGGTTGGTTTTACCATAATTTCTGCTTCTTTTTAGTTTATTTTTACTTAATTTTCATTTTAAATGCATGATAAGTTTATACATTTTAAATGTAGAATGAATTATGTCCGTTTATTTTCTGCATTTTGGAACCCTATACCATGATAACTGAGGTACAAATAGATGATAATAATGATAATAAATGACTTAAAAATATGCCCTTGATGGGAAAACTGAACTAGACTGACTAGACAAATAACTGATTCTCATATGCAGTAATTACACCAAATAAAATTGTTATTTGGGGCCTGGGACCTGTCCCTTTATTTGTATTTTCATGCAGGGAGTTGAGCATATAGTTGCCGGGATGCTGCCCGAATTTTTTTAAATTTTTTAGGTAGGCACATCCTTGTCGGGATGCTGCCTAAATTTTTAGGAGGCACAATTTTAGCCGAAATGCTACTGAAATTTGCAAAAAAAAAAATCAATCTTTTTGATTAGCTTACTTGTGATTGTGATTCAAAGCTAACTAAGCTAACTTTTATTCCTTTTAGGATGCCTCTATGATGTAACATCCCTCAGGATCAGGCGAGCCTCAGGCTCCTGAGTAGATGACCGACGAGGCTAGAAGGAGGTTTCAGGCCTTGGCATATGTACAGTTTCGCGCCAACTGCTTCATCTCTAGGCCATTTCTGCAGAGCATGGGGATGCTTGAGGAGGTCGATGCGCTCATAGGGGCGGCATGGTAGACAGAGTTCCTATGGCCCTCATTTTAGACCCATTATGAGGTTGTCAGAGAGTTCTTGGCCACTCTTTATTACGAGGGGTTCCAGAGATCGGACACAGAGGAGGGAGTCATCCAGTTTTGGGTTAGAGGATACCATTATAGCACCACGCGCCAGACTTTTTCACAGGCCATGGAAATTCCTCGCGGGGATGATGTGATGATTCCCCAGAGGACTGTTCAGAGGCAGCATTGGGAGGTGGTGATTATGCCGGGAGTATCATATGATCATGATAAGGCGAAGAGCTCGGTGCTCTCGTCTCAGGCGCTACGACACATGCACAGGGTCCTCTCCAGTTCCTACTTGGGTCGGGCAGGTAAACCGGGTTCAGTAAATGGGGCCGAGATATGGAGTCTGTGGGCAATGGTAGCAGGTCAGCACCTTAATATTAGCCACGAGATAGTGGCAATTCTAGTTAGGTTCGCACGGGGGACAGGCCGTATTGTATGGGCCGGCAGAATAATTACCAGACTGCCATTACACCTGAGAGTTGATTCGGGGAGCTATAGGACTCCACTCGATGAGGTTATTTTTGTGCATGCCATAGCGGCTCAGACCATGGGCATGATTGCACCAGTGCACAGTCACCCAGAGGAGTATAGGCTACTCACTATGTTAGAGACTTGGCAGTTGTTTAATCTACTTTCACTCCAGCCAAAAGAGGATGATCAGGGAGGGCCCCAAGAGGAGCAGCCAGCACAGCAGCCTCAGTCTCAGCAGTATCAGGGTCTATAGCCACCTCCACAGTAGCCTTAGCCAAAGGAGAGTCAGCCCCACACGCCCTTTAACATGGACATCGAGTTCAGTGTGGATGACTTGCTGAGCACCCCTCCGTCATAGAGAGCGCAGAGCCTCACTCCACCACCACCATCGTGGATTCAGCGCTCTGAGCTTCGAGAGACTGGGAGGTTTTATCCTTACAATAGGTCAGGGGATCCGAGGGCATCCACATCCATAGGTCCTCCACCTCCGTGACCTCCGGCACACCAACACCGACTAGCCCATTGCCTCATCCTCAGCCAGCACATCCAGACATCATTACTGCCATGACTGCTGCTTTGGCTACTTTGGAGCAACTGTAGGAGGAGAGGGATTGAGCTCTGCTTGAGTGCCTGGACCGACATAAGGAGAGAGACTGAGTCTTGCTTGAGCACCTAGACTGGTAAGTGAGGATGATAGGGGAGCAAGGGAGACTGATTGTGGAGTTGAGACAGGGTTTGAGTGCCTCACAGGCGGCGGCAACCCAGAAGGTAGATGTGGCTGTCCAGATGGCAGATGAGTCCATCACTACTTTTATATTTCGGGTGGAGGCATTAGAGGGTGCTGTGCCGACTATATCCGCATCCATTCGGGACCTGAGGGAGCAGATTTAAACTAGGCTCACAGGCATTAGAGATGCGTCTAGACGTTTGGGCTTGGAGCAGTCTCAGGGTATTGTGGGTCTGGGCAGGGTGACCAACGAGACATTGGAGTTCTTTAGGACTTGTGCGCAGCCATTCCTAGATGGATATGCTCTGGTCCAGTTTCAGTAAGTCACCCGAGCAGCCCGAAAGCCATCACCGGCAGCACTGCCCCCGATTATCATTCATTCTCAGCCACCTACTGGAGCCAGTCCATCAGCCCCTGCCAACCAGCCTCTAGCCTCGAGAGCTGGGCCCTCTACCTCCACAGCAGGACCCTCCTTGTCCAGTGCACAGCCCATCTACGTATAAAATAACGAGGAGGATTCGGAGGAGCCCACAAACTATTCTCCCCTATAGCATATATTCAGGGATTTTATATTTTGTTATATTTTATACAAAATCCATACATGTTTTACTAGTGGAATTTTCATACATGTTTTACTAGTGGAATTTTCACTTTCTTAAATTTACTTTTATTTTAGCAATGTATATTCTTGCTAGTGCTTCATGTTTGGCTTTGAGAACAGCTGATGTATTGAAATAAGACAACAATAGAAAGGAATAAAGTAAATGACAAAAAAATGGATAAAAATAAACAATGATAAACAGACATAATAAAATGATCAAATAAGTCAAAAAGGCAAAAGCTCATGCTTTTAAAAATCCAAATAATACAATTAGGTAACAAAATCCTTTGAAATTGTAGGCAGGATAGGCCAAATGATCCATGACACATAAATTCGAAATCATCTTGACCAGATAGTGGTCTTGACTAGATGGTTGTCAACAGTCAGAAATCATACCGATCGGATGGTGGTCGGCCAATCAGATATCACATTGACCGGATAGTGGTCACCTAGTCAGAAATCACGTTGATTGGATGGTGGTCAACCAATCAAAAGTCACGTTGACCAGATGGAGGTCAGCCAATCAAAAATCATGCAGACCGGAGGGTGGTCAGAAATCAAAGATCATGCCTTGTAGACCGGATGGGGATTAGCAAGAGTATACCATGCAGGCCTAGAAATGGCCAGCAAGACGAATGCAATAGATCCAATCACACGCCTTGTAGATCGGATTGGGGGTTAGCAAGGAATATGCCGTGCAAGCCCAGAAGTGGTCCGCAAGATAAATGCGGCATAGTAAATGGGTTGTAGTAGAATCCACTATAACCCGATAGCAGCGATCATTTATCATGCAAATCGGATGGAGGTTAGCAGGACATGCCTTGCAGATGGGATGGGGATTAGCAGAACAATTGCAATGAAGTTGTAGTTAGATAACACTACAGCTCAACGACAGCAATCAGAAGCCTTACAAATCGGATGGGGGTTAGCAAGGACATGATGTACATGCCGGATGGTGGTCAGCATATTATTGCGAATAGGTCGTAGTAGAGTACGCTATAACTCAGTGGCGTCAAGCCACAAGTCTTAAGCATAGCAAAAATGTAAGGATTGCCTCAGGTATGCATTTCTTTCCTTTTCTTTGAATTTTGGCTCATCTAGACACTAGTGCACTATTTCCCCAAAATTGGGGGCAACTATAAATACTAGGTCCTAAGGCAGTCCATATCAAAGTTATCCAGGGAGCTATAGGCCTCCACTCGATGAGTTGATCCGGACTGCTATTACACCTGAGAGTTAATCCAGGGAGCTATATGCCTCCACTCGATGAGGTTATTTTTGTGGATGCCATAATGGCTCAGACCATGGGCATGATTGCACCAGTGCAAGGTCCCCCAGAGGAGTATAGGCTACTCACTATGTCAGAGACTCGGTAGTTATTTAATCTACTTTCACTCTAACCAAAGGAGGATGATCAGGGAGGGCCCCAAGAGGAGCAGCCACCATAGCAGCCTCAGTCTCAGCAGTATCAAGGTCCACAGCCACCTCCACAGTAGCCTTAGCCAAAGGAGAGTCAGCCCCACACGCCTTTTAACATGGACATCGAGTTCAGTGTGGATGACTTGCTGAGCACCCCTCCATCACAGAGAGCGCAGAGCCTCACTCCACTACCACCATCGTGGATTCAACACTCCGAGCTTTGAGAGACTGGGAGGTTTTATCCTTACAACGGGTCAGGGGATCCGAGGGCATCCACATCCATAGCTCCTCCACCTCCGCGACCATCGGCACAGCCAGCACCGACTAGCCTATTGCCTCATCCTCAGCCAGCATATCCAGACATCATGGCTGCCATGACTGCTGCTGCTTTGAAGCAACTATAGGAGGAGAGGGATCGAGCTCTGCTTGAGTGCCTAGACCGATAGGAGGAGAGAGACTGAGTCTTGCTCGAGCACCTAGACTGGTAGGAGAGGGTGATAGAGGAGCAGGGGAGACTGATTGTGGAGTTGAGACAGGGTTTGAGTGCCTCACAGGCGGCGGCAGCCCAGAAGGTAGATGCAGCTATCCAGATGGTAGATGAGTCCATCACTACTTTTAGATTTCGGGTGGAGGCATTAGAGGGTGTTGTACCGACTATATCCGCATCCATTTAGGACCTAAGGGAGCAGATTTAGACTAGGCTCACAGGCATTAGAGATGCGTCCAGACGTCGGGGCTTGGAGAAGTCTCAGGCTATTGTGGGTCTGGGCAGGGTGATCAACGAGACATTGGAGTTCTTCAGGACTTGTGCGCAGCCATTCCTAGATGGATATGCTCTGGTCCAGTTTCAGCAGGTCAGCCGAGCAGCCCGAAAGCCATCACAGGTGGCACCGCCCCCGATTATCATTCATTCTCAGCCACCTACTGGAGCCAGTCCATCAGCCCCTGCCAACCAGCCTCCAGCCTCAAGAGCTGGGCCCTCTACCTCCACAACAGGACCCTCCTTGTCCAGTGCACAGCCCATCTACGTATCAAATGACGAGGAGGATTCGGAGGAGCCTACAGACTATTCTCCCCTATAGCATTTTTTTTAGGATTTTATATTTTGTTATATTTTATACAAAATCCATACATGTTTTACTAGTGGAATTTTCACTTTCTTAAATTTACTTTTATTTTAGCAATGTGTATTCTTGCTAGTGCTTCATGTTTGGCTTTGAGAACAACTGATGTATTGAAATAACACAACAATAGAAATGAACAAAGTAAATGACAGAAAAATTGATAAAAATAAACAATGATAAACAAACATAATAAAATGATCAAATAAGTCAAAAAGGCAAAAGCTCACACTTTCAAAAGATCCAAATAATGCAATTAGGTAACAAAATCCTTTGAAATTGTAGGTAGAATAGGCCAAATGACCCACGACACATAAATCCGAAATCATCTTGACCAGATAGTGGTCTTGACTAGATGGTTGTCAACCAGTCAGAAATCATACCGATCGGATGATGGTCAGCCTATCAGAAATCACATTAACCGGATAGTGGTCACCTAGTCAGAAATCACGTTAATTTGATGGTGGTCAACCAATCAAAAGTCACATTGACCAGATGGAGGTCAGCCAATCAAAAATCATGCAGACCGGAGGGTGGTCAGCAAATCAAAGATCATGCCTTGCAGACCGGATGGGTATTAGCAAGAGTATACCATGCAGGCCTAGAAATGGCTAGCAAGATGAATGCAGTATATCCAATCGCACGCCTTGCAGATCAGATGGGGTTAGCAAGGAATATGCCGTGCAGGCCCAGAAGTAGTCCACAAGATAAATGCGGCATAGTAAACGGGTTGTGGTAGAATACACTACAACTCGATTGCAGCGATCATTTGTTATGCAAATCGGATGGAGGTTAGCAGGACATGCCATGTAGATTGGACGGGCATCAGTAGAACAATTGGAATGAAGCCGCAGGTAGATAACACCACAGCTCAACGACAGCAATCAGAAGCCTCAAATCGGATGGGGGTTAGCAAGGACATGCTGTGCAGGCCGGATGGTGGTCAGCATATTATTGCGAATAGGTCGTAGTAGAGTATGCTACAACTCAGTGGCGGCAAGCCACAAGTCTCAAGCACAGCAAAAAGGTAAGGACTGCCTCAGGTATGCATTTCTTTCCTTTTCTCTGAATTTTGGCTCATCCAGACTAGTGCACTAGTTTCCCCAAAATTGGGGGCAACTATAAACACTGGGTCCTGAGGCAGTCCATATCAAAGTTATCCGATGAAGATATTGGTTCCCTTATTAGGGAAAAAGGACGAGAGTTGTAGATTTTTGCCCTTTGAATTCACAAGGATCAAGGATTTCTGGCAACGGGAGACTGCTATGTGTCAAAAAGAAGTTTTTGAATTTAAAATTGGTCTTTGGGGTTGACTGATGGGATACCCATCAGTCAAAGATTGATCCATCGCTCACTCTGAATGGTGGTTGTCCCTCTCGCGAGGGCCGTCTATCTCTCGCGTGTAAGGGATGCCCGTCCCTCAAGTGAGTGAAGCCTGTCGCTCGCTCCAGGGATGCCCATCCCTCGCGGGAGCAATGCCTGTTGCTCACGTGGGATGGCTCATCCCTCGCACAAGCGACATTCATCGCTCGAGCCCGTCCCTTAGGATTACCAATCGTTCAAAATGACCGCGGCTGCCCTAGCAACCGACGCCCATCGGTATGCCAAGAGATGCCGTCGGTCGGTGATCTGCAGTGACTCTGTGGGGATTTCACTGGATTTCTCGGGATTTAAGATATATTTCCAAATGTTCTCTTTGATTTCCAAATCTTCTTCAAATGTTTTCAAATATTTGATTTGATTTTCAAATATTATCCGAGATTTAGCGGTTATGATCCGATTTTGCAAATCTCTTTCAAATTCAAATTCAAAATTTTAAAACTTTTTGAATTTTTCACCTTAGTCTATAAATAGGGAGGTAAGGTTCATTATCAGTGGTTGGCAATTTTTATCAAAATATTGGAGTTTTCTTGCTAAAAATTCAGAAAGAGCTTTTTCTTATTTTCATAAAAAATCAATCAAATCTTTTCAAATTAAGGTGAATCCGAGAAAATGAAATCAATTAATTTCTACTCGATTTAGCCTTTTTAACATTCCATATTTTTGCTACAGAAACATCGAAGGAAAAATATAATTTTCTTTTCTTGATTTAATTTCAAAAAAATACAATTTTGCGGTAGAAAATTCTCCGAAATTTCACATCATTGAATAATCCTTGTAGACTTCGAAGGTAGAAATCACGTGTCACTTACCTTCAGAAAGTTATATTTTGAGGGTAAATATTCTGGGTCAACCTTTAATTCATTCTGTTGTTTCATATTAATTTGTTTTGTGGTTAATTGCTCGAAAAGGTAATTAATTAGTTGTAAAAATTAAGATTTGATCGGAATTCTTCATTTTTTCTGGATCTGGGACGACCAACGGGCTGAGGGTCCATTGACAGCCATCATGAAACTCCGCCTCTTCCCGTCGGTCGGCCCAAGGACGACCGTCGCTCGTACGATGTGGGCCATCCCTAGGCCTTCCTTCCTCTTTCTCTTTATCTTTTTTTACTTACATTTTTATTCTTTTTTTTTTCTTTATTTTCCATGGTGATTTTCTATAGCTTCTTCATTTTTATTTATTTTATCATGCTTATGGTTGTTTGATTATTTTACTGACGTGTCCTCTATTTTTTTGTGAGTCTAATTATTTTTTTCTTTGAGTTTGTGGTATTGAGAAACGGAGATCCCACTGAAATGATTCGGGAACATCAGTTGGGTTCATTTCCTCATCTTATTTCCTTTTATTTTAAGTTTCAATTTTTATTCATTGTATATTATTTTGTGAACACATTAATGCAAAAATGGCAAAGAGATTTATACAAAATAAGCAGATTTTTCCTTAAATAAATTGGGACCAATGTCCTTGTTTCCATCTAATCAAAATAAACAACTTAACACCGTTTTTGTTTAAATATTGCACGCGAGGACCAATGTCCTCACCTTTAATGAATACCCCATTTTGTGTATGGTTCGCATTTATTTAATATTGGGGGTTGTATTCCACCCCTAGTTTTATTGCAACTTAATTATACTTTTATTTACCTTATTTTAATTTTGCTTTATTCATCTCTTTCCTTTATGTGATTGATCTGAGCTTTAAATTCTTGCATCGAAATGAATGAGAAAATGGAATGAAATTTTAATCTAAAAACTCGATTATAACTTAATCAAGGTATGAATAAATGGCAAGTCCCAAACCATCTCTGGTCTTAGGCTCAACGAGGTTAGATGAACCTTCTCGATGTTTTATTGGGAAGGGGACTCCAAAATATCTCTTATTGCCCAAAATAGGCCCAAATTGCATCGTCTTAGGCTCCATAAGGTTAGATGAACCATCTCAATATTCTATTGGGATGAGGACTCCAAAATATCTCTGGCTTGCCCAAAATAGACATACATGCATTGTTTTAGGCTTCACGAGACTAGATGAATCTTTCCAATGTTCTGTTGGAAGGAGGACTCCAAAATATCTAAGTTTGCCCAAAATGGACACACCTACGCTGTCTTAGGCTCGATGAGGCTAGACGACCTTTTCCAACATTTTATTGGGTGGCAACTCCAAGAAATCTCCTTGTTGCCCAAAATAGATGCCTTTGCAATCTTTTGCAAGTCTTATGAACCTCTCTCTAATACCCTAAAAGCAGGTCGTTTAGGCTCCCGGGGTTCGGTGCACGTCACAATGTGCTTTATCAGATTGGGGTAGTGAGCTCATCTTTGGTAAAAGCTTTGTCTATGAGGATAGCAATTTCAATGGGTCTATCAACATCTTCTAACTCCGGGGTTTATATGTTTAAATGCTTTTTAGATTATTCAAATTCTTAAGTATGAAGGTGAAGACATTTCTAAACTGGGTTCTATTATCAGTGATGCTCAATCCCTATTAATTACCAGGAATAACGTTTCTTTGGGATGGTTGGGAGACAAGATAACTTAGAAGCTCATTTGCTTGTAAGAGCTTCTTTGTTACATTTTAGTTTTCAAGAGTGGGATTCTTATCCCTTTTTTATTTCTTCTTCTTATTCTTTTAATTTTGTTTCTAATAACGAAAATGGAGGCTAGTTTGGGTGCATTGGGGGAGCTTATTGGCTAAAGTTTAGATTCATCCTTTATGTTATTGCATTTTGCTTTTATTGTTTAATTGAAAAGCCAGACGACAAGCTTTAATTGGCATATAATTCAATATTTATATAATCAAATACTAACATTTTATTTTACATCAAAATTTTTATTTGTTAGCATAAGGCTACATCTCAATTTTAATGATAATTGAAACTTAAATAAACTTCTTAAAAATTCTACATTAATTGTTTATGTTGCAAATTATGTAACACCCCAATCCCAATAACTCACATAGCTTCGCTATGGCGGTTGGAACCGGTTGTTACGACACACATCACATGCCCAGCTCATACTAAGCACATACAAGATACCACCACATACAATTATATCATTATACAACATTATAAATCAATTAATTTCATTCACATGCAGCAGAAGACATTCACCTAGCATACATAAATCCACACAGTCCGAATAACTTACATCCCATGCCAAGTTATATAATATCTATTACATGCCAATAAAGTTCATTAATTACATGACTTATCAAAATATCAAGAACCTATGCTAGAATTCAAAGACTAATGTGTTAATCAACTCAAAATGCGGGGACGACCTTCGGATCACTTCGTTGTCGAACCTGCACGGACCGAGAACCCGTGCTAAGCAATAACGCTTAGTGGAGAATAATAACAATATAAATAAGGTACAAGCAGATATATATACATAATAATAACCATTAATTCAACATAGCATACATGGCCCCGTTTCCATTCCATGTATATATATATAACATGCTTGCATCATCATAATTAGTACACTATTAGTAGTTATGTAGCATAACAATAAGTTATAACGCTTATCATGGTTACTCATGATAAGAATATGTTTTGCATTGAACCATATTACATCTCATTGCATCGTGAGTACATATTCACATATATATATACAACAAATTCATCGAGTAACTTCTTTAATTATTAAGCCTTGCCTGCATTTCAATGACGCGGATAATCAGGTATCACATTTGTACTTAAGAGTACAATCAATTCAATTGAATCAGTATACACATTTATCACATTGGTACCCGAGGGTACGAAGATATTCAATAATTCACATTGAGGAGTCCTAATTGAATTCAAATCATATTGATGATTCCAAAGGAATTGGATGCATTTGGCTGTAGCACTTACCCTATAGGCATGCCTATCTATCCATGTCACACCCCATTTGCCCCCTAGAAGTTTGAGCCATGTTTGTGCATGTGCATTGAGTGTGTTTTGTTTTGTGATAAGGGTATTTTGGGCAAAATGCATGTTTTGAGGGTTTTGTTATTGTGTGAGTGCATATATGATATTAGGGTGTGAGTAAGTTGGGTTGTGATGGTGTGTGTTTGCTCATATCATTGTAGGGTGTGAATTAATGAAAAGAACATCGTGTGTGGTGTATTGCATGCTTGTTGGGTGTGAGCGAACAAATTCCACCAATAAGGGAATGACACATGGCTAGGGTTAGGAAAAGATGAATGGAAGAAGAAAGAGAATTGGGAAAGCAGAATTTCCATCTCCTTTTCTCGTTCTCCTCTTCTCTCTGTCTCTCTTCTTCCTTTGCTCTCCATTTGTGTGCCCCAGCTTGGATTCAAGAGATTGTTGGTGGGAATTGATCATCTCTTGCACTCTAATTGGTAAGTTTTCTGCATTTCCATCATCTTCTTCTTCTTCTTCTTCTTCTTCATTTTTTTCCCATTTTTGGTCTAGGGTTTGATGTTAGGTTTGTCTTTGTTTGTGTGATTTGTGGGTATTTGTTGTTAGTTGAGCCTCCTCGTGATCCTAAAGGTAAGGAGAAGGCGTCGGGAAGTGGTGCTCATTAGATTGGAGCATAGGAGTTAACAGGTTTGGGAACTTTCTTTGAATTGATGTTCATATGTGGGTTTTGAGTTATGCATGCAATTCTAGAAAAATGTGATGTCTATTAGACTTATGCTGGTATATATGGTATGGGTTTTGGTTTATGATAAGTTATGATGCATAATTATTGAGCTATTTGAACCAAATGTGAAGTTAATTAAATTTTGCTGCAATTTTCTGGTTTTCTAATTATTGAGATATTGATTTGTGAATTAATGATTTATTTGGAATTAATTGTGGAAATATGTTGTTTTATGTTGGTTATGGTATTTGGAAAGCTTAATTTGAGGTAAGGTTGAGTTTGGAGTGATTTGGGTCAAAATGGTTTTGAGTTTGGAAAATTTCTAGGTTTCCTGCATTTTTGTTGAGAACTGGAAATCCCGATGCTGTTGCGAGCACGACATAATGAAATTTCCAGCTCTCACGTAAGTTTGCTCCGAGAATGATGGCCATCCGATTCATGCTGGAGAAGCACGACTCGTGTTGCCTTTCACATGTGCAAGTTGTGCATCTCAGCTGGATGTCGGCATCATGTGAGGATCAGCATGACCCGTGCTGATGCATCAGCACGAGCACGACTCATGCTGTTGTGATTTCCTCAGTGCTTTAGAGCACAACTGAGAAGAAGGGACATCCGACATGAGTCATGTCCTTCAGTACGACTCATGTTCGATGCCTTACTGTCGCGAGCACGACAGAGACCCCAGTCCGCCCTGTATTTCTTGCGTGCCCAGTTTTCCGAAAATGAACTTCAAATGTCTTTTTCTTGCCTTTTTCCTACTGTATGTTATGTGAACTTGCTTATTTGACTATTATTATATGGATTATGCATGATAAATTATATGTTGTGAATTGAAACATGATTTGGATTATGCATGACCTGCGAGAGTCAGTCTAATGGATAGTTAGGCATGCCTAATAGAGTCTCTTAGCTGCAGCCCTCCATTCTATTTGGACCGCGATCAGGTCCCCGTTTGGATCCTCGCGGTCCCTGAAAAGTTTTGGATCTTGTTTAAGGTCCCCTCCATAAAATGTTTTGAATGTGATAAAATAAAATGGTTTTCAATTCGTACCCGTAAGGTACCGTCACTGTTCGATTCGTACCCATAAGGTACCGTCACTGTTTACTCGTTATCCACTATTGTGAGTCAGTAGGTGTTATGTTTTGCTTTGCTTAATTTGATGTGATTATATGAATGAAATATCCGAATGAGTATGAGGACAAGTATGAGCCATCAGGTTACATGGATATGAATGTGGCTATGAGCTTCCGAATGTTATATATTTATAAATGTGACTCAAGCATGATTATATATGTGATACGTTTATCTGCATATGTCATAGTGTATGTGTTTTGCCTTGGCGACCATTGTGAATGGCCATCCACTCTTTTGTTGTGTGTTTCCCCACTAAGCGTTATCGCTTAGCACGATACTTTATCCGTGTAGGTGCGAAAGGCATTTTTTCTTTGGGAGAGTCGCCGCCAGTCAAGCCAACATAGAGGGATTAGTGTTAGGGCTTATTTTTGTAATCTGTTAATAATTCTTTTGTAATAGAACTCTCATTATATCAGTAATTTTGTAAGCTTCCGCTTGTATATTTTGGATATGTAATTATTTTGTTTTGGCTTCTGATCAAAACATTATTGTAATAAATGTTGTTATATTAATGCATGATCATGATGATGTTTCTCAAAAGTTTTAATTTCCGCTGTATTTATACATGTTTATTGAGGATGAATGTATGTTTTGCCTCATTCTGTTTGGTGACATACCCTGCTCATACAGCTTCTCACTCCGATGTGGATGGGTTCGCCTACGTATGGGTAGGGGGTGTTACAATCCACTACTTGACTTGCAGGCTAAATTATTAGTCCGGTTATGGTTATTATCATTGCAAATATAACCTTTACATAATATCACATTGATATATTGTAATTCACATATGACTTCCTTCATCATTACATATATATATAATACCATACGAATGTATACGTGTCAATATATATATACATATATATATATATGTATATATACATACATATATATATATATATATATATATATACATATATATATATACATATATATATACATACATATATAGACACATACATATATACACACATATATAGACACATACATATATATATATATATATATATATATATATATATATATATATATATATATATATATATATATATATATATATATATATATATATATATATATATCTCACATATGAATGATCGTAACCATATCAAATAATAAAGATTAAAATCATGTACATGCTCAAATATCATTCACACATATGCTTTATCAAAATTTAAAACCGAAGAGAAAAAATCTCTAGCATACCGAAGTGTCATGCTCGCGATAAAATACAGCCTCGCCTCTGTCGCACTCACACTGTGCGCGTGCTCGCAACAGAAAGCCCGCTCGACTTGAAGAGCATTCTATCGCGCTCGCGACCCTTATGGAATTCCTCATTCCAAGCTCTTCCATCATCTCTTCCCAAATTTCATTTTCTCTCCATTTCTCATGCAACTCCCGTAACCTGCTCTTGACCCATTATTAGCAAATTCGATACACTACCCATTTATTTATTTACTTGTTATGGATTCCTTAACACCAAATTTATCAATTATTACCTATACTAGGAGTTGTAGCATATGGAACTATACTTGCTCCGAATGCCCTCCTATCACAATGATCAATCTACTCACATCCGTTGAAGACCATACAGTCCCCAATTCAACATGGTTACTTCTATACTTTATAATTACTTTATTTGAGATTAGAATCCTTATATCTAATTTAAAGATAGACCTAGAATTTACAAATTACAGTTCATACAATTTTCCTAAGTTAATTATCTTACCAAAACCTGTTTCTATTAGCAACCTAAACACATTTAACTTACCAATTTAAGACACCTCCATGAAAGACATATTACTACACAAATTCTCACAATTCCCTCAGCTATAACCATTCCATCCAGCATAACAACACAACATATACATAGTTCCAAAGATCGAGTATTCACAACAAGGCATTATGATAGTTTCCCTCATCACAACCCACAATCTCATCATTATTACATACGATATTTCATCAGCACATGCAAGATTAACTTACTCATTTCACTTAAGCAAATCTTAAACATTTAAACGTACTATAATCAATTTATGCACAAATACATGTTTCTCAAAGCTCAAATCTTTTGCTTCACTTAAGATTTCTTGGTGCTTGTCTCAACCAACTTAGCTTTCCCCTTATCTTTCCTCAGTTCTACTACTTCAACCAAGACCCACATTTTCCAGAAATGAAATGGAAAGAATCAAAATCTCATTTACACTAAATTTCAGAATAAGAAATGGGGAAGAAGAAGAATTCGGATTAATGAAACCACTTACCTCCTTAAATGAAGAAATACAGACATGCAACCCCCTTCAAACCTTCAATGCAGAAAAACTATTCTAGAGGAACCGAGGAGGAAGAAAAACGAAAGAAGAGGAAGAAGGAAAATGCAAAATTTTCATACTACGAGAGAAGAAAGATGAGTTGGAGAGAAGAGAGGCAGCTGGCTACATGCAGCTACTAAATGAGTTTCTCTCCCTTATATGCAAGGTCCAAGTTGGCACCTTTCTCTCTCCCACATGCACAATCCTAAGTGGCAATGCAAAATTGTCTATGGGCTCCACTAAAAATCTACTCCTCTTATGCAATTCTAGCCTTAAGCCCATAATCCTTATTAATATTAGTTAAGCCATATATACAAACTTGATTTCCTTAAGGCCACTTGACCCATGTAAATGCCAACCAGTCCACTAATCAATTAGTTATGCCCTATTACACATTAATCACTTAAACAAAATCTTATTAATGCAATTAAGTCCCAATTGAACACACATTAAAATTCCAGTTTTTAGAATGCTACCACATGCCAATTAGCAATTCACACAATTAAACACATATTACTCCCAAGGTGACATACGGGCTGTTACAACTCTCCCCTCCTAATAAGAAGTTCATCCGCGAAATTCATACCTGAATTGAAAAGATGAGAATACGATTCTCGCATTGCCGCTTCTGGTTCCCATGTGGACTCTTCAATCCCATGATGTTGCCAAAGCACCTTAACCAGTGGAACTTCCTTGCTCCGCAGCCATTTCACCTCTCTAGCCAGAATCTCAATTGGTTTCTCATTATAAGAGAAATCTGGTTGCACTTGTACTTCTTGCACTGGGATGACATGGGATTCATCCGAATGATACCTCCGAAGCATTGACACATGAAATACATCATGGAGCTTAGACAGTGCTAGCATCAAGGCTAATCAATAAGCTATAGATCCCACTCTTTCTAATACCTCATACTGCCCGATAAACCTCGAACTTAACTTTCCTTTCTTGCCAAACCTTAACACTTCCTCCAAGGAGATACTTTAAGAAACACTTTATCGCCCACGTCAAACTCAATGTCTTTCCTCTTCAGATCCGCATACGATTTCTGCCTGTCACTTGCAACTTTCAAACGTTGCTGAATCAATTTTGCTTTCTCTTCTATATCCCTTATCAATTCTGGCCCAATAACCCTATGCTCAGTCAATTCAGTCTAGCAAATCGGAGTTCTACACTTCCTACCATACAAAGCTTCAAATGGTGCCATACCAATACTTGCTTGGTAACCGTTATTATAAGCGAACTCCATTAATGGAATATACCTATCCCAACTCTTCGAAAAATCAAGCACACATGCCTGAAGCAAATCTTCTAACACTTGAATCACCCTTTCAGACTGTCCATCAGTTTGCGGGTGAAAAGCCATACTGAAATTCAATCTCGTGCCAAAAGCAGCTTGCAAACCCTTCCAAACTTTTAAGGTAAACCTCGGATCTCTATCCAAAATAATGGACAAAGGGATACCATGCAGCCTGATAATCTCCTTCACATACTAATTGGCCAACCGATCCATTGAGTAGTCAAGCCGAATCGGTATAAAATGAGCCGACTTTGAAAACCGATCAACTACTACCCACACAAAATCGTGCTGTTTTGACGTCATCGACAAACCCAAAATAAAGTCCATGGTTATATTATCCCACTTCCACTGTGGACTTGAAATGGGATTTAACAAACCATGAGGAACCTGATGTTCTGCCTTCACTTGCTGGCAGGTTAAACACTTAGAAACATAATCCACCACGTACTTTTTCATACCAAGCCACCTATAGAACTGCTTTAAGTCTTGGTACATCTTGGTACCGCTTGGATGCATGGTGAATATCGTGTTATGTACTTCACGCAGCAATCTCTTCTTTAGTTCCTTATCATTGCCAACACATAATCGCCCCCGATAGCACAACACACCTTCTTCACTTACTGTAAAATAAGCCTTATCCCCCTTTTTCACTGACTAATTAATTTACTGTAGCTTAGGATCACTCTTTTGTGCACTAACCAAAGCATCCTGTAATACTAGCCTCGCTTTTAATTGTGCCACCAAAGCACCATCAGAGTCAAATCTCCACTTAAACCTTTGCAAAAATAAGGCTGACATGGATTTCCTAATCAAAGCATCCGCCACCACATTAGCCTTACCCGGGTGGTAGTCCACGATGCAATCGTAATCCTTAAACAATTTCAACCACCTTCTTTGTCTCAGGTTTAGCTCTTTTTGCATGAGCAAATACTTGAGACTCTTATGGTCCGTGAAGATCTTACACTTTTCACCATACAAGTAATGCCGCCAAATCTTTAAAACAAACACTACTGCAGCTAGCTCTAAATCGTGTGTAGGATAATTTTGCTCGTGTGGCTTCAACTGTCTTGAAGCATAAGCCACTACTCTACCTTCTTGCATCACCACACATCCCAATCCAATTCTTGAAGCATCGCTATAAAGAGCATACTCTTTACCCGAAATGGGTTGAATTAGAATAGGTGCTTCAACTAGCATCCTCTTTAACTGCTCAAAACTGGTTTGGCACTTGTCTGACAACTCAAACTTAACTCCCTTACGTAGCAGCTTAGAAAGCAAAGAAGCTATCACTGAAAACCCTTGTACAAAGCGACGGTAATACCTCGTAAAACACAAGAAACTTCGCACTTTGGACACATTCTTAGGGGGTTTCCAATTCACCACTGCCTCAACCTTAGCTGGATCCACTTTAACACCCTTAGCAGAGACAATGTGACTTAAGAAGGACACCTCTTTCAGCCAAAACTCACACTTGCTTAACTTTGCGAACAGTTGGTGTTCTCTTAAGGTTTGAAGCACAGTTCTCAAGTGCTGCTCATACTCCTTCTCATTCTTCAAATATACCTGGATATCGTCAATAAACACAACTACAAACTGATCCAACTATGGTCTAAAAATCCTATTCATTAGATCTATAAATGTAGCAGGTGCATTTGTTAACCTGAATGGCATTACGAGGAACTCATAATGCCCATATTGAGTCCTAATTGCAGTCTTAGGAACATCCTCCTTCTTTACTTGCAACTGGTAATATCCCGATCTCAGATAAATCTTAGAGAACATGCCAGCTCCCTTCAATTGATCAAATAAATCCTCGATTCTTGGCAAAGGGTATCTATTCTTCACTATCACTTTATTTAGCTGCCTATAATCGATGCACATCCTCATAGATCCATCATTCTTTTTGACGAACAACACTGGTGCTCCCCAAGGAAACACACTCGGCCTAATGAAGCCCTTATCCAGCAATTCTTGCAATTGCAGTTTCAATTCCTTCAACTCACTCAGAGCCATTCGGTGGGGTGCTTTAGACATAGGCGCTGCACCAGGTACAATATCAATGGATAATTCTACTTCTCTCCTTGGTGGCACACTAACCAATTCTTTAGGAAAGACATCGGAAAATTCCCTCACAATTGGAATATCCTAGATTCTCACCTGATCCTTTCGAGAATCCAAGACTAAGGCCAAGTAAGCCTTACAACCCTTTTCTCAAACATCGACATGCTTGCATAGATGACAACACATTAGTCAAAGGATTGGCACGATGACCCCTCACAGTTACCTTAATTCCATCACTACTACTAAGCATAGCGGTCTTCTTTTTGCAGTCAACTATGGCACTATGCCTACTCAACCAATCCATACCCAAAATTAAGTCAAATTCATCGAAGGGTAGTTCAATCAAATCTACCGAAGACACATATTCCTGCACCACTAATGGACAACTCCTATGCACTTTATTCACCTTTACAACACTCCCCAAAGGACTGGTTACGCATATATCATAATTCAAGCTGTTAGCAACAGGCATCTTTCCACAAATTCTTTTAGAGCATATATACGAATGAGTAGATCTAGGATCAATCAATGCAAGCATTTATGTATCATAAAGTAGGAAAGTACCTGCGATGACTTCGAGTGCATCTTGATCCTCTTTAGCTTTCATGGCATAGGCTCGAGCCGGTGCAGTTGGAGGCCTATTCACAGTTTCAGACTCAGCTCTTCTTCGAGACTGGTTACCTCGACCACGGCCTCTACCTCTACCTCGGTGAGCTGGAGGCAAATTTGACCCCCCATGACTAGCCTCTTGTTGATTCCCAATTGGCTCATACGCCTTGGGACAATTAGCCAAGTAATGCTCATTACTACCGCATCTAAAGCAAGCCCCAGTCACCTTCCAACACTCCCCTCTATGCCTCAAACCAAAATGAGGGCATTCATGCACTTCACTCTTGTTACCCGATGCACCCCTACCAAAACCAGGTGCATGAGATAATCCTTGCCTCCTACCTCTAGAAGCGGGACTATACACCGATTCAGCTAGAGGAGCTATAGGAGAATCTCTTGCTCTTTTTCCCAAAGGTGCCCCACCACGGCTAGGATTTCTCCTTGCATTCTCTCTCTCTGCACCTCAAGAGACCTTTCAACTCTCATAGTTGCCTGCATAATTTGATAATATGTAACAGTCTGGGATGTGGTCAAGGAAATCAGTGATGCCTTGATCTACTCTATTAGTCCTTCCTCAAATTGCTGACATCTGAACTCCTCTGTCAGCACTCTCAGTGGTGCATACTTGCTTAATCTACTAAATTCCTTCTCATATTCAGCCACAGACATGGCCCTTTGCCTTAAATTGAGGAATTGCTTCTAGTTAGCTTCTTTGTATGCCTTCATGATATACTTATTTCTGAACTCTTGTTCGAAGAACCCCTAGGTAATTGGGTCTAGAAGCATTGGATGCCTCAATACCAGTTTCCACCAGTCATATGTAGCTGCCTGAAGCAAAGACACAACACAATCAACTCTTTGTTCAGCAGGGCACTTAATCTCGTCCAACACCCGCTGGATCCTCTCAATCCAATATTCAGCTTTAGTGGACTCATCCAAGCTAGTTTTGAAGAACTCTTCTGCTCCGTGCTTCCTCAAGGATTCCAGAGGAGCTTTTGGTACTATCACTCGGTCAAGCACACTCGCCATGTCTTACGACATTTTGAGTAGCACTTCCAATGGAACCATGGGCGCCTCACGCCCCAAACTAACCAGTGCAGATTGCCAAGATTCAGACACTTCCATATCTCCGGGATTCATGCTTTCTGCAGTCTCTTCTCTAGCGTCTTGAGATGGGTCCATCGATCTGAGGAATAAACAAGGACTCCCGCATTAGATCAACACATCTATATGTACCTAATCTACACTATGCCCAGAAATGACTAAACCTAGGCTCTAATACCACTTAATTGTAACAGCCCAATCCCAACTACTCGCATAGCTTCGCTATGGCAGTTGGAACCGGTTGTTACGACACACATCACATGTACAGCTCATACTAAGCACATACAAGATACCACCACATACAATTATATCATCATACAACATTATCAATCAATTAACTTCATTCATATGCAGCGAAAGACATTCACATAGCATACATAAATCCACCCAGTCCGAATAACTTACATCCCATGCCAAGTTATATAATATCTATTACATGCCGATAAAGTTCATTAATTACATGACTTATCAAAATATCCAGAACCTACGCTAGAATTCAGAGACTAATGTGTTGATCAACTCAAAATATGGGGATTACCTTCGGATCACTTCACTGTCAGACCTGCACGAATCGAGAACCCGTGCTCAGCGATAACACTTAGTGGAGAACAATAATAGTATAAACAAGGTACAAGCAGACATATATGCATAATAATAACCACTGATTCAATGTAGCATACATGGCACCGTTTCCATTCCATGTATATACATATAACATGCTTGCATCATCTTAATTAGTACACTATCAGTAGCTATGTAGCATAACAAAAAGTTATAACGCTTATCATGCTTACTCTTGATAAGAATATGTTTTGCATTAAACCATATTACATCTCATCGCATCGTGAGTACATATTCACATATATATATACAATAAATTCATTGAGTAACTTCTTTAATTATTAAGCGTTGCCTGCATTTCAATAACGCAGATAATCGGGTATCGCATTTGTACTTAAGAGTACAATCAATTCAATTGAATCAGTATACACATTTATCGCATTGGTACCCGAGGGTACGAAGATATTCAATAACCCGCATTGAGGAATCGTAATTGGATTCAAATCACATTGATGATTCTAAAGGAATTAGACGCACTTGGCTACAATACTTAGACCCTATAGGCATGCCTATCTATCCACTACTTGACTTGTAGGCTAAATTATTAGTCCGATTATGGTTATTATCATTGCAAATATAACCTTTAACTCATATCACATTGTTATATTGTAATTCACATATCACTTCCTTCATCATTGCATATATATATAATACTATACAAATGTATACGTGTCAATATATATATATATATATATATATATATATATATATATATATAAATGAATGATCATAACCATATAAAATAATAAAGATTAAAATCATGTACATGCTTAAATATCATTCACACATATGCTTTATCAAAATTTAAAACCAAAAAGAAAACATCTCTAGTATACCAAAGTGTTGCACTCGCGACAGACTTGGAGTTTTGATTCTGTTGCGCTCATAATAATGGTCGCATTCGCGACAGAATGCAGCCTTACCTCTATCGCACTCGCGATAGAAAGCTCGCTCGACCTGAAGAGCATTCTATTTCGCTCGCGACCCTTATCACGCTCTCGTCAGAACTGGAATTCCTCATTCCAAGCTCTTCCATCCTCTCTTCCCAAATCTCATTTTCTCTCCGTTTCTAATGCAACTCCCATAACCCGCTCTCGACCCATTATTAGCCAATCCGATATACTACCCATTTATTTATTTACTTGTTATGGATTCCTTAACACCAAATTTATCAATTATTATTACCTATACTAGTAGTTGTGGCATGTGGAGCTATACTTGCTCCGAATGCCCTCCTATCACAATAATCAATCTATTCACATCCGTTGAAGACCATAAAGTCCCCAATTCAACATGGTTACTTCTATACTTTATAATTCCTTTATTTGAGATTAGAATCTTTATATCTAATTTAAAGATAGACCTAGAATTTACAAATTACAGTTTATCACACCCCAAAGTGGGCTAATTGGAATTGCCAATTTTAATTGGAAAATATGGATATTTTGGTAATTGTTACAAGTGTAATTAAGGGCAATTGGGTAATTTACAAGAGGAAAGAGGATTATATTGCAAGGAATTAAAAGTATTATTTACAGATTTTTATTTTAGTGAGTAAAAAGAATTGTTAAGGACCTATTAGATGATTTTGAGGAGCTGTTAGTAATTATATAATTATGGGATTAAGTGAACCAGTGCATGTGTGCCAAGTGGAGATGTGAGTGTGTGCATGTGGGTGAGAGAAAAGAGATGTCTGAAAGTTTTTAGCTTCCTGGAAACTAAAAGACGTGAGGTTCTCTCTCTCTTGCTCTCTCTCTCACGTTAACCACTCCTCTCCTCTTCTTTCTCTGTTCTTTCTTTCTCTTTGCATGCGTGTTCATCCAGTGTTGTCTAGGGTTTTGAGTATTGAGGAGATTACAAAGTATGTGACTGAAAGTTCTTTGGGTTTCTCCTTCCTTTCTTCTTCTTCGGGATTGTCTGAGTTTTTAAGCTTATGTTCTTGGGTTAATGGAATGTGGTTTTATCTGTTTGCAAGCATTTGAAGATAATAGAAAAGATAAAGCAAAAGGGAAGGTTGTGGATTGAAAGTTGCAGTGGAAGTTTGAACTTTATTAACAGGTTTGGGAGTGTCTGTCCTTTCTCATTTTTGGATCCTGTTTGCAGTTCTGAAGTTAATATTAATTATGTGTGTTTGTTTATCAAAATGCATGAGAAATGTACTGTGTATACATGATTTCTGTAGAAAAGAATAACGTTGAGTATGCCAATGAGATGATTATGCATGAGTTTGAATGTGAAATCTTGGGATGTTGACATTCTGGTATTGCCTCTGTTTGAATAGTAAAAATATGTTATTTGTATTAAAATTTCTGTAAATGTGCTTTGGAGACTTGAAGGTATGTGTTTGAATAATTATTGCATGAAAAATGGTTTTGGGTAAGATGGAGTTTTGAGTTTTGATGTACTCTGTTTTCACGTCTTTCTGTTTTTACATTTTTTGGAAATTCTGAAAATTCTGGGAAGCAGAAGTGAGAGAAGAAGATCACGTGACGTGATGGAGAATCACGCCGTGACCCTCTTCCCTGGGGAAGTCACGAGACGTGATGGAGAGTCACGGCTCGTGACCATCCCCTTCCCTGCGTGTCACGAGTCACAATTGCCTGTGTGACTCGTGACCTCCCCTCTCTTTTCTGGCATCACGAGGCGTGATGGAGGGTCACAACTCGTGACCGCCCCTGTTTTGTGTGGCGCTTGCGAGAAGCCAGCGTCACGAGTCACAATTGCTTGTGTGACTCGTGACTGGCCTCCCTTCCTGCTGCCCTATTTTAAAAAGCAAAGTTTTTAAGCTTCTGTTACATGGGGTTTTTCACTACCTGACTCAAGATCAGGTTCAAATTTGTTCTATAATTTGATAATTGTTTAATTATGAGATTTGTGTACATGATTAATAATTAATGTACATGATTTAAATGTTTATAATTTACATGAACATGAACATGGATTATTTCAATGTGAGTTATATGTTCTTATTATCTCCTGTATTTGATATACATATATATATATATTTATATGTTTCCGAATTTGATCAATAGACAAGTATACATGAGTTATAAGTTCGTATTTAATGCAATTCTCATGATATGATTATTACTTGAGTTTCTTTTTGAGTTGTGTCATTTAAGCCTGAATAGTCATAGTAGTGGATAAGTAAGCGCTTACTTAGGTCAGGGCGTGTGTGCAGCTGCTATATGATTAAATGTTATATGCGGGTCCTGTTTGGGATCCTTGTTTCGACCCCGTTTGGGTCTATATGGAAATAAATGAGAGACTTCGGTCTCTATATGAAAAATCACATGTTTGAGACTTATGTCTCTATATGCTTGGGATACTGTGTTCTATCAGTATCCAATGGACCGCATCCACTTCCAAAGTGTATTTTCAGACTAATCAGGCTATATGTTAATTTGTGTTGTATATGTTTAGATGTATATTGACAGGATTAAAAGTATATGATGCACATGAATTCTTGCATAACTTTATGATATGCACCTTGTATCTGTGTACTTAGAATGGTGAGAAGTATGTTAATCCTAAGTATGATTTGAGTAGTTAATTGCTTGTAATGTATGTTTATGCATGTCAAGTAAAGAGCATGGAAATATGCTTATATGTAATTTTGATGCCTTTGATTTTGAATCATAGCTTTATTGCACGTTTAAGGTTGCGATGAGATTATATTATTGTGGTAAATATTGTATATGCGTATTTTCGGTTGTTTTGTTCCTCCCCACTAAGCGTTATCGCTTAGCACGGGTTCTTTTTCCGTGTAGGTGGCGAGTTCGTTTTGGAGTCAGACATCTGCAGGTCGGCCACTAGAAGTCTTTTTGGATGAAGTTATTTTTGAGTCTTCCGCTGTTATTTTGTACATGGCTTGTTCATAGCAAAATGAATCTTTTGTAAAGGAACAACTATTTTGGTTTATGTATTTGCTTACGAGCCCTTTTTGTAAAACAATATTGATTTGATGTATGTTAAAGGACTTGCTATTTTATGATTAAAAGTTTCTTTACATCTCATTTGGTTTTATTTACTAGTATGTATTTGGGATTCGTTTATGTGTTTGCTCGCGTGGCGCTCCGGTATCCTTCCAACGGGGGTATCGGGGTGTTACACAGTTCATACAATTTTCCTAAGTTAATTATCTTACGAAAACTTGTTTCTATTAGCAACCTAAACATATTCAACTTACCAATTTAATACACCTCCATGAAAGACATATTACTACCCAAATTCTCACAATTCACAATTCTCACCCACATCGGCTATAACCATTTCATCCAGCATAATAACACAACATATACATAGTTCCAAAAATCGAGTATTCACAATAAGGTATTATGATAGTTTCCCTCGTCACAACCCACAATCTCATCATCATTGCATACGATATTTCATCAGCACATGCAAGATTAACTTACTCATTTCACTTAAAAAAATCTTAAATATTTAAATGTACTAGAATCAATTTATGCACAAACACATGTTTCTCAAACCTCAAGTCCTTTGCTCCACTTAAGATTTCTTGGTGCTTGTGTCACCCAACTTAGCTTTCCCCTTGTGTTTCCTCGGTTCCACTACTTCAACCAAGACCCACATTTTCCAGAAATGAAATACAAAGAATCAAAATCTCATTTACACAAAATTTCAAAATAAGAAAAGGGGAAGAAGAAGAATTCGGATTAATTAAATCACTTAGCTCCTAAGATGAAGAAATACACACATGCAACCCCCTTCTAACCTTCAATGTAGAAAAACTATTTTAGAAGAACCGAGGAAGAAGAAAAACAAAAGAAGAGGAAGAAGGGAAATGCAAAATTTTCAAGCTAGGAGAAAAGAAAGATGAGTTAGAGAGAAAAGAGGCAGCTGACTACATGCAACCACTAAATGAGTTTCTCTCCCTTACATGCAAGGTCCAAATTGGCACCTTTCTCTATCCCACATGCAAAATCCTAGGTGGCAATGCAGAATTGTCTATGGGCTCTACTAAAAGTTTGCTCCTCTCATGCAATTCTAGCCTTAAGCCCATAGCCCATAATCCTTATTAATCTTAGTTAAGCCCAATATACAAACTTGATTTCCTTAAGCCCACTTGACCCATGTAAATGCTAACCAGTCCACTAATCAATTAGTTATGCCCTATTACACATTAATAACTTAAATAAAATCTTATTAATGCAATTAAGTCCCAATTGAACACATATTAAAATTCCAGATTTTAGAATGCTACCACATGCTAATTACCAATTCACACAATTAAACACATATTACTTCTAGGGTGACATACGAGCTGTTACAGATTATCTCCATTGAGATGAGCAAGTTTCAAATAGAAAAGTTAAGCCTACTACATGTAAGCTTCAAAATTTCAAGTTATGAAGAAGTTATTTTGTATTAGGGTACTATCTTGTAAAATCTTTTTTCAAGAGCTTCTCATACATATTTATGCTTAATAAATCTTCTCAAATGCTTAAAATAAATCTTTATATGCATTAAAAATATGTTTGAAAATGTTTTTTTTATTGTAATAGAAAATGAGTCAGAATTTCAATTAGAAGAGTCGTTAAAAAATGTTTTAGAAAAGTGTTTGTTCTATTTCACCAAAAGAGTCACTTCTATTTTACTAGAATAATTGCTTCTGTTTCTTTAAAAAGGTTAGTTCTGTTTCAGTAGAATAGACTTGTAATGGCCTGAAACTGGTGTAGTAGTGATCATTGAATTCTATAGAGTTTATAGTGTGCTTTTGGTGTAAAAATAATAGTGTTAGTACCTGAAATTAGATAAGAGTTAAAAGGTTAAAAGTGCTCACGCCAGGGAAACCCCTTGATTTGTGACCTCTAGGGAAGCCGATAGGAAAATTATTTTATAGGACCAATGGAAAGTACAAGTTATAATGAGTCTTGTGGTATAATTTGAAGTGAAAAAGAGCTCAAATAGCCCTCAGAAGTTAAATAGAAGAAAAACCTCTAGTTCGATTCAAATAGTAATTAGGTTTGACCAAAATTTGACTGAAACTTTAAAAATAGTAAATGACCTCTAAATAATTATCTGAAGGCATAGATAGACTCAGAATAGTGTGCAAAATAGTTTGGTGGTGAAAAAGTAATTTTATGGTGACACTGAAAAATGGATAAATCGGGCCAGTTCAATTAAACCCGACCGAAAATGGACCCTGAATGAGATGGAACCAAGGTTAAATAAGCTATTAAGAGTAAAAATGATGTTAAGGATAAAAAGTGAACCGAAGAGGTTGAACCAGTGAATCGAGCCGATCGAACCAATTTGATTGTGGTTTGACTGGTTTGGCCGGACTCTAAATGGAGTTATGGACCTCAAAAAAATTATCTAAAAGGCTAGTTATAGCGACGTCACTGTATGCCGTAGTAGTGAGTCATGACGCCTCGCAATTGTAAACCAATAACGATCTACTTATAAGTGTCATAGTTTTAAGTGTTAAAGTGTAATGTCATCGGAGTGTAATCTGGCCCCTAAGTGGTCACTTTGACACTATCGAAATGCAATCCGGCCCCCAAGTGGCCACTTTGGTAGTTTAGGGCTATAAAACCCAGTCTCGCATATCCAGTCTATTGATTCCTACTGTATGGTACTAGGGGCAAATTTTAAAAAAATGATTAAAATGAGATTAATTTGTGAGATATAGTTAAAAAGTGTAAAGAAAGGACTAAATTGAAAGAGGATAATAAGTTTAATGACTAAAATGTAATTTATCGAGAAAGTCATTAATTGGGGGACTAATTGGTAAATTATAAGTTAGGAAGTGAATAAATGTGAAAGTTTAATTAATTAATGACATAAATGTAAATAAAACAAAAAAGAAGGACAATATTGTAATTTGATAAAAGTTTAGAGGCAAAACAGTAATTGTGCGTAAAAGTAAGTTTATAACTTAAATTTGATAGAAAAATGAAGTTAAAATTTTAATTGTGTAAAATAATGTAAAGTTCAGGGACTAAAGTGTAAGTTGACGTGCAAGTGTTAATTTTAAGGACTAAATGGTAATTATGTAAATGATTGACATAGTAAGATAAGAAAAGAGAAATAAAAATGAATAAGGACTAAATTGTAAGGATTTAAAAGTAATAGGGTTATAATAGTAATTATGCTTAATAATGAGAAAATGAGATTAAATATGGAAAATAAGTAACTAATTGGTTAAATAAATAAAATGATGGACAAATATAGCTTAAAGGTAAAAAATAAAAATTAAAAAATAGAATAAGACTTAAATTAGGGACCAAATGGGAATTCTGTATGATAACTAATAAGTTTGATGTAAATATGGATATCTAGAGGCATAATCGTAAATATAATGGAAGTTAAGGACTAAATCGTAATTTTATTAAAATGGAAGGGTTAAAAGGGTAATTTAGTGAGACAATGAAAATTGAGGTCCAAATGGTAATTTCACATGATAAGTAATGAATTTAGTATGAAAAATAAATAAGTAATGGCATATAATTGTAATTAAAGTAAACAAGAAAAGTAAAATCTTAATTTGAATGAAATTAAAGCACCATAATGTAAATAGATTAAAGCTCCAAATGGATTAGAAGTCTATTTGGATTACAACTCTAATTGGATTAGAATTCAATTTGAATTAGAATTTCAATTTGATAATTAAATAAATTATTTATGGAAAAATTGATTAAGGGAAAATAATGATAGTATAATGTGAATATTTTAAATAAAAAAATAATGGGTTAAATAAGTAAATAAAATAAATTTGTGGCATTATTGTAAATAAGTGAAAATTGAAGGTAAAATTGTAATTTAGTGAAAGTTTAAGGACTAAACTATAAATTGACAATAGAAAAGTAAAATACAGGATCAAAATATGATTGATAGGTAAAATAAATAATATAAGTATTTCAAATATTACTGTAATAATAGTATTGATAATTTAGGAATATGATACGAAATGCAACTGAATGAAATTAAGTATGATAAACAGTGCAAATGTATTACGAGTACATCTCTAATATTAGTACTGTAAAGAAAGTGATTAAGTGACTGATTATTAAATTAGTGGATTGGTCATAAGGGTAAAAATTTGTAAAATTTACAGTATAGACAATAATGATACTAATAAATAAAATGAGAATGTTAAAGTATAGATACATAAATGATACCAAAAGACGTAACGATAAATGACTGAAGTAAAAGATTTAATAAGAAATTAAATGAAGGCATAAGTTAAGAAAAAGATTAAAAGACTAATGTTCATATAGTTTCAATGAAGAAAATACTTGTGTGCTCATGCATGTATATATTTAATTAGTCATGGAAAATTTAACATATGTATCCACCACTGGGCATTTTAATGCTCAGTGCGTAGTGTTGTTACTGCGCGCAGGTTGGACGACAGTTGAGATGTGAAGTGAAAGCAGAGATGAAGGGATAGGCATGGCATGTATATGATCGCGATGGATGATGCGGGTTTAAATTTTATGTTGTTAAATGTAAGGTTATTGGCAGTGTTTTATATGAATTGTTATATTATTATGATTGTTTATGTGTAACATTGATAAATGAATTTAAATGCGAAAAAATTTTACTGAACTGTTCATTATAACATGGTCTTGCATTGTCAGTACTGATGAGATAACTGTGGCATCTATTTACTGTACGTATTGTATAGAGTGTTAAGGGTGTTACAAGATTGATCTAATGCACCATAATAGATCCTATAGATTTTCACTAAAAGATAAAATAAAAACTAGTTTCGTTTTTAAGCAGTCTGTATTGTCTCTAATGTCTAGTTTCCGGTCTATGACAGTTATATTGATTTTTTGCCTATAACTACAAGTTATTTTTTATTCTTAAAGGTTTAGAGAAGTTGGAAAACCATATTATCTCTTAAGATACAAGCTTTCAATTTGTTCAAGCAATTTTCCACATATTTGCACTCCATACATTATCATTTTCCTCAAATAGATTATAGCATTTTGTTGTAAATTTTTTGTGAGGAATTTTAGTAAAAGATTGTATGAAGAGTTGGCTAGAACCTTTGAAAATTCTAGTAAGTTTTTGCATCTTTTACTTGGAAAAAAGATTGTCGGTAGAATATATTAGACTTGTATATTGGCTTTGACTTTTGCCTATTAAAAGAGTTCTTAGTGGAGAGAAAATCTCAAGACGGTGTCTTGGGCAATGGATGTAGGCAGCTAGGCCAAACCACTATAAATCGGTTATGTTGATTTTATTCTTCTCCCCTATTCTCCATTCTGTTTCTAAAAGAATTTTTGCAGTTCTAGTTTTGTTATTGATTATATTTTCTATAAAATTAAATTTGTTTTGAAATTTGATTTATATATTGTCTTTAATCACATTTAACATTCATATATTGCATATCACTTCTATTCTGCTTGACCACGAAACACTACCAGAACATTTACTGATGCTTTAATAGAACTTCGGCAAAAATCTAGTAACACCCAATTCTATCCTCTCTTATGTGTCATCGGGACCAATGATTGGTATAAGAACAATGTTCATGCTCTTAAAGAATTAGAACCTTAAGCGATCCAAAAAATGGCATCAAGTTTGGAAAATCTTTCTGTAGCTACTCCATTTGAAGAAGATCATTCTATTCATAGAGCACCTATGTTTAGTGGAGATAACTATCCATTATAGAAAGTTGTGATGAAACATTTCATTCAGTTTCAAGACATGGATTGCTGGGATATTATAAAAGATGGATATCAACCTCTAACAAAGACAATAGTTCAAACTGAAAATCCAAATATAACAATTTTGAAGGCAAGAAAGGAGCTCACACATGAGGAAAAAAAATAAGTCCAACTAAACTGAAACGTGATGAGTATTATGTTTTGCTCACTACATGCAAATGAATTAAATAGAGTTTCTATTTATGACACAGTGAAAGAGATCTAGGACAAGCTTACAACAACTTATGAAGGAACCAATCAAGTGAAAGGATTAAGACTTCATGTTCTTATGGTGGACTATGAAGCCTTCAAAATGCAACTAGAAGAGGTTATCTCAAAGGTAATTAATAAGTATGTTAAACTAATTGAGAGATTAAAGCTTTAGTTAAGAAACTTGATGAGAAAGGTAAAATAGCTAAACTTGTTAAAGGTCTTTGTCCTAAATGGGAAGCTAAAGCTTCTATTTTATTGGATAAAGATCTTAAAACTCTTAACTTTGATACTGTATGTGTTTCTCTTATTTCTCATGAGCTTTATATTAAGTCACAAGATGATGAAAGCGAGAAAAAAAGAAAGTTAAAAGCAGTTGCTCTCAAAACTGAGTATAGGAGTGACTACTCAACTGGTGACGATAATATATCACTTATTATAAAGAAATTTAAGAAGTTCTACAACAAAGGAAAGAAATTAAATAAGAGATAGTAACAAAAATACTCTCAAAAAAAAAACAAAAAGCACCTCCAAATCTTCTAGAGGTGTTATTTGCTATGAGTGTAAAAATCCTGAAAACATCAAATCAAAGTATCCAAATCTAAATAAAAAGTAGAAAATTTACAAGAAGAAAGCCATTAAGGCTATTAGCAATAGCGAAGATTCTAGAGCCATTGCAAAATAATCAAATAGAGATTCAAATAAGGCAAGCTAATGGCAGTTTTTGATAATAATAAACAAGTCATTTCTGCTGAGACAGATCAAAAAAAATAGAGTTTTACTAAATAGGCTAAAGGGTAAACAAACAACGACAATGGAACTAAAGAGGTAAGTTTTTTTTTATTCTGAATCTAATTATGATGCGAATGGTGATGAATATAATAACATGCTTGTATGCTTTGAAAAGGTACATCATAAGTATCATATGCTTAAAACGAATCATATTGCATTAAGAAAATAGCATGATGCATCAAGGAAAGAACATGAACATGCAAAACAAAAAGTGGTTGACATGAAAAGTGAAATTTTTTATCTAGAATGAAAATATATTGCATTGCAACAATTTAAAATGTAATGATAAAGAAAAAAAAGTTTATGTGCATGATGGAAAAGAAACACAAAATAATTATGTGAATGTTTTATCTAACAATTGTGTTACATGCTTATATTGTAGCATAAAAGGCCATGTGTCTAAATTATATTCTTATAAAAGAAATGTTAGTTTTGGAAAATATAAGTGGGTTGTTAAGAATAGTGTGTTTGCTTTAACTGACCCTCAAGGACCCAAGAAAGTTTGGGTACTTAAATTTGTATAATTTTCTTGTAGATCAACCTTAGGAGCTCCATATCAGACAAATGGTATTTAAATTATGGATGCTTTAGGCACATGATTGGGAACAAAATAAGGTTTTCTAGATTAACCATGAGAGATAGTGGGAAAGTAAGTTTTGGCGCCTACAAAAAAGGAAAAATCATTAGAATTAGGACTATTGCTGTCGATCCAAAGATAGACGATGTGATGGATTGAAGTTCAACTTATTAAGTATCAACTTATTGATGGATTGATCTATCTCACTTGTTGATGGATTGAAGTTCAACTTATTAAGTATCAACCAAATATGTGATAGAAATAGAAGAGTGATCTTTGAGATAGATCACTATATAGTAGAAGATGTCAAAACAGAAAAGACAGTTCTGATAGGACATAGATCTAGAAATATTTATCAAGTAAATATTTAAGAGTTATAGAAAAGCGATCTAAAGTGCTTGATAATATAAGAAAATTTAAGTAGACTTTGGCACAAGAAACTTGGACATGCAAGCAGTCATACCATAGAGAAGCTTGCTAGGAAAAATCTATTGCTAAAGTTGAATTTTGAAAGAGATTATATTTGTAAGGCTTGTCAATTTGGGAAATAGACTAGAATTTCCAAAGCTAAAAGGTGAAATTTCATACAAGAAAGCATTGGACCTTTTACACTTAGATTTGTTTGGACCAATAAGTCATACAAGAAAGCATTGGACCTTTTACACTTAGATTTGTTTGGACCAATAAGTCATACAAGAATTAAAGGAAAATCTTATTTATTGGTGATATTGGATGATTATACAAGGTATACATGGACTTTGTTTCTTGCTCACAAAAATAAGGGTTTCAAGGCATCTGATATTTTCCTTAGTTTTCCTTAGATGAAGGTTTTAAAGCATCTGTATAATCATAAATTTGATTATGCTGACATCTATACTAGGGAAAGGAGTTTTTTTTTTATGATGATATAGATATAAAAAAAAATGAAAAGAATGAAAGGATTGTAGAGAAAAATCAAGAGTCACTATATCAAGAAGTAGATTAGGATGACAGATCTAGAAAGTCGTCTAGACAAATAGAAGTAGATCAGCCAACAAAAATGCAGGCAGATCAGTCACTAAAAAACCAAATAGAACAATCTATAAAAAGGCTGACAAAAAAACAAAGTGCAGAATAATTAGCAGATTAACCTAAAGATTGGAAATTTCACAAATACCACCCAAAGGAAAACTTGCTAACATAACCATCAGAAAGAATAATGACTAGAAGAACAATGCGCAAATATTGTGGTACTGTAGCTTTTGTTTCTCAACTAGAACCCAAAAATGTTATTGATGCTCAAAATGATGATGAAAATTGGATTGTTGCTATGCAAGAAGAATTAAATTAGTTTGAGAGAAATAAATTTTGGAATCAAACCTTTAAATTGTTCTATTATTAGTATTAAATGGGTACTAGAAATAAGCTTGATAAGCAAGGAAATATGATAAGAAATAAAGCAAGATTAGTTGCTCAAGGTTATAACCAAGAAGAAGGTATTGATTTTGATGAAACTTTTGCATCTGTAGCAAGATTAGAAGCTATTATAATTTTGTGTCCATATGCATGTGTCAAAAATTTCGAACTTTATCAAATGGACATTAAAGGTGATTGTCTAAATGGTTTTCTGAATGAAGTAGTATATGTAGCATAAGCTCTTGATTTTGAAAATTAAGAACATTTGAGAATATGTTTACAAACTCAAAAAGACTTTATATGGTTTGAAACAAGCTCCATGAGCTTGGTATGAAAGATTGAGTTGTTTTCTTCTTGCTCATGATTTTAATAGAGGAAAAGTTGATAATACACTTTTTATTAAACATAAATCATCCCATATTTTGTTAGTAAAAATTTATGTAAATGTTATTGCTTTTGGTTCTACTAACATTTCTATGTGCAAAGAATTTGAATCTATTATGAAGTTGGAATTTGAAATGACCTTAATGGAAGAGTTCACATTCTTTTTGGGGTTATAAATCAAACAATGTAAAAGTGAAATTTTAATAAGTCAAGTGAAATAAACAAAGGAATTAATCAAGAAGTTCAAAATGACAGATGCTAAATCTACAAGTACACCTATGAGTCCCTCAATCACGCTAGAAAATGATGAGAAAGCCAAGAATGTTGATGAAAAGACTTATATAGGCATGATTGGATATCTACTTTACTTGACAGCAAGTAGACTAAATATTCACTTTAGTGTGTGCCTCTATGCTAGGTTCCTATTTTCTCTAAAAGTGTCACATTTGTTTACTGTAAAGAGCATTCTAAGATATCTAGTTAGAACTCAAGAACTGGGGTTGTGGTATCCAAGGAATGGTTGTTCTCTTGATTTAATAGGATGTTCTGATGCAAACCGTGCTGGATGTAGAATTGACAAAAAAAAAAATCACTTTTAGTGCCTGTCATTTTCTAGGACATTCTCTAATTACATGGTCTAGTTGAAAATAAAATTTTGTGGCTCTATCTACAGCAGAAATATAATATATTGCAATTAGAGGAAGTGTTGCACAAGTTCTATGGATAATACAACAATTAAAAGATTATAGAATTGAATTTGATCAAGTTCCAATTTTCTAGAACAATACAAATGCAGTCAACTTAACAAAAAAAAATCCTATTCTGCATTCAAGAATCAAATATATAGAAATCATATCGTTTCATCGGAGATCATGCTCAACATGGTTATATTATGCAGAAATTTGTTCCAATATAACAATAACTAGCTGATATCTTCACCAAATCTCTAAAGAAGATCAATTATCCCAGATCAAAAGAAAATTGGACATGGATACTCTTGAAGAATAAGTATTCTATTGAGGTAACATTCTATTCTATTAGATTAGAAATATATTCATTTTTTTTTCTAAGTGTTTTGACATGTTTTCTGTTAAATTAGATCAGATACATGTTCTAATACGTTTTCTATTAAATGTTCTATGTAATGTTCTCTGTCATGCATTAATTGTTGATAACGTATATATTTTTTGAGTTTTTGACTAAAAAAAATATTGAAAAGACAAAACAGTCCCTATAATTTATATCTTAAATTTTTTAACTGTTAGGAGCAAAAAAGTAACTTCATTTTTATTTTTCTCCTATGAAAATTGTTCCCCCATTTTAATTACTATGTTTTATAAAGAGAAAATGGGAAAGTTTTTTTTTTAAAATTTCAAATTGGCAGTTATCACATTGGAAAGGTAGTGTTTTTTTTTTTCAAATTGCTTTTTATTAATTAAAAAGTTACTTTTCGTATTTTCTCTCTCTTGAAAATCGTCTTCTTCTTCCTCCTCCTTTCATTCTTCATTTCTGTAACCCAAAAATTTCACCACAAAAACACAATGCCGAGATACAAAACCATGGCCCAAAGAAGATCAAGAGAACTTAATCGCAAGGTAAGAAACTTATGGCTCTGAAATTTACCAAAAACCAGGCACCAAAAGAAAATGTTGTTATTATTCAACCCAAAATAATCAATTGGGAAACCATGCTCGAGTTTGCTCCCTTTTTTGTATGAATGGATGGAAAAGCAAGGCTAAAAAGAATTTACCACCTATTCTACTCTAGAATTGTACCCCAATTTGGTACATCAATTCTACTCTTCCTTGGAAAAAAATCACGAAGAAAAGCTTTTCGGTTACCGTCTTTGGTCAGGCACATGAAATCACAGTAGAGCTTTTCTCATAGGTATTTGAAATTCCTAATGTAGGTACTAAAACTAATATAGAGGAAGGTACTTCGGTTACTAAAGATTTAATAGGGCAAAATTCTTATAGAAAACTACTGGGTTTAATGTTGTTAATGATAAACTCCCTTCTACTACTAAGGATATTAAGTTTAGGACTTTTCATAAGTACATATGAGATTATAGTATTCCAAGAAATGGTAGCATTATATTTTTTTTAATGCTGTTGATGATGGGTGTTGAAGCCATTAAAAATAATTTCTAACTTTTTCCAACAAAATAAATTGTAAATAAGATGAAAATGTGTTGAATCCACGGATATTAGTGGAAATTTAGTTTAAGACAACTAGAAATTAAATAATAAGAGGATTTTGTAAATCAAGAATTAAAAAAATATAGAATTAAAATAAAAATAAAAAATAAAAAAATAAATATAGATGGAATCAATGATAAGAAACTCCAGTTAAAGGTATTCTCGACATATGATTCAACTTCCCTAATCACGGATGAAAGAATAACTCAATAATCATGTAATGGACCGGTTATAATCATCTAACAAGCGCTCTAAACCAATTTGTCTATACTAATAGGCTAATCAAGTAAGACTATAATCAATCCCTAACTAATAAACAACTCTTTACAAGCGAGAGAATTAAATTTATTGATAGTTTTATGAATTAAAAAGACCCGAGCTAAGCCAGACAATTTATAAGCAAGACTGATTCAAACCAAATCATGTATTTACTTAATACAAAAATCCTTCTCAGTTTTGTTATACTAATTACCACTTGTTATTGAATTTACCGAACAACTTCGGATTTGATATATTCAGTTTAGTTGTATGTTATTTAATTAAATGTACAACAACACCTTATTGAAGACATAATAAATAACAATAGAGATGCAATTTTTTTAAACCACAACAAATAGCATGAACAATACAAAAAATTAATAATAAAATTAAAGCATGAACAATCTCACAGTAATTGAATGAATCATGCCCTTGTATTATCCTTTATCTGGAATTAAGGAGTTTAGTGACTCATGGTCATGGAGAAAACAAGATAAAATTCAAGCTAAAAATTCTTTGTTATAGAACTAAAAACCAGAGGAGGAAGAAGAAGAAAACTCACGTTTCTTCACTCCTTAAATATTCCTAAAATTAAGGACAATAAACAAATCCTAGATAATTAAGGAAATAAATTCAAAATATTTATTACATTCCAAACTTTCTAAAACTATTGCCTTCTAATCCCTAAATTGTAAACTAATAATCCCTAAAAATCAAATGGAATAACCTTGGTGGCTAGTTCAAATCACACATGAAACAGACTCTTTGAATTATGCACTGTTGATATTTTTTCTTAACCTTAGGCAAAGCTAAGAGCCCAGTTCAACTCTTCTCTTAGCCTTAAGTAAGGGTAAGACACAAATTTGTCCAATTCACTCCTAATCAGCTCCAAACTACTTTCTTCTCACCAATTAAATCTTACAGTGTTCAAAATCATAAAATAAGTAAAAAGCTACCAAATTGGCAAAAAATCAATATATAAAAGTGTAACACCCCCTAACCACACGTAGAGCTTTCCTACAATGGCTATGGAGTGTCACGACACAATCACATGCGCACGACCCAGATTTCATACAAAATTTTGGGTTAATAAATTTCGTTAAACAATATTAGATCACACTCCGAAATTCATGCATTACTTATATTTTATTATAACCTTACTTTAGTTTACGCTTTACAAAATACAACTTCCCTTATACAAAACTTTGTATGTGCTGGCCGTCGGTGATGCTGGGCTGTGTTCCAAAGCACTTATCTTCGAAAACCTACATGGATAAAACAACATGTAACACCCATTCCTGACCACTCGCATAGCTTCTCTATAGCAGTCAAGAACGGTCGTCACGCACAACATCACACGCATCACATTGCATAAACGCATACAATTGAATCACATACAAAATCTTGAACTAACAAATTTCATTTACACACAGCAAAATCATTTCAAATGCATGCTTTATATATTATGACAACTTGTATTATGTAATAATCCAAAGCATAGCCTAGTAGGAATTTAATGTAAATTTCTGTGTAAGTTGGATTTAGTGTTTATTTAAGGACTTAATTGGATGAAAAAGTAAGAATTAAGTAAGGCAGATTTTAGTAGAGGGACTTAAGAGAGTTTTTCCATGGACTTATTGAGGATTTTGCTAGAAGTAGGACAAGTGTTGGAAAGGGACCAATGGCAAGAGGAGGGCTTGACACTTGGGCATGCATGGAATAAATAGTGAGTGGAGGGCAAAATCTGCCCCATTCTTACATGATTTTCGATTGGTTCACTCTCTCCCTCTCTCTCTTGATTTTCTCTTTCCCTTTTTTTATTTGGTTTTGTCTTTTTTGGTCAATTTTTGCAATTGGATTGATTTGAAAAGATTGTTAAAAGGAATTAAGAAGGTGTGTGTGGTTAAGATTAAGATATGATCTTCTTCTACCCATTTTCTTCTTTGAGCTTAAATTGGTTGGTTTGATGGACTAAGAGCTTGTGTGTATTTGATTTGGTTGTGCATGAAACTGTGGACAAAAGGATTGAGAAAGCCAAGGAGAATGTGTGATTTTAGAGTAGAGTTTCCAGCTGCTTCCTAGAGGTTGGGATCATGTGCTCTTTTGAATTGGTTGCATGTTGTGTTTGAGTTAGTAGTGGTAATTATAGTAATTGCATGTTGAAGTTGTGCACTCTTGTGTATTGAATGTGTTGCAAGGTGATGAATTTGTATGCTTGATGTTAGTGTTATAGTTCGATTGAGGGTTTTGATCAAATTTGCATGTTGAGATTTTGGCATGATGAGCAATTGTTATACTTATTATGTTTAATTGTTAAGTTGTTTAATATTAGTATTTGATTGAGTAAATCTTGTAATGGTATTTTGATATGATTATTGCATGAATTTGAAGGTTATGCATGTGAGTGTTGAGTTGGAATGTGAAGTATGTGCATGAATGGTTCGTTTTGCTAGGAGTTGAACACTTAGTTCGCTTCTGTCGCGAGCGCGACATGGGTCGCTAGCGCGATAGAGCACTCCTTGGCAAGGTCTACTTGCCATGCATTGCTGAGCCTGCCAAACTTTTTCGTGCATGGTCGAGCGGTGTCGAGTTTTGTCGCGAGCGCGAACTCCATCGCTGGTGTGATAGAATCCACTTTGGCATTCTGTCGCGAGAGCGACGACGCCTGCATGCTCGATATCCAAATGTGTTAGGTTCTGTCGCGAGTGCGACACTGGCCAGAGTTGTAAGTTGAGCCTTTTTTTCTTCTTCCTTAGGTATAGCATTGCATTGATTATGAATGTACGAGCATATTAAGCTTATATGTATTATATGTATAAGCATGAACCATTTGATGACTTGCTTGACTTGTACATGAATGGAATGGTTATGCATTCTTGGTTGAATACTTAGGTAATTGTGGAATTTGTGATATTGTGATTAGAGTGTTTGTTCAGCCTGAAAAGTCATGGTAGTGGATAGATAAGCATGCTTATAAAGGGTTTTGCGCAGCTTCTCTGTAAACTCGTATGGGTCTTTTGTTTAGAGATTTCGGTCTCTTCTGTTACCTTCAGGTATAAGTATAATTTGAGATGTATGTCTTTTGTGTGTTCAGATACTTGTCCAAACAGTATCTTCAGTACCCCTATCCACAATTTATGAGAGTTCGGGCTTCCTTCTATTTGGTGTTTTGACTCTTAAGCTTTTGCTTTAGTGCTTGAATGATTGTCCTTGAGCTTTCATGTTAATGCTTGTGATAAGACCATGCTGTAGTAAGAGAATATGATTATGTTATGACTAAGGCATGCGTTATGTATTGTGGGAATGTATATGCTTTCTTTGGGCATGAATGGTTCAGGTACTTGTATAAATGTACATTAACATAACTACACTTATATTATGTTTATGTCATGGATTATGGATTTATGATGCAAGTGAGTATAATTCTTAAGTATTATTGTGACTGCTTGTGTAGTCCTTTGTATCTGTAGATCCCCACTAAGCTTATCGCTTAGCACGGGTGTTTTATTCATGCAAGTATGCAGGTTCGGTTAGGTCGTGAGTCGTCCATCTACTAGCCACTGGGATTGGAGTGAAGCTTCTGCTTTTTGTTAAGATTCTTTTTGCGTAGTGTATTTATTAAGGAGATGCTTTGTATTGGCATATGTATATTTTGATCATGTAATGTAAGAATGGTTATATTCCTTTTGTAATATGAATATCTCTTTATTGCAAGCATGATATTGATAATCGATGTTCTGCTTTTAGAGTGTTTATGTATATTTTGTATTGCTTACGCTTTAGCATGTGCATGAGTGTTATGTTTGTGTAGTGTTATGTGTGTAGCATTCCGATATTCCTTCCGAGGGGTATTAGGGTGTTACATATTATATATCATGTTCAGTTGTTACATTATATCTCTTTACATACCAAAAACTATTATTTTCATAATACATAATACAAAATACCAAAACCTACACTAAGTAGCGAACCCTAGTTCAGTTCTGCTTCACTTCAGAACCTACATGGATTAACACCCATGCTAAGCGATAACACTTAGTGGGGAAACAACATATAGTATACAAATATATAATAATCTTTGAGCAATAAAAGATACATACTTTATATTCATGCCTCATTAAAATACATGCTTCATAAACATAGCATTGAACATATTTCGTTGTACATATGGCATCATTAGAAAGTTATATTCAAATATCACACTATCACATGACCATCTTATAACACACCACATTCACATTTATATATCGCATAATATTCACATTTCTCATTAATGTTTATTCATTCATTAATTACCTTGCCTGCAATTCAGAGACGCAGATAACGGGTATCGCATTTGTACTCGTAAGTACCACATTCGCATTTGTATCCAAAGATACACATTTACTCATTAGTACCCGTAGGTACCAAAATAGTTAGTAATATATAAAGAAGCACTTTTGTGCACCCAAAAAGGATTCGATACGCATTAGGGATTCCAAATGGAATCAAACACTTTGGCTGCAGCACTTTGACCCTATAGGCATGCCTATCTATCTACTACTCGACTTGCAGGCTAAATTCTTAGTTCCAATTAATGTTTACTTATTCACACTATATAACATCCACTTATTCATATAAGACATTATAGTATCATTGTTATCATTCACACATAAATAGTTCATCAAACAACCCATGCCTCATTATTCATATATATATATATATATATATATATATAAATAGATCAATGCATTTATAGCTTAATCATACATAAGCCAACATCATCATTCGCACAAAATAGGACATGTAGAACACGCTCCCAAGTTGAGACTCTGTCGCGCTTGTGACAGGCCTCAACTATCCCTTCTGTAGTGCTCGCGGCAATGCCCAAGCTCGTGATAGGACACAGACTGGCATCATTGCCCGTCGGAGCACTCTGTCATGCTCACCACCCCTGTCACGCTCTTGACAGAGCCTGAACTTCATGTTCAAAGCTCCACTCCACATACCTCTTTTTCATGCACTTTGCAATATCCATACAAATGACTTCCAAAACCCAACCTAACATCATTTTCTGCCATCATGGCCTTCTAACAAATTATTTATCTACATGTTAAGTCTACAATGGCACAATCCTCATTATTTTTGGTCTTAACATTAAGGAGTTATGACCAATGGAATACCACTTGCTCCAAAAGCCCTCCTACAGAATTTGGTTACACTTAAGTACACTTTTGAAGACCTTAGAGTCCTCAAATCAAGATGACCATTTCTATAACAATTTTAGGCACATATCTTAGGAACCTAATCCCATTACCCTCATTCATTCTAGAGTTATAGAACTCAAGCTTTGATAGGAACAATTCCAGTAGGTCAAATTACCCTACAAAACTGGTTCTACCATATCAAGCTATTCAAGCTTGAAATCACTAAATTGGAATATTCAATACTCCAAACTCATACTATATTTCCCTGACATACACATAACTCATCGGCACTTCAGTTCCACATTAAGTATTCATACACATACAATTTACATGGCAATTGCTCAAGTCCCATAAAAACATGACAACATGCTTAATTCAACAACTTATGGTCATCAAGTCATTTCATCATACAACATATACACACATTTTCAACACATAATTTCAATTCCACACCCATTTCAATAACACATTCCAAACCATGGCAAATATCAATTAACACATATATTTTACAGAGTTTTCCAAACCTTAATCTTCTTTGCTCCTATGAGCTCACTAGGCACTAGGTTCTCTAACTTTCTCTTTCCCTTTGTCCTTTCTTAATTCAACCACTACAACCAATATTCACTTCTAGAATTGAAATAAGGGGATCAATTCTAGTTCAAATGAAAAAAAAAAGGAAAAGAAGAAGAACAACCCAAACTAAACTACTTACCTTGATAATCCAAGACTCACTACAGAAATTAATCAACAGAAATCAGCTAAACTCAACCACAACACCCGATGGAACAAGAAACTCAAGGTGAAGATGAAGAACAAAAGAATTGAAGAGAAGATAGCCGAAGAAAGCATGTAGAAAATGGAAGTTTTCTCTCTCATCAAGACTATATATTGCATGCATTTGGTAAGGTGGCAAAGGCAATCCTTGACACTTGGATTCCACTCCCACAATCTTAATCACAATTAACTCTAATTAATCTCTATTAATACTTAATTAATCTTTTCTTTAATTAATCATGCACATCTACACTTTAGCCACTTAATTAATTTATTTCATGCAATTAGGTAGTTAATTCCTAATTACACTTAGGTCAAAAATTAGAAATACTACTAGGGTAGATTTCGGGTCATTACAAAAAGTATGCAAAAGTCAAGTATAAACATGCAATTTTGACCACTTAATAAATTCCCCCATACTTGTCCCATTCACATAAACAACCCTTTTAAAAGTTCATTCACCCAAAAATAGAATCCAATCCCTATAAGCTTTAACAAAACCAAAATGCAAAGCAAAATAGAGTAAGAAATCCATAGCAACTTCCAACAATTTCATATCAAAACACGGGTTCCTTAACTATCTTTTCAAACCAGAAACAACAAAATTGTTACAACATTAATCACATTAGAATTTTATGTCTCAATTCAGTATTAAATCAATGCATATAAGAAAACTCATCAAACCAATTTAGACACCATAATCACACACATTTTAGTAGATAAAAGGAAAAGCAAATCAGGAATTTTTCTTTTATTTTTGTTTTCAAGCTTAATTTGTTTCCCTAGATTTTAGTGAACGCAAGGGTATCCAATTTTGACCCACATTACCTAATTCTCCTAGCCTAAGGAAGAAAAGAATGTTTACAAGGGAGGTAGAAATCCTTTTTACGTGAGGGTACCTGGTTTTAACCCGTATACACTCGATTACTCAGATTGCATAATTCCAAACGGTCACTAGCTCTACTCTAGACCGCTTTTAAAGGGACATTAGAGTAAAATTAAAATTACAGCTCAATTATTTCTTTATATTTATTTATTCATATGTTTAGTTTCTTTTTTTAACAACCAAAATCCTTAATCCAATAACACACAATAAAAAATAAGTGTCCAAAATGATTTTAACAAGCTTCTAATATGCAAGGATTCCAATTTATGATCAAGCATGAGTTATGTTTCACCTTAAAAATTAAATATTTGCATTTCTAATTCAAAAGATAATTAAGGCCACCAAAAAATTGTATGAAAAAGAGTAAACAATTATGAAAACTATTTAACTATGCCTAATATCTCATAAAGTCAAAATCTAAATGGTCAAAGAATTGTCTCTAGACAAACACTTCTCCTAGGATTGAAAATGAAACTTAACAAATTCTAATGGACATGAAAAAAGCAGGAAATATTTTCAAATAAACAAGTAATCATGGGAAAAAATCCTAAAAAATTGATAGAATTTATGTTCAATAGATGTATGCTCATATGCACAATAAAAATTATCCACAAAACATACTAATGCACCAAATAACAAAAAATGTGCTTTAAAATAAGAATGTTCCAAAATCAGTAACTGACAAAAATTGCACAACTTTGACAAAGAATTTCAACAGCAAAAGATTATTAAAAATTCTTCATAAAAGTGAGTACATTAAAGTATGCATATATCTAACCAACTAGATGCAGTAAAACCAACAATTTTAAATAGAAAAATCATAAAAAATCAACTTTTTTAACTCAAATCCCTCCCTCACAATTTCCCCTCACATTGTTCTAAATGCAAAAAAAAACTCAATTGTAGGGCGAAGGGCAACAAAAATAAATAGATTAAGTTTAGGAAACTATCCTTCGTAGAAGAGGTCAGAGATGCCCGTTGGTGGCGTGGCCCGTTCTTTATGGATTTCGGCAATCCCCTTCTCACACAGCACAGCGGTTATTACGGCGGCTATTGTGCTTACCTCAATTGCTAGCATGGTGATTGTTATGTTGGCCTCAATAGGTGCAGCGGCTATTGCGACATCATCAACAATGGCCGATCTCCCTTGCCATGGTCACATCGGTCCTTTAAATGTTAGGTGAGGCATGGCAATAATGATTGGATAAGAGGAGGAGGCAGTTTGGGGAGATTGGATTAGCTCTTGACCTCTTCTAGACACATATAGGTATGTGTATTAGGGTTCATATTCCACTAGAATCATAAAATTTTGAGACACTTAGGCTGATATATAACCTAAAAACCGAATCGAGGTCAGGTAACACTTTGGACAAAACATGTTCCAATGACCCGGCCAAAGTAGCAACCCTTCTATTTTGACTATTTTTTAGGGTCTTAGAGCCAAATTTAGATCATGAACATTTCTATAACATTTGTAGGTATGGAAGTCATGATTCTAATACCACTAGAATCACCCAATTTGGAGATTCCAAACTCAACTTATGGCCTAAAAACCAACTCGGCATCATAAGATAATTTTAGCAAAATTTCTCCACTAAATTTTACCAACCAATTCTCACACTTCCAATCAATTCAATCATCAAAAACACACTCAATTTAAAATTTAACATCAATATACAAATCTAATAATCACAAGTCATCATCAAAATATGCATAAAAGGTTGAGTTCCCTAACCTCATTTGATGTCTCCTTTTGCTTCCCTATTGTTTTCTTTCTCCTTTTTCTTCTCTTCCATGGCCATAATCATCAAAATCCCTCACCAAAATCCTTTCACATCTCATACTTAGAATTATTAAACATTGAAGAACAAAAAAAATAATGAAAAAAGAGACTTAATTCTTACCTTTCCTATACAATTCTCCCATCTAAAAACACTTGAAACTTGAAAAACTCCATAAACCAACTTATGCCTTGAATTTGAGAAAGGAAGATGATATGAAGAAAGAGAGGAGAAATCTCATCTTTACTCTCCCTAATGGCCGGCCAAAATTGGCTCAAGATAGCCAAGCAAATGACTTTACATCTTTATCTTAATCTCTCATTTTTATCTCACTCATAAAGGGTCACTCTCTCATCGGTTCCTTTTAATATTTTTATGCAAACTTCCACTTTGATCCTTCATCTTTTCTCTTATTCTTACTTTAACTCTTAATTAATTTATTCACATACATTGGCCCATATGATTACTTAATTCATTCAATTTAATCCATAGATGTAGAATGACAAAATTATCCTTAACCTTTTCACTTAATTCCAATCACGTCCTTTATTACACTTAACCATTTCAATTACTCAAATACACATTTCGATCACTTTTATACTCAAAACACATACGAATCCGACTAGGGTATATTTTGGGTCCTTACAACTCTCTCCTCCTTAAAAACTTTCATCTTTGAAATTCACTTATATTAGATTATCCATATGCCATATTCCTTATCATTACCGTTCATATGTATTGACTCCACACGATCATATAACATATACATTTTACATACTTTTCTAAGCCTTGTTCACTTTACTTTTCACATAACATACTTTACCGTTTTTTGTCTTATAACATAATTATGTGTTATTTGACTATTTACTTGAACTTTCCATTCTTCTCTTTCACTTCTGTATATTTCAAAGTTCTTAATTTCATAATACTTTAACTTGCTATCACTTTGAACAATTTCCTTAATGATAATAACTATAGGATTTATAATACAATTCTTATTTAAGATCAAATTCGACTGATAACAAAATAATTTTACCAAATCAGTATAATTCTTTTTCTCAAATCATTTCCAGATTTACATAACCATTTACCACATCGAGTATAAGTCTCTTTTCAGTAAATCATTTTCCGATCACTCACAGCAATTTCTATCATATCTCTGTTCAAGAACTCAAGCATATATATATATATATATATATATATATATATATATATATACACACTTCACATTTAGACCAATCTTGGCATATTATCCTGTTACACAATACCTTGACACCTTGAACTTTCAAGATACATTTTTTAATTTCTCTACTCATACTACTTATTATCAATTTGAAATGTTAATTACACTTTTTTTGCATTAATTTCCAAAATAACCTTTTTATCTTAACTTAGCTTACTCATTCCTTATGTCTCAATATATAAATTTTTAACACCAAACACTCAATGCACATCCTGTCAGCTTTCTCTCCAAATGAGACACATACATAAATGTTTATCACATATGATTAAGGGATGCAAATTAAATGAATGTATGATATTTCATGTATGCAAAATGATGCAAATGAAGTTTATGCAATAACAATTCACATTTCCCATCCCATGTTTTAACATGCTCATGTTCAAATGATTCCAATGATATAGCTGACAGGAGTAAAGAGTGTCATCACATTCTCTTATAATCCATATTATTTCCAATTCCAAAATCATCTATGCCTTTTATAACAAATTATACTCGCTGCACAACACGTGAATTGGGGTAGAAAGATGATCGACGGGCATCTCTTCCAGAGGGATGGCATTCCCTTAACAAAACTCAAAAATTCACACTAAAAACCCCTTCTAAAAATCCGTACCATACCGAAGAGAATTCTTAGCAGAATCTATTATAACTCATCTATTTTATACACTTTAGATCCTATACACACAAAAGAACTCGGAATGGGTAGATCATGATCTATCAGGTTACCACTTTAACTATTCACTTATCCTTTTCAGAAAACTTCTATTTCTATTACTTACATGAAGAATACGAGCATACGCTTTGGCCAACACAAAACTATACAGACACATTCCTAAACACCTAGTTATCCAAAACCGACTAAACCTATGCTATAGTATTAATAAATGTAACACCCCTTACCCGTACGTAGTAAACCGTATCTTAATATGATCGGTTCACCACATCGAGTGAAGGATGCTAAAACTATGCATGCTCAAAAAGACAATAAATAATAAAAGACAGAATTATAAAATTTCTCTTGATATAAAGTAGCTTTCGCATAACAAATTTAACAAAATTCACAATTTTAATATACTTAAGACATTCTTCATAAGTAATTTTACAAATTCAAAACTGATTATTTTGCACAATACTCATTTAGCGTACATAAGTCGTTCATTTACATCACCAATTACATAATATAAAAACTAATCAAATAACTTCTGCAGACTCATTGGCCTCGATAGATGCGGGATGTACTTGGCAAAGCAACTATCTTCGATACCTACACGAATGAAACACCCATGCTAAGTGCAAAGGCTTAGTGAAGAAATAAACATGATATAAATGACCACTCATAGTTGTCATCAATAATTTCATACAATGATAATATTCAATAAAATCATATATATATATATATACACATGTATTAACCACATAGGTGGAGTTCCACACAATAATTGCATATAATTAATTTTAATCAAAATACTTTAATGTAGCCGAAACATACATGATTCGTGCCTACTCATTTGTCAATATAATCAATAGGAATGACAAGCTTAATTAGCATTTACATACAATTTTACTCAAATAATGTCAAAAGTCATACGACACATTTATCATATATTTACCATGTTTATTTACTCATATCCCTAATGCATTAAACATTAACTAGCAAATAACCATTTCTTTATTAACTTTTCCAACACTTCAATTTTGTACTCATCAGAAAATCATGCATGTAGAACAAATTGCATAAATTCTTCTCATAGCACTGCTCACGTAGTCCATACATATAATTATATTCATTTAGTCATTTATATTCCCAATTATTCCTTTAATATTCTTTTGTTCACTTGTGACCTGTATTCCTAAAGGAATTAAAAGGATCAGAAACACTTAGGTACTGAAGGGTACTTTCACATATTATGCATAGGGATCCATACATGATCCAAGAACGCATAGGTGCATGAAGCATAAGTTCAGAATAATACATTGTTTACAATAATCATTATCATATGCATATAAAATGCTTAATTCCATATTTTCTTACAAATTGGAATTCGTTACATTTATTTATTAATTCATAGTCCATATTACTTATTTAATATTCTTTTATTCATTTGCTGCCTATCTTCACAAGGTGGTGGACAACGGGATATAGAATGCATAGGTACCCGAGGGTACAATTACACGTAGGGATCCAATCTGGGATCCAAGAACACATAGGGACCCAAACGGGGTCCAAACACATAGGCTGTAGTAACAAATGACCCTATAGGCATGCCTATATATCCACGACTCGGTTAACGCATGCTAAAACTCATATTATGTTTTATTCTTATAATATCTGTATCGTTTTTGAACTCATCATATTTACACATACTTACTACGATCACATAAGGATCATATATTGATCATTACACTTTCACATTCACTGCATACATTTCGATACAACATATCAATGTTTAATAATCAAACAAAGAATATTTCTATATTATCATTAATCTTGGATATTGCTTGTAAATCCAAATCACATAGGTAACAGAGAGCATTTTGTAAAATTCAATACTAAAGAGGGTCATTTATACTAACATCGGGCGCTTTGTGAAGCACCATATAAATCAAAGAATACATTAGCATGAATTTATTTAATATAATTCATCAATGCTGAATAAATGTACAATCATATTAACCACATTCTTACACATTCAATTGTATTATCATCAAAGGCATAATTAACACTTACACAGTCGTTCATTATATTTTTACCTCTCTTATCATATTCATAATAACATGTAATGTTACTTTTTTGTGACATTACACATCCACATACAATGCACTCATACAAATGTATTTATTATGCAAACTATCATTTATGTTATACATATGTTATGTGTAATTGTACCTTAACTATAACTCAATCATCATTACTATGTATAGTCTCAACTTACTTCCAAATCCTATTAATAAATCATACAACTACACATGCAAATCTCTTAACGTTTCATTATGATTTCTTTCAATATTTCACTTATTTTTTTTTTCACACTTAAGCACATTAATGAAAGAATTATGTAAATCATTAATTCCTAATACAATTTATCAATTATTTCAATGTTAACCTATCACTTACATGCATTCACATTACTTTCACTTTAATAATAGTCATATATTCCCAGTCATAATATTAGCTTTTATCTATACAATTTCTTAATAATTTATCATAATCGTACTTAGGGGTGTACACTGATAACTTCAATATAGTACTTAGTTTTGATAGTGTTTTCGTATGATTTTTGGGTGTTTAGTTGTGTTTTTGGTCATATTATGTTTCCTTTAGGCTAATGTTGCTAATCTTAGTCAAATTGGAATTTTTATGCATAATAGGCAGCTTTTTGATGGAGTTTGATTTGTCTTTGCAGGTGTGGTTCTAGGTCACAACCAAATTGGTTGTGACCGTGACATAAAAAGGAATTGAAAATAGGAGCAGTCTTACAGGGGTCACGGTCACAACGAAACTCATTGTGATCGTGACATAAAAGCCCATCGGACAGAATGCAAGTATGAAGCATGTCACGATGGCAATCTATTTCATTGTCACCGTGACAAGAAAATCACCAAGGCAGAATCAGTGCAGTACGTACCTCACGGTGGCAACAAATTTCATTGCCACCGTGACATAAATTTTTCCTGGACAGAAGCTAAAGTTGAAGACCTCACGGTGGCAACAGATTTCATTGCCATCGTGACCCCTCTCCTATGCGCAAAGGCAAATTAGCGATCTCAACACCTCACGGTGGCAATCGATTTCATTGCCACCGTGACCACTCTGACACTATAAAAACATATTTTTCTGTTTGATTAGGGTTCCGAATTTTGGAGTTTACTTTTCATATCAGTTGTGCGATTGACAATTTTTGAAGTTTTTCTTCTATTTTAATTTTAGTTTTCCTATCTTTGTCTTTAGTTTTGAATTAGAAATCAAGAATATTTCATCAGATTCACATAGTTTAATTTCAATAGAGTTTTTATTTTGGGTTTCCAGAATTTTAAATTAATTCTCCATTAAAGATCTAAAGAAGAAGATCGAAGAACGTAGGATTCAACCGGGACTTCTGCCTCATTGAATTTCTGGGTTTATTCTTTCCTTTATTCTTTTGATTTTGTAATGGATCGTGAGTAGTCTTTTAGTTGTTTAGGGGATCTTTGAATCCCCTACTCTTGATGTGAATCTTGAACATGTTTTGATATCCAATATATGAATGAAAGGTTTATTTCACTGGTTCTTATTGTCAAATCATGAGATGTATATTTTCAAGTTAATTTCCTATTTTGATGAATGATTTAATTCATGTATCTTAATTGGTTATTGAATTGTATGATTGAATGTCATGATCAATTATCTTCAGATTTTCTGTCATGTTTGCTGTATCATTTGGATTGCTCCAGAATGGGAATCTAGATGTGCAGGTTTTCATGGTTTAAGATTGGAGTGAGGAGTGAAATAATTAGGTTTTGGGTTGTTTGGCTCTGGAATGGGAAAGCAAACCAAACTTAGGATTTTAGACCCGTGCTTAGGCTAGTTGTATGGCTTGCTCCGGAATGGGACGTCATGTAATTAGAGTAGCTTGCTCCAGAATGGGATGCTTGGGTTAAGAGGGTTATCCCGATTTCATTCGTATATATTTCTTTATGTGTTTTGATTCATGTTTGGGTATGGGGTGGATGAGTGAACCTGAGCAATGTTTGTCTATTTTTGAATTCTTATCTTGTTAATTTTTCCCTCATTTTGTTTATTGCAATTATTGACGTCAATTTAATTTGATTATTTCTGTTTGTTTATTTTGGTTATTTAAATTCTTTATTTTTAATCAATAGTTAACTCAATCAATTCAAACAATTGGGAATTCTTTAGCATACATTTAATTTTCATTGCTTGCGCACACGGTCCCTTGGGTACGATAATTTGGGGTCCTAATTTACTCCACTATATTACTTGCCGATTCAGTACACTTGCTGAGGTCGCGTCAAGTTTTTGGCGCCGTTGCCGGGGATTGGCGTTGTTTGTGAGTTTTGATTTTCATTTATATGTGTTTTTCTTTTGCTTATTTATTTTATTTTATTTTTATTCTTTGCAGGTAGTCGTGGTGCATGAGCAGATTGAGACAAGAACAAATAGCACCCTACGATCCTAAAATCGAAAGGACTTTACATCAGCGAAGGAGAGCCAACCGAGATAACAATATGGAAAATAATCGTCCTCCTATTGGTGAATTTCCTCCCGAGAACGAACAAGTGCCGAGGGCACAAGAAGAGAATCCGGGTATATACAGAGAAGAGGTCCCTAGGCAGAGAACGATAAGGGACTATGCTGTACCGAGATAGAATGAAGATCATCGGACAATTGTGCTGCCACAGGGAGTACAGTTTGAACTTAAGCCAGCAACCATCAATATGGCACAGAGGAACCAGTTTTCGGGTTTAGAAGTGGAAGATACTGCACAGCACTTGGACATATTTTTGGAGGTTAGTGATACGGTTCAGATTCCAGGAGTGACATCTGATTCGGTAAGATTAAAGTTGTTTCCTTTCACTCTGATTGGAAAAGCAAGAGAATGGCTGCAAATGTTATCAAGACAGTCAATCAGATCATGTGACCAGTTACAAGAGAGGTTTTTGATGAGATTCTTCCCTCCTACAAAGACTGCGAACATCCGCAACAATATTCTGGGTTTTAATCAGATGGTTGAGGAGCCTTTTCATGAGTCTTGGGAAAGATTTAGGAGATTATTGAGAAGCTGTCCACACCATGAGATAGCAATCTACCATCTGATGACGAAATTCTATAGAGGAGTTACACCACAGACAAGATCCCTTTTCGATGCATCATCAGGAGGTTCATTAATGAATAGGATGCCAGAGGAAGCTTTCCATCTATTGGATGAAATGGCAGCAAATGATGCTCAATGGGCTAATCCTAGATCGGTCCAGAAGAGACAAGGAATACATAATGTGGATGAGGTGTCTATGCTGAAGGCACATATTGAGTTAATGAAAAAAGAGTTGAGTGGATTAAAAGTGCAAAATGTAGCCTCTGTTTCTCAAGAGAGTGGGTGGTATGAAAGTGGGCAATCTAGTCAAGAGAGTAGAGCAATGGGAGATGTAAATGCTGTAGGAGATTACCGAAGGAATGACCCTTACAGTAACACGTATAATCCGGGTTGGAGAAATCATCCCAACTTCTCTTGGAAGGATGGAAATCAGAATGCTTCATCGTCCTATTCACAAGCAAGAGCTCCCTTCAACCAAAACACTCAATACCAACCACCATATCCATCCCATCAAAACCAAGGTCAAGGTTTTAATCAATCATAGGGTCAATCATACCACCCACCGGGATATCAACCGAGGCCACCTGTTCAAGAGAAAAAGCCAAATTTTGAAGATATATTAGCTAGCTTCATGAACAGTCAACAGCAGTTTGTGAATAGCCAGCAATAGTTTATGGCTAACCAAGAAGCCAGGTGGAAATCTCAAGAATAATGGAATCGAAATCAAGACGCTTCCATGAGAAATTTAGAAACTCAAGTGGGACAGCTTGCTAATTCGATGTCTCAAAAGCAACCGGGGACTTTTCCTTTGAATGTGGATCGGAATCCTAAGGAAGAGGCTAAAGCAATCACTCTGAGAAGTGGCAAGGAGGTGGTACAGAGAGAGGGCCAAGGTAAAAATTCTTCACCATCATCTGATATGGAGGAGCCGACTCAAAAGGTAAGCAACCCTAACTCTAGGGTAGAAGTTAAAGAAAATGCTCCTAAAAATAATAAGGGTAAAAGTCTAGTGAATCCTAGAGAAGAGGATCCTGATATTAATAGACTGCCATTTCCTGCAATGGCTAGGAAGGAAAAGAAAAATGAACAACTAGCTAGGTTTCTAGAAATGTTTAAGAAACTGCACATAAATTTACCATTTGCTGAAGCTTTAGCTCACATGCCTAACTATGCTAAATTCATGAAAGAATTATGTTCTAATAAAAAGAAATTAGAAGGGCATGGAACTATGCAGCTCACAGAAAATTGCAGTGCTATAATCATGAACAAGATCCCTGAAAAATTGGAGGATCCAGGTAATTTGACTTTACCCTGTGAAATTGGTGAGGATTTTTATGGAAATGCTTTGTGTGATTTGGGTGCTAGTATAAATTTGATGCCTTATTCTATTTGCAGGAAGCTTAATCTTGGGGAGCTCAAGGAGACGGGAATGAGACTCCAACTTGCAGATAGGTCAGTAAGGAGACCCAAAGGAGTGATTGAGGATTTGTTAGTGAAGGTGGGGAAATTTATTTTCCCAGTGGATTTTGTAGTGATGGAGATCGAAGAGGACTGCAAAGTACCACTCATTATGGATAGGCCATTTTTAAATACAGCCAAGGCGTTGATAGATGTACATGGTCAAACGGTAACCCTAAGGTTCAATGATGAGGAGTTGGTGGTGGACATGAACAAGCCTAAAAAATATCCATCTGGTGATATGGAGGAGTCTGTTTATTTTGTGGATGAAATAGATGAGTGTGTAGAGGAGGTGCAGGAAAAAGTGTTGGAAGCTGATCCAGTGAATGAGAGTTTGATACATTCATTGGAGGATGGAGAGATGGATGAAGAGATGAAGGGAAAATCGATAGCAGCCATGGAAATAGAAGATGAAGAAGAGGAATTACAGCAAGAAGAGCTTAATCCGAAAAAGGGGGATTCAAATTCTGAACTTAAACCTCTTCCCTCTTATTTGAAATATGTGTTTTTAGAAAATGAGCAAAAACCAGTAATTATATCTTCTTTGTTGTCAGGTGTTGAAGAGGAGATGTTGCTTGAGGTGCTGAAAAAGCACAAGGGTGCCATTGGATGGGAGACATCAGATTTGAAGGGGATTGATCCTAGTTACTGCACACACCGAATTCTGATGGAGGAGGAATGCATACCGGTAGCTCAGTCACAAAGGAGACTCAATCCGGCCATGCAAGAGGTGGTAAAGAAGGAGGTACTTAAACTCCTAGACTCAGGTATTATCTACCCTATCTCTGATAGTAAATGGGTGAGCCCAGTGCAGTGTGTGCCTAAAAAGGGGGGAATGACAGTGGTGAAAAATAAGCTGAATGAATTGATTCCAACTCGTACTGTTACGGGTTGGAGAGTCTGTATTGATTTTTGAAGATTAAACAATGCCACTAGAAAAAGACCATTTCCCCTTGCCATTTATTGACCAAATGTTAGAAAGGTTAGCGGGCAATAGGTTTTACTGTTTTTTAGATGGGTACTCGGGATATTTGCAAATCCCTATAGCCCCTGAAGATCAAGAGAAAACAACTTTTACCTGCCCTTATGGCACATTTGCCTATAAGAGAATGCCTTTCGGACTATGTAATGCACCGGCTACGTTTCAGCGGTGTATGATGGCTATTTTCCATGACTTCATAGAGAAATTTATGGAGGTATTCATGGATGACTTCACTATATATGGGGCTGAATTTGAGAGCTATTTAGAGTATCTCGATTTAGTGTTAGGGAGGTGTGAAAAGACTAACCTAGTTTTGAATTGGAAAAAATGCCATTTTATGGTGAGAGAGGGCATTGTGCTTGGACACAAAATTTCTGAACAAGGGATAGAGGTCGATAAGGCCAAGGTGGAGGTAATAGAAAAGTTGCCACCCCCGACTAGTGTGAAGGGCATTAGGAGTTTCCTAGGACATGCAGGGTTTTACCGCCGTTTTATCAAAGATTTTTCAAAAATTGCTAATTCCTTGTCCAATTTGCTTATGAAAGATGCTCCTTTTAATTTTGATAGTAAATGCATGCTAGCTTTTGAGACTTTGAAATAAAGGCTCATTTCAGCCCTGGTGATTATATCTCTGGATTGGAATCTGCCGTTTGAATTAATGTGTGATGCTAGTGATTATGCAGTTAGAGCAGTGCTTGGACAGCGGCGGGATAAGGTATTTTGTACAGTATATCATGCCAGTCACACCTTGACAGGGGCACATGTTAATTACACCACCACTGAGAAAGAGCTTCTTGCAATTGTGTATGCTTTTGAGAAGTTCAGACCGTATTTGCTGGGTGCAAAAATCGTGGTGTGGTCAGACCATGCAGCTTTGAGACATTTATTTGCCAAGAAGGCATCCAAGCCGAGATTGATTAGATGGGTGCTCCTACTGCAAGAGTTTGACTTGGAAATCAAAGATAAGAAGGGGGTTGAAAATTTTGTAGCGGATCATTTGTCACGATTGGAGAGCGATCAAATTGAAAAAGGGGAAATTTTAGATTTATTCCCTGACGAACATATTTGTGCTTTATTTGCAAGTGAATTTTCTGTTCCTTGGTTTGCTAATGTGGCTAATTTTCTTGCAGGAGGATTTATGCCAAAGGACTTCACATGGCAGCAACGGAAGAAGCTAAAAGCGGATGCCAAACACTACATTTGGGATGACCCCTATTTGTTTCGCCTGTGTGTTGATCAAGTGCTGAGGAGGTGTATCTCGGATGAGGAGAAGGAAGAGATCATCAAGGCATTTCATAGTGGGGAAGCTGGTGGGCACCATGCACCAAATAGAACGGTATCGAAAATTCTATCTTCTGGTTTTTATTGGCCTACTATGTTCAAAGATGTGCAATTCTTTGTGAAAACATGTGATAGATGCCAGAGAGTAGGTAACATTTCTAAGAGATATGAGATGCCTTTAACCAATTTGCTTGAGGTAGAATTGTTTGATTTGTGGGGGATAGACTTTATGGGACCTTTTCCGGTTTCTTATGGGTATGAGTATATTTTGGTGGCAGTGGCCTATTTGAGTAAATGGGTAGAAGCAATAGCCACTAGAACTTGTGATGCCAAGGTTGCTATAGATTTCTTGAGAAAAAATATATTCACCCGATTTGGAACCCCTAAAGCAATTATTAGTGATGGTGGTAAACATTTTGTTAACCACCAATTTAAGGCTTTATTGCAAATATTTGGAGTTAGGCATAAGGTAAGCACCCCTTATCATGCTCATGCTAATGGGCAGGTTGAAGTGTCGAATCGGGAACTTAAGACCATCCTAGAAAAAACTATAAATTCATCTAGAAAGGATTGGTATTTAAGATTGGATGAAGCTTTGTGGGCTTACCGAACTGCATTCAAAACATCTATAGGATTATCCCCATTTAGGCTTGTTTTTGGCTAATCTTGTCATCTCCCTGTCGAATTAGAACACAAGGCTTATTGGGCAACCAAGTTTTTAAATTTTGATATCAAGAGTGCAGGTGAGAAGAGACTTCTCCAGATGAACGAATTGGAAGAGATCCGCTATTGGTCGTACCAACAAGCAGAGAAGTATAAGGCAAACACAAAGAAATGGCACGACAAGAAATTAGTCACGAAAGAATTCATTCCAGGTATGAAAGTTCTTTTATATGATAGCAGGTTGCATTTATTTCCTGGAAAGTTAAAATCACGGTGGAAGGGGCCGTATGAGGTTATAGCAGTTGATAAGTTTGGAGTGGTAACATTGAGGCACTCGAGGTTTGAGAATGAATTCAAGGTGAATGGACATCGTGTGAAGCCTTATTTTGAGTCTGCATTTGATAGCGCTTCTGCGATTGTCACTCTTGCAGATCCTTGATGGTATTTAAAAGTCTAGCTGCGGACTTGTTAAATGCAGAACTTCTTCTTAACTTTGTAGGTAGTTAGTTTTGTTTAGGTTTGACAAATTTGTGTTTATTAGTGAAACTATGTTTTGTTGGAGAGTTTTCAAAGTAGTAGTAGCTAGAAGTTTAGAGAAATTGATGATGTTTTTTCAAGTGTGCAGGTGGTCACGGTGTCAAGGGATTTGGTTACCACCGTGACCAAAGGAAGTTGCATTCTGGATTCCGTTTGGTGCACATGTCACGGTGACAATGAATTTCATTGTCACCGTGACCATCGGGTAAGTAACATTCTGTTTTGAGGTGTGCACATGTCACAGTGACAATGAAATTCATTGTCATCGTGAGGTCAGGTGAGTTACATTCTGTTTTCAAAATGGGTTATGTCACCGTGACAATGAAATTCATTGTGACCGTGACATGATGAACATTCAATTCTGTTTTCAAAATGGGTTATGTCACGGTGACAATGAAATTCATTATCACCGTGACCCCATGGCGGTTCAATTCTGGATTGAAAATTTTGGGTATGTCACGGTGGCAATGAAATTCATTGTGACTGTGACCCCCACGAAAATATCTTTTAAAATCCCAGTTTTCCATATTTTATTTCTCACTTTCCCACACCTCATTCACTCTCACCGTGCGTTATTCATTCTTCTCTGCATTCTCTGTGTTTCTTTTCTCTCTTTTCGGCTACCATTTTGAATAATCTACAACAAGTAAGTAATTTTCTCTTTCTATTGCTTTGATTTTATTTTTATTTTTCTCCTCCTCTCGTTCCCTGTTCTCGTTCGTTCTCCATCGTTATGTTGTTCTTGTTTGCTTTGTCCAAATATTTCGTTTTTCCCTCTGGTATTGCTTTGCAATCTTGATGTGAATCCTCTTAATTTTACTTTCCTTCTCAATTTTTAGCCTTAATTTTGAACATGAATGCTTGGAAAGTAGGATTTTAGGGCATAATTTGTGCACAACTTGGGTTGATGATTTTACTCAAATTTTGGATTGGACTTAACTTTTATTGATTTTAAACTATTTGTTATGCATTGTATTGTTGCTAATTGCCAATTTGGGGGGTTGTTAGTGCCCTTGTTTTCCAATTCCAGTGCGTTTAAGTGTTGTTTACCAAGTGCTTGATCAAATGTCTCTATGAACTGATTTTCCAGATTTTGCAATTTTTAACATTCTCAAATGCAGAGTTTTATTTGCCCTGATGTTAATTGTGCTTTAAGGTTGTCATTGCACACTCTTAACCTCTTTATGTGTTGCTTCACTTTGTTAAAATCAAGCTCATTTGGAGGATGAATAGGTTTGGGTAGAATGGATTGTTTATTGATGAGTAAAGTTGTAGCCATTGTTTGTTTAAACTTATATTGTTATTGAAATTGGCTGATTGTTTTCGTGCAGTGGCTTTAAAAAGAAAAAGTTCTGCTCTAGCTTCTAGTTCTACCAGCCAACCCCCCAGCTCAGATTAAGTGGACATTTCCAAGGTACCAGCATGGGTTCCAGGTGCTAAAAAGGTTCCTTATGCTCAATTCACCAATTGCTCGTACATCCTAATGAGCTATTTGCATTTTGGATTGTTGGAGAAACTAGGAATAAAAAATGAAGTCCAGCAGCTTATCACCAACATTGGCTGGGAGCAGGTTTTCATGCTTAATGAGAAAGTTTATCCTACTTTGATAAGAGACTTTGTGTCAACTATCACTTGTAGACCAGGCCACGACCTTATCAATGATCCAGGTTCTGTTTCGTTCCTTTTGGACACTATAGAGTATAACATCACTTTTCATGAATTTTCAGAGTATCTTGGTTTTCCACACCTGGTGCCGGATTGTTATGATGATTACGCTAAAGATGGTGCGTGGGCGATAATTCGAGACACTGTGACTGCCACACAATATGTCTTGGGAAAAACTAAGTCGCATCATTTGAACAACCACATTCTGCGCATCCTTCATCGGTTTTTCTCATTATCTATGTTAAGCCATGCAGATTCAGCGGGCCAAGTCAACTTACCTGAAGCCCTGTTTCTCGCGTGCATGGTGCAGGGTGTCCGAATTAATGGCGCCATGCATTTCTGGCACAAATTGGAGGAGATGCAATGGAAACCGAAAAAGGTTACAAAAATCGCACTTGGTGGATTTGTCACTGCCATAGCTAAGCGTGTCCGTCACCCCTTGAAGAAATATAAATCCTTGCCTTCCATTGCTACAATTGATCAGAAGATGCTCACAAATATGAAGGTAATAGTGAAGGATGTGACAACAGCTGAAGGCTTTCGTTTGTACACTTGTGACGAGTATTTGCAAGGCATCAAGCGAGGTCTGAGAGGCTTGCCACGCGAGAATGAGGAGGATCTTGAGGCACCAGCTCCCCCAGCCCCTGAGCACTAGCAGTTTTCTTCCACGCAGTATGATGCAATTATGGAGCGCATGGACACCATAGCTGCATATGTGGACACCATCTCTGCATCTCAGGCCGACATTCAGTCCCAGATGGACCAGATGCTCTTGGCATTTTCCTCCTGTTCTGTGCAATTTGATGCCCACTTTCCACCGCCACCACCGCCAGAGGACTGACTAGGGAGCTTTACTACGTTTTGTTTTGTTTTGTTTTTTTTGTTTATTTTTCATTGTGTTTTGTAATATTGAGGCTTGCTGGGGATAGCAAGTTCTTGTGTGTGGGGTAGAGGAGCAACTTTAACTTCTTAAATGTAACTAACAGCTTATGATGTTTGTTTATTTTGGTTTTATGTTTGTTTATTTTTGTTTTAGCTTTTGGGTATTTTATTATTGTTGCTTGATTATCCCTATCTTAGCTTGGCTGGCTCTTAGTTATTCCTGTTGTGAATGTTTTGAACTTTAATTTGAGAATGGTTTATCTTAAAAATTGATCATAGCAAATGAGTAGTTAGAAGTTTTAGAAGCAAATTAATCTAAATTAGTTATATATCTTGTAATTTCCAATCTTTTCTGCACTATAGGCTTGTTTGTAAAAATTTGAAATATCCAGTGCGTAAGAGTTTTTGAGTGAAGGAATTTTAGGAGAGTTAGAACCTTCCTCATCACCCTTCGAAACATCATAATAACTCAAGCAAGTTTAGGACATGATTTAGGCAATTTCTTTCTTTGGTAACCATTTTAAATAGCTTTTGACCTACCTGTTTACTTCATTTCCATTGCTAGCCCCGTTGAGCTGATTTAGTATGCTAAAAGCGTACTATGCATTTTTCTTTGTTACACTATTATTTTACCATTTGACCTAAATGCCTTTGACTACCCTTTCTAAGAATTGGCCACTCTAGGATTGGGTTGGGATAACATTGAAAGTTGAATTAGGGTATTTATTGTGAAAATAGTGTGGGAGTGAGAAGAATTGTGAAATTTTAGGGTGTTGTCTATTATATCGTTTAAGTTCCCTTTAATGGAGTCAAATTTGTGGTAGAAAAATAGAGGTTTTGGGTATCTCATAAAAAAAAAAAGAGAAAAGAAAAGGAAAAGAAGTTGATGAGTAGTTGATTATTGTTAATCTTGGAATTAGTTGATTATAGAAAAATTCGAGTGTGGGGTACCCTTAATTGGAAGAAGACATATTCGTATTCATGGATATTTGGGTTTTAAAGATAAATTCATTAAGAAAGCTCATCACTTTGTTTTCTTGAGGTTTAATGTATTTCCTGTTTGGGGAAGTTAGACGACCTTTGGCAACTATGAGTAAATTGAAGGTAAGTCATGGAAATTTTTTTGTTCAGTTTGGATAGTGGAATTATAGGTAGAGTGGCTGACTCTTTATTTGATTTCCCTTACTATTCTTGTTAGCCAATTACCTAACCCAACATTTCAACCTTGGAATAAGTCCTTTTGATCCTGTTCTTGATTTGAGTTGTTTAGTGGAGATGACCCTTATGGTTCCGGTGCTAAAGGAGAGGCTTATGGTTATCCTGAGTTTTAAGTGCAAAACCTGTATACAAATTTACTTGCATATTCTTTTTCTTTGCTCAATTGCTGGAATGCATTGGTTGTTTTGTTTTGAAAAGATAAAATTTGTTTTGAGCCTAGCACACACACACGTAAAATTACTTCATATAAATTAATTTGAGAATTTGTAACTAAGACCCTTCTGCTTGGCGCTAAGACTGTTGTTAAGTTTTCGTATTTCGAGTTAGAGTTTGAAATTTCAGGAATGTGGATAATTCATTTACTCGAGGACAAGCAAAGTCTAAGTGTGGGGTATTTTGATAACTTCAATATAGTACTTAGTTTTGATAGTGTTTTCGTATGATTTTTGGGTGTTTAGTTGTGTTTTTGGTCATATTATGTTTCCTTTAGGTTAATGTTGCTAATCTTAGTCAAATTGGAATTTTGATGCATAATAGACAGCTTTTTGATGGAGTTTGATTTGTCTTTGCACGTGTGGTTCTAGGTACCTCACGGTCACAACCAAATTGGTTGTGACCATGACATAAAGAGGAATTGAAAACAGGAGCAGTCTTACAGGGGTCACAGTCACAACGAAACTCATTGTGATCGTGACATAGAAGCCCATCGGACAGAATGCAAGTATGAAGCATATCACGGTGGCAATCTATTTCATTGTCACCATGACAAGAAAATCACCAAGGCAGAATCAGTACAATACGTACCTCACGTTGGCAACAAATTTCATTGCCACCGTGACATAAATTGTTCCTGGAAAGAAGCTAAAGTTGAAGACCTGACGGTGGCAACAGATTTCATTGCCACCGTGACCCCTCTCCTGTGTGCAAAGGCAAATTAGCGATCTCGACACCTCACGGTGGCAATGGATTTCATTGCCACCGTGACCACTCTAACACTATAAAAACATATTTTTCTGTTTGATTAGGGTTCTGAATTTTGGAGTTTAGTTTTCATATCAGTTGTGCGATTGACAATTTTTGAAGTTTTTCTTCTATTTTAATTTTAGTTTTCCTATCTTTGTCTTTAATTTTGAATTAGAAATCAAGAATATTTCATCAGATTCACATAGTTTAATTTCAATAGAGTTTTTATTTTAGGTTTCCAGAATTTTAAATTAATTCTCCATTAAAGATTTAAAGAAGAAGATCGAAGAACGTAGGATTCAACCGGGACTTCTGCCTCAATGAATTTCCGAGTTTATTCTTTCCTTTATTCTTTTGATTTTGTAATGGATCGTGAGTAGTCTTTTAGTTGTTTAGGGGATCTTTGAATCCCCTACTCTTGATGTGAATTCTGAACATGTTTTGATATCCAATATATGAATGAAAGGTTTATTTCACTGGTTCTTATTATCAAATCATGAGATGTATATTTTCAAGTTAATTTCCTATTTTGATGAATGATTTAATTCATGTATCTTAATTGGTTATTGAATTGTATGATTGAATGTCATGATTAATTATCTTCAGATTTTCTGTCACGTTGGCTGTATCATTTGGATTGCTCCAGAATGAGAATCTAGATGTGCAGGTTTTCATGGTTTAAGATTGGAGTGAGGAGTGAAATAATTAGGTTTTGGGTTGTTTGGATCCGGAATGGGAAAGCAAACCAAACTTAGGATTTTAGACCCGTGCTTTGGCTAGTTGTATGGCTTGCTCCGGGATGGGATGTCATGTAATTAGAGTAGCTTGCTCCAGAATGGGACGCTTGGGTTAAGAGGGTTATCCCGATTTCGTTCGTATATGTTTCTTTATGTGTTTTGATTCATGTTTGGGTATGGGGTAGATGAGTGAACCTGAGCAACGTTTGTCTAATTTTGAATTCTTATCTTGTTAATTTTTCCATCATTTTGTTTATTGCAATTATTGACGTCAATTTAATTTGATTATTTCTGTTTGTTTATTTTGGTTATTTAAATTCTTTATTTTTAATCAATAGTTAACTCAATCAATTGAAACAATTGGGAATTCTTTAGCATACATTTGATTTTCATTGCTTGCGCACACAGTCCCTTGGGTACGATAATTTGGGGTCCTAATTTACTCCACTATATTACTTGTCGATTCAATACACTTGATGAGGTCGCGTCATACACGGTTCGGTACAGTTCGGAGATTTACAAATCTCCATTTTGTATTGAAATTTTGGTTCTTATAATTTTCGGTACAGTTTCGTTTTATAAATTTTCGTATGGTTCTTATAATTTTCAGTTTGGTTCTTCGGTTCTTTTGATACTAAATAAAACAACACAATATGATACGTCGGGTAATTCAATATTTTTAAAAATTTGCAAAATAAACATACACAATAATAAATAAAAATATAACTAATATATCTCAATAAGAACATGCAAATTTTGAAAATTAACACTCCACAGTCTTTCTCTGCATTATGCTCACATTGATTTGAGGATCTTGAGTAATATCTAAAAACAATAAAAAAATAAATATTAGACCAAAAAAATCTAAATATTAAATACACAATTTAAAAATTTATGCAAATATAATAATTATTTGATTCAAACTTTTCAAATTCTTCTGTTGATGCATCTGAAGCTAAAAGTGTAGCTGATCTCAACTAGTTTTGGCAACAAATAAGAACTTCAAGTGTAATCGGGGTTAAAGAACTTCTAAATTTGTCCAAAGTTCTCTCTCCAATGCTAAAAGCTGATTCAGAAGCTACAATTGAGCACTGAAGAAGGGTGATTACTCTCTCCGCCTTTCGTTGAGCTTTATGGAGGAGAAGTCACCTCGACATTCGATGGGCAAGCTAAGGATGCTCTGATCGCTTGCAAGCTCAAATTTTGTGATAGAGATGAGAATGGCAAAGGGAAGGAAAGAGAAAGGGGGATGCAATCTCTGTCAAAACCTAATTTACATGCCTATTTTTTTTTTACTTTAATAATTTATTTTTTAATTATTTTAAAAAGTATCAATTCTTTAAATTTTAATTTTAATTCTCTCCAAATACTCAAAATAAAAACATATTGCCCCTTAAAAATTTTCAAATTTTATTCTTAATTAACTCTAAAAAAATTTTGTTTTTTCATTTTATTATTTTTAAATGTACAACTAAAATTTCATTATGTATAGTAATTATATATAATTACATTTTTAATTTATATATTCATAAATGTATTGTGATAAAAAATAGATGGGTATTATTAGTTAAGTGACATTAAAAGTAAATAAAATTAATTGATAAAGTGAATAAGTAATTATGTAATAAATTGCCTTAGCAAATTATATAGAGAATAATTGGTTATATATATAGCCTTAGATAATTGTATACTCATATAATTTGTTATATATATTCTCTTAGCTAATCCATCCATATAGAGAATAGATGATGGCTCTGTAATAAATGAAATTATTGGTTAGGTGATTATATACTCATATATTTACATTAATTGGTAAAATTTCATTATAAATAATAACTATATATAATTATATTTTTAATTTACTTACTCATATAAGTATTGTGATAAAAAAAAATATATAAGTAAAATATATGAGTATTAATTAAGTGACACTAAAAGTCAATAAAATTAATTAGTAAAGAAATTATGTAATAAATTGTTCAACTTACATATCTATATAAATATTTGTACAAAAAGAAAATTAAGTAGTTGTTGAGAGACATTAGAGTTAAATTAAATTAAACATAAATTATTTTAGTTACATATTCATACAGATATAATAATTATTATAATAATTAAATTTATCTTATTAATAATTAAAATATTCATTTTAATTTATTAACTAATTATTTACTTAATTTCGTGGACTAAAATATTTAATACAAATAATTATGAAGTTAAATTTATGTAATAAATATAGAATAGAAATTATAAATAATATTTACACAAAAATTATTAGTATTATATATAATAATTAATAAATATCGGTTCTTTCGGTCCAGTTCGATTCCAAAACAGTTTGGTATAGTTCAATACGGTTTTTGGTCCGGTTCTAGACAAAATATCTAGATCCATTACAAATAAAGTCAACGGTACAATTCGGTTTAGTCCTAGTAAAAAAGTCAACGGTACGGTCTTTTTTTCGGTACTTCGGTTCGGAACAGGAATATCCAGACCCATGTACACCCCTAGTCATACTAATATATATATATATAATGTAATACCAATGCACATATCCATTTTATGTCATATAACAATATTGCAAAAGTACTTTAATTATCTCGAATAATGTCCGGTTCCATTTGACAAGAAATTAAAATTTTTCATCTAAATTCTCACATAATATTCTTATTAATTGATCATATTCATAACCTTAGACACTTATGTTCCACTTGATAATTACTCAAATATTTATAATATAATCTTATACATGCATCAGAAAAAGTTTTGGTGGAGTTCAAGTTCAATTCAGGAAGGAAAATGCATAAAATAGTCACAACAAGGGGGTCACGACTGAGATGGTTTGGTGCCAGCCGTGACTCCTGCATTCAGACCCATTTTGCATTCTAGAAGCATGGGTCACAGCTGAGATGGTTTGGTGCCAGCCATGCCTCATGCTAATTCTTGTCTTTAAAACAGAGCTACATAATTCAGGTTTCCACCTCTAACTTGCACCACCAAAACCAACGAGTAAACCTCATTTTTAGGAAAAATTGTCTCTTTAGCAAAATATTTCCCAAGATGTTAACTTTCTAATGGCATAAATTTTAGGTCAATTGGACATCTCAAACTCCAGGTATGACTAATAAAATGCAAACTGCTCCTATGACCCGGGGCAGAACAGGTACCCTTCTGGTTAAGACACTTTCGAAGCACTTAGAGCCAAAATTAGCTCTTGACCTCTTCTATACATATATAGGTATGTGTCTTAGGATTCATATACCACTAGAATCACAAAATTTAGAGATTCCTAGGCTGATGTATAACCTAAAAATTGAACTGGGGTCAGGTAACACTATGGACAGAACCTATTCCAATAACCCAGCCAAAGTAGAAACCCTTCTATTTTTGCAACTTTTGAGGGTCTTAGGGCCAAAATTATATCATAGACATTTCTATAACATTTGTAGGTATGGAAGTAATGGTTCTAACTCTACTAAAATCACCCAATTTTGAGATTTCTAACTCGACTTATGGCCTAAAAACCAACTCGGTCTCAAGACACTTTGAGCAGAATTTCTCCACTAAACTTTACTAGCCAAATCTCACACTTCCATTCAATTCAATCAACACAAACACACTCAATTCAACATTTAACATCATTATACACATCTAATCATCAAAAATCATCATCAAAATATACACACAAAGGTTTAGTTCCCTTACCTCATTTGATGTCTCCTTTTGCTTCCCTATTGTTTTCGTTCTCCTTTTTCTTCTCTCCCACGGCCATAATTATCAAAATCCCTCACCAAAATCCATTCACATCTCATAGTTAGAATAAAATAGGAGGCTTAATTCTTGCCTTCCCATATAATTCTCCCATCCAAAAACACTTAAAACTTGAAAATTTCCATAAACTAACTTATGCCTTGAATTTGAGAGAGGAAGATGATATGAAGAAGGAGAGGAGAAATATCATCTTTAATTTTCTCTTCCCAATGGCCGGCCAAAATTAGCTCAAGATAGCCAAGCAAATGGCTTTACATCTTTGTCTTAATCTCTCATCCTTATCTCACTTGCAAGATGTCACTCTCTCATTGGTTCCTTTTAATATTTTTATGCAAACTTCCACTTTGATCCTTCATCTTTTCTCTTATTCTTACTTTAACTTTTAATTAATTTGTTCACATACATTGGTCCACATGATTACTTAACTCATTAAATTATTCCATAAATATAAAATGACTAAATTACCCTTAACCTTTTTACTTAATTCCGATCACGTTTTTTATTACATTTAACAATTTTAATTACTGAAATACACATTTTGATCACTTTTATACTCAAAACACATGCGAATATGACTAGGATACATTGTGGTCCTTACATAATCCCTACTCAATTCATAGACTTATCACTCTCTCACCAACGTGAGGCTACATCTCACTTTAGTGAGATGGGCCTCACTACACAGGCCCCCAAGAACTCTCTCTTCCCCCTTTTTTTTAAATTAAAAATGAAAAACATATTTTTAGAAGAAACCATCACTTCTATCTATCTCTTGCCTATAAACAGGTATCATTTTCATCACTGGGTAACTTCGTTCTGGGCTGTCTCAGGACCCGGTGTCTACAGTTGTCCCCAGTTTTGGGGAACGTAGTGTCTGGGTGCCTAGGTGAGCCAAAACTCAAAAAAAGAAAGAAGAAATGCATACCTAAGGCAGCTGTCTTCCTGGTCATGAGAATGAAATCATGTCCTTAAGTCACCATATAGACTGTGAAGCAATTTTTATTATTCTGGGTGATGCGTCGAGTATGCTTCAGACTTACAAAATGTGAGAATTGCTCTTCTGACCTGCACCAAGTCTGCTCCAGACTCACAAAGTGCGAGGGTTTTCATCTTCTGATGGTGATGCGCCGAGTCTACTCCAGACTTACAAAATGCGAGGATTGCTCTTCTGAGCTGTGAGGTGGTAGTGTCGTGGTCGTGCTAACCCTCCATGGAGTGGTAGTGCCGCCATCGTGCTAACCCTTCTGAGATATGAAGTGGTAGTGCCGTGGTCGTGCTAACCCTCCGTGGAGTGGTAGTGCCGCCATCATGCTAACCCTTCTGTGATGTGAAGTGATAGTGTCGTGGTCGTGCTAACCTTCCGTAGAATGGTAGTGCCTCCATCGTGCTAACCCTTCTGAGATATGAAGTGGTAGTGCCGTGGTCGTGCTAACCCTCCGTGGAATGGTAGTGCCACCATCATGCTAACCCTTCTGAGATGTGAAGTGGTAGTGTCGTGGTCGTGCTAACCTTCCATAGAATGGTAGTGCTGCCATCGTGCTAACCCTCCTGAGATGCAAAGTGGTGCCCTTTGCGAGCCCTTTGATTGATTGCCCCCTGAGAGGTCTTTAGTTGATTGTTGGATTGGTGTTTTGACTGACATCGTCACTCGCCTTTTTTCGGTGTCCGCATCGAATCTCTCTCACTGCAAAACTAAAAAATCAAATATGTAAGAAAAATAGTGAGTATGCACGTGAAATGCATGGGTCATGCAAAAATGCAGGATAAGAATTCATCTAAGTGGACTTAGAGATGATAGCCGGTCTAGCTACAATTTGCAATTGGATCAATGCCTTTTGAAGCTGCTTTTGGAATCTCATGCCTTTGGGATTGCAAGGTTCTCATCTGATACCTGTAGTCATTTTTTGAAGGTAGTGCGTCCGTTATAGATTTTCACACTAGCTTTTCTTAGCGAAAAATACGTCTTTTGCTAATTTTCACATAACCCTGTGCCTTATTTTTTACCTAGAATGGACCCAACCCAATCCAGTGGCTTTTATTTTATTTTTTGTAGGACAGACTGCCTGCTTTCAGGTTTTCACCCTACCCTTTGGCCTAACTTTTGCTTAGAGTGCCAATTATGATTTTTATCTCTAACGGCCTTTTTTTTTTCTTTTTAGATTGTACAGAAGGCTAAAGCTGTTGCCAAAAAATTTTCAGGTGTGATTGGCATATACTTACGCCTTAGATCATGGTTGTATGAGCTTAACTCTTATCAAGAAGGTGCTGTAGGATTGGTTTCATAGTTGGTAACAGGATGAATTGGCTAAAAGACCCGAGTGATGAGAGTGACAGAGGGTAGATAATAACAATGTGCTAGACAACTTTGAGTATGCAAAATGAACTGCTCTGATCATATCAACATATTATGGAGTAAATGCACATGTTTCAGTTTGATTTTATTACACATGATCATTATTTGGCATTAATCTCAAAAATACAAAACCTCATCTAATCTCGAGATGGATCTTGAAAGCATCAAACTCCTATTATCAATCAGCCCTCTCGGATTTTCATGATTGAATATTTTCTCTCAGCTTTTATTATTATTATTTTTTTTTTTAACGCGGATTCTAGATGCAAAGTTGGGGACGAAACTTAACTCAAATGCATTCGTGGCTTCCCACTTGAAGTTTAAGAAACACCATATGCCTCTTCCTATGTACCAAACCTTAGTAGAAGGTCATCTCTGCTAATTGGATAAGACTGAACTAAGAATCAAGAGGTCCTCTTTGGTTACAACGTTAGGCTTAGGTAGATGGTTGTCACAGAATGATCAGGTCGCTAGAGAAAAATGGCCGCAATATTTACTCGACTAATGGGTGAACCGTTCTTAGCTCAGTTTCACATACAAAGGTATTCTTAAATTTGGGCTTGATAACATTTTAGCTCATCAAGATCAGAATAACAATTAAAAAGATAATAATTAAAACTCGTTAATTGGTTACTATCTTGAGCTCTATTTCTTTTTTTTTCTTTCTTTTTTTTCTTTTTCTTTTCTTTTTTTTCTCTTTTTTTTATTTTTATGTCTCTGACCATGTTGAGTTTGTGAATAAATAAACCCTCTTCCCTATGTGTAAACTCATCCTTATCTGGGCGAGCTTTGATAGCCCAAAAGATTATCAATGAAGTACATTCGTCCTTATTAGAGCAGCCATTCTTCTAAGGAGAGATAAAAATCATTTTAGGTGAAGGGTAATTTCAACATGTGTAATAATAAAATCGGTACATATTTAGCATACCAGCATAAAGGCTCAACGGGTTGGCGAGCGATTACAAAATAAAGGTAGAAAATAGCCATTTGGAGAGCTATGTAAAAAAGGGCTGCCTAAATCATTTTTTAGGTTTCGTATTATCCAAGGATTGCTTTGATGGGTAATCAGAAAGGTTCTAGTGCTCTTAGTGAGTTTTCATCCAATCCCCTAATTGCAACTAGTTTTTTTTTTCATCTTTCTTTTTCTTTCATCTCTCTGAATTTCCCTCTCTACAGGAGTTATGTCAGATGCTATCAAGATTTTCTTTGGATTTTCCAAAGTTTCGAGATTAAATACAGTAGTATTAATTGAATTAAGGTCAAAATGAATGCATCATGATCATGTAAAATGAAATCATTAGAAACATTCATGCAAATAAGCAAAATTGTTCATCTTATTGAAATTGCAAAGATTGTCATAAGAAGTTCTTAGAATAAAAGAACAAAGTATATATAAAAAAAAATCATAATCTTCTACGATTGTATTCATGGTGGGGGGACTACATTATAGCACGCCTCCTTCTTCTTCTCCCTTTTCTCAGGGTCAGTGATCTCCTTAAAATCAATAAGATCTTGGATTTTATTCCTCAAAGTTCGGTAATAATCTGTCAGGTGCCCAGTGTGCTGATGGTAGGTGCAATACTGATCATCTTTATGCCCCGGCTATCCCTGATTCGCAGCTGGCCTAGGTGGCAGTGGTCTCAGCTTACCCTCCTTTGTCAATTTCTCTAAGACCCAAGACAGAGAACGACCTAAATTAGAATAGTTCCTCTGAGTTTGCCCAACCTCGGTAGCTAAAACCTTAGCTGCCTTATCATTTTCGCCATTACTGCCCCCAGCACTGCCTAATCTGTACCCCGACTGGTTCCTAAAATTTTTCCCAGTAAAGTTACCTTGGCTTGCTTTCTTTACTAGGTACTCACCCTCTGCTTCGATAGCTATGTCTTTTAAGGACTCCTAGTCCTTCAACCCTTTCATTTTTAGTCCATCTCTTAGGTAAGGGCTAGCATTCCGAATGAATAATTGGATCTTATCAGGGGTATCAGGTTTGCGCTTCATCTCCATAACTCGGTTCCTCCACCGAGTGAGGTACTCATGAAAAGACTCCCCAGCTTTCTGTTGTAGCAGCTCTAAATCCTTCAATGTGACCTCCATCTTGGTACTACAATCGTATTGCTTTAGGAACTCTTCAGTCAACAAGTCCCAATCTTCTTTGGACCTTCTGTCCAACCCGTGGTACCAGTTAACGGCAGCTCCTGTGAGACTCAGGCAAAAGTACTCTATCTTCTGCTTCCTTATCAAATTTGTTCCTTTCATGACCAATGAATACTGCTTGATGTGCGTAGCAGGATCAGAAGTGCCATCAAACTTGGGAATATCAGGCATCTTGAAGTTCTGAGGGATCAAAACATCACTATCCAGCTCCCGATTCTCAAGGTTCATTCCTCTTCTTACCTTTAATATCCTCGTCATAGCTTTAAACCTTTCTTTCATTTTCCTCCATATCGCATCCTCTGGCTTGGGTGATTTTCCCTCTACTACTATCTGTTCGTCTTGCTCCTCCTATAAGTCAATCACAGATTTAGGGCCTTCTCTACGTTAGATAGGCACTGGCACTCTTGTCTCAACCACAGGTGGATCAACTGCTGCTGGGGGATCCTCTCTAACAGCCCCTTGTTCATCTTGCCCCCCAGCTGGAGTAACAGCCTGTTGCCCAGTAAGTGGGGCTAGGGTAGTGGCAAGGTTGCCAATCATCGCCATCATCCTGGCCTCAAACTCTTCCATTCTTTTCCCCACTTCTTCAATAATCATTGCCCTAGTTGCATCAGAACCACTTGCTGGATTAGACATGCTTATTTCTACTGATGATTCAGAAGATAATATCTCACTACCCTCTGAAAGAGAATCCGAACTCTTATCTAACACTAGCTCTTGCAATCCAAAGAGTGAATCTTCCTTAACCGACCGTCAAGACCTCTAAACCACCTGGACGAATCTATGATGGCTGCAAAACACACCTTTATTAGGATAATGCATGATCAAAGTGCAATACATGGTCATGCTAATGCAGCATAGACAAACACATGCAAGCAGACAGATCCTTCCAATATTATCTCTCCCACACACGGGGTCGTGTAGTCTCTTTCCTAGGTGGGCTTTATCCAAGGGTTAACAAGGAACCCATTAGACACGTATAGTGCACGGCGAAAAATTGACAGCATAACATCTCTTGCCTAACGTACATACGTATGGGTGTTTGGCCATTATATATTTAAACAATTCAACTCAATTAAGATGGGCCCACCGGGGCATGAAAGCCTTTGATGAAGACCATTTAATTTAATTGATTTTGTTCAATATATGATGTCCCAAATAGCAAGCACGATATTATGGTACATTTCACCTAGTGGAAGTATTTATTGCCGTTACATGAGCTTTGGTTAAAGGTGGTGTTACTTTAGGTCTACCCAAGCATGGTCCCTGCCAACGGGTCTAGCTCATCACGAGCATAGCGACCAATTGGGTCTCCATTTGATATACCATTTGATGGTATGAGGCTTAGGCTGGTGATTATCCTGAGCACTTCCCTACAATGAGTGAAAGTAGGGTCGTGTTTTAGGAATGCACCGAGGTAGATAGGGGACCAACTAACATAATTCTAAGGCTCTAGTGGATGCGATGCAATTTCGATTAGAAATGGAATTTTTGATTCTTAAAAACTTAATTATAATTTTAACTTAAGTCACTTTCAAAGCGAAGTTTCGATCAGTCCCCAATAGAGTCCCCACCGTGACGCACGCCAAACCCAGCAAAGGCCCTCTTGGAAACCGCTTTTAGCGCTCGAGGGATTGGTTCACGTCTTTTTGATCTTAGGCATCATGAGTCATTTTGGATGCCTCCTTCCCAATATAACATTGGAAAGGATCATCTAGCCCCATGACGCCTTTAGGCACCTTTGAGGTATTTTGGAGTCACCACCCAATTTACGAGAAATTGGGAAAGGTCTCTAACCTCTATTGGTCTAAACCAGAGATGGTGTTTGGAACTTCACTCTTATTAATGACTTAAATTAAGTTTATAATTGAGCTTTTAAGAAATTAAAATTCCATCTCTCATCTCACACAATTATGCATTGAATTTAAAGCTCATAACAACCATATTGGAAAGCAATTAAATAAAGTGATAAAGAAATAAATTACAAGTAAAAAATTGGGACAGGACAATTCCCCAAAAATAAGGAAGCATAATAAAATTTGCCCCAAAATTAATTACAAAGGCCCAAAAAAATGAATAAATAAACAAATATAAAATAATTTAAAATGCATCATCCATAAATCGAGAGATTTATTGAATTTTAGGAACATTTGTTCCTTTTTATTAACTTTAAAAATTAGAGAACTATTTTTGGGTATTGATTGAAAAAAAAATCGGGATGAGTGATCCCATTTTTACGAAAATTAGTTCTCTATTTAAAAGTGAAATTTTATTGATTAAAATAGGATATTGGTCCATTTTATTTAGAAAAATTCCAAGTTATTAATTACATACAACACATAAAAATAATAACAATAATAAAAAGAAATACAATAATTAAAAATGCAAATCCTAAATTAAAGGCCTTTAGTCTCCCGGTCCTCCAACCCGTGCGCAAATGTAACTCACATACATAAATAAATTTGAGGCAACAAAACAAAAATAAAATGAATGTTAGTAAAATAAAATGAATGTTAATAAAGTAATTAAATAATTAATGTATGAACAAACAATTAAATATAAACTAATATATAAGCCAATTAAGTAAACCAATAAAAATAATTAAAACTTGACAAATAATACGACAATAGCGTTAATAATCATTAATAGAGTAAAAAACTGGAAAGATAACAAAGTGAATTAAGACAAAAACATACAAGATAAAACAGAGCAGAGTACATTCTCATTTCATGCATTTACGCTTGGACGTTCGAGTAATACAAGAAAGACAAAGAGCTAAAGAGAGAAGAGGTGAAGCCAGGAGTGCACGACTCGTACATGCATTGCACGAGTCGTGCAATGAGTGCACGACTCGTGCACTCTTTGCACGAGTCGTGCAATGAGTGCACGACTCGTGCAGAAGTGAAAAACCTGTTCATTGACTTCACGGGCAATAAAGAGGGAAATGGGAGCATGACACGTGCATCTGGGACACGACTCGGATAGAAAATCAAGACTCGAACAAAACAAGGAGACGATTAGACAAACATAAAAACAGGAACGAACAGAGCAACGTTAACAGACTGAATAAAAAGAACAACAAACGTGCTAATTAATCATAATAAATATTTTAGACTCATGTCTGATAATAAACAGACCCAAACATGCGATATACAAATTAATAAAATCAAACAATAAATATATACAGTATGTATAATTGAAGAACACTTGGTAAAACAAAATAAGAAATAAGAAGAAAGAAGGAAAATAAGAGAAGGTTTATCCCAGTATTTACCCTCAGATATGATCTTTGATCAACAGATGAAGAAATTCTAGTTTTCCTCCTTGCTCAGGAATAAATTTCCTAGATTCAAGAAATAATCCCAGGATGCTTTGAGAACCAGAATTATTTTTCTTGCTCTCCAAACTTTTCTCTCTACGTTTTTCTTTTCCTTAATTTCGGCCTTCTTTTTTCCAAAATCCCCCCTCTCAGTTTCTTTTACTTTTCCTTTTATACTCCCTCTGAAGGATTAGGTTGTTTCTCACCAAATCTAGCCATAATCCTCCCTTTTTCAACTAAATCCCCTGAAATAACGGTAGAGGGGGTGCTGGGGATAGTGAGGCACGTGAGGCGGGTGAGACCTGACTCACATTATCCATCACCAACGTGAGAGCTACATCTCATGTTAGTGAGATGGACCTCACCAACATGAAGCCGCATCTTACGTTAGTGAGATGGACCTCACTACCCAGGCCCCCAAGAACTCTCTCTTCCCCTTTTTTTTAAATTAAAAACGAAAAACATATCTTTCGAGGAAACCATCCCTTCTATCTGTCTCTTCCTGTAAACAGGTATTATTTTTATCACTGGGTAACTTCGGTCTACGTTGTATCAAGACCCGGTGTTTACACATGTATTGCCTTATCTCCCTTAAAAATGTGTAAAATTGTTCCATTTGAAGTCAGAGGATTCAAATGAATATTGCTTTCATGTCAATTGTTGCCAAACTTGATAAAGATATTAAGCTGAATGATGACAATTATGAAATCTAAAGTATGAGTATCCAGTATGTGCTTAAAGAGCAAGAGGCTCTTGACCCCTTAAGTTCGATTATAAGTAAACCTGAGGATGTCACTATAGCCCAGCATAGGTGGGACTAAGATGCCTATGTGGCATGGAAAAAGAAAAAATCCCACTGGTTACATCATCTTACTCAGTGCAAAGGATGATGACATCACTAAGCAATTCTGCAAGTATCAAAATGGAATGGATCTGTGGATCGCTTTGCAAGAAAAATTTGAAGGTGTGTATCTGACTGAGTTCTGATCATTAATGATCAAATTTGATACATATAAAAAAAAATTTGATCATTCGATGCGGAAACATCTAAGAAAGATGGAAAAAGGATAAGTGAGCTTAGTGAGTATGATCATAAGTTGACTAACGTGCAGTAGATTCAAGCTGTTATCCAGTCCTTACCCAAGAGTTGGGAGCATATAAAGATGCAACTAACTCATATAAAAAGCATAAAAACATTTGAGGATGTTGCTTGCCATTTGGAGCTTGAAGGATAATGCATATGGCATAGTCCTATTCTGATAAAATGAGTTCTAATCAGAACAAGAAAATAAGCTTCATAAGTAAGGAAAAGGCTCAAGAGCCTAAAAAGTAAAAGGCAAAACAAAATCACGAAAGGTCCAAAGGCAAAAAGAAGGTAAACGATTCAAGAGTTAAATGTTTTTAATTGCAAAAATAAAGGACACTATACTAGATACTGCACTGTGCCTAAATCAACACCTTATTCTGACTTAAGAGTGAGTGGAATTTGTGTATCTAGTTCTTAATTTCATCCTTTTTTTTGGATGATAGATTCAAGAGCAAAGAACCATGTAACAAGGGATCGAGATACCTTTGTTAGGAGTCTAGTTTTTGTTATTGCTTTATTAAAATTTGTTTTCAATTTACATTTGAGGATGACAGTGTACACTTATGCTTGAATCATATTTATTATGGTTCTAGTTATAAGCTGAATGATTTTATTATTATGGATGTATCCTATGGCTATTTGAATAAAGCTATTTTTTCCTTTAATTTCTTCCTTATTCCCATAGTTATGAGAATAATGTGAAATTATGGCATTGTGATGCACGTCGAACCTCGGGGGCCCCAAAAATCTGCTTTTAGGGCATTCGAGAGAGATTTATAAGACTTGTAAAAGATTACAAGGGCGTCTATTTTGGGCAATAAGGAGGTGTTTTGGAGTCACCACCCAATAAAATATTGGAAAGGGTCGTCTAGGCTCACTGAGCCTAAGACAGCGCATGTGTGTCTATTTTGAGCAATCAGAGATATTTTGGAATCCATTTTCCAATAGAACACTGGAAAGATTCATCTAATCTCGTGAAGCCTAAGACGATGCATATACGTTTATTTTGGGCAAGCCAGAGATATTTTGGAATTCCCATCCCAATAGTACATTGAGATGGTTCATATAACCTCGTGGAGCCTAAGACAAGGCAACTTGGGCCCATTTTGGGCAACAAGAGATATTTTGGAATTCTATTTCCAATAGAACATTGGAAAAGTTCATCTAACCTCACTAAGCCCAAGATCAGAGATAGTTCGGGACTTTCCATTTATTCATACCTTGATTAAATTATAATTGAGTTTTTAATTTAATATTTCATTCCATTTTTCATTCAGTTCAATGCAATAATTAAAGCTCAAATCAAACATATAATGAAAGCATTAAACAAAACAAGCTCAAAATAAAGTAAATTAAAATACAGTAGCTTACAATAAAACTAGGGGCAGAATACAAACCCCATTGTAAATGAATAGAAAGTAAACAGACATACACAAAATGGGATATTCGTTAATGATGAAGACATTGGTCTTCACATGCGCATTAAAAATAACATTAGAAGATTTGTTTTATTTGGATGAAAAATCTGGACATTGGTCCTATTTTATTTAAAGAAAATCGAGCCCATTTGTAGAAATCTCTTGCCATCCTTTATATTTACGAATACAAAAATAATATTTACAATAAATTGGAAATAGGGTAAAGGAAATAAATCCAATTGGTGTCCCTGGATCATCCTAGTGAGATCCCCTTCTCAACACCCCGTATTCAATAGAAACAGTTAAACTCACAAAAACAAATAACATGTTAGTAAAATAGTAAAATAAGATAACGGTGAAAAGGATTAATGAAAAATAGTAATGAACAAATAATCTGAATAAAAAAAGGGAATAAATTACCTTAAAATGAGTGAACACAAAATTAAAAGAAAGAAAAAATGAAATGATAAAGAAGAAGGGAAATGAAGGCCCACGGACGGCCTAAACTGCACGAGCGACGGCCGTCTCTGGGCTGACCAACCGGCAGAAGGAGATTTTCGTGATGGCCCGTCGCTAGCTTGAGTAACGGCCGATGGTGGACCTTCAGCCCGTCGGTCATTCCATACCCAAAAAAAAAGAGAAAAAAGTCAATTAAAATCCAATTTTTCACAGTTAAAATCCCTTTTGGTACAATTAATCACAAATAAATTAATATAAAGCAATAAAATAAATTAGAGATCAATCCGGAATGTTTACTCTCGGAATATTATCTTCTAAAGGAATATATTGTGTGGTCTTTTTCCCTTGAATTCTACAAGGATCAATTGACTATATACAATTTTAAGGAAACTTTCAACTGCAAAATTGTTATTTTTCAAAATCAAATCAAGAGAAGAAAATTGATTTTTCTTGCTTGAATTTTCCGTAACAATCATGAATGTTAGAAGGACATATCAAGCAAAAACGAATTGATGTCGCTTTCTCGGATTCTTCCTTATTTTTTGAAAAGATTTTTTATGAAATTTTGATGAAATAAAGAAGAAAAATTTTTTTGAAATTCTTTCGAGATTTTTTGCACTTTCGAAAATTTCCCTAACATTTTTCTGAAATTTTTTCCCTCCCTTAAAAATGAATCTTAGCCTACTATTTATAGGCTAAGATCAAAGATTCAAATCTTTTTAAATTTTAAATTTAAATTTGAAAAAAAATTATAAAATCAAACCAAAACCACTTGATTTTAGAGAATATTTTGGGAAATCAAATCATATCAATTAAAAATCATTTGATTTTGGAAAATACTTTGAAATCAAATCAAATCAAATCAAATATTTGGAGAAGATTTTAGAAAATCATATCAAAATCATTTGATTTTGGAGAATATTTAGAAAATCCAGCAAAATCCTCTTTGGAAATCCCCGCAAACAATCGCAGATCACTGACCAATGGGCATTGGTCGCAGGGGCAGCCATAGTCTTTTGAGCGGCGGGCGATTACGTGAGGGACAGGTGCGAGCGACAGGCATCACTCACACAGGGGAGGGCCCTCATGCACGAGCGACGGGCATCACTCACGCGAGAGACGGATGCCACAAACGCGAGCGATGGGCTCCGCTCGCGCGAGGGCTGGCCATCACTCGGGAACGAGCTATGGGCCACCCATTAACCGATGGGCTACCCATTGGTCAACCCAAAAGCCAAATTTTACAACTAAAAAACTCCTTTCAATGCCTAGAAACTTCTCGTCACTGAAATCCTTTAATCTTGTGAATTCTAAGGGCAAAAATCTACAACTTTCGTTCATTTGCCCGAGAAACGGGTACCGATATCTTCATCGGGTAACTCTGATCTGGACTACCTAAGGGCTCGGTGTCTGCAGTTGCCCCCAATTTTCGGAAAACTAGTACATTAGTGCCTAGATGAGCCAAAATTCAGAGAAGAAGAAAAGAAATGCGTACCTGAGGCAGTCATTACCTTTTGTCGTGTTGAAGTTTGTGGCTTGTCGCTTTTGAGTTGTAGTGTATTCTACTAAGATCCCTTTACAATCGTTTTGCTGGCCACTATCTGGCTTGTATGGCATGTCCTTGCTAACCACCATCTAGTTTGCATGGCATATGATCTCTACCATTGAGCTGCAATGTATTTTACTATGACTCATTTTGCAATCGCTTTGCTGACCCCCATCCAGTCTGCATGGTATGTCCTTACTAACCACTATGCGGTTTGCAAGGCATCTGATCGCTGCTATTGAGCTGCAATGTATTCTACCACAACTCAATTGATGTAGTGCATTTATCTTGCTGGCCACCATCCGGCATGCACAGCATACCCTTTGTTAACCCCCATCCGACCTACAAGGCATCTGATTATTGTTGTTGAATTGTAGTGTATTCTACTATAACTCATCTGATATACCGCATTTATCTTGCTGGCCATCATCCAGCCTGCACAGCATACCATTGTTGTCCACCATCTAGTCTACAAGGCATGAGATTGTCGTTATTGAGTTGCAATGTATTCTACTACGACTCATCTGATATACCGCTAACCACCCTTGGGTCGACATGGTACCTAACTTGCTACCATTGAGCTGTGATGATTTCAACTGTTATATTGTAAGCCGTAAGTGTATTCTACCTACAACCCATTTTGTAAAAGAATCTCCTCTGGCGATGAAATCGACTTTCGTGTTGTGAAAGCGGTTGTTGGAATGTACATCCTACAGTTTCAAAAGATATTTTTAATTCATTTTATTAACTAAGTCCTTTTAAGGTGTGAAGCTTTATGTTAGCTATTTATTTTCATTCATCTTGTTCTTTTCCTGTTCTTTATTTTGTTTGTTTTCCTCTGTTTTGTTATTTTGATGCATCCAGTATTTTCTGAAGCAAGAATTAAACATTAAAAAAAGTATGCAAAACGTTGAAATGAAATTACACTTTAACAAAATAAACATTTCACTAATAAAACATAAATTTTGTACATCAATAAATAAATACACAAAACCCCCTGAATACAAGCTAGAGAGGTGAATACTCTGTGGGCTCCTCTGGGTCCTTCTCGTCATCTGACACATGGATAGGCTGAGTGCTGGCCGAAGATGGTCCTAGCCCGGAGGTGGACGGTCCGGCTTTAGAAGTAGGGGCCTGACTGCTAGGAGTTGATGGTCTGGCTCCTGCAGCTAGCTGTGGGTGGAAGATGACCAGAGGTGGAGATCGTGGTGCTGCCTGCTGCGCTACTTGGGAGGCTAGCCGGAACTAGATCCGAGCCCACCCATCTAGGAAAGGTTAACGTCTAGACCTAAAGAACCTGAGGGTTTCACTGATCACTTTGCCCAGCTGTGTGAAAGCCTGCACCAAGTCGGAGGTCTGATGCCTGGATACATCTCTAATCCTAGTCAAGCAGGTCTCTGTCTGCTCCCTCGACTCTCGAATGGACCCAAATACTGTTGGTATAGATGCCTCTAGTACCTTTATCTGAAATCGGAGAGCAGTGACCAATTCATCGACCATCTGGACGGCCTCATCGATCCTCTGGGTTGCTGCCACCTGTGAAACACTCAAATCCCGCCTTAACTCCTCTATCTGCCTCTCCTGGTGATCCAGACACTCGACCAAGACCCGATCCCTCTCCTCCTATAGTCTTTCCATGGTGGCGAGGCCATGGTCACTGCAGCAATAATCTCCTGGTGTGCCAACTGAGGGGTTAACGGCGGACTAGGCCATGACGGTTGTGCTTGGGGCTCTGAAGGTGGAGGTGCTGTCGATGTGGATGCCCCCGGGTGCCCTGGTCTATTATAGGCATGGAACCTCCAGTCCTCGCGAGTCTCGGAGCACTAGACCTTCGGTGGTGGTGGTGTAAGACTATGAGCTCTCTGTGACAGCGGGGTGCTCATCAGCTCATCCATATCTATCTCTATGTCCATGTGAAATGGGGTGTGAGGTTGCTCAACCTCAGGCTAGGGCTACTGCGGAGGCTGCTCCTCCTCCATCTGTGGATGCTGCAGAGGCTGCCCCTCCTCTGCCTGAGGCTACTGTGAAGGCTGCTTTGGAAGTTGCCCTTTCTCTTGTGGCTCCCCTGGGACATCCTCATCTGGATGAAGTGGAGGAAGATGGAACATGCACCAAGTCTCTGCCACTGTGAGCAGCCTATACTCGTCTAATTAATCATGTACCTGGGTTACTATCCCCATCATTTGGACAGCAGCCAAATCCACAAAAATGTCCTCATCAAAGCTCGCCCGAGGAACCTCTAAATGTATCAGTAATCTAGTAATGATGCCTGCTCGCACATATAGAAGGGGTTGTCCCCCGCACTACTCACCAAATTAGCCAGTATCTCATGGCTAATGTTAAGGCGCTGCCCTGTCACCATGGTCCACAAGCTTCATAACTCCTGTGACGAAAGCACAGTGCTCTTCATCGTGTCATGGTCATAGAGTACCCCTGGCATAGCGATAGCCTCCTAGTGGTGCCTCTTAACGGCTCTCTGAGGTATTGCCATGTCTCTCTCATGTGGGAGCCCTATCACCTGTGCAAATACCCGGCATGTGATGCTACAATAGATTCCCTTAATTAGAAACTTAATGATCCCCTCCTCAGAGTCCGATCTCTGAAATCTCCCATAGTAGAGAGTGGGTTGAAACTCCCTTGTGACATCTGGATATGTTTGGAAGGAAGGTCGGAGGAACTCGGTCCATCCTGCCGCCTCTATTAGTGTCTCCACCTCGTGCAACATCCCTATGCGCTGGAGGAATGGCCTAAAGATGTATAGGTTGGTGCAAAACTGCACTCGAGCTAGCGCCTGAAATCTCTCCCAAAGATCAAGGATCATCCACTTGAGAACCCGAGGCTCAGGCTGATCCTGGGGTATATTATGCCGTGGAGGCATCCTGAAAAAGAAAAGAGTTAGTTCTATATGATAATCGTGAGTAAGCTAAGCACAATTTCAAAATTTTTAGAAATTTCGGCAGCATTTCGGCTAAAATGTGACTATCCAAAAAAAATTTCAGTAGCATCCCGGCAAGAATGTGCCTACCCGTAAAATTTTTAAAAAAAAAATGGGCAGCATCTCGGCAAGGATGTGCCCAACTCCCTGCATGAAAACACAAATAAGGGAACAGGCCTCAGGCCCCAAGCAACAATTTTATTGGTGCAATTATACACTTAACTAGTCATTCTCATTATGTTCGCAATCACAAGTCATATGGGAGCATTTTTCTAAGTCCGATGTTTTATTACCATTTTTATTATTATTTATTATTTCGTTATCCATTATTTTCACCATTTGCACTTTAATTGTCAGTGTACAAGGTCCTAAAATGCAGAAAATAAACAGATAGAATTTGTCCTACACTTCGAAGCATATACATCCATCATGCATTTAGAATAGAAATTTGAATAAAAAAGAAACAAAAAGGAGAAGAAAACAGTTGATAACTAACCTGGCAGTCGATGAAGTGGACTAAAAAATAACTTAAAGAAACTAGAAAAACAAAATTGGTCCTAGACGTGTATGGTGATGAGAGGATCATTTTGAAGCAAGTGGTGCGTAAAACAGGTGAGAAATGAGAGAGAAATGGCAGAAAAACCAAGCCTAGGTGACAGTTTACAAGAAAGAAAGGAGCAGGAAAAAAAGGAGGAAAGAAAAAGTCATAAGCGCACGAAACAACGTGGTTTTTATAGTCCTCGCATGACCAACGGGCTAATCGTCGGAGGACCAAGTGACGAGCATCCCGTCGGTCATTCGAAATTCCCTTTTTCCTTTTCTTTTTCTTTCTTTTTCTCAACATTTCAAAATACTTCCTGAATATTTTGCCCCCACGATTTTCGTGCACTGTTGCTTCCATCAAATTTGCTCTCCTGTAAAATTAAAATGGCACAAATACATGTAAAATATTTATGCACGTGAAATGTATGAGCCATACAAGAGGAAATCTACCAGGTGGTCAATAGGTTGATCAACGGGCAAGCTGTGCCTCGGTCCACCGACGAGCAGGCCATCTGTCATGGCTTTCTTCAAATACTCCTCTTTTCCTCGAATTTCATGCATTCTTCTCTTTGAACTTCAACTAGAACTCCCTTTTCAGGTTTTTTTCTCTTTTCTCCTTTTCTTTTCCATTAATTTTTAATTTTTTCCCCGAAATCTTAAAAAATGTCATCCCCCATCCTTAGTAAGATGCATCGGGTTCTAGATGATCCCCGAACCTAGGAAAATACCACTTTGACCCCCTATTCTTGTTTGAGATTTCTGAGGAGAGTTAGAGTGGACCAAAACCTTCTATTAGCTGCAACCCGCTTCTGGGAGCCTCGTTTCCTTAAGGTTTACCTATTAAGAATTATGCCCTCTGCCTAAAGAGTTTGCCGCAATTATCGGAGCAAGGCTTCCACTAGGCACACCACCCTGTATCCTGATCTACGGTTTTGTCCGTGCAAGGGACATTGCATTGGCCTTAGGCATTTCTTCCTCAGTCGCCACTAGACTGGCCCATCAGGGGACCACTTTTGCTCTAGGGCCGTTGGCCGAGGTACTAGAGGGCTTCTCTACTGTGTCCACCTAGTAGGCCAGCGTTGTCCTTTTGTTTTGCCTTTGCACGTATCTAACAATGACTTCTGACGAGTTGACTGGTAATTTTTGACTGTTTAGGATAGTAGATAGCATCCACTGCATACTGACCCCATTCCCCCTGATTCTAGGCTTGGATTCTTTCTGTGCCGACCCTTCTACTGCTTTTACCGGGAGCCCCTTATTACTCTAGGTACGTCATTGTTTTAAAATGTAGTGTGTCCCTTATGGATTTTCACACTAGCTTTTCTTAGAGGGAAATGCGTCCTTTCGAATTTTCACATATCCTCGTGCCTTATTTTTGCCTGGAGTGGACCCTACCCATTCCAGGGGCTTCTCTTTTTTTTATTTTTTTATTTTTTATTTTTTTCCATTTGTCCCTTGTCCTTTAGGTATGGTTGCAAGACAAGCTGAAGCTACTATTAGAGCCCCCTCCCAGGGTGATGGGCCAGTATTCATTGAGGCATTTTCTTCCCCAGCAACTGTTATATACACTCGCATCTCTTGCTGAGGGTGTTGCTAGATTTAGTGAGGTGGCGGACAAGGATATCTATTTTATAAGCCCCTGGCTCCCTCTTTCTGCTGTAACCACCAATGGCTCTTCGGGGTGTGTCCCATTGTGCGGGCTTCATGAGGCTACCTTTTACATCGTGGTTCACTGTACCCGACAGTTTGGAATGACCCAGGATGTTGTGAGGCTCCCTTTATCTTTTCAGGGCAGCATCCTATCTTTAAGTTTCACTTCTAGATATCATAATCTCTCGACAAGGTGGCGGTAAAGACTATTACACCCTCCATCGGGGATTGCTCCACTATTTCCACTAGTGCCTATAAGAGATGGGTGCTTAGTCCTGCAGTCTACAATAGGACCCAATGACTTAGGCACCTACCCGGCGAGAGCAGTAGTAGAGCATAGTTTAGATTTACATGCATTCTATAACGAGCGATGTCTTTCTTTTTATAAAGGAACTAGAAAATAATGAGTTAATAAGTTGAATAATATCTATTTGATTCCTTTTTGCAAGATTATGTACATTTTGATATGATTTCACCATACATGATCATCATTTAACATAGATTTACAATGCAAAACTATATCTAATCTCAGGGTAGATCTTAATAGCATCAAACTCCTATTGCCAACTAGTCCTCTCGGGTTTTCTTGATTAGACATTTTCTCTCGAGCCTCTAATTTTTGCCATAGGGTGACTTTTTTTAGCTTTCACCCTGACGAGGCGCCCAATTTTAGCAAGGCTGCCTTTTTCAGTTTTTGACCCATGAGGCATTTATTCTCTTCTTTTGATCGTTATGTCTTTAGCCATGGAACCTTTTTGAGTCTATTGATGTTGACTGGTTCCTTGAACTCATTCCCGTCGTTGTCTATTAGGATTGTCACCCCCTTAGATAATAACTTCTTAAGAACAAACGAGCCTTCTCATGTTGGTCTGAACTTACCCCGTATATCCGACACACCTGGTCTCATTTGCTTGAAAACCAAATCTCTCTCTTTCAATGGGTGCCTTATGTCCTTCTTTCTGAAAGACCTAGCAAGTCTTTTCTGATAAATTTGATTGCGATAATAGACTCGCAACCTGTTCTCGTCCAGCATGTTCAGCTGCAATAATCGTTGTCGGGCCCAATTAGCTTCTGGAATTTATGCTTCCATAGCTACCCTTAAAGACTTGAACTCCACTTCGACTGGAAATATAGCTTATGTCCCATACACTAAAGAATATAGCATGGCTCCTGAAGAAGTTCTGACAGTTGTTTTATAGCCCTAGAGTGCGAAGGGTAGTTTCTCTGCCCAGTCCTTGTAGTTCTGGACCATTTTGGCCAAAATCATCTTAGCATTCTTGTTAGCGGCTTCTACTGCCTCGTTAGCTTGCGGGCAATACGGAAAGGATTTATGATGTTGTATGCCATACTTTTGAAGCAATTTCTTAGTTTTGGCCATAAATTGCACTCCATTGTCAGATATGATGTGGTATAGGAGACCATATCTGCATGTCAGGTTCTTTTCAATGAACTTGGCCATATCCCGAGCATCGACTTTCTTAAAAGATTCAACCTCTACCCACTTAGTGAAATAGTCGATAGCGACTATGATGAACCTATGTCCATTAGAGGCCGTAGGGCATATCTTTCCAATAATATCTATTCCCTAAACTGTGCAGCTCCGAAACTGGTAAATGCCTCAAGTCTGCATACTGCTGGCATAATTGACACTGCTTCACATATTTTGAGCAGTCTATGTCCATCACAAGCCAGTAAAATCCTTGCCTCATGATCTTTTTTGCCAGTATTAAACCGTTCATGTGGGTTCTACAGACTCCAGCATGGGTCTCTTCCATCACCTTCTCAGCTTCTTTCCCACTTAGGCATATCAGTTGAATACCATCGGCTTGCCATTTATATAGCACACCATCTACACAAATAAACTGAGTGGACAGCTTGCAGATCAATATTTGGTCCTTTTCGGCAACCTCTTTTAGGAATATTGCCTTCTCTAGGTAATTCTTTATGTCATTATACCATGGCTTCTCATCTTCCACTTCGATTTCCATGATTGGACTATACTAGTAACTGGGCTTTTCAGAATTATAGATCAAAACGGTCTTTATGGCTACCCCCTCTAGATTATTCCATATCGACACCAAAGTCGCGAGGGCATCCGCTAACTGATTCTCATCCCTCGGGACAAAATGGAAAGTACATGTCTCAAACCAACTGCTCAAGCACTTCAGATGTTTCACATACGGCATCAGTCACTCCTCCTTTGTAGCCCATTCACCCCGAATCTGGTTGATTACTAGTGATGAGTCTCCAAAGACTTTTGCGCCCGTTGCTCTCAGAGATATCAAGGCTTTTAACCCGAAGGTGTAAGTTCATACTCAGCTTCATTATTAGTAGCCTTGTACCTCAGCTTTTTAGCCAATGGGAGTTTTTCACCATCTGGGGTTGTTAGAATGACTCCTACTTCTGCCTCCTTGTTGTTTACTGCCCCATCAAAATGTAACTGCCAACCTTGTATTGCATTGGCCGTAACATCCTCGTTTGGGAAGTTAAACTCAAATGAATCTCCTTCGATAGGGTGCTCTGCTAAGAACTCTGCTACTGTGCATCCCTTAATGGTCTTCCGGGTGACATACTCAACATTAAATTCTTTTAGTAGCAGCAGCCATCTTCCCATTTTTCCTAATGAAGAAGTAGCTTAGGTATCTGAGAGGGTTTTGCTTAGCGACTGGTTGCACCTTGTAGTAGTGAAAGTAGTGCCTGCATTCTTCAAGCCAAATGGCATTACTCTGTAAGCAAATGTTTCCCACTCAATTATAAAGGCTATTTAATCCGATCAGCTATCTTATTGAGAATCTGATTGTACCCAACATATCCATCCACAAAGCTATACATCATACAAGCAGTGACGTTGTTTACTAACACGTCGATGTGAGGTAGTGGATAGTCATCCTTTAGATAAGCTTTGTTCAAATCCCGATAGTCCACACACACGCGCACTTTTTCATTCTTCTTAGCTATCGGGACAAAGTTGGCCAACCAAGTCGGATACTGCATTTCAACCAGAAACTTGGCCTCAATCTACTTGTGGATTTCTTCCTTTACTTTCTCTGCCCATTCTGGCCTAAGTCTTCTGAGCTTCTATTTGACTGGTCTATGATCTAGATACGTTGGGATGGCGTGTTCAGCAATTTCATGATCGACTCTTGGCATCTCTTTATAGGTCCAGTAAAAGACTTTTTCATATTTTTTTAAAGTTCTCTCAAATTTTATCCTCTCTTCAGGAGTTATGTTAAATGCTATCAAGATTTCCTTCGGTTTTTCTAAAGTTTTGAGATTAAATGGAGTAGCGTCAGTTGAATCAATGTCAAATATGAATGAGTCATGATTACGATTATGCATAGTAAAATCATCAGAAATATCGCACAAGTAAAATTGTTCATATTATTAATTGAACTGGAAATGTCATCAACATTATTAAAAAGTTCTGGCATAAAAAGAAAATCTAAATTATCATGGTCTTCTTGCTCTGTCGACGCCGATGCTGCAGCCGATAGTTGTGTATTAAACTGGTATTTCGGAGGCACTACAACAACCCCTTGTGGAACTTCACTCTGCTCTTCTAGAATTTTATCTCTCATCTTCTCTTGCCCTTTCACACGGGCGACCATCAACTTCTCAGTGATAATATCCTCGGGTGCTTCTCAGTCCCATATAGTCCCCTTCGTTATGATTTCTTCATCCCAAAAGCCCTCTGCTGGCTTGATCATTCCAATGTAATCGAAGACATCATTAAAGACCTCAAATCCTGACACAATTCTTCCATCCACCCACCGAGACTCGGCTTCTCCCATATAAGCACATACTAAAACGGTTGGCACGAAGCTATCCTTAATATGAGGGATCTCACTTGTTGCCCTCTTGCTCTTTATTGTGGTGCCTTCATACCTGAGGCTTCTCCTATCCTTCTGAACTCTCATAGCAATGATAGCTTATGGCCCCTAGGAATTTTTGCCCAAATTGGCTCCTGAGAGGAAAGACATCCTCTTCATCATATTCACCACTTGAGGGCTTCCCTCGATGTGCTCTTCCTCACCGATCACATCCATATGAAACCCGATGAAGGGTTTCTTTGCAATCTCTAGCACCGATACCTGATTCTCCCTTGCAACTCTAATTGTCACCACCTGTCCCTCATGTGGGATCTTGATCATCTGATGCAATGTGGATGGCACCCCTCCAAGCTTGTGAAACCATGGCCTGCCCAACAGTGCCAAAAAGTTGGTCGGAATGGGGAGGACTATGAACTCCACTTCTGTCTCAATTGGCCCAGTCTTGACCATTGCTTTGAATGTCCCTGATGCCTATCTTCGGGAGTTATCATAGGCTGTAATTGTAAGGTCACTTGCTCAGCATGTCCTCTGACACCCCAAAAGTTGCCATTGCCACCAAAGGGCGGACATTTATGGAGGAACCGTCATCCACCATGACACAGGGAGTGTGCTTCTCATTTATTTGGGCCCTTATGTACAAGGGACGGTTGTGGTTACGGCCCTTGGCCGGTAAATCAGCGCTTGAGTACACTAGGTTCTCACTAGCACTTCCTTTCACTATGTCTAACAATTATGTGGGGGAGATGGTAGTTGCCACTGTAGATTCGTATAAGGCTTCTACCAACTTCTGCCTTTGCGAAGGAGACTGTCTCAATAGATCCCATATCAAAATTTGAGTCGGTATCCTTTTCAGCTGCTTCATTATCGAATCTTTCTCTAGCTCTTTCTCCTTCTGAACTGCCATGGGATCTTGTGGCTTCTTAACCTCTGAACCTACCCTTTCGCTCTGGGTCACTACTCCGACCTTCTTCTCATCATCCTTCTTTTTCTCCTCATCTGAACCCCACGGGTCAGCAGACTCTTCGTCACCAAGGTTATTATCTTCATTTCCATTGTCATTAGTGGACCAACAATCTACCATTGCCACAAGAATCCATTCTTCACTTGCCCCCTCAGGGCAAGTGACAGCAACACTCTCACTTCTATATAAATCCTTCAACACATACCATTCGGGATAAACTAGACCCGATCATAAACATGGGTGGGGGCAAATTATTGTATCCAGTCTTCTTCTGGTTCTCTCTCTTTTTCGAATCTATGATCTGCTTAGAGTCAATCAAATCTTGGACAGCATGCCTCAATGCCTTGCAATTATCAATTGTATACCTGGTGTGCTGATAGGAAGCATAATACTCATCGTCCTTATGTCCCGGTTGTCCCTAGGTTCGGGCAGCTTGAGGTGCTAGAGGTTGTAACTTCGCCTCCTTCATCAATCTTCTCAGCACCTAGGAGAGAGACCTCCCTAGATTTAAAAAGTGCTTCAAACCGGCGCTTGCAACTGAGACTTCGGCAGTCTTGCCCGCTCTGCTACTACTGCTAGAACTCACTGGCCTACTCACCCCCTAACTACCGCTGCTATTCTTGGTATAAGCCTCATTGCTTGCTCTCCTTGCTAGGTACTCACTCTCAGCCTTAATGGTTATGTCCTTCAGCGACTCCCAGTCCTTTAGCACATCCTTCAAATATGGGATAGCATTCTTAATAAAAAGCCTGATCTGATCCTAAGTATCTAACTTCCTCTTAATCTCCATTATCCGATGTGACGTGCGGGAACCCGCTTATGTTTCTTAAAGGGCCCACTTTTAAAGGGTTTGCGTCTAGCTCTTGGGTAACATGAGATATATTGGAATTCCTTACCTAATAGAACATTAGGAAGTTCATCTAACCTCATGAAACCTTTAGACACCTTAGAGATATTTTGGAGTCGCCACCTAATTTACAAGAAATTGGGAAAGGTTGTCTAACCTCGGAGGTCTTAAACCAGAGAAGGTGTTTGGAACTTCACTCTTATTGATGCCTTAAACTAAGTTATAAATGAGTTTTTTAGCAATTAAAATTCCATATCTCATCTCACGCGATCATGTAATAAAATTAAAGCACATTTTAAGCATTTTTGGAAAGCACTAAAGAAAATAATAAAGACAACAATAAATAAATTACAAGTAAAAAATGGGACAAAACAATCCTCCAGAATAAAAAAATAAAGAAATGAATAAAATTGTCCCAAAATTAATTACAAGGGCCTGCAATAAATAATACACAAAAAAAGAATAAAATAAAATATAAAATATAAAAATCGGGATATTTATTAGGATTTAGGAACATTGGTTCCTTGTGTTAACTTAAAAAATCTGAAAGTTATTTTGGGCTATAAAAACAGAGATAATTGGATCCCATTTTATGAAAATTAACTCCCTTTTGAAAATTAAAGTTTATTGGCTAAAATCAGGACATTGGTCCTATTTTAAAACAAATTCCAATTTTTATTATTGTAAAAAATATGAGTTTCTCTAAAATAATGCATCTAAATACTATTTTTTACAAAACATACAAAACAATAAAACAAGAAAAATAAAGAAATTAAAATGCAAACCAAATTTAGTAGGCTTCTAATCCCTTGATTTCTCAAGCTTGCCCAGGAGTATTACTCAAAGTAACATAAGTTAGTTTGGTAGACAACAAAAACAAGAAATAAAAAAAAAATTAATGTTAGCAAATTAGATCAAATGAACAAAATATGATATAATAAAAATAAAGAATTAAATGAAGCAAATATAACAAATAATTATAATTGAGAAAAATATTTATGATTACTAGAAAAATAATGTTTGATAAAAAAAACATTGGAAATTAACAAGGTAGATTAATAACCAAAAAAATAGAATCAAATGGAAAATAAAATTAATACTAGATATCCTACAGGTTAAACTTACATTCCATACATCATACCAACAATTTGATTAAATTAATCTAAATTCATGTTAAATACAACAAACAGCAACGCATAAATTAATACTAATTTACAGTAATTACAATGGAGAGAATAAGTGAATGACTCAAACAAAGAGAGGATTGGCTCTAAGCCGAAAATTTACCCTTAGATGTTTGATGTTTGCAGTAAAAGAAGAGCATATTTCCTTGTCGATTGCTTGAAAAAAGAATTAAGAAAGCTTGGATCAAAGCTTTCTGTCACAAAAAAATTGAAGTTAAAAACCCTTAATTTTTAGAAAATAAGTGATGAATTGAATCTCAAACACAAAGAATTAATTTCTTTAACTCAAGAACAATTAGAATTATTCAAAGAAACTTTAGCTCTCAAAAATCATTTTCCAAAATGTCTTTTTGGTCGCCGTGGTAATGCTCCCCCCTTTTAATGGTTCTGACATTTTCCTTTTATATGATCCTTGAAAAATTAGGTTTTAGGAATTTTAATCCCCCTCAAAATTCTTAATTATCCCTTAAAAATCAAGTTTTATCCTTTTCAAAATCGAAAAAAAAGGAATTTGAGTTTAATTCTAACTCAAAACTAAAGAAACCCAGAAAAAATGGAGTCCTGGCGAGGTAGGAGACGTGCAAGGTGTGGCCCTCGCACTGGAGGCCATGCCTCGTAGGCAAAAGGTGTGGCCTTGAGCTGGGAGGCCGTACTTCACGCGTTGGAGGTAGCGCGAAGTGTGGCCACACCCTGCATGCGTGAGGTGCAGCCTCGCGGGCCGCGTGCTGTGCGAGGTGCAGCCTCGCGGCTGCGCGAGGCGAGGCCCCTCGCGAGCTTGCACATAGGTGCCATGCCTTGCACACGCTGTTAGTAGGCCGCACAACGGCAGGCCACCGAAAACCCCCAAAAATCGAAATAAAAAATATTTTTTAGTTAAAGAAGGTTTCGACAAGGAAATAATCACTTCTAACCCTTTTGCCTATGAACAAGCATCATTTTCATCACTGGGTAACCTTGGTCTGAGCTGTTTCAGTACCCGATGTCTACAGTTGCCCCAGTTTTGGGGAACGCAGTGCATAGGTGCCCAAGTGAGCCAAAACTCAAAGAAAGAAGGAAGAGACACGTACCTAAGGCAGTTGTCTTTCCGGTATGAATGAAGTTGTTGGGGGTAACTATCATCAATTTGTTGACGCGTTAACCCTTGTCATTTTAGCGTTGAACCTGTGCAGTGTCTAGCTTTTGTGATTGTGGTCTGTAATCGACCTTGATGCAGTGTCTAACCTCTGTCGTTGCGGCATCTAACCTGTGCGGTGTATAGCCCTAGCCATGTCGGTGTCTAACCTGTTGATACGGTGTCTAACCTCCTTCATTACGGCATCTAACCTGTGCGGTGTATAACCCCAGCTGTGTCAGTATCTAACCTATTTATGTGGTGTCTAACATCCTTCATTGCGGCATCTAACCTGTGCGGTGTATAGCCCCAGCCGTGTCGGTATCTAAACTGTTGATGTGGTGCAATGGTAGTCATCATGTCCTTGTCGATGAGTTAAACCATTTATCTACATGGCAGTTAGACATCATTGTCGTGTGCCTGAATGTTCAAAGAAATGTTTTAATTGATTGCATTGTGTTTTAATTGATTGCATTAACCTATCCTGGTGGCATATGAATCAAGTTGTTACCATCTTCTTTTATTTACTAATATACCTCTTTATTTTCATTTTGTTTCTGTTTTTCTCTTTTCTTTGATTTTGTGTGATATGTTTGTTATGTTAAATAGTAAAAATACAATAAACACAAATGTAAAGTTGTAACATAAGTGGAATTTTTATACATCAGAAAATAATAAAATCTAATATCTCCATAAAATGCCCCCTACAGAAGATGATGATCTGTGTGCTCATCTAGGTTGCCAAGCTGAGCTGGAGGAGGCGCCAGCTGATGTGTGATGTCCTCAGGCGGTGGTCTAGATGATGACGGATGGAATGCTTGCAATCTGACTTTCGTCTGCCTGTCTAAAAATGGGTTAGCCATGCTCGCAATGGTGTGGGAAAGTTCCTAAAAACTGGAGGCTATGCCTGATATGGCGGAAGCATATCCATCAATATGATGCCCCATGTCCTCTCAAATGACAGGAAGGTCTCTCCCCAAATCCTCATGCAAACTCCACAGGCCTTGGGATACTCTTGCAGAAGTCTCCTCTAAGACATCCACCTGGTGTCGAGTGGCGGCCAACGACTCATCCATCACCTGGAGGGACTCACCAACCCTCTGTGCTATCGCGGCCTACGAAGCTGTCACAGATCCTTCTATCCTATCTAGACACCTACTAATCTCTCCAAACCCCTCGGCTATCTGCTGGCCAAACTGAGTGAGCTTATCATCTGTTCGCTGGCTCAGTAGGCAAAAGTTCTCTTCTCTGTGCTGGCTCAGTAGGTGAAGATCATCCATCACACGCTGGCCTAGAAGACAGACCGCCTCATCATTATGCTACCCCAGAGTGGCCAACGTGGACATCATATCCTGGTACATAGACTTGAATGACATCTCTGGAGTAGGCCGATGTTGCTCTATCCTAAACTCAGATGATGGCATGGCTATGGAAGATGATGCCCCCGGATGGCCTGGCTGACTGAAAATGGAGTGTCTCCGGGGAGTGCCGAAGTCAAGATCTAAAATATGTGGTGGAGGAGTGGTGCGGGCTCCACTCTCATGTAGGATCTGCTGTGGAGGGGGAGTGCTGAGGAGATCTGTGATGTCCAAATCATACGAACCATGCCCATCCTGTGTTGTATGTGGATCCTCTTCCTCTGGCTGTAGGTGATCATCCCCAGAGTATCTGCTATGTCGGGGAGTGGAGGCAACTTGTAGAGAAGTCTGGTCTTTGCCATACTAAGAAGTATGTACTCGTCTAGCCGATCTGACATCGGCTCTACCATACCCGTATAACCGACAACAGCAAGGTCGATAGTTATAACTCCCTCCAAGTGTGGCCCAAATGTACTAGGGTCACATCCCAGGTGAAGGAGTAACCTAGTCACCACCCCTCTAATGCATATATGCCTAGTGGTCCCCCGCACAGCTCTAACCAATGTAGACAAGATCTCGTGGGCAATGTTCAGCTGCCTACCAGTCATCATCGCCCATAAACTCCAAACATCAATGGCATTCACAGAACCAAGACTCCTAACTCGGCCCAGGTAGTTGTTGGCCAATACCTTCTGGATATATCTCAAAGTCTGTGAACGCAATAGGGTGTTGTAGACACTAGGTCCTGAGGCAGCCTAGATCAGAGTCACTCTATGATGATAAGAAGCCTTGCCACAGGCAAAAAGGTTGAAAATGGTGATTTTCTTGTAAAATTTGCATTTTAGAGTGAAAAATTAAAAAAATAATAATAAAAATTATTATAAAAATTAAATTTAAAAAATGGGGTTTAGAAATTATTATATTTTTAGTTAAATTTTAAATAAAAAAAATTCGCGAACATCGACGCGCGGCAGCTCGCCTATAGCAGCACGGAGGTGCGAGCACGTGCCTGCGCGCTGCGCACGCAATCGCGGGCGCCGACGCCCGTCGCACGCGCTGACGGGCGTCGGTCGCCCATTCTCGCCTATCTGCTGCCGATTTCACCCCAAATTGCCTTTTTTTCACCCAAAATCCCTTTTTTATCCCATTTTTTCAGGGTTTTTAAGGATTTATTCAATTTTTAAAATTTCAAATAGATAATATCTGATTTTATTAGATTTTATCCCTTTAATTATCTTTATTTTCCCTATTATCTTCATATAAAAAGAATAAGATAAAAAATAAAAGGGGGAAATTTTTTTAGGTTTTTTTTCATCTTTTTCTCTTCTTCTTCCTTTCAATCTCTCTCTAAAATTTCCCAATTTTCCCCACCAAAAACAACAAAAAATTCAGTTCATCTTTTTCATCTTTTTTTCTAATATAATTTCTTCTAAACATATATTTAGAAGGAGTTTTGTTGGTTGATTAAATTTTTGAGACAAACACAACAATTATTTGTTCTCAAAATTCTTTTTTAACCTTTTATTTGTGTTTAAAAAAATTTTTTCATTGATTTTCTTTTGAATCTCTTTTTGATGAAAAGTTAATTTTGAGACAAATAAAACAATTGTTTGTTATCAAAATCTAATTTTTTTTCATTTGATTTTCTAAAATAAGACTTTTAATCATTTTTTATTTTGAGACAAATAAAATTATTGTTTGTTCTTGAAATCATTTTTCTTTATTTTAATCAATAAAAATCATTTTTTTTATCAATATTATTCTTTAGGCAAAGAAATTAATTCTTTGTCCTTAAAGAATTTTTTATCATTTTTCAACCTTTTTTCTGGAATAAAATTCCAACATTATCATATTTCACTCTAATCTTGCAAACCACAAACAAGGAGATCAATATCAATTTTACCTTAATCGAATCCGAAATTCTGAGCGTAAACATTCTGGGCTTGACGCTTTTATTTTATTGTATTTCTGTTCATATTTAATTTATTCGTGTATATTTTTATTACTTTCTTTCATTTATTTATTTTATTTTATTTAATATTTTCATATAGTATTTTGTTCTTGTTCATGTAAATATTGATTGTTTATTATTTTTAACAAGTAATTAATTTATTTTGCTTTAATTCATCATTATTTTTAACATATAATTAATAAATTCATTTTAATTGATATTTTTACCATGTAAATGTTTTATATTAATTGTAATTATATTAATTAATCATGTTGTTCATTTAATCGTTTTCATCATTCTTTAATTCATTCATTTTTATTATTCTTTTCTTTATTATTTTATATATTCATTGATTTGTTTATCTCCATTATGATTATCATCATGTTCATATTTTCTTGTATTAATCTATTAACACGTTTTATTTTATTTGATTTTAATCATTTCCTTTTATTTCCTTTTATCATTTATTATATTTGATTGATTTAATTACTAACATTATTTTATTTATATTTTATTTTTATTTTACATCTTATTTTCCTACTTGGGAATTTTTGGGAGCACGCGAGGAGATCCAGAAGGCTCGTTTGGGTCTAAATATTTATTTGCTCTATCTGTAATATTTTATTTATTTTGCATTTTTTCATTTATTTTGCTATGTAATTTCCTATAAAATTATTTATTTTAGGCTCGCTAGAAAGAAAATCACTAAACCATTTTTTTATTAATTAACTTAGAATCTTTCCTAATAAAATGGGACCAATGTCTCAATTTTCTCCATCGAAAATCATCACATAAAAATTGTTTTATAATAAATATGCATGCGAGGACCAATGTCCTTATCGTTAAAGAATATCCCGATTTATGCATGATTTGTATTTTATTTATAATGGGAGTTGTATTCTGCCCCTAATTTTGTTATATTTACTTTCATGTGCTTTACTTTGATTATGTTTTATTTACCACTTTCCTTAAGTGGACAACCTGCGCTTTAATTAACTGCATTAAAATGAATGAGAAATGGGATGAAACTCTAAATTCAAAGCTCAATTATAAACTTAACCAAGGTATGAATAAATGGGAAGTCCCGAACCCACTCTGGTCTTAGGCTCAACGAGGTTAGAGGACTATCTCAATGTTTTCATTAGGATGAGGCCTCCAAATATCTCTTGTTGCCCACCAAAAGGCCCAACACGAACAATCTTAGGCTCCACATGGTTAGAGGATCATTACAATGTTCTATTGGGATGAGGTCTTTAAGATCCCTCTGGCTTGCCCAAAATGGATATATATGCACTGTCTTAGGCTCACTGAGGCTAAATGACCTTTTCCAATGTTCTATTGGGTGGCGACTCCAAGAAACCTCCTTGTTGCAAACATAGATGCACTTGTAATTCATTGCAAGTTTTAATGAACCTCTCTCGATCGCCCTGAAAGCGGGCAGTTCGAGGCACCCCGGGGTTCGGCGCGCGTCACAATGGCGACTCCACTGGGGATAAATACTCGAGACTTCGTTTCGAAAGTGCCTTGGTTAAAATTTACAATTGGGTTTTAATTTAGACATTTCCTCCTTTTTTTGAAACTGCATTGCATCTCATTAGAGCCTTAGATCTATGTTAGTTTGGTCCCTCTTTCGACCCCAGTGCGTTGCCAAAGCACGACCCTACATTCACTCAATGTAGGGAAGTGTTAAGGATAATCACCAGTCCAAGCCTCATACCATTTTGGTATATTAAATGGAGACCCGACCGGTCATTACGCTCATGATGAGCTAGACCCGTTAGTAGGGACCATGCTTGGGTAGACCTAAAATGTCACCTTTGACCAAAGCCCATGTAATGACAATAGATACTTCCCCTAGGTGGTATGAATCATAATACCTTGCTTACTGTATGGATCATTATGTATTGGACAAACCCGGATAACTTGATTGGTCACTTAATCAAAGGCTTTCATGCCCCGTTAGGCCCATGTCAATTTATTCGGACTGCCTAAATACATAACAATCACAACCCATGCGCATGAGCATTAGTTAAGAGAGGTTATGCTGCCGGTTTTTTATCGCGCACAATGCGCATCCATAGGATTTCCTGTTAACCCATGGATTAAGCCCACCTAGGACAGAGACCGCACGACCTCGTGTGTGGGGGCAATAAGGTTGGAAGGATCTATCTGCTTGCATGTGGTTGTGGATGATGCATTGCACATTCATGTCATTCATGCACAAATAATGTTTTATTATTTCCTCCTCATGTATATATCTTATTCCTTGCGTATAATTATCATGTACTTATTGTCTTGTGTATAATTTTTCACATTTCTCACATGTATCATTGTAATCTCTTTTAGCCATTGTATACCATTTTATTGCACAGCACGACCATGCATTGCGTATTATTCATGCATCATTCTAACTCTTTGATTTTCAGCCACCGTAGACCATTTGCTTGGGTAGTTTAGGGATCCCGATAGTTGTCCGAAGAACAATCAGAGTTTGGATTGGCCGACAAAGACCTAGCATCCTTACCAGAGCATCTGAAGGTATTAGAAATCGCTGGCCCTTCACAACATAATGAAGAAACTCGTGCCCTAATTGCTAAAGAGATAGATAGAAGGTTTAAAGAGCTAGAAAAAAGGCTATTGGCTGTGATCAAAGAAAAAATGGATGCCATGGCATTGGTTCTCCAAGCTCAGCTTATAGCAACATCTCTTAACCAATTGAAGCCGGCCACAATCGAGAAGGCTCATACAGCGACGGCTCCAGTACCTCTATTTCCTTCTGAGACCAAAGGTAAGAGGTCACTTGAACAAGGACGAAATAGGAGGCCTACTTTAGAACATGGCATTATATCCGAAGAGGAAACAGACCCTGCAATCATGCATACTCTAAAAGATGAAAGCTTAGGAGACCTTAATAATAGTAAGGCAAATGCTAAGGCTGCAGAAGTCCCAGCCACTTGAACAACTCAACCCCACCTCACTATCTCAGGTAGGCCATTATCTTGGCACTTCACCCGTCTCGTCAAGAAGGGGAAGTTGCAACCCTTGCCGGCCGGGCCTGCCCCAAGTCAAGGACACCCTAGGCATAGGGCAGATTGGTACTACGCATATCACCAGTATTCAAGGCATAGAACAGACTACTGCCGTCCTCTGAGAGATCACATTCAAGAACTGGTGCCAGACCCAAAAAGGAAAAAGATTATGGAAGCGCCAACCATGGAGGTGAGGCAAAGGTATTTTTCTAATTTGGGCAGATCTTTGTCCTGGGTCCTCAAGAGTCTAATGAAGGAGGAGATGCTACAACCATTGCCAGCTAGGCTAGATAGAAGCCAGGGACAGCCCAATCATAAGGAAGATGAGTATTGCGCCTACCACCAACACACCGGGCATATCACAGATGATTGTAAAGCTTTAAGACATGCCATTCAAGACCTAATTAATTCAAAGAAGATCTCCGATCCAGAAAACCGAGAGGGAAAGAATAAGATAGACTAAGTGCCTAAGTGGAAAGGCAGGACGGTTCTTAAGGATAGTGATGGACCATTGTCTGCAACCGTTATGTCGATAAGAACGGGAGTTGATTAGCTATTTAGAATTTTCTTTTTATTTTTGAACTATTTAATAATGACATTTTAGTTTTATTAATAAGATGAACGTTTTTGCCTACTTATTTTATATCTTTTATGATTTCACTATGCATAATCATGACTCATTTATATTTGACGTTGATTCAGTTGATGCTATTCCATCTAATCTCAGAAACTTTGGAAAGTCCAAAGAAAATCTTGATAGAATTTGTTATAACTCATGAGGAGAGATCAAAATTTGAGAGAATCAAAATAAAATATAAAAAAGTTTTTCCCTGGACATGTGAAGACGTGCTAAGAGTTGATCGCGAAATCACCGAGCACACCATTCCAAATATTCCAGTCATAGACCAGTCACATAAAAGCTCAGAAGATTGAAGCCAGAGAAGGTAGAGAAGATAAAAGGAGGAATCCACAAGCAGAGACGAACCCAAAATTTCTAGTCGGAGTTCAAAGCCAGACTTAATTGGTCAATACCGTCCCAAATCAAGAAAAGGAATAGTGCGTGTAAACTATTGGGATTTGAACAAAGCTTATCCTCGAAAAAAAAGAAGCAAAAAAAAAAAGAATAAAGAACAAAAAAAAAAGAGAAAGATAAAGTGCAAAAAAAGAGAGAAGAAAAAAGAATCAAGGTGAAGATTGAAAAATCGCTATAGGGGGCAAGCTTTGTTCAAATCCTGTTAATCTACATATACCCGTACTTTGCCATTTTTCTTGATTTTTGGAAAGGCCCAAAAGGATTCTACCGACTTGCAAGGGATACAGGTTGCTCGAGCTTGGGAATAGAAATCATAAGGGAAGTACACCTTATGGCGTCCGATGGACAGGGTCACCGAAAGGAGCTAGATATGTCAACATGGTCTCCTTACTATGCAAGATTCAACGACAGAGGGAAAATTTATAGCTAGGGAGTCGCACCAGAGGTATGGCATTAAAGACCACAAGTTCTCTCTGTATTGCCCTCAAACCAATGGGACAAAATGGGCCACTAGCAAAGAAAATCTTGGTCGAGATGATCCAAAACTACAAAGGTTGGGTAAAGAAGTTGCCTTTTGCATTTCGAAACTACAGAATGAACCACTGTCGGAACCTCTAAAAAAGTCATCCATTATTCCTCGTCACAGGGACCAGAGGCAGTATAGCCAGTCAAAGTGGAGCTCGAATCTTTGAGGACATTTATGGAAACCCAGATTTCAAAGGTTGACAGGACACAACAACAACGACAGCAGTTAGATACATTAGACAAGGACAGGTCGTGAGATTATTGCCATGGTCATATCTATCAGTAAACACTCTGCTCGATCATCTAGGAAGGAAGTCAGAAAGCAACCATTGAGAGAGGGGAGATTCAATCTTCAAGCAAAAGAGACCAGGTGTTCCGGATATCGAGGGTAAATTTAGGCAAACATGAGAAGATCCCCTTGTTCTTAAGAAATTGTTATTCAAGACAGCAGTAACAGGCAGCAATGAAGATGACTTCAAGAACCGATCAACGTGGACAAACCCAAGAGGGTCCATGGCTATAAACTAAAATCAAAAGAAGAGAATAAATGCCTCGCGAGTCGAAAACCGAAAAAAGGCGGCCTTGCTAAAAATGGGCACCTCTTCAGGGTGAAAATCGAAAAAAGGCATCCTGGGTAAAAATTAGAGGCTTAAGAGGAAATATCCAATCAAGAAAACCCGAGAGGGCTTATTGGATGCATGAGTTTGATGCTTGCAAGATCTACTCTGAGATTAGATATAGTTATGCATTTTGAATCGATGTTAGATAATGATCATGTGTAGAGAAATCATACTGAAATGTACACAATCTCTGCAAATACATGTGTTCATTATTTTCTAGTTCATTTATAAAAAGAGAAATATTATTCATTGCTGAATGAAATCTAAATGACTACACTCTGCTACCATTATCACCGTCCAGATATCTACATCGATGAGTTATATTTTTAATTACGAAACTAATGGCCTACCTCTTGAGTACATTAGTGGGAGTAAAGGAACAATCCTCGATATATGGTATAATAGTCTTCATTGGCAACTTGCCTAGAGGCCAGGATATATAGAGGTGAAAGCCGAACCTAAAGGTCCACCTTGGAAAGGTAGGAATGCCTCGCTACGGTGTTGATCCCTCTGAACGATCGAGCACAATGGGTAATAATATAAAAGGCAGCCTCAAGAAGCCCTAAAGAACCCAATCCTCAACCGCTACCTTACCTAATCTCGCAACACATTCGTTAAGGGAGGCCATGGAATGCAACCGATGCCTAAGGAGAAGGTGCCTCAAAGAGTAACTACTGATTACCCTAGGAAGGGGCTGTGATAATAGCGTTAACTTTTCTTACAGCCATACCCGAAAGGCAGGAGAGTCTCAAAAAAAAAGAGGCCGTTAGAGATGAAAACCGTGACTGGCTCTCTAAGCAAAAGTTAGGCCAAAGGGCAGGGTGAAAACCTGAGAATAGGCAGTTTGTCCTTCAAAAAAAAAGAAAAAAAGGAAAAAGCCGCTAGAGTGGGTTGGGTCCATTTTAGGCAAAAATTAGGCACAGAATTATGTGAAAATCTCCAAAGGGACGCATTTCCCGCTAAGAAAAGCTAGGGTGAAAATCCACAAGGGACGCACTACCTTTAAAACAATGACTTTTGAAACCTGGAGCGATAAGGCGGCATTACCTCGAATAATTCACCTTTAGGCAGATAATGCATAATGCAGATCTTGATTCAGAGTCCTGGGGAGCAAAGTGCTCATCAACTAGGGGGCAAAGATACGCACGGGTAAGTTCTCTTTGAAAAGATTTTGGCTAAGAGTCCATAAAGCCAAGATGATGCTTTTCTAGATCCTTCAGGGGGCATCAAAGCAGCGGAGCAAGTACCCTCAACGAATCCCTTAGCCACCTGGGAGGTGGTCAATCCATTTTTACATATCACATGCATATCCCGTGTATTCAATCTTTTACACTTATAGTTGTGCACACACACTTCTTATACATGTTGTAGACACCGGGTCCTGAGTCAGCCTAGATCGAAGTTACCCAATGATGATAATTGCCTTCATAGGCTTAAAAGGTTAAAAGTGATGATTTTCTCGTCAAATTTGCATTTTAGAGTGAAAAATTAGAAAATAATAAAAATATTTAAAAAATTAATTTTGAAAAATAGGGGCTTAAAATTATAGTGTTTTTAGTCAATTTAAAATTTAAAAAAAAAAAATTGCTGCCTGAAAAGCACGGCTGTGCCTTTGCGCAGTGCACGCAAAAGCACAGCTGTGCTTTTCCGAAAGCACAGCTGTGCTTTTGTCACAACCGCCCGAAATCACCAGTTTTGACTTTTTTCACCCTTTTTCCGATTTTCTCACCCAAAAATCCGTTTTTTATCCCCTTTTTTTGGGTTTTTGAGTTCAAATTAAATTCTAAAATATTTTTTTAGATAATTAATTAATAAAACTTGATTTTATCATTAAAAATAAAAGAATTTTGTGTTAAAATAGGTTTGTTTTCCTTAATTAAATTAGGGCAACCTATTTTATTTTATAAAGACTTTATGATGAAAAATCAAGAGGAGCCTCCACATTTTTTAGACCTGATTTTTCCAGAATTCTTCTTCTTCTATTTTCTCTTTAAAAATTTCAGATTTCTCTTTTAATTAAAAAGGTTTAATTGGAATTGAAAAGATCAATTTTCAATTGTTAATTATTCCAATTAATTTCTTTATTTTTCCTCCATAAACACAAGAAATTAATCATCACTTTGACAGCAATTTCTTTTCAATCTTAAGCATACAAATCAATTCATTTGTTTTTCTCCATAAACAAAGAGAATTAATTTTATTGCTAAATTATTCTTTCAAGCAATTTTCCGAAAAATCATCACTTTTCCTTCATCAAATCCAATACTCTGAGGGTAAATATTCTAGGCTCAATTTCAATTTCTATTCTATTCTATTTTTATTTAATTTATTCATGTATATTTTATTGTTTTTATTGATTTATTTATTGTTTTCATCTATTCATTTGTATTGATCTTATATTTGTTCCATTTAATTGTTTATATATGATTTTATTTTTGTTCATGTGAATATTGTTTTCTTTTAATTCCTAACATGTAAATAATTTATTTTATTGTGATTCCTAATTATTTTTAACATGCAAATAAATTAATTAACTTAAATTAATCTTTTTGCCATGTAAATAGTTTATATTAATTATGAACACATCAATTAACCTTGTTATATATCATTATTATTTTCATCATTCATTTGTTTATTAATTTTTATTATTCTTTTTATCATTGTTACATGATTTGATTATTATTTGATTATTTATTCATTTATTATTCTTTTCTTTATCATTTTATATATTCTTTGATTCGTTTATCTTCATCATCATTGTTATCATGTTCATATTTTCATGTACTAATTAATTAACATGTTTATTTTATTTTCATCACATCATTTAATCATTTGTCATACATAATGCATGTTTCTCATTTATTTTGGTTTGTTAACATTTTGATTCCATTATCATTTTTTTCATATCATCTTATTTTATTTTAATTTGTTATTCATTATTTTGTATGTTTAATTGGTTTAATTGATTTAATCACTAACATTATTTTATTTGTATTTTGTTTTTATGTCTAAACTCATTTTTCGCTTGGGCGTTTTTGCGAGCACATCGGGAGGTCCAAAAAGGCTCGTTTGGTTCATATACTTATTTTCTTTATTTATAATATTTTATTTAATTTTACCATATAATTTTCTTGTAAAATTCTTTATTTAGGCACGCTAAAAAGAAAATCACAAAAACGTTTCTATTAATTAACTTGACATTCTTTTTCTAAATAAAAGGGGACCAATGTCCTAGTTTTTCATACCCAAATAAATCATCACATCAAAACTTTTTCATAATAAACATGCATGCGAGGACCAATGTTCTCACTATTAATGAATAACCCGTTTTATGCATGTATTTCACTTTTATAAATGGGAGTTGTATTCCGCTCCTAGTGTTATTGTAATTTGTTTTTGAATGCTTTATTTTGGATTTTGCTTACATTTACCGCTTTTGATATGAATGATTGCGCCTTTAATTTAAATTGCATTGTGTGGAAAGTTGATGAAACAATGAATTCAAAACTTAATTATAATATTAATCAAGGTATAAATAAATGAGAAGTCCCGAACCAGCTCTGGTCTTTGGGCTCAAGAGGCTAGAGGTTTACCCTCCAAGACACCTCTTGTGTCACGAGGCTTTAGCGTTAATCCTAAGCTCCTTAGGGCGAGAAGTTTACCTTCCAAGACCCCTTTGGCTGGCCCAAAATGGATACTAAGCGCAGTCTTAGGCTCTCCGAGGCGAGAGAAACTTTCCCAATGTTCTATTGGGTGGCGACTCCATGAAACCTCCCTGTTGCCCAACATAGACGCACTTGCAATTTATTGCAAGCTGTCAACGGACCCACAATTGCCCGATCGCCCTCGAGCGGGCGGTCAGAAGGGCGGCCGCGGGGATCCGGCGCGCGTCACAGTGGCGACTCCACTGGGGACGTTTATTGTTCGAGATTTCGATTTGAAAATACCCCGCTTAACATTTATGATTAAAATTTAATTCATAAATTCGCTTTCTCTCAAAATTGCATTCGCATATCATTAGAGCCTTAAATTTATGCTAGTTAGGTCCCTCTTTTAGCCCCGGTGCGTTCCCGAAGCACGACCCTATTTTCACTCAATTTAGGGAAGTGTTAAGGATAATCACCAGCCCAAGCCTCGTACCATCATGGTATATTAAATGGTGACCCGATCGGTCGTTACGCTCGTGATGAGCTAGACCCGTCAGCAGGGATCATACTTGGGTAGCCCTAAAGTAACACCACCCTTTGACCAAAGCTCATGTAATGGCAATAGATACTTCCCTTAGGTGATATGAACCGTAATACCTTGCTTGCTATATGGATCATTTTGTATTAGACAAATCCAAATAATCTGATTGGTCACCTAATCAAAGGCTTTCATGCCCCGATAGGCCCAGATGACTTATTTGGATTGCCTAAATACATAATGATCATAACCCATCCGCTTACGCATTAGATAAGAGATATTATGATGCCGGTTCTTCACCGAGCACCATACGCATCCATTGGGTTCCCCGCTAACCCATGGATTAAGCCCACCTAGGAAAGAGACCGCATTACCTCGTGTGTGGGAGTAATAAGGTTGGAAGGATTTACTTGGTTGCATGTGATTATAAATGTTGCATAGCTCACTATCATGCATTGTATATGTCATTCATGCATCATCATAACAATCTAATTTTTTCAGCCATCATAGATTCATCTAAGTGGACTAGAGGTTCCGACGGTCGGCTTGTAAGGACAAATCTGCTCTTTGAGTTGCCGGAACTAGTGTCTGACTGGGATTCTGAGTCATTCTCATCAATCAGTGAATCCTCTCTTGAACCATCAATGGCAGAAGAACCTGGAGTTTTGACCACTCAAGACCTAGCTAGTAGGCTAGAGGACTTCGAACGGAGAATGCTAGACATGATGGGTGCCATGGCTGAAAGGATTGCCCATCCACCTGCTGCCCCACAGCCGCCTGCTGCTCTACAGCCACAGGCAGCCCCTCCTCGGGGGCAAGCCGAACCACCTGCTGGTGGTGAGGCTCCCTTCGTTGGAGCTGCTGCTCGCCAACCCAATAATGAACACAGAGCTGCCGCACCCATCGAGCTAAGAGGGGAAAGAATTCATAACCCCAACGATGATTTCTTGATGGAGGAAGAAGAAGAAGAGGTGCCGATAGTCCACCAAGCTGCGAGGCCCAGAGCACCCAGAGTAGAGGATGAAGCTTTAAGAGGTATGAGACAGCAGATCGAAGCTATCACCGGCATGCTCTCAGCTGGAAAGGGGGTCAACCCAGAAGACAGAGATCTGAGGGATGAAGAGCTGCTGCCCCAAAGATTCAAGATGCCCGAGCTGCCGAAATTTGATGGCACCTCTGACCCATCCGCCCACATCAAGCAGTACACCTTGGTCATGAAAGGCACAGGGCTGAGCAAGAAGCAGAAGGTGGAATATTTCTGCCTTAGTCTGGTGGGCCCGACAGTTGACTGGTACCACGGGTTGGATAGGAGGTCCAAAGAGGATTGGGACCTTTTGACCGAAGAATTCATGAAGCAGTACGACTGCAGCACTAGGATGGAGGTCACCCTAAAAGACCTCCAGCTTCTACAGCAGAAGAATGATGAGTCATTCCATGAGTACCTTACAAGATGGAGAAACAGGGTCATGGAGATGAAGAGGAAGCCTGACACTGCAGACCAGATTAGGCTGTTTATCAGAAACTCATGCCCTTACTTAAGGGACTTGCTCAGTTTTAAGGGGCTCAAGGACTGGGACTCGCTTAAGGATATCGCTATAGAGGCTGAGGCGGCTTACCTGGCAAAGAAAGCAAGCCAAAATAACTTTGCTGGGAAAGGCTATGGGAACCAGTCGGGATTCAAATCAGGAGGTGCCGGGGGGCAGCAACAGCAGAAACGGTAGGACGGCAGAGGTCTCAGCTACTGAAGTTGGGCAGGGTCAGATATACTACTCCAACTTAGGCTGCTCTCTATCCTGGGTGCTGGAGAGACTAATGAGGGAAGGCAAGTTGCAACCTTTGCCACCCAGACTAGCCTTGAGTCAGGGACAGCCGGGACATAGAGGTGATCAGTACTGCGCTTACCACCAGCATACCGGCCATTTGACTGACCATTGCCGAATTTTGAGAAACAAAATCCAGGATCTCATTGACACCAATCAGATCGCAGATCCTGAGAAGAGAGATAAAAAGAAGAGAGCAGGTTATAATGCAGTCCCTCCACCGTGAACATGATCGTGTCTTGTGGCCCACTAGTGATATTGCTTTTAGATGCTGAAATCTTTTTATTTCTAGAACATTTTATGTTACAATTTTCGGTTTGTAATGAAGAGAACAATTTTTGCTTATTTGTATAATGTTTCTATTGATTTCATTTCGCATGATCATAACACATTAACTTTGGCATTAATTCAAATAATATGACTGCAGTTAATCTCGAAAACTTTGGGGAACCCAAAGAAAATTTTGATAGCATCTAACATAGCTCCTGTAGAGAGGGAAATTAATAATAATAAAAAAATACTACTAGTTGCAATTAGGGGACTGGATGGAAACTCACTAAGAGCACTAGAACCTTTCTGATTACCCGTCAAAGCGATCCCTGGATAAAACGGAACCTAGAAAATGATTTAGGCAACATTTTCTTTGTATAGCTCTCTAAATGACCATTTCCTACCCTTACTTCACAATCGCTTGCTAGCCCATTGAGCCTTTATGTGGGTGTGCTAAATGCGTGCCAATTTTGTTGTTATACATGTTAAAACTATCACCTCGCCTAAAATGATTTTGGCTTCCCCTTAGAAGAGTGGCCTCTCTAGCAGGGATGGATGAACGTTTTAACAATTAATAATTTCTTTGTGGGTTATCAAAATTGCCTTGGTAAGGATGAGTTTACACTTTGGGAAGAGGGTTTCAGTCATGCACCAAAGACATGAGCTCCTTAAAAAAAAATAGAGCTCAAAATAATAACCACTTGACGAGTTTTGATGATTACCTTTTTAACTGTCATTCTGATCTTAAATGAGCTAAATTGTTATCAAATCCAAATTCAAGAATACCTTTGTATATACAACTGAGCTGAGAATGGTTCATCCACCAATCGAGAAAATATTACGGCCATTTTTCTCTAGCGACCTGAGCTGAGAATGGTTCATCCACCAATCGAGAAAATATTACGGCCATTTTTCTCTAGCGACCTGATCCTCCTTTGATAGCCATCTACCTAAGCCTAACATTACAACCAAAGTAAGACCTTTTGATTCTTGGTTCAGTCTTATCCAATTAGCGAAGATGACCTTCTAATAAGGTTTGGTACGTAAGAAGAGGCATATGGTGTTTCTTGAGCTTAAATCGAGGAGCCACGAGTGCATTCATGCATTCGAGTTAAGTCTCGTCCCCAAAGTTGCATCTAGAATTCGCATTCAAAGAAAAAGATTAAGAGATGAGAGAAAATCTTCAATCATAAAACCCGAGAGGGCTGATTGATAACAGGAGTTTGATGCTTTCAAGATCTATCTCGAGATTAGCTAAAGTCTTGTATTTTTTTAAAATCAATGCTAAAATAATGATCATGTTTAATGAAATCAAATTGAAACACATGCATTTATGCAATGATGTGATCAGAGTATTGTACCCTGTGTGATCAAAGTCATGTATCTACCTACCCTCTGCTACTCTCAGCACGCAAACGCTTCAGCCGATTCATCCTGTTATCAGATGTGCAAAATCAAGCTTATGCAACCATGTCCTAAGACTCCCGAAAGGTTCTTGCCAACAACTTCAGCAATCTTAAAAAAAAAATAAAAATAAAAAAAGAGCCGTTAGAGTGAAAACCATAACTGGCGCTCTAAGCAAAAACTAGGCAAAAGGATAGGATGAAAACCTGAAAACAAGCAGTCTGTCCTTCAAAAAAAGAAGAAAGAGAAAAGCCGCTGGATTGGGTTGGGTCCATTCCAGGCAAAAAATAAGGCACAGGGTTATGTGAAAATCCACAAAGGACGCATCTCCCACAAAGAAAAGCTAGTGTGAAAATCCACAAGGGACGCACTACCTTCAAATAATGACTACAAGTACCAGGTGAGAATCTCACAATCCCAAAGGGCATAAAATTCAAAAGCAGCTCAAAAGGCATCAATTATATCGCAAATTGCATCTAGCCTGGCTATCATCTTCAAGTTCACATAGATGAATTTTTATCCTGCATTCCTGCATAATTTATGCATTTCACTTGCATGCTCACCATTTTTGCATAGTTTAGTTTCCTTATTTTGCAGAAAGAGAGACTTGAGGCGGACACCGACAAAAGCCGAGTGATGACATCGGTCAAATCATCAATCAAAACCTCAACTCATTCATCAATCCAGACATCGGTCAAATCATCAATCCGAGCCTCAACTCATTCATCAATCCAGACATCGATCAAATCATCAATCCACATACCAGCTTAATCATCAATCCAAGCACCATCCGAAGACCTCTCAGGGGGCAATCAACCAAAGACTTCTCAGGGAGCAGTAAATCAAAGACTTCTCAGGGAGCAATAAATCGAAGACCTCTCAGGGGGCAATCAACCAAAGACTTCTCAGGGAGCAGAAAATCCAAGACTTCTCAGGGAGCAGCAAATTAAAGACCTCTCAGGGGGCAAATAATCAATGAACTGAAGACCTCTCAGGGGGCAAACGATCAATGAACCGAAGACCTCTCAGGGGGCAATGAACCGAAGACCTCTCAGGGGGCAAGCGATCAATCAACCAAAGACTTCTCAGGGAGCAGCAAATCGAAGACCTCTCAGGGGGCAATGAATCGAAGACCTCTCAGGGGGCAATCAACCAATGACTTCTCAGGGAGCAGCAAAATCGAAGACCTCTTAGGGGGCAATGAATTGAAGAGCTCTCAGGGGGCAATGAACTGAAGACCTCTCAGGGGGCAAATGATCAATGAACTGAAGACCTCTCAGGGGGCAAACGATCAATAAACCGAAGACTTCTCAGGGAGCAGCAAACTGAAGACCTCTCAGGGGGCAAACGATCAATGAACCGAAGACCTCTCAGGGGGCAATCAACCGAAGGGCTCACAGATAGCACCACTTCAATAAACGAAAACACGCCATGATAATAACCACCATCTCAGAATTCTCCAGTTCGGAAAGACGGCTGACTCAGGTACTTGTCTCTTTCCTTTTCTTCTTTGAGTTTAGGCTCACCTAGATACTAGTGTACTAGAATCCCCTAAACTGGGGGCAACTGTAGACACTGGGTCCTGAGTCAGCCTAGATCGAAGTTACCTAATGATGATAATTGCTTTCATAGGCTTAAAAGGTTAAAAGTGATGATTTTCTCGTCAAATTTGCATTTTAGAGTGAAAAATTAGAAAATAATAAAAATATTTAAAAAATTAATTTTGAAAAATAGGGGCTTAAAATTATAGTGTTTTTAGTCAATTTAAAATTTAAAAAAAAAAAAAATTTCTGCCTGAAAAGCAGTGTTGTGCTTTTGAAAGCACGGCAGTGCGCGCAAAAGCACAGCTGTGCTTTTGTCACAGCCGCCCGAAATCACCAGTTTTGACTTTTTTCACCCTTTTTCCGATTTTCTCACCCAAAAATCCGTTTTTTATCCCCTTTTTTTGGGTTTTTGAGTTCAAATTAAATTCTAAAATATTTTTTTAGATAATTAATTAATAAAACTTGATTTTATCATTAAAAATAAAAGAATTTTGTGTTAAAATAGGTTTGTTTTCCTTAATTAAATTAGGGCAACCTATTTTATTTTATAAAGACTTTATGATGAAAAATCAAGAGGAGCCTCCACATTTTTTAGACCTGATTTTTCCAGAATTCTTCTTCTTCTATTTTCTCTTTAAAAATTTCAGATTTCTCTTTTAATTAAAAAGGTTTAATTGGAATTGAAAAGATCAATTTTCAATTGTTAATTATTCCAATTAATTTCTTTATTTTTCCTCCATAAACACAAGAAATTAATCATCACTTTGACAGCAATTTCTTTTCAATCTTAAGCATACAAATCAATTCCTTTGTTTTTCTCCATAAACAAAGAGAATTAATTTTATTGCTAAATTATTCTTTCAAGCAATTTTCCGGAAAATCATCACTTTTCCTTCATCAAATCCAATACTCTGAGGGTAAATATTCTAGGCTCAATTTCAATTTCTATTCTATTCTATTTTTATTTAATTTATTCATGTATATTTTATTGTTTTTATTGATTTATTTATTGTTTTCATCTATTATATTGTATTGATCTTATATTTGTTCCATTTAATTGTTTATATATGATTTTATTTTTGTTCATGTGAATATTGTTTTCTTTTAATTCCTAACATGTAAATAATTTATTTTATTGTGATTCCTAATTATTTTTAACATGCAAATAAATTAATTAACTTAAATTAATCTTTTTGCCATGTAAATAGTTTATATTAATTATGAACACATCAATTAACCTTGTTATATATCATTATTATTTTCATCATTCATTTGTTTATTAATTTTTATTATTCTTTTTATCATTGTTACATGATTTGATTATTATTTGATTATTTATTCATTTATTATTCTTTTCTTTATCATTTTATATATTCTTTGATTCGTTTATCTTCATCATCATTGTTATCATGTTCATATTTTCATGTACTAATTAATTAACATGTTTATTTTATTTTCATCACATCATTTAATCATTTGTCATACATAATGCATGTTTCTCATTTATTTTGGTTTGTTAACATTTTGATTCCATTATCATTTTTTTCATATCATCTTATTTTATTTTAATTTGTTATTCATTATTTTGTATGTTTAATTGGTTTAATTGATTTAATCACTAACATTATTTTATTTGTATTTTGTTTTTATGTCTAAACTCATTTTTCGCTTGGGCGTTTTTGCGAGCACATCGGGAGGTCCAAAAAGGCTCGTTTGGTTCATATACTTATTTTCTTTATTTATAATATTTTATTTAATTTTACCATATAATTTTCTTGTAAAATTCTTTATTTAGGCACGCTAAAAAGAAAATCACAAAAACGTTTCTATTAATTAACTTGACATTCTTTTTCTAAATAAAAGGGGACCAATATCCTAGTTTTTCATACCCAAATAAATCATCACATCAAAACTTTTTCATAATAAACATGCATGCGAGGACCAATGTTCTCACTATTAATGAATAACCCGTTTTATGCATGTATTTCACTTTTATAAATGGGAGTTGTATTCCGCTCCTAGTGTTATTGTAATTTCTTTTTGAATGCTTTATTTTGGATTTTGCTTACATTTACCGCTTTTGATATGAATGATTGCGCCTTTAATTTAAATTGCATTGTGTGAAAAGTTGATGAAACAATGAATTCAAAACTTAATTATAATATTAATCAAGGTATAAATAAATGAGAAGTCCCGAACCAGCTCTGGTCTTTGGGCTCAAGAGGCTAGAGGTTTACCCTCCAAGACACCTCTTGTGTCATGAGGCTTTAGCGTTAATCCTAAGCTCCTTAGGGCGAGAGGTTTACCTTCCAAGACCCCTTTGGCTGGCCCAAAATGGATACTAAGCGCAGTCTTAGGCTCTCCGAGGCGAGAGAAACTTTCCCAATGTTCTATTGGGTGGCGACTCCATGAAACCTCCCTGTTGCCCAATATAGACGCACTTGCAATTTATTGCAAGCTGTCAACGGACCCACAATTGCCCGATCGCCCTCGAGCGGGCGGTCAGAAGGGTGGCCGCGGGGATCCGGCGCGCGTCACAGTGGCGACTCCACTGGGGACGTTTATTGTTCGAGATTTCGATTTGAAAATACCCCGCTTAACATTTATGATTAAAATTTAATTCATAAATTCGCTTTCTCTCAAAATTGCATTCGCATATCATTAGAGTCTTAGATCTATGCTAGTTAGGTCCCTCTTTTAGCCCCGGTGCGTTCCCGAAGCACGACCCTATTTTCACTCAATTTAGGGAAGTGTTAAGGATAATCACCAGCCCAAGCCTCGTACCATCATGGTATATTAAATGGTGACCCGATCGATCGTTACGCTCGTGATGAGCTAGACCCGTCAGCAGGGATCATGCTTGGGTAGCCCTAAAGTAACACCACCCTTTGACCAAAGCTCATGTAATGGCAATAGATACTTCCCTTAGGTGATATGAACCGTAATACCTTGCTTGCTATATGGATCATTTTGTATTAGACAAATCCAAATAATCTGATTGGTCACCTAATCAAAGGCTTTCATGCCCCGATAGGCCCAGATGACTTATTTGGATTGCCTAAATACATAATGATCATAACCCATCCGCTTGCGCATTAGATAAGAGATATTACGATGCCGGTTTTTCACCGAGCACCATACGCATCCATTGGGTTCCCCGCTAACCCATGGATTAAGCCCACCTAGGAAAGAGACCGCATTACCTCGTGTGTGGGAGTAATAAGGTTGGAAGGATTTACTTGCTTGCATGTGATTGTAAATGTTGCATAGCTCACTATCATGCATTGTATATGTCATTCATGCATCATCATAACAATCTAATTTTTTCAGCCATCATAGATTCATCTAAGTGGACTAGAGGTTCCGACGGTCGGCTTGTAAGGACAAATCTGCTCTTTGAGTTGCCAGAACTAGTGTCTGACTGGGATTCTGAGTCATTCTCATCAATCAGTGAATCCTCTCTTGAACCATCAATGGCAGAAGAACCTGGAGTTTTGACCACTCAAGACCTAGCTAGGAGGCTAGAGGACTTCGAACGGAGAATGCTAGACATTATGGGTGCCATGGCTGAAAGGATTGCCCATCCACCTGCTGCCCCACAGCCGCCTGCTGCTCTACAGCCACAGGCAGCCCCTCCTCGGGGGCAAGCCGAACCACCTGCTGGTGGGGAGGCTCCCTTCGTTGGAGCTGCTGCTCGCCAACCCAATAATGAACACAGAGCTGCCGCACCCATCGAGCCAAGAGGGGAAAGGATTCATAACCCCAACGATGATTTCTTGATGGAGGAAGAAGAAGAAGAGGTGCCGATAGTCCACCAAGCTGCGAGGCCCAGAGCACCCAGAGTAGAGGATGAAGCTTTAAGAGGTATGAGACAGCAGATCGAAGCTATCACCCGCATGCTCTCAGCTGGAAAGGGGGTCAACCCAGAAGACAGAGATCTAAGGGATGAAGAGCTGCTGCCCCAAAGATTCAAGATGCCCGAGCTGCCAAAATTTGATGGCACCTCTGACCCATCCGCCCACATCAAGCAGTACACCTTGGTCATGAAAGGCACAGGGCTGAGCAAGAAGCAGAAGGTGGAATATTTCTGCCTTAGTCTGGTGGGCCCGACAGTTGACTGGTACCACGGGTTGGATAGGAGGTCCAAAGAGGACTGGGACTTTTTGACCGAAGAATTCATGAAGCAGTACGACTGCAGCACTAGGATGGAGGTCACCCTAAAAGACCTCGAGCTTCTACAGCAGAAGAATGATGAGTCATTCCATGAGTACCTTACAAGATGGAGAAACAGGGTCATGGAGATGAAGAGGAAGCCTGAAACTGCAGACCAGATTAGGCTGTTTATCAGAAACTCATGCCCTTACTTAAGGGACTTGCTCAGTTTTAAGGGGCTCAAGGACTGGGACTCGCTTAAGGATATCGCTATAGAGGCTGAGGCGGCTTACCTGGCAAAGAAAGCAAGCCAAAATAACTTTGCTGGGAAAGGCTATGGGAACCAGTCGGGATTCAAATCAGGAGGTGCCGGGGGGCAGCAACAACAGAAACGGTAGGACGGCAGAGGTCTCAGCTACTGAAGTTGGGCAGGGTCAGAGATACTACTCCAACTTAGGCTGCTCTCTATCCTAGGTGCTGGAGAGACTAATAAAGGAAGGCAAGTTGCAACCTTTGCCACCCAGACCAGCCTTGAGTCAGGGACAGCCGGGACATAGAGGTGATCAGTACTGCGCTTACCACCAGCATACCGGCCATTTGACTGACCATTGCCGAATTTTGAGAAACAAAATCCAGGATCTCATTGACACCAATCAGATCGCAGATCCTGAGAAGAGAGATAAAAAGAAGAGAGCAGGTTATAATACAGTCCCTCCACCGTGAACATGATCGTGTCTTGTGGCCCACTAGTGATATTGCTTTTAGATGCTGAAATCTTTTTAATTCTAGAACATTTTATGTTACAATTTTCGGTTTTTAATGAAGAGAACAATTTTTGCTTATTTGTATAATGTTTCTATTGATTTCATTTCGCATGATCATAACACATTAACTTTGGCATTAATTCAAATAATATGACTGCAGTTAATCTCGAAAACTTTGGGGAACCCAAAGAAAATTTTGATAGCATCTAACATAGCTCCTGTAGAGAGGGAAATTAATAATAATAAAAAAAATACTACTAGTTGCAATTAGGGGACTGGATGGAAACTCACTAAGAGCACTAGAACCTTTCTGATTACCCGTCAAAGCGATCCCTGGATAAGACGGAACCTAGAAAATGATTTAGGCAACATTTTCTTTGTATAGCTCACTAAATGACCATTTCCTACCCTTACTTCACAATCGCTTGCTAGCCCATTGAGCCTTTATGTGGGTGTGCTAAATGCGTGCCAATTTTGTTGTTATACATGTTAAAACTATCACCTCGCCTAAAATGATTTTGGCTTCCCCTTAGAAGAGTGGCCTCTCTAGCAGGGATGGATGAACGTTTTAACAATTAATAATTTCTTTGTGGGTTATCAAAATTGCCTTGGTAAGGATGAGTTTACACTTTGGGAAGAGGGTTTCAGTCATGCACCAAAGACATGAGCTCCTTAAAAAAAAAATAGAGCTCAAAATAATAACCACTTGACGAGTTTTGATGATTACCTTTTTAACTGTCATTCTAATCTTAAATGAGCTAAAATGTTATCAAATCCAAATTCAAGAATACCTTTGTATATACAACTGAGCTGAGAATGGTTCATCCACCAGTCGAGAAAATATTACGGCCATTTTTCTCTAGCGACCTGATCCTCCTTTGATAGCCATCTACCTAAGCCTAACATTACAACCAAAGTAAGACCTTTTGATTCTTGGTTTAGTCTTATCCAATTAGCGAAGATGACCTTCTAATAAGGTTTGGTACGTAAGAAGAGGCATATGGTGTTTCTTGAGCTTAAATCGAGGAGCCACGAGTGCATTCATGCATTCGAGTTAAGTCTCGTCCCCAAAGTTGCATCTAGAATTCGCATTCAAAGAAAAAGATTAAGAGATGAGAGAAAATCTTCAATCATAAAACCCGAGAGGGCTGATTGATAACAGGAGTTTGATGCTTTCAAGATCTATCTCGAGATTAGCTAAAGTCTTGTATTTTTTTAAAATCAATGCTAAAATAATGATCATGTTTAATGAAATCAAATTGAAACACATTCATTTATGCAATGATGTGATCAGAGTATTGTACCCTGTGTGATCAAAGTCATGTATCTACCTACCCTCTGCTACTCTCAGCACGCAAACGCTTCAGCCGATTCATCCTGTTATCAGATGTGCAAAATCAAGCTTATGCAACCATGTCCTAAGACTCCCGAAAGGTTCTTGCCAACAACTTCAGCAATCTTAAAAAAAATAAAAATAAAAAAAGAGCCGTTAGAGTGAAAACCATAACTGGCGCTCTAAGCAAAAACTAGGCAAAAGGATAGGATGAAAACCTGAAAACAAGCAGTCTGTCCTTCAAAAAAAGAAGAAAGATAAAAGCCGCTGGATTGGGTTGGGTCCATTCCAGGCAAAAAATAAGGCACAGGGTTATGTGAAAATCCACAAAGGACGCATCTCCCACTAAGAAAAGCTAGTGTGAAAATCCACAAGGGACGCACTACCTTCAAATAATGACTGCAGGTACCAGGTGAGAATCTCACAATCCCAAAGGGCATAAAATTCAAAAGCAGCTCAAAAGGCATCAATTATATCGCAAATTGCAGCTAGCCTGGCTATCATCTTCAAGTTCACATAGATGAATTTTTATCCTGCATTCCTGCATAATTTATGCATTTCACTTGCATGCTCACCATTTTTGCATAGTTTAGTTTTCTTATTTTGCAGAAAGAGAGACTTGAGGCGGACACCGACAAAAGCCGAGTGATGACATCGGTCAAATCATCAATCAAAACCTCAACTCATTCATCAATCCAGACATCGGTCAAATCATCAATCCGAGCCTCAACTCATTCATCAATCCAGACATCGATCAAATCATCAATCCACATACCAGCTTAATCATAAATCAAAGCACCATCCGAAGACCTCTCAGGGGGCAATCAACCAAAGAATTCTCAGGGAGCAGTAAATCAAAGACTTCTCAGGGAGCAATAAATCGAAGACCTCTCAGGGGGCAATCAACCAAAGACTTCTCAGGGAGCAGAAAATCCAAGACTTCTCAGGGAGCAGCAAATTAAAGACCTCTCAGGGGGCAAATGATCAATGAACTGAAGACCTCTCAGGGGGCAAACGATCAATGAACCGAAGACCTCTCAGGGGGCAATGAACCGAAGACCTCTCAGGGGGCAAGCGATCAATCAACCAAATACATCTCAGGGAGCAGCAAATCGAAGACCTCTCAGGGGGCAATGAATCGAAGACCTCTTAGGGGGCAATCAACCAAAGACTTCTCAGGGAGCAGCAAAATCGAAGACCTCTTAGGGGGCAATGAATTGAAGAGCTCTCAGGGGGCAATGAACTGAAGACCTCTCAGGGGGCAAATGATCAATGAACTGAAGACCTCTCAGGGGGCAAACGATCAATAAACCGAAGACTTCTCAGGGAGCAGCAAACTGAAGACCTCTCAGGGGGCAAACGATCAATGAACCGAAGACCTCTCAGGGGGCAATCAACCGAAGGGCTCACAGATAGCACCACTTCAATAAACGAAAACACGCCATGATAATAACCACCATCTCAGAATTCTCCAGTTCGGAAAGACGGCTGACTCAGGTACTTGTCTCTTTCCTTTTCTTCTTTGAGTTTAGGCTCACCTAGATACTAGTGTACTAGAATCCCCTAAACTGGGGGCAACTGTAGACACCGGGTCCTGAGTCAGCCTAGATCGAAGTTACCCAATGATGATAATTGCCTTCATAGGCTTAAAAGGTTAAAAGTGATGATTTTCTCGTCAAATTTGCATTTTAGAGTGAAAAATTAGAAAATAATAAAAATATTTAAAAAATTAATTTTGAAAAATAGGGGCTTAAAATTATAGTGTTTTTAGTCAATTTAAAATTTTTTAAAAAAAAAAAAGTTTCTGCCTGAAAAGCAGTGTTGTGCTTTTGAAAGCACGGCAGTGCGCGCAAAAGCACAGCAGTGCTTTTTCGAAAGCACAACTATGCTTTTGTCACAGCCGCCCGAAATCACCAGTTTTGACTTTTTTCACCCTTTTTCCGATTTTCTCACCCAAAAATCCGTTTTTTATCCCCTTTTTTTGGGTTTTTGAGTTCAAATTAAATTCTAAAATATTTTTTTAGATAATTAATTAATAAAACTTGATTTTATCATTAAAAATAAAAGAATTTTGTGTTAAAATAGGTTTGTTTTCCTTAATTAAATTAGGGCAACCTATTTTATTTTATAAAGACTTTATGATGAAAAATCAAGAGGAGCCTCCACATTTTTTAGACCTGATTTTTCCAGAATTCTTCTTCTTCTATTTTCTCTTTAAAAATTTCAGATTTCTCTTTTAATTAAAAAGGTTTAATTGGAATTGAAAAGATCAATTTTCAATTGTTAATTATTCCAATTAATTTCTTTATTTTTCCTCTATAAACACAAGAAATTAATCATCACTTTGACAGCAATTTCTTTTCAATCTTAAGCATACAAATCAATTCCTTTGTTTTTCTCCATAAACAAAGAGAATTAATTTTATTGCTAAATTATTCTTTCAAGCAATTTTCCGGAAAATCATCACTTTTCCTTCATCAAATCCAATACTCTAAGGGTAAATATTCTAGGCTCAATTTCAATTTCTATTCTATTCTATTTTTATTTAATTTATTCATGTATATTTTATTGTTTTTATTGATTTATTTATTGTTTTCATCTATTCATTTGTATTGATCTTATATTTGTTCCATTTAATTATTTATATATGATTTTATTTTTGTTCATGTGAATATTGTTTTCTTTTAATTCCTAACATGTAAATAATTTATTTTATTGTGATTCCTAATTATTTTTAACATGCAAATAAATTAATTAACTTAAATTAATCTTTTTGCCATGTAAATAGTTTATATTAATTATGAACACATCAATTAACCTTGTTATATATCATTATTATTTTCATCATTCATTTGTTTATTAATTTTTATTATTCTTTTTATCATTGTTACATGATTTGATTATTTATTCATTTATTATTCTTTTCTTTATCATTTTATATATTCTTTGATTCGTTTATCTTCATCATCATTGTTATCATGTTCATATTTTCATGTACTAATTAATTAACATGTTTATTTTATTTTCATCACATCATTTAATCATTTGTCATACATAATGCATGTTTCTCATTTATTTTGGTTTGTTAACATTTTGATTCCATTATCATTTTTTTCATATCATCTTATTTTATTTTAATTTGTTATTCATTATTTTGTATGTTTAATTGGTTTAATTGATTTAATCACTAACATTATTTTATTTGTATTTTGTTTTTATGTCTAAACTCATTTTTCGCTTGGGCGTTTTTGCGAGCACATCGGGAGGTCCAAAAAGGCTCGTTTGGTTCATATACTTATTTTCTTTATTTATAATATTTTATTTAATTTTACCATATAATTTTCTTGTAAAATTCTTTATTTAGGCACGCTAAAAAGAAAATCACAAAAACGTTTATATTAATTAACTTGACATTCTTTTTCTAAATAAAAGGGGACCAATGTCCTAGTTTTTCATACCCAAATAAATCATCACATCAAAACTTTTTCATAATAAACATGCATGCGAGGACCAATGTTCTCACTATTAATGAATAACCCGTTTTATGCATGTATTTCACTTTTATAAATGGGAGTTGTATTCCGCTCCTAGTGTTATTTTAATTTCTTTTTGAATGCTTTATTTTGGATTTTGCTTACATTTACCGCTTTTGATATGAATGATTGCGCCTTTAATTTAAATTGCATTGTGTGGAAAGTTGATGAAACAATGAATTCAAAACTTAATTATAATATTAATCAAGGTATAAATAAATGAGAAGTCCCGAACCAGCTCTGGTCTTTGGGCTCAAGAGGCTAGAGGTTTACCCTCCAAGACACCTCTTGTGTCACGAGGCTTTAGCATTAATCCTAGGCTCCTTAGGGCGAGAGGTTTACCTTCCAAGACCCCTTTGGCTGGCCCAAAATGGATACTAAGCGCAGTCTTAGGCTCTCCGAGGCGAGAGAAACTTTCCCAATATTCTATTGGGTGGCGACTCCATGAAACCTCCCTGTTGCCCAACATAGACGCAATTGCAATTTATTGCAAGCTGTCAACGGACCCACAATTGCCTGATCGCCCTCGAGCGGGCGGTCAGAAGGGCGGCCGCGGGGATCCGGCGCGCGTCACACATGTGTCTTCTGTATCTAATTTTGTATGTATATTTCACACCCATGATTCCATACACACACACGGTCTGTTCTATATGTTTTTGTGTACATGACTCAAAAGGAAAGGTCCGAGTAGACCTCATGGGCAAGGATGATCTAAGAAAAGGGTTCGGATCAGCCACTAGACCCAACATAAAATCAAGTGCGTATGCACAGAGGTGGAATGCCCACAAGGACAAGCTTATCCGGACACACCATGCTCAGGGCAATCCAGAATCACACAAATCTATAGAAAATAAGATCCTTTGAGAAGCCGAACTATCCACACATACTTTAGTCGCAGGCAAATCAGACGCAAAAGTGAGCCAAGGTACAGTTTTGAATCTACATCGATGCTCATCCATGCTGAACAATTGGATCAAGATAAAGTCCTCACGAGAAGGGAATCTCAACTACCCGCTCCTAAGAAGACATTTAAGAGAGCAAGCCAACTCATACACACCATGTCAGGAGCAACAAGGTAAGTTTCTCTATCATAAGATATATGCTTGCACACATTTGTACAATAATCAAGATGAAGTCCTCACGAGAGAAGAATCTCAAGGATCTACTCCCAAGAGGGAAAAGAATAAGCCTTTCTCATGCACACCATGCTGGGAGCAAACAGGTAAGTTTCTCTGCCATAAGATATACGCTCACACACTCACACAATCCGGATTCAAATGTATGTATATTGCACACACATGATTCCACACACGTTCACAGTATTTTGTATATGTACATGGCTCAGATGAGGGGTTCGAATAAACCTCATGTTTAAAGATGATCTAAGAGATGAGTTCAGCCTAACATTGTCAGACTCCTGCATGCCATGCCGAAAGCCACCAGGTAAGTTTCCCTATCATAAGATATACGCTCACATACATCACATAGTAAGTGTATCAAAGCCAAATTCAAATGTACAAATTCTCAAACAAATGCAAATATAGAAAGAATACAAACTCTCAAACCAAAATAACAAAAACAACTTCTAAAACCAAAACAACACAAAAAATACAAATTCTCAAACAAAACAAAACAAAACAAAACAAAACAAAAAGAAGAATATATTTTCAAGGCCTTGAAAATCCAATATACTGTAAAAGTTCAAACGCGTCCAAAAATGTGAAAACACAAAAGAAACAAAACAAGGAAAAAAGCTAAAATGAAAACGAAAACAAAATAGAAAAATCACCCGCCTACAGGCAAACAACAAAATTTTGAATCTAATTTTTTTTTTAGAAAGCTCAAATCTTTTTTTCGCCCCGGAGGCTCAACATCAAATTCTCTCACCATCTTGAGAAGTATGCATGTCTTTTCAACAAGGAGGCTGCACTGGAGATGATAGAGGAATCGATATCTGGCATGTCACAGTCAGTGCAATCAAGAAAATGGGGAACAACCAACCGTCCTTCGAGGGGCACACTCCGACATCGGCCCCAATAGGATAAGTGCCACTAAAGAAAGTGACGAATGGTTCACCATACCGACCTAAGGATGGTCGACAGTCGGATAATGCACTAGCCGGATGGGGGTTAGCTGATCAAATAATGACCTAGCCGGATGAGGGTTAGCAGATCAGATAATGCACTAGCCGGATGGGGATTAGCAGATCAGACATTGTACTAGCCGGATGGGAGGTTAGCAGATCAGACATTATACTAGCCGAATGGGGGTTAGCAGATCAGATAATGTACTAGTCGAATGGGGGTTAGCAAATCAGATAATGTACTAGCCGAATGGGGGTTAGCAGATCAGACATTATACTAGCCGAATGGGGGTTAGCAGATCAGACATTATACTAGCCGGATGGGGGTTAGTAGATCAGACATTGCACTAGCCGGATGGGGGTTAGTAGATCAGACATTGCACTAGCCGAATTAGCAGATCAGACATTGCACTAGTCGGATGGGGGTTAGCAAATCAGATAATGTACTTGCCAGATGGGGGTTAGCAGATCAAAAATTGTATTAGCCAGATGGTAGTTAGCATCTCACAGACTCTGTGTAGGCTGGAACAAAGGTTGGAGTTAGAGACACTGCACCTCACACCGTGCAGGCCGAGATGAGGCGAACGGGAAAGACTAGCCACCGTGCAGACCGAGATGAGGTTAGCGGGGCACCAGCGATAGAACAGATCGCAACAGAGGTTGGAGTTAGAGGCACTGCACCTCACACCGTGCAGGCCGAGATGAGGCCAGCGGAACAGACCAACCACCGTCCAGACCGAGATGAGGTTAGCGGGGCACCAGCGATAGAACAGATCGCAACTGAGGTTGGAGTTAGAGACACTGCATCTCACACCGTGTAGGCCGAGATGAGGCCAGCGGGATAGACTAGCCACCGTGCAGACCGAGATGAGGTTAGCGGGGCACCAGTGATAGAACATATCGCAATAGAGGTTGGAGTTAGAGACACTACACCTCACACCATGCAAGCCGAGACGAGGCCAGCGGGATAGACCAAACGCTGTGCAAGCCGACCGAAGGTGAGCGGGACAATGAGAAAGGTAAGATTGCGAGCGAGCCACAGTCCGATAGCACTACAGCTCAGCAGCGACAAGTCGCAACATTCTGCACTGCAAAAGATAAGGGCTGCCTCAGGTACGCATCTCTTTCCTTATTCTCTGAATTTTGGCTCATCTAGGCACTAGTGCAGTAGTTTCCCCAAAATTGAGAGAAACTGTAGACACCAGGTCCTGAGGTAGCCTAGATCAGAGTTACTCTATGATGAAAAGATGCCTTGCCACAGGCAAAAAGGTAGAAAGTGGTGATTTCCTTGTAAAATTTGCATTTTAGAGTGAAAAATAATAAAAAATATTTTAAAAATTAAATTTAAAAAATGGAGTTTAGAAATTATTGTATTTTTAGTTAAATTTTAAATAAAAAAAATTCGCGAACGTCGACGGGCCGCAGCGTGCAGGCTCGCGCCCGTGCCTGCGCACGGATCACTCGTCGCGCGCGCGTCTGCGTGCAGCTCCGCGTGCAATTGCGGGCGCCGACGCCTGTCTCACGCGCTGACGGGCATCGGTCGCCCATTCTCGCCCATTTGTTGCCGATTTCGCCCCAAATTGCCTACCCAAAATCCGTTTTTTATCCCTTTTTTTTAGGGTTTTTAAGGATTTATTCAATTTTTAAAATTTCAAATAGATAATATCTGATTTTATTAGATTTTATCCCTTTAATTATCTTTATTTTCCCTATTATCTTCATATAAAAAGAATAAGATAAAAAATAAAAGGGGGGAATTTTTCTTAGTTTTTTTTCATCTTTTTCTTATTTTCTTCCTTTCAAACTCTCTCTAAAATTTTCAGATTTTCCCCACCAAAAAAAAAACAAAAAATTCAGTTCATCTTTTTCATCTTTTTTCCAATAGAATTTTTTCTAAACATATATTTAGAAGGAGTTTTGTTGGTTGATTAAATTTTTGAGACAAATACAACAATTATTTGTTCTCAAAATTATTTTTTAACCTTTTATTTGTGTTAAATAAAATTTTTTCCATTGATTTTCTTTTGAATCTCTTTTTGATGAAAAGTTAATTTTGAGACAAACAAAACAATTGTTTGTTATCAAAATCTAAATTTTTCATTTGATTTTCTAAAATAAGACTTTTAATCATTTTTTATTTTGAGACAAATTATTATTTGTTCTTGAAATTATTTTTCTTTATTTTAATCAATAAAAATCATTTTTTTGATCAATATTATTCTTTAGGCAAAGAAATTAATTTTTTGTCCTTAAAGAATTTTTTAGCATTTTTCAATCTTTTTTCCGGAATAAAATTCCAACATTATCATATTTGACTTTAATCTTGCAAACCACAAACAAGGAGATCAATATTATTTTTACTTTCATCAAATCCGAAACTCTGAGAGTAAACATTTTGGGTTTGACACTTTTATTTTATTTTATTTCTTTTCATATTTAATTTATTCATGTATATTTTTATTACTTTCATTCATTTATTTATTTTATTTAATATATAGTATTTTATTCTTATTCATATAAATATTGATTGTTTATTATTTTTAACATGTAATTAATTTATTTTGCTTAATTCATCATTATTTTTAACATATAATTAATAAATTCATTTTAATTGATATTTTTACCATGTAAATATTTTATATTAATTGTAATTATATTAATTAATCATGTTGTTCATTTAATCATTTTCATCATTCTTTAATTCATTCATTTTTATTATTCTTTTCTTTATTATTTTATATATTAATTGATTTGTTTATCTCCATTATGATTATCATCATGTTCATATTTTCTTGTATTAATCTATTAACATGTTTTATTTTCTTTTATTTTAATCATTTCCTTTTATTTCCTTTTATCATTTATTATATTTGATTGATTTAATTACTAACATTATTTCATTTGTGTTTTGTTTTTATTTTACATCTTATTTTCCTACTTGAAAATTTTTGCAAGCACGCGAGGAGATCCAGAAGGCTCGTTTGGGTTTAAATATTTATTTGCTCTATCTGTAATATTTTATTTATTTCGCTTTTTTTCATTTATCTTGCTATGCAATTTCCTATAAAATTATTTATTTTAGGCCCGCTAGAAAGAAAATCACTAAACCATTTTTTATTAATTAACTGGGAATCTTTCCTAATAAAATGGGACCAATGTCTCAATTTTCTCCATAAAAAATCATCACATAAAAATTATTTTATAATAAATATGCATGCGAGGACCAATGTCCTCATCATTAATGAATGTCCCGATTTATGCATGATTTGTATTTTATTTATAATGGGGTTTGTATTCCGCCCCTAGTTTTGTTGTATTTACTTTCATGTGCTATACTTTGATTATTTTTTATTTACTGCTTTCCTTGAGTGGACAACCTGCACTTTAATTAACTGCATTAAAATGAATGAGAAATGGGATGAAACTCTAAATTCAAAGCTCAATTATAAACTTAACCAAGGTATGAATAAACAGGAAGTCCCGAACCCACTCTGGTCTTAGGCTCAACGAGGTTAAAGGACCATCTCAATGTTTCATTGGGATGGGGCCTCCAAAATATCTCTTGTTGCCCAACACGAACAATCCTAGGCTCCACGGGGTTAGAGGATCATTCCAATATTCTATTGGGATGAGCTCTCCAAGATCCCTCTGGCTTGCCCAAAATGGATATATATGCACCGTCTTACGCTCACTGAGGCTAAACGACCTTTCCCAATGTTCTATTGGGTGGCGACTCCAAGAAACCTCCTTATTGCCCAACATAGACACACTTGTAATTCGTTGCAAGTTTTAATAGACCTCTCTCGATCGCCCTGAAGGCAGGCAGTTCGAGGCACCCCAGGGTTCGGCGAGCATCACAGGTGCTCTTGGCCTGATTATGACGATAAGGGACACCCGGTGCTGCTATCTGCTCCCAGCAATGCATGGGGACATTCCTATTTGGTACTAAGACTTGATCTCCTGTCGGAAGGCCCATCACCCGTGAAAAATCATGGCGGCTCATCTCATAATAGTGGCCTCTAACCCGAAATGATATAGTCCCAGGCTTCGTATCTGGCCTTCAATACCCCTTGTACTGTAATATGGCTAAGAACTCCCTAGTGATCTCTAGGTATGTTCGGTAAGCCAGTCTCACTGATATTATCAGGGCACTTACCTCCTCCCACATGCCTATCTGCTATAGAAACTGTCTAGACACGAATCTACTAGGCACAATCCTTATCTGACATAGAGTCTCGAATCGCTGTCTTTGATCATCTGTCATATCTTCTGGAGGTGGAGGTGCATTAAGTCTCGAGCGCACTCTACGCTGCCTCGGCATCCTGAAAACAATTGACAGTTAGTTTATAGAAGATAAATTAACAGCATTATTTGATCGATTATTTTGCTATGTTAAACTCATTTTTCCAGGCTACCAATCTAAGAAAACTTGGACAACACCTTAACTGAAATGCGCCAAATTTCTCGAATACACATAACAAATTCAAATAGGATTCAGGCCAAGATAACCAATCTCAATATCCTAACTATATACATTTTGTACATTACAAGCAGGTAATTCCACAAAATAACGACAATTATTTGTACTTATTTGTATTATTTGTATTTGTACATATTATTTTTACTAATAATCTAAATAAGCAATAAAAAGAAAATTAACAGTACCTAGTTGCATGGCAATAAACTTACATAAATTCTTTATTTCTATCACATTACAACATATACACATTCTTTATTATTTTTCTTCCTCTTTCTTCACAGTGGGCGACGAACAAGGTATGCGTTTTTTTTTCTTTTTTCATATTCTGTCGAAAAATAAAAATAAAGAAAAATAAAGAACTTAATAAAATAGAATAGAAAAAACAAACGAAAACTAACCTGGTAGGCGGAATATTCACTAAAAAAAGGTAGAGAAACTTTAAAAAAATTTAGATGACTTCGAAGGTGGCTGAATAAGGATTGCTTTGGGGCGTACGATGCGCAAAACGGATCACAAATGAAAGAGAAATGACCCAAAAATGGATTAAGAACAGAGAGAAAACGGGTGAGCAAGTCAAAAGAAAACAAAGAGGAGAGGGACTGGGGCACGGCCAAAATGGGAGGTATTTATACCTCCCGAGGTGCGGCCATCCAGGTGTGGCCGCACCTCGGCCACACTTTTTTTTTTTTTTTACTTACTTACTTACTTACTTACTCCCTGAACAAATTCTTGAGCTCTATTTTTGCCACTGACACTCTTTATTGAGCGCTTTCCTGCAAAATAAATTATATATGTACAAAAAAAATTAAGTTATGCTGGTGGGAATGCATGAGTCTAAAAATGCACGAAAAAGTAATCTAATTTTTAAGATGGGCCAGACTGGTTCCTTTCTTTGCTTTCCATGTCACTTTCTTTTCATTCCTTTAGGCCAGAAGTCTCAATTTTTTCCCCTTTTTGTTTATTTTCCCTTTTTTGCTTATCCAACTTATTTATTTTATGTCCAGCCATCTAAATATGTCAACGCCCATCCTTAATAAACTGCGCCGGTTCCTGGATGATCCCAAGACCTGGGAAAATGACACCTTAGCTCCTTATTTAAGTCTGAGACTTCTGAGAAGGATCAAGTTAGACCAAGACCTTTTATTGGCTGCCATCCGCTATTGGGATCCTCAGTTTCACATTTTTCAGTTTACTCACCAAGAACTGTGTCCCGTGGCCGAAGAATTTACTGTAATTACTGATGTAAGGTTTTCCCCTGATACCCTTCCTTGTGTTCCAAGCTATGGACCATATCAGCCTAGAGATGTGGCCTTTGCCCTGGACATACCACCTTCTGAGACCGCTCGACTAGTTCCTAAAGGAGATTTCTTTTCCCTATAGTCTCTATTTGATGCACTTAGTGACTTTTCAGATATGCCTACCTATCGATTTAGTGTAGTTTTACTGATCTGCTTGTCTAGATACCTGCTGGTGACCTCAGGCGAACCATTCGGCGAATATCAACTGTTTAGCATTGTAGATGGCATTCACTGAAGGCTGACCCCTTTTCCAGTCATTCTAGTCAAGACGATCATTGGCTTGGATGCCCTCTGCACTGACCCTACCACTTTTATGATCGAGAGTCCCTTATTACTCCAGGTAACTTACGTCATTATTTTTAAAGGTAGCACGCCCCTTTTTGGTTTTCACACTAGCTTTTTTTATCGGGAAATGCGTTCCATTAGGGATTTTCACATAACCATGTGCCTTATTTTTGTCTGGAATTGATCCAACACATTCCAATGGCTTTTTTCCTTTTCTTTTTTTTATTTTCATTTTTTTTCAGGTGTGGCTGCAGGAGAAGTTACAGTTATTGATAGAACCCCCTCCTAGAGTGATCAACGCATACTCACTGGTGTATTTTTTCTTAGACAGCGGATATATCAGTTTGACTCTCCTTATGAAGGCTTTATATGGATAGCCACACTGGCAGACGGAGATATCAACTTCATGAGCCCCTGGATGTGCCTTGACTACGTGACTCAGGACGAGCCTTCGAGATGTGTCCCATTATGCAGGCTTCACAGGGCCTCCTTTTGCATCACAGGCCATTGCGTTCGTCAGTTTGGAGGGTGTCAGACCATTGTGAATCTGCCGCTAGCTTTTCATGGTGGAATCTTATCTTCGGCATTTATTACTGGCTACTGCAGACTTTGTGTGCAGCTATCCTTGAATACTACCATTCTGAGGGCTGAGGATTCTGATTTTAGTAGCTCACCAGAGTATTAAGAGTGGGTGACTAGCCCTGCTCTCGACAACAGGATCAGTTGGCTTAAACATTTTTCCGAATGAATGCAGCAGAAAATAGTTTTTAGATTGCAAAAGACAATGTATTTTTCTTTTTCTAAAAGAACTAGACAATCATGAAAAGTGCAAGTTGAGACCTTTATTGCAAATTTATGGACATTTCTATATGATTTCATCGTACATGATCATTTATTGACAGAAAATTCAGAAACACAAGACTATATTTAATCTCAAGATGAATCTTGCGAGCGTCGAGCTCCTATTATCAATCAGCCCTCTCGGGTTTTCATGATTGAATATTTTCTCTCAGCCCTTAATTTTTGCCCAGAATGCCTTTTTTTAGTTTTCACCCTGACAGGTCGCCCAATTATAGCAAGGCCGCTGTGATGTGCCCGAACCCTGCTCGACATCCGGGTCGCTCTCGGGAGTCCGCTTTTAGGACTAGAGATCAGATGGAGGTTCATTAAAACTCATGAAAGCTAATCGTTTCGCAATGGACAGGGATTCACCCCTATTCCGTTGTTGGCAATCGACTTACGAGAGCGTCTATTGGGTATTATAAGGTAGATATCATGGAGTCGCCACCCAATAAAATATTGAAAAATATATTCTAATCTTATGAGGCCAAAACCAGAGAGAATTTGGGACCTCACTCTTATTCATACCCTTGGTTAACGTTATGTAAATGGGTTTTTAGGGTCAATTATTTTATCTCTCTTCTCACTCGATTCATACGATAAATATAAAGCGCATTCCAAGCACATAAAAAAGCAATAAATAAAACGATAAATAAAATATAATTACAGTTATCCAAAAATGAATGCAAAATCCATAATAGCGTTAAAGTAAAAATATATACATAAATCGAGCTATTGATTTAAACGGGAACATTGGTTCCCAACTACTTATTTTACAAAAAGTATAAAGTTCTTAAACAAACCTCGTGAAAAAGAACGAATTGATCTTGTTTTAATTAAAACATAAACTTTTCGCTTTTGGGATAAAAACGAGGAAATTGGTCCAGTTTTATTAACAGATTTTCAATTTAGTAGAAAAAATTTGTGTGGTGGTTCTTTCTAAGTGCGGTCAAAAATCTTTTATTATTACAGTCCTCAAGCAAATGTGTAACACCCTTATACCCGTAAATGGTACGGATACCGGATGTCACAACACTGCACTGATAAGCACTACAATGCACTCGATAGTTTCTATAGGAATTTTTTTTTATAACAAACACAAGCATACATATACTAAAACAGAACAATACTATATACCTCGTATATATTTTTTTTTCGAGGTCATATACATGTGTGATGCGCGCCGAACCCCGTGGCCTCCCGAGGGCCCGCTTTAGGGCGATCGGGATGGGATTTATTATAACTTGTAAGGTATTTACAAGTTTGTCTATTTTGGGCAATAATGAGGTTTCTTGGAGTCGCCACCCAATAGAACATTGGGGAGGATCGTCTAGCCTCAGCGAGCCTAAGACGACGTATACATGTCCATCTTAGGCAAGCCAGGGAGATCTTGGAGGTCTCAGCCTCTACCCCCTAGAGCCTAGGATTTGTAAATTTAAGTCTTTTGGTGAGACTCAAGAGGTGTCTTGGAAGTCCTAGACCTCTCGCCTCATTGAGCCCCAAAGACCAGAGTGAGTTCGGGACTTCTCATTTATTTATACCTTGATCAATATTATGATTAAATTTTGAATTCATTGTTTCACCAACTTTCCATACGATGCATTTAATTAAGGTGCAATCATTCACGTCAAAAGCAATAAGTAAAGCATTATTAAAATAAACATTCTCAAAATAAATTACAATAAAACTAGAGGCGGAATACAACCCCCATTGTAAATAAAATACAAATCATGCATAAATCGGGATATTCATTAATGATGAGGACATTGGTCCTTGCATGCATATTTATTAAAACATTTTTGATGTGATGATTTTATTTTGGATAGAGAAAATTGAGATATTGGTCCCATTTTTATTTAGGAAAAATTTCAAATTAATTACTATAAAGTGTTTTGGCCCTTTCACTTTAACGACATTAAAATAATCTTAATAATAACATGAATAAAAGGCAAGAGTGAAGAAAGAACCCGTATGGAAATCCTCAGATTGGCTCGACCATCATCGCTTACAACTCCAAATCCAAATTGTCAGAAAATAACTCATAGGAATAAACATGTCAGTGTCGAACTTGGTGAATAAAGTAGAGAAAAGAAAAATAATAGGAAACTTGAGTTAAAAGATAAAAAAGTAAAAATGAAAACAATTAATATAAGTTAATTAAAATCATACAAATGCTAATCCAGAATGTTTACCCTCGGATTTTACCTTTTCGAGTGAATATCGAATGGTTTAAGTCCCCGCACGCTCCACAAGGATCAAATAAATTAGATCAAAGTAAGAAAATTTGTATTTCTCCTTCTTGAAAATTTAATAGCGATCGAATGTCTGAATCAGCTGTATTGATGGAAATGAATGAATTTCATTACCTCAAATTGGCTTAATTCGCAAGAAGAATTTGAGTAAATCAATTATTTGGAAGAATTTTTATCAAACAAAATCCTAACAATAAACAGAGATTTTATAGATTTTTGGTAGATTGCTCACAAAAAAACCTTTTCTAAAAAAAATTCCAATCTCTCAAAAAGTGGTTAATTTTCTCCACCAAAAATTTGTCAAATTTTCTAACCCCTAAAAATGAATTCTTCTTTCCAATTTATAGAATTTTTGGAGATAAAATAAGATAAACATCAGTTTAAAGTTTGAATTCTAAAAGGAGTTTTAAAATTCAATTTTTAACCAACCTCATCCCCATTTCAAAGATTAGAGATTAAATTTTATCAAATCCGGCGTTATCTGATCAGATCCACTACCGACGGGCATCCCTGCAAATATCGACGGGCGTCCCTACTAAGGGTACGCGTGGAAATCTGGATACATACGGGCCGTAACACGGGACTAGGGACGGGCATCCCTACTCAGACACGTGTCCGTCCCTAGCTACAGACGGGCCGTAACGCGGGACTAGGGACAGGCGTCCCTACTCAGACACGTGTCCGTCCCTAGCTACAAACGGGCCGTCCCTACTATGCATAGAGACAGGGATCACCCCAAGTAGAGACGGGCGTCCCTACTTCAGACGGTTATCCCGTCTGTGGAACAAAACTTCCAATTTCAACAAAAAATTTCAAAACCTCACGCTAAAAAGAAAAAGATTTTAATCCTTGTGAACCGAAAGACGAAAATCTCCGAATTCCATCCATCTATCCGGAAACCAACATGGATCTCTTCATCGGGTAACTCTAACCTGGACTGCCTCAAGACCCAGTGTCTACAGTTGCCCCCAATTTTGGGGAAACTAGTGCACTAGTGTCTAGATGAGCCAAAATTCAGAGGAGAAAGGAAAGAGACGCATACCTAGGGCAGTCCTTACCTTTTTGCCGGAGAAGTAGCGATGCGTCGAGTCTACTTCAGACTTATAAAACGTGAGGGTTGCTCTCCTGAGCTGCACTGAGTCTGCTCCAGACTTACAGAGTGCGGATGGTGATGCGTCGAGTCTGCTCCAGACTTACAAAATGCGAGGATTGCTCTCTTGAGCTGCACCGAGTCTATTCCGGACTTACAAAGTGCGGATGATGATGATGCGCCGAGTCTGCTCCAGACTTACAAAACGCGAGGGTTGCTCTCCTGAGCTGCACCGAGTCTGTTCTGGACTTACAAAGTGTGGATGATGATGATGCGCCGAGTCTGCTCCAGACTTACAAAATGCGAGGGTTGCTCTCCTGAGCTGCACCGAGTCTGTTCCGGACTTACAAAGTGCGGATAATGATGATGCGCCGAGTCTGCTCCAGACTTACAAAACGCGAGGGTTGCTCTCCTGAGCTGCACCGAGTTTGCTCCAACTTATAAAGTGCAGACGATAATGCACCGAGTCTGCTCCAGACTTACAAAACGCGAGGGTTGCTCTCCTGAGCTGCACCGAGTTTGCTCCAACTTACAAAGTGCAGATGGTAATGCGCCGAGTCTGCTCCTGACTTACAAAATGCGAGGGTTGCTCTCCTGAGCTGGATCGAGTTTGCTCCAACTCACAAAGTGCGGATGATAATGCGCCGAGTCTGCTCCAGACTTACAAAACGCAAGGGTTGCTCTCCTGAGGTGCACCGAGTCTGTTTCAAACTTACAAAGTGCAGATGATAATGATGCGCCGAGTCTGCTCCAGACTTACAAAATAGGGTTGCTCTCCTGAGCTGCACCGAGTTTGCTCCAACTTACGAAGTGCGGATCTAATCTATCGCGTGTACCCCGCTGTCCTTGTCTCAGCATGCACGGTGTCTGATTTATATCGCTAGTCCCGCTTTAAGTTTGCAAACTTTCCTTGCTAACCTCCATTCAATCAACAAGGTACAATTCTGATCTGTTGATTCTCATCTAATATTGAATGCGATCTTGAAGGACATAATGTTTGATTTGTTTATCCTTCCTTTTGACTGCTAGTCATTTTCGAATTGGTGTGAAACCATGTTCCTGTATTGTAAGAGACTCTTGTTAATTCTCGCATAAATTAACTTGATTGGTGGATTTATGAACATTTTTATGTTACCCTTTATTATTTATCATCCTGTTTACTATATGATCAATTGTCTTTTTCCTTCCTTTCTCTCTTTTTTTCTTTTTTAAGAAATTTAAATCATGAAGAAATAACATGCAAATTTAACAGGTTAAACCATAAATGTTTTTCCACTAAAAGGTTGAATTTTGTACAATATACAGATGTGATTACAACAAGAAGTATAAATACAAAGCTAGAAGAGCTCCCTGAACAATCTATAATGGTGTATAATCTGAGAGCTCCTCTGGATCATCATCATCATCATCTGATATGTGAACCGGCTGGCCTCGTGATGAAGAAGCAGATGGTCCCGCATCTAGAGCAGGTGGCTGCCTGGGAGGGGCTGATGGTCCGGCCTGCTGAGCAGCCGAGGCTCTGGCCTGTCGCTGGTATCTGGGAGGTACAGCCACTGGTACTGATAACGGCTGCGCTCTCGCTGGGTCCTGCTGCTGGAACAGGACCTGAGTATTCTCGTAAAGAAAAGGCTAGGCGCATACCGTCATGAACTGCAGCGTATCAGTGACGACCCCCCTAACTCTCTGAAAGCGCTGGCTAGGCGGAGGGTCTGATCTGGAGAGGTAGTCCCCATACTCTTTAGCCTATCCTCTGTATGCTCTCTAAACTCTCGCATGGACTGGGCGATGGGAGGTATGGCACCCTCTGGGACCTGTATCCTGAATCTGAGAGCCTCAACTGACTCATCCACCACCTGTACAGATGCATCTATCCTCTGAGTCGCCTCATCCTGGGAGGCCCTCATCTCCTGCCTCAGCTGACCCATGAGTCTCCTGCTCCTGTCTCAAATGGTCAATAAGCCTCCCCTGCTCCTGGATAATACCCTGCTGCTGATCTAGCCGCTCTAAGATGACACTATCTCGCTCCCCGAGCTGCCTGAGAAAGGCCCTGTCTCTCTCCTCCTATCTGTGCTCAAAGGATGCAAACATAGAGGTCAAAATCGCAGAAAAATCTGGCTGTGCCGGGTGAGTCGATGATATGAATGGAGGGGGAGCTGACTCTGGTGCCCGCTCTAGAGGTGGAGCTGTAAAAGTAGATGCTCTCGGGTCCCCTGCTCTAGCATATGGATTGAACCTCTCAGGTGCCCGGGGAGCTGTCCGATGTACTCTCAATGGCGAAGGCGGAGTAGGACTCTGTACTCTCTGCCCTGGAGGAGTAGCAAATAGCTCATCCATGGTGAACTCAATCCCCATGTCAGAGGGTGTACCCGGATGCTCCTCCTGGTGCTGCTGGGGCTCGAGAGGCTGGTGCTCCATCTGAGACTGCTCCATCTGAGGGTGCTCCTGAGGCTGCTCCAACTGAGGCTGCTTCTGAGGCTGCTCCATCTGAGGCTGCTCCTCTAGAGGGCAGGCTAAATGCACATCTGGTCTCATGGAGTCTGTATGCCTCGGTCTGACCCGGTATCGACAATATCATAGCCATCGTAATAGCTGCCAGAGTGTCCACATAAATGCTCTCATCCAAGGCCTACCCCAGGATGTCTGGACGAACACCCAAACTCAAAAGTAGTCTAGTAACGACTCCGCCAACATACACTACAGGGGCTGCACCCCTAGATACTCTCACCATATTAACCAAAATCTCGTAGCTGATATTGAGCCACTGGCCTGCCACCATGGCCCATAAACTCCAAATCTCAACGGCGTTGAGAGACCTTGGGTTACCAGCTCGTCCCAAATAGGAGCTGGATAAAACTCTGTGAACATATCGAAAGGCCTGTGATGAGAGTACCGTGCTCTTTGCCGTATCATGATCATACGGCACTCCCGGCAATGCAATGACCGCCCAATGGTGGCGTCTAACTGCTCTATGGGGCACTATAATATCCTACCCGAATGGAAGCCTCATAGCCTCTGTAAATCGCTGACGGGTAATGCTATAATGGTGCCTCTCAATCAAAAACTGGATAACACCCTCCTCTGTGTCAGATCTCTGGTACCCCCCGTACTGTAACGTAGCAAGAAACTGTTGAACTATCTCTGGGTGAGTCTGGAAAGCAGGCATCAGAAACTCAGTCCATCCCGCTCCTGCCATCACAATATCGACCTCGTTGGCCATCCCGAGAGCCTCAAGGAACGGCCTAGAAATGAAACGGCTAGCTTGGAACTGCACCTGAGCCAGCGCTGCATACCTCTGTCTAGCCTCGGCACTCATCTAATCCGGGGGCTGAGGCTCAGGCTGATCGCGCGGAGCATATCGTCGCGGTGGCATCCTGAAAATAAAGTAAACAATTAGTTTGGTATCATAGTTATAAACAGACTTTACTCAAAAATTTAGGCAGCATTTCGACAGAGTCGTGACTAAACCGAAGAAATTAAAAAAATTTGGGTAGCACCCCGGCAAGGGTGTGCCCAACCTCCTGCGTGAGGAAACAAAAAAACAGGCCTCAAGCCCCAAGCAACAGTGCAACATATACAATGCAATATATTCACACTTGCTAAAAAAATGTGGGCAGCACCCCGGCAAGGGTGTGCCCAACCTCCTGCATGAGAAAAAAAAAAAGAAGGGACAGGCCTCAGGCCCCAGGCCCCAGGCAACAGTGGAACATACTCACATTTGCTTTACTTTCTAACTCTTAGTATTAGTTCCAAAGTACATGTATTCATGAGGTCATGTCTGAATATCTAAAAAAACTCAATAACTAAAAATAAATATACATCTATCAGTAATTGTTCTCAAGATAGCATATTCATGCATATTATTTACTCTATGTGTTAATTCACGCGCTTAAAGCATTAAAAAAAAAACTATGGCATTTAAAATTGTACTGCAGCAATTAGCCTAATTATACTAATACAAAAATAAAAAGCAAAATAAAATAAATAATAAATAATAACTAGAAGAATTTTACTAACCTGGAAGTTGAGACACAAAGGACAAGATGCTTGGTGTGAAGAAAATCAACCGAAAAAACAAAAAACAATAAAATGTAACTGAAGAAGGGAAAAGCGTCAGTGTGAAGAAAAGAGAGAAGAAAGCGATTGTCCATCGGTACCTGCTTCCTTATATAGAATTTAAGTACCGACAGGCTTTTCGTCTATACAGCTACCGAAGGGAATGCCATCTGTCTCTCCGAATTCTGCATTTAACCCTCATTAATTACCTAATTAATGCGCCTGATATGCACGATGCAAAGACTGCTAGGTGGACAATTATAGACGGGATCATCGTCTGAGTTAGGGACAAGATAGCCGTAGGTAGGTCAATCCTATAAAATTCATCATTTTCTTAGATTACGTGCCTTTTCTCTCATTTTAGCTTCATAGCAGGATCCTTTCCTCAGTTTTTTCCTTTTCCCCTTCTTCATTTCCCTTAGCGACCTCGACCTTAGTCACAGAGAAATGAATTCTCCTTTTCTTTTTAAAATGCACCGTATCTTAGATGATGCTCAAACTTGGGAAAACAGCACTCTTGCCCCCCTTTCTAGACTAAAATTTTTACGCAGAGTCAAAATAGACTACCACCTCCTTTTGGCTGCGACCCACTTCTGGGACCCTCGCTTTCATGTTTTTAGATTCATCTACCAGGAAATGTGCCCCCTGCCTGAGGAACTTGCTGCCATTGTCGGGAGCTGGTATCCTCCTAGTGCTTTACCCTGCGTTCCTCGCTGTGGTTTGGTTCAAACTCGGGATATTGCCCTGTCCTTAAGTATATCTCCTTCTGACGCTGCTCATCTAGTTCCTCAGGGCCCTGTATTTGCCTTAGAACCTCTGATTGAAGCACTGGATGAATTCTCTAACCTCCCTTCATACCGAGTAAGTGTCATCTTTCTTTTCTATCTGATGAAGTACTTGGTCGTGACTTTAGAGGAGCTGTTTGGAGACCCTCGTCTGTTTGGAATTCTGGACGATTTTCACCACGGGCTGACCCCTTTTCCACTTATTCTGGCCGAGACTATCTTGGGTTTGGACGCCGTTTGTGCCGGGCCTACCACTTTGTTCTCTGGGAGCCCCTTATTACTCCAGGTACGTCATTGTTTTAAAGGTAGTGTGTCCCTTGTGGATTTTCGCACTAGCTTTTCTTAGCGGGAAGTGCGTCCTTTCGGATTTTCGCACAACCGTATGCCTAATGTTTGCCTGAAGTAAATCCCACTTACTCCAGCGGCTTTTCTTTGCCTTTTATCTTATTTTCTTTGGCTTTTATTTTTCCTTGCTTCTTCTTTCAGATTTGGTTGCAAGAGAAATTGAAGCTGCTGTTAGAGCCACCTCCTAGAATCATTAGTCAATACTCAGCAAAGCATTTTCTTCCTCGCCAGCGTCTGTACTTACTCGGGACCCCCGACGAAGGCATTACCAGATTCAGTGAGATATCAGATGAGGATATTAGCTTCATGCACGCTTGGCTTCCCTTATCCAGTGCAGTTATTGATGGGTCTTCAGGATGAGTTCCCCTATGCGGGCTTCGTGAGGCAACCTTTTACATCATGGCTCGCTGCTCTCGTCAACTTGGAATTACTCAGGATGTGGTGAGACTCCCTCTATCCTTTCGAGGTGGAGTCCTTTCTGCGGCTTTTGCCTCCCGCTATCATGAGCGCTGGAGCCAACTTCCACTGAAGACTATCATACCTCCCTTCGGGAACCACTCTGTCACCTCCACCGGCGCGTACAAGAGGTGGATACTTAGCCCGTCATCTGATAACCGAACACGGCGACTGAGGCATTTGGCTAGCGAGAGTAGTAGTAGGGCATAGTTTAGCTTTACATGCATTTTGAGCAATATGTTTCTTTTTAAAGCAGAATTGGACAATGATATAAATGAATAAGTCAAGTCTTATTTTATTTCACAAAATTGTGTACATTTCAGTACGATTTCATAATACATGATCGTCTTTTGACACTAATTCAATTATGCAAGACTACATTCATTCATGGAACCAAATTCTGACAGCATCAAACTCCTCTCCCCAATCAGTCCTCTCGGGTTTTCATGATTAGATTTTTTCTCTCAAGCCTCTAAATTTTGCCTAGGATGCCTTTTTTTCGATTTTCACCCTGATGAGGCGCCCAATTTTAGCAAGGCCGCCTTTTTTCGGTTTTCAACCCGCGGGGCTTTCATTCTCTTCTTTTGATTTTGTAGCCTTTAGCCATGGAACCTTTTGAATCTATCAATATTGATCGGTTCTTTGAATTCATTGCCATCGCTATCCGACAGAATCGCAGCTCCTTTTGATAGCAACTTCTTGAGGATAAACGGTCCTTCCCACGTTGGTCTGAACTTTCCTCTGATATCTGGTGCTCCTGGCCTCATCTGTTTGGATACCAAATCCCCCTCCTTCAACGGATGTTTCTTTATTTTCTTTCCAAAAGACCTAGCAAGCCTCTTTTGGTAGATCTAGTTGTGATAGTAGGCTTTTAACCTGTTCTCATCCAACATATTCAAGCGTTGCAACCGCTGCTGCGTCCATTCGGCCTCCGGAATCTCTGCTTCCATTATCACCCTTAATGACTTAAGTTTGACTTCAACTGGCAATACTGCCTCCGTCCCATATACCAAGGAATAAGGAGTGGCTCCCGTTGAAGTTCTGATGGTTGTTCTGTAACCCCATAGTGCAAAAGGCAACTTTTCTGCCCAATCTTTATAATTCTGGACCATCTTAGCCAGGATCCTCTTGACATTCATGTTGGCGGCTTCAACTGCCCCGTTAGCTTGAGGACGATACGGAGAAGACTTGTGGTGCTCGATACCATACTTCTGGAGTAATTTCCTCGTCTCGGCCATGAACTGGACCCCGTTGTCACATACCACATGATGTGGAAGGCCATACCTACATATCAAGTTCTTCTCTATGAATTTTGCCATATCCCGAGCATCCACTTTCTTGAAGGACTCAGCTTCTACCCACTTGGTGAAGTAGTCGACGACGACGATGATGTATCTATGCCAATTGGAGGCCGTGGGGCGTATCTCTCCAATAATATCAATCCCCCAAGCTGCGAATGGCCAAGGTGACGTCAAATTATGTAATTCTGAAACGGGCAGATGCCTTAAATCTGCATACTGCTGGCATAACTGGCACTATTTTACATATTTCGAGCAATCGTTATCCATGGTGAGCCAGAAGAATCCTTGCCTGATAATCTTCTTTGCCAATGTCAGCCCGTTCATATGGGCTCCACATACGCCAGCATGTGTTTCTTCCATCACCCTCTTAGCCTCTTTCTCATCCAAACACCTCAACTGGATACCATCCGCCTGTCGTTTGTACAACGCTCTATTTATGCAAATGAACTGGGTAGATAGCTTGCGAATCATTCTCTGATCTTTCTCAGTAGCTTCCTCCGAAAACATCACAATCTCTAGATAGTTCTTGATATCATAATACCACGACTTCCCATCCGCTACTTCTATCTCCATGACTGATTTAGATTCGAAGCTAGGTCTCTCAGAGCTAGAAATCAAAGCTGGCCTCATAACCACCCCTTCGGGATTGTCCCACATTGAGACTAAAGTAGCAAGCGCGTCGGCTAACTGGTTTTCATCCCTAGGAACAAAATGGAATGTACATACTTCAAATTGACTACTCAGGTCTCTCAAGTGCTCGATGTATGGCATTAGCCTCTCTTCTTTAACGGCCCATTCACCTCGGATTTGGTTGATCACCAGGGAGGAATCACCAAACACTTCCACATTTTTTGCTCCTAAGGCTATCAACGCCTCTAACCCAAAGGCACATGCTTCATACTCAGCTTCATTATTGGTAGCCTTGAACCTTAATTTCTTGGCCAAAGGGAGCTTCTCATCATCCGAGGTTGTTAAAATGATCCCTACTCCTGCCCCCTTGTTGTTCACGGCTTCATTAAAGTGCAATTGCCAACCTTGAACTCCGATGGCTGCAACATCCTCATCTGGAAAGTTAAACTCGTACGAGTCTCCTTAAATTGGGTGTTCTGCTAGGAATTTAGCCATTGCATGCCCTTTAATAGTTTTCCAAGTAATATACTCCACATTGAATTCTTGTAGCAACAATAACCACCTTCCCATTTTCCCTAGTAAAGATGGAGCTTCCTGTAAGTACCTCAAAGGATTCTGCTTCGCTACTGCCTGTACTCTATAAGCGTGAAAGTAATGCCTTAATTTCTTAGAAGCCCAGATTACCGCAAGGCAAATCTTTTCTACTTCCGTATACTTAACCTCATAGGCTAGGAACTTCTTGCTAAGGTAGTAAACAGCAAATTCCACTCCAAATTCGTCCTCCTGGGCCATCATGGCGCCTACAGAACTGTCTTCTATAGCTAAGTATAAAATCAATGGCCTGACTGGATGCGGCAGTCTCAATACCGGTGTATTTAGCAGATACTCTCTGACAGTATCAAAAGCCTTCTGACAGCTTTCGTTCCATACTACTGGTTGGTCTTTTCTGAGTAGTTTGAAGATCAGTTCACAGATTGAAGTAAGCTTGGCAATAAACCTACTGATATATTGCAACCTACCCAAAAAACTTCTCACATCCTTTTCCTTCTGCGGTATTGGCATTTCTCTGATGGCTTTAACCTTGTCCGGGTCAATCTCAATACCCCTCTGGCTAACCACGTGTCCTAGGAGCTTCCCCAAGGTAACACCAAAGATACATTTCTTAGGATTTAACCGCAGATTATACTTGTCTATCCTTAAGAAGAACTTTTCCAAGGCTTCAAAATGACCTTCTCTAGTGGCTGACTTGATCATCATGTCGTCCACGTATACCTCCACTTCTTTATGGATCAAGTCATTTAAGATTTTTGTCACCATCCTCTGATAAGTGGCTCCCGCATTTTTCAGGCCAAAAGGCATTACTCGATAAGCATAGGTCCCCCATTCCGTGATGAATGCCGTCTTAATTCGATCGATTATTTTATTGAGAATTCGATTGTAGCCCGCATAACCATCTCTAAAGCTATACATCTCGCAAGCAGCGGCGCTGTCTATCAGCACATCTATATGGGGCAATGGAAAGTCATCTTTTGGAAAGGCCTTATTCAAGCCCCGATAATCTACGCACACCCTTACCTTGCCTTTCTTTTTGGCTACGGGGACAACATTGGCCAGCCAAGTTGGATATTGCACCTCAACCAAAAATTTGGCTTTGATTTGCTGGTGAATCTCCTCCGTCACTTTATCCGCCCATTCTGGCCTAAGCCTTCTCAGCTTCTGTTTAATGGGTTTGTAGTCAGGATATGTAGGAATAGCGTGCTCTGTAACTTCCCGATCGATCCCTGGCATATCTTCGTAGGTCCAGGCAATGACTTTTTCATATTTTTTTAATATTCTCTCAAATTTTTCTCGCTCTCCAGGAGTTATATTTGATGCTATCAAAATTTCTTTTGGATGCTCTATGGTTCCAAGATTAAATGGAGTAGCATCAGTTGAATCAATATCAAAAATGGATGGATGATCATGATCATGCATAGTGAAATCATTGGAAACATCACACAAGTAAGCAAAATCATTCAATTTATTAATAAGATTAAAATTGTCATTAACATCATTGAAAAGTTCTGGAGCAAAAGAAAATCTAAACTATTCTCCTCTTCCTCCTCTGCTGGCGTATCTGCCGCGGTCGATGGTCCTGCATCACTTCAGCTCTTCGGAGGCTCCCCAATCAACTCCTGCATGGCTTCCTCTACCTTTGCTTTCCCCTTCAGCTGGGTGGTACCATCTTCTCAGTCATTACTTCTTCAGGCATCTCACGGTCCCAAATTGTCCTACTGGTCATGATTTCTTCATCCCAAAAGCCCTCTGCTGGCTTGATCGATCCAATGTCCCAGTCATAGAAATCATTGAAGACCTCGAACCCTAGCACAAACCTTTCATCCAGCCACTGCGGTTCATCTTCGCCTATATAGGCACATGCTGCGGTCGCTGGCACAAAAGTCTTCCGGATATGAGGAATTTCCATTTTCGACTTCTCACCCCTTTCTACAACACCTGTATATCCTAGACCCCTTCTGCCCTTTTGGCCCTTGGTGGTAACAGCTGTTGGCATCCCCTGAGAATTCTTGCCCAGTCCTGCGCCAGGAAGGAACGATATCTTTTTTATCATATTCAGTACCTGGAGGCTTTCTTCCTTCTGCTCTTCCTCGCCTATCATGGCAACATGAAACCCACTAAACGGCTGCCTAGCAATCTCGAGTACTGAAACCTGATTCTCCCTTGGAGCTCTTATAGTCACAATCTGGCCCTCATGAGGTATCTTTACCATCTGGTGAAGTGTAGAGGGGACTCCACCCAACTTATAAAACCATGGTCTACCTAGAAGAGCTGAGAAATTGGCGGGTATAGGCAGTACCACAAACTCCACTTCTGACTCTATGAGCCCCATCTTCACTATTGCCGTGAATGTCCCCGAAGCATGTCTACGCGAGTTGTCATATGCCGTGATGGTGAGATCAGATTTGGCTAACATACCCTCTGTTACCCCAAAAGCCGCCATCGCCACCTGTGGGCACACATTTATCGAAGAGCCATCATCTACCATTACACAAGCAGTGTTCTTTTGGTTAATCCATGCCCTTATATACAGAGGGCGATTATGGTTTCGGCCTTCCACCGGTAAATCTGCACTGGTAAAAACAACACTTTCTCCTGATCCTCCTTTCACTACATCCAGAAGTTCCGTAGACGAGATAGTTGTTGCCACAATTGCCTCGCATAAAGCCTCTACCACCTTCTGCCTATGCGAAGGCGACTGTCTCAAAAGATCCCATATGGAAATCTAAGCCGGCGTCTTTTTTAGTTGCTTAATAATCGGATCTTCTTTCGGCTCTTTTCCCTTTCTGCCCTCAACCGACTCCTGGGACTTCTCGACTTCTGGAGCTACCCTTCCGCTCCAGGTCACAGGTCCTACTTCTTTCTTCTTTGCTTCTTCTCTTTCCTCCTCCGAGTTCCACAGGTCGAAAAATACTTCAAAATCATCATTTTCAGTTCCACTATCATCAGTGGACCAGTAATCGATCACTGCAGCGGGAAGCCCTTCTTCACTCCCCTCATGGAGGTTCGTGACAGCAGTGTGGACATCGTTGCCATACAATTCCCTTAACACAAACTCCTCGGGCAAACTGGACCCGATCATGTTCACTGGCGGGGGCATACTGTTGTACCCAGTCTTCTTTTGACCTCCTCTCTTCTCTGGGTCAGTGATCTATTTTGAGTCAATTAGATCTTGGATTGCGTGCCTCAACGTCTTGCAGTTATCAGTTATGTGCCCAGTGTGCTGATGATATGCACAATACTCATCATCCTTATGTCCTGGCGTGCCTTGAGTTCTAGCAGGCTTGGGTGGCATAGGCTGTAACTTACGCTCTTTCATCAGTCTTCTCAGCACCCATGATAAAGACCTTCCAAGATTGGAAAAACGCCATGGGGTAGCATTAGCAGCTGATACCTCAGCAGTCTTCCGTGCACCACTAGCGAAACCTGTTGGTCTACTTGCCCCCTGGCTACTGCTACCCCTTTTTGGATAGTTCTCATTAGCTGCTCTCTTAACAAGGTACTCTCCCTCGGCCTCAATGGCGATGTCCTTCAGAGACTCCCAGTCTTTCAGTCCTTTCATTCTTAATCCTTCTCTCAAATACGGGCTCGCATTTTTAATGAATAGCCGTATTTGATCCTGAGTGTCCGGTTTCCTCTTCATTTCCATCACCCGATTCCTCCACCGGGTTAAATACTCATGGAAGGACTCGCCTCCCTTCTGCTGCAATAGCTCCAGGTCCTTCAGGGTCACTTCCATCCTTGTACTGCAGTCATACTTCCTCAAAAACTCCTCCGTCAATAAATCCCAATCCTCCTTGGTTCGGCGATCGAGCCCATGGTACCAACCTACTGCTGGGCCTGTCAAACTCAAGCAAAAGTACTCAATCTTCTGCTTTTTTGTCAAAGTGGTGCCCTTCATTACCAGCGAGTACTGCTTTATGTGTGCTATGTTGTCGAAAGTACCGTCAAACTTTGGAACATCCGGCATTTTAAAGTTCATTGGGACTAAATCCTCCCCTTCTAACTCCTTATCTTCCGGGTTCATTCCTCTACCCTTTGTCAGCATTCTTGTCATTGTTTCAAATTTCTCTTCCATCTTCTTCCAGATGGCTTCTTCAGTTTGAGGGGCTTTCCCTTTCTCAGACATACGTTTCTCATATTCTTCATCTTCCCAATCATCATCTAGCCTTGGGACTGGTCTTCCCCGTTGTGCCCCTGAAGTAGTGGCTCTTAAGTTTACAGGTGGCATACGAATTTCCTCTAGGGCTCTTCTCTGACCTCCCCCCTCTCATTATTTCTCATAGGAGGAGGTGGTGGGTTCTGCGGGGCCGCTTGCTGACGCAAAGTGGCCATCATCGCCATCATACGGTTCTCAAACTCTCCAAGCCTTCGGCCCACTTCCTCTGCTATCATTGCCCTGGTGGCATATGTCCCTCTTGGTGAGTTTGCCATTTCTTCGAGTAGAGAAAACTGAGCTGAAGTAGCGTAGTTGGTTTCAGAAGAAGTGTGCGGATACTCTACCCTTTCTGGTAACTCGAAGAATGGATTTCTGCGTAGTCGCCCCCGAGACCCTCTTGTCCACCTAGGCGAATCTATGATGGCTGAAAAACACAAAGGGTCAGGATGATGCATGAATGTGCTAAGATGCATGATCATGCTATGCAACATTTACAAACCACATGTAAGCACATAGGTCCTTCTAACCTTGTTACTCCCGCACACGAGGCCATAGTCTCTTTCCTAGGTGGGATTGATCCATGGGTTAACAGGGAACCTGATGGACGCGCATGGTACACGGTTGAAAACCGGCAGCATAACCTCTCTTAGCTAATGTTCATACGCATGGGTTTTAATCATCATGTATTTAGGCAGCCCGAATAAGTTGACATATGCCTATCGGGGCATGAAAGCCTTTGATTAGGTGACCAATCAAATTATCTGGGCTTGTCCAATACATGATGATCCACATAGCAAGCATAGTATTAAGGTTCATACCACCTAAGGGAAGTAACTATTTCCATTATATGAGCTTTAGTCAAAAGGTGGTGTTACTTTAAGGCTACCCAAGCATGGTCCCTGCCAACGGGTCTAGCTCATCACGAGCATAACGACCGATTGGGTCACCATTTAATATACCATGATGGTACGAGACTTGGGCTGGTGATTATCCTTAACACTTTCCTACATTGAGTGAATGTAGAGTCGTGCTTCGGGAACGCACCGAGGCTAAAAGAGGGACCAAACTAGCATAGATCTAAGGCTCTAATGTGATGCAATGCAGTTTTGAAAGAAGGTGAAATTTTTAAACTAAAACTCAATTATAATTTTTAATCAAGGTACTTTCGAATCGAAATCTCGAGTATGTCCCCAGCGGAGTCGCCACTGTGATGCGCGCCGAACTCCATGGCCTCCCGAGGGCCCGCTTTAGGGCGATCGGGATGGGATTCATTAAAACTTGTAAGGTATTTACAAGTGCATCTATTTTGGGAAACAATGAGGTTTCTTTGAGTCGCCACCCAATAGAACACTGGGGAGGGTCGTCTAGCCTCAGCGAGCCTAAGACGGCGCATACATATCCATCTTGGGCAAGCCAGAGAGATCTTGGAGGTCTCAGCCTCTACCCCCTGAAGCCTAGGATTTGTAAATTTAAGTTTTTTGGTGAGACTCAAGAGGTGTCTTGGAAGTCCTAGACCTCTTGCCTCATTGAGCCCCAAAGACCAGAGTGAGTTCGGGACTTCTCATTTATTTATACCTTGATCAATATTATGATTAAGTTTTGAATTCATTGTTTCACCAACTTTCCATACGATGCATTTAATTAAGGCGCAATCATTCACGTCAAAAGGAATAAGTAAAGCATTATTAAAATAAACATTCTCAAAATAAATTACAATAAAACTAGGGGCGGATTACAACCCCCATTGTAAATAAAATACAAATCATGCATAAATCGGGGTATTCATTAATGATGAGGACATTGGTCCTCGCATGCATATTTATTAAAACATTTTTGATGTGATGATTTTATTTTGGATAGAGAAAATTGAGACATTGATCCCATTTTTATTTAGGAAAAAATTCAAATTAATTACTATAAAGTGTTTTGGCCCTTTTCACTTTAACGACATTGAAATAATCTTAATAATAACATGAATAAAAGGCAAGAGTGAAGAAAGAACCCGTATGGAAATCCTCAGATTGGCTCGACCATCATCGCTTACAACTCCAAATCCAAATTGTCAGAAAATAACTCATAGGAATAAACATGTCAGTGTCGAACTTGGTGAATAAAGTAAAGAAAAGAAAAATAATAGGAAACTTTAAAAGAAATGAGTTAAAAGATAAAAAAGTAAAAATGAAAACAATTAATATAAGTTAATTAAAATCATACAAATGCTAATCCAGAATGTTTACCCTCGGATTTTACCTTTTCGAGTGAATATCGAATGGTTTAAGTCCTCGCACGCTCCACAAGGATCAAATAAATTAGATCAAAGTAAGAAAATTTGTATTTCTCCTTCTTGAAAATTTAATAGCGATCGAATGTCTGAATTAGCTGTATTGATGGAAACGAATGAATTTCGTTACCTCAAATTGGCTTAATTCACAAGAAGAATTTGAGTAAATCAATTATTTGGAAGAATTTTTATCAAACAAAATCCTAACAATAAACAGAGATTTTATAGATTTTTGGTAGATTGCTCACAAAAAAACCTTTTCTAAAAAAAATTCCAATCTCTCAAAAAGTGATAAATTTTCTCCACCAAAAATTTGTCAAATTTTCTAACCCCTAAAAATGAATTCTTCTTTCCAATTTATAGAATTTTTGGAGATAAAATAAGATAAGCATCAATTTAAAGTTTGAATTCTAAAAGCAGTTTTAAAATTCAATTTTTAACCAACCTCATCCCCATTTCAAAGATTAGAGATTAAATTTTATCAAATCCGGCGTTATCTGATCAGATCCACTACCGACGGGCATCCCTGCAAATACCGACGGGCGTCCCTACTAAGGGTACGCGTGGAAATCTGGATACAGACGGGCCGTAACGCGGGACTAGGGACGGGCGTCCCTACTTAGACACGTGTCCGTCCCTAACTACAGACGGGCCGTAACGCAGGACTAGGGACGGGCATCCCTACTCAGACACGTGTCCGTCCCTAGCTACAGACAGGCCGTAACGCGGGACTAGGGACGGGCGTCCCTACTCAGACACGTGTCCATCCCTAGCTACGGATGGGCCGTCCCTACTATGCATAGAGACGGGGATCAACCCAAGTAGAGACGGGCATCCCTACTTCAGACTGTCATCCCGTCTGTGGAGCAAAACTTCCAATTTCAACCAAAATTTTCAAAACCTCACGCTATAAAGAAAAAAATTTTATTCCTTGTGAAACCGAAAGACGAAAATCTCCGAATTCCATCCATCTATCCGGAAACCAACATGGATCTCTTCATCGGGTAACTCTGACCTGGACTGCCTCAAGACCCGGTGTCTACAACATGCCATGCCAAACATCGATTCTTGCTGCCAATATCTTCGTCCAGTCGATACTACATCTTCGGCCACAATAAAATCTACTATTTTAACCTACGCGCTGAGCATTAAAATGCCCAGTGGTGGATACATATCCTAAGTTTTTCACACTAATAATACATGCATGCATGCACACATATTTTTCTTTTACTTTATTTAAATTATAAGAGCATTAATTTCTAAGATTTTGGAATGATTACTATACACTCTTACGATGTTCGTTATCTTTGTTTCTCACACTATCACTGAGTTTCCACTACTCATTTTATACACTATTATCAATATCATTAACACTTTCACTTACACTGCTACGTTCACTATCACTTTTACTATATTTAACTATTACGCTATTAACTCTAACCACTTATCATTTCATCTCTTGTTAATATTTTTAAGACTTTACTTTAATACTATTCAATTCGATTATCAACTATTTATTTATTATTAGTAACTATTTAACACCATAACACTACGAGTCGGTTATCACTTATCAATTGACTTTCATTACTATCCCTTAACATAATCTTATGTTTACCTCTGTAACTACTTATCAATTAGTCATTGTTTCAATATTCGAAACACTGATTTACTAATATGACTTACTTTATGTATTTAACATTTTCTTTACTTTCTTGCATTGCACTAATTCTTTTCATTGGTACCTTTTTACTACATCAAATCTCTCGTTAAATTACTTAACGTTAATCATCTATAAATTTATTTATCACTGAATGAATACTTTACAATTCAAATACTTGGTTACTTGAATGCTGATTATTCGATGACTATTTCTTTATTCATTTCTTAATCGATGTTGCTTCTATATTTACTGACATCGTCTTCATACTTACAGTCTCGTTATTAATACATACCTTTCATTTAAATTCTATTCACTTATACAATTACCATTATAATGGATCTATAAATTTCTTTCATTTTATCACTATCTTATTACTCACACTAAAATCTGTAATTTTTAACCGTTATTTATTATTTCCCATTACTTTTAATTAAACTCTTTCTATATTATTATTTAATAACACACACGTCATCAATTACATTAATTCTTTATAACTTTATTCACTAATCTTGCACTATGATTTAATTCACTATGATCCCTTAATTATATCTCCATAAATAAATTTTCGGTTTAGTCCTCTGCATATTTTTCACTATTATAAATTTACCTTTTTATTTCATTTTATTAATATTATTATTCTCATTTTCAAGTTCATTAATTTCTATTATCACTTCCTAATTAATCCACATATAATCATTCAAGGTTTTTCACACTTTCACTTATTAATCCATTTTCTTATTAATTTTCACTAGTTTCCTGACCATAGCCTTATGTAGTCAATTATTCACTTATTTACGCTAAAATCCTTTAACTTGCCTATTGACTATTCACTGTCACTTATTTAAAATTTATTCAATATCTAAATCTTAATTAAGTCATACACATACATTTACAATCAATATACATATATATATAAATCAATTGAATCAATTATACCATTAACAATTATTCAAATAATAACAATTAATTTTTCACTAATTAAATTTCATTACTTCATTAATTCATTAAATAACACAATTCCTCAATTTATCATCACCTTAATATTTTAAATTAAAATTACACTTTTGCCTGATACATTTTTCAATTTCATTATTAATTTTATTATTATATCTATTATTTTCCATTAATCCATGATTCATATATTATCAATAAATCTATCAATTAATGCTATATTCACTCAATAAACCATATTATTTACTAATTATATTTTAGTCCCTTAATTAAACTTATTATTTCTATAATTACAATTCTTTTTCCATGGTTTCCAATTATACCCTTATCTTTTCCACTAATGACACTTATGTCCCTACGTTTATATTAATCCATCCATGTCCTTTCTTTTATATTAATTACCACTATACCCTCCATTGTTCATTGTTTACCCTTTTAACCTTACATTTTTTCCATTTTACACTTTTACCCTTATTTATTCATTTTAATTACAATTATACCCTTTTCACTTCACTTTTTCACTCTTCAACATACAATTTAGCCAAATTACATATTAGTCCCTATTTTATCACTTTTTCACTATTTCACTATTTTAACACCATAATTTACCAAAATTACCATTTTACCCTTCCACTTACACTTTTAACTTATTATTACCACTTTTTACCATCTTTTTGCAAAATTACTGTTTTGCCCCTAAACTTTCTATTTACTTCATTTTAATCCTGTTTTCACTTATTTTTACCAATATCACTATTTTAATCATTTTATTCACATATTTATCAGTATGCCCCTAGTATGAATCCGATAGAAAATCTACTGACCGGATATGCGGGACATGGCCCCACAGACTCATTATACTATGAAATGATCCTAATAGGACCATTTCTCACTACACTGAACACTGATTTTCACTGAACACTAAGATAAACCGATACTGGCTTATCAATATCGAGTCGCCATGACTCGTACCACAGTGTGGAATTCCTATGGCTAGCCAATTATATCCTGGACTAGATTTCACTACCAGACATCTACTAAGGGCAATATTTCATCATTATTCATATAAATATCACACTTTATCATCATACACATTTCGGCATACCCATCATTTTCACTTGCAATTTTGCATACGCACTCGTTTATAATCAATTAATCATTTAATGCTAATAATTATAATAAATCATCAAAATACACTTTATTATTCCCATACACTCAATTCGGCCAAAGCATCACTATATCATTATGTTCACTTTTAATTTATTTAATCACTTAATTATTGCAATTACATGTTATACTTATTATAAGCCATCATTTCCAATATACCTAACTAAATTCTTCATTATTCAATTCGGCCAACACACTAACTTCTCATTATTTTTATTTTAATTTCATTTAAACATTCAATCATTCAATTTACATATTGTATTAGCCATAAATGTCATTTATTTGCCTTGTTACACAATATAACTCATTATTTTCTTTAATATTCCATTCGGCCACAACACTTGATTTTCTTTATGTGTTCTTTCATTTCTTTTAATCACTCCATCATGTCTTAAATATGTTATACATATAATAACCATCAATTATAAGCCATAAACTTTATTTAATCTTGATGAAATCTTTAATATACTATTCGGCCAACATTAGAATTTTCATACTACTTAGTTTTAAATTCATCTAATCATACTTTTACACTATTTTAGGTCCACTAATCACATATATTAAGTTAGATTCAATTATTCATGCATTTTTCACATACACACAATACAAATATAACCTAAAATCATGCCTCTACCATGGAAAAGAAAGGATATTGTATCCACTAACCTTATTTCCATGCTCGCCACCATTTAAGCTTGCTTTTCATGCCTTATCTCCTTAAAACTCCATCTTCTCTATAAAAATCCTAAGGTGGCCGAATTTAAACATAAATATTTTCTCAAATACTTCTTTTTTGCAATATAATTACATAATCATCATCTACATACCCAAAAATACCTATTTAAACCATTAGATAAAATTATAGAACTCAAAACCTCTTACCTCACTTTTAGGGCATAACCTTGAACACTTGGTTTTTCCCACTTATTTCTCTCTAAATGAGTTTTTGAAACCATCATCAATGAAAAGAGAGGCTATAATTTACTTAGGAGGGTTGGATTTAGGGAGAACTTTGAAGAGAGAAGAAGAAAATCCAAGAGAAAGTGAGGAGGTGGAGTTCGGCCAAAAAGAGGGGGAGGAAAGGTGGAGAGAATTCTGGAAATTGGGAGATTTTTCTGCCTTTTAGATGTTTCTTGAGTGGGCTTGGGTTTGGTTCAACCTATTGGGCCAACCCTAAAGCCCATTTAGGTTATTAAGCCCATTTTCCATCCAAAAATTATTTTTGTTACTTTCCAAGCTCCACTTCTCCCAAATCAATTCCATAATTCTTAAAATATATAATTTATCATCTACATAAAATTTTAACTCAATCGGAGACCGTTTCCCGGTCCGCTAATTTCTTACCAGTCCAATAACTCAATTTTCTGTCTTACTGTAAAATTTATTTTTCTTTACCAATTGATTTCCCATAATATTTCAAGCACAACCATGCTTTCAAATAATTTTTCCGAGATCCAGAACTCCATTTAGAGTTCAGTCAAACTTTGGTCAAACCTAGTCAACCAAAAGACAACTGGACCGGTCCGATTCACTGGTTGAACCGGTTCGGTTCACTTTTCACCCTTAACATCATTTTCACTCTTATATACCCTTTACACCTTAATTTCATCTCAAATAGAGTCATTATTTGGTTTGGTTCAATTAAATCGGTCCGATTCACTAATTTCCCAGTGTCTCCATAAAATTTCTTTTTCACCATCAAACTATTTTACATACTATTCTGAGTCCATCTATACCTTCAAATAATTTTTCAGAAGTCGTTTACTATATTTAGAGTTTCGGTCAAATTTCGGTCAAACTTGATTATTATTTGAATCGAACCGGAGGCTTCCTTCAAACTGATTTTTGGAGGTCATTTTAGCTCCGTTTTCAGTTTCAATTTCACCACTAGACTCCTTACGAGCCACAGATCATTTTTGTGAAATCAGAATTTTTCGAGTGCCGAATAGCCGGGTTCGCTGTATAGCCATCCCAGTGTCACCCGTCCTGGAATCACTATATTTTTATCACACTTATCAGTAAGTTTTGACACTGGTAAACTCACTCTCTACACTGTTCGACACTGCGATCGTCGTGATAACACTGAAATTATGCACTGTCACTTCTAAACCCATATTTGCGCCACTACAAAATGAAAGAAAATAAAATAAAATAATAATTACATATCTCATAATAATAAATGAATCATAAACTACTCGCTCCAACCGTGCTTCACCTAACTCCATTGATGAGCCACATGCCCCTCTCGATTGCGGTCTCGACAGAAAATAATATTGGTCAGTAACGAGTTAAATTAATCTAAATGATAAATAAATGATCATGCAATAGAAATAAAATAAACTTACGGAATTAATGAATTTAAAACACAAGCGATATAATTATAATAATTACTGACAATAAAAATTATAATTAGAGCAATAATAATGATATCACGTAATAACAATGAAAATAACATTTATTCACACAATAATGATAATAACGTAAAATATTAATAGTAATAATAACAATAATAATAAAAATAATATTAAAACAAATAATAATAATAATAATAATAATAATAATAATAATAATAATAATAATAAAACACAATAATAATAATGATAACAATAATAATATAATAAAAAGGTCATAGAGTAAAAGATACTAACAACAACCATAACATAAAATAATAATACTAACAATAATAATAATAACAATAATGACAAATGTAATAATAATAATAATAATAATAACATCAACAATAATAATAATAATAATAATAATAATAATAATAATAATAATAATAATAATATTAATAATAACCATAATAACAATAATAATATAACACAATAATAATAATACCAACAATAATCATAACAATAACATTATAATAATAATAATAATAATAATAATAATAATAATAATAATAATAATAATAATAATAATAATGAATAAACATAAAATAATCAATACTAATAATAATAACAACATAAAATAATAATAATAATAATAATAATAATAATAATAATAACAATAATAACAATAATAATAAATAATAAAACAAATGATAATAATAATAATAATAATAATAATAATAATAATAATAATAAAAACAGAATAATACTAATAATAAATAAATAAAATAATATTAATATTAGGTAATAATAATAATATATTAAAATAAATAAATATAAAATAGGACTCAAGGGATTTCCCTCGCCGGAGCCGCGGGTGGTCGACACAGCCGTTACCGGAGGGGAGATCGCCACGCCAGGAGCCTGCCGCCGCCGGTCACGCGCCCGGAGCCGCCGTGGTTTGGCCGGGATTGGCGTCGGCAGCGTCATCCCTTCCCTCGCCAATCTCCTTCACGCCGGCGAACGCCACTGATCGATGGCCACCGCCACTTTTGTCTGGGCCCGCTCGTTCCATCGGTGGGGCGCGTGCGCCGGTCCGGCGCCGAGGCTGGCCGGCGGCGCCCCCGTTCCCTCTTCTCTTTTTCTCCTCTTTTTCCAGCATGTCCCTGCGTTTTCGTTGGCCCTTCTCCTCTCTTTTCTTTGTTTCCTTTTTTCCTTTTCTATTTGCTTTTGATTCTTTCTTTGGCCCTCTTGCTCTCTGTCTCTTCTTTCTCTTTTCCTTTTTTTCTTTCTATTTTCTTATCTCTTTGTTTCTTGTTTCTTGTTGCCGAGAGCCCCCCTCTTTTCCCTTTTTTTCTTTCTATTTTCTTTTCTCTTTGTTTCTTGTTGCCGAGAGCCCCCTCCCCTTCCTTTCCTTCATATTTTTCTTTTTATACCCCCCAAATTAGGGTAGATTTGGCCCCTAATAATTTTCTCCATATTTTTTACTTTTTTTTTAATTTAATTAATTTACTTAAATTATTACACATTTTACTTAATTAGACGCTATATTTATTTTCTTTTTTCAATTTTAATTATCCTACAATACTAACTAATAAATTAACTAATTAATTTTTAATTGTACATACATATATATATATATTTTTATTTTTAAGTTTTTATATATATTTTTTCGGAGAAATTATCAAGGAGCCTGGAGAACCAAAATTGCCATTTTCCTTTTTTTTTTTAAACCTTGACTCGGGACTCGGTGTCTACAGTTGCCCCCAATTTTGGGAAAGCTAGTGCCTAAACACCTAAGTGAGCCAAAATTTAGAGAAGAATGAGAGAATTGCATACTTGAGGATACCTGACCTTACCTTTTTCCCAAGGAAAAGGTCTCACTGTGATGCGTCGAGTCTGCTCCAGACTTACGAAACGCGAGATTTGCTCTTCTGAGTGAGGTTATTTTTCTGAACTGCACTGAGCCCGTTCTAGGCTTACAAAGTGCAGAGGTTGCTCTTCTGAGCTGAGTTGATGAAGAGATGCCTCTTAGAGGCTTTGGAATTTACCTCCTCAGAGGACTTTAGTTAACTTTCCCCCTGAGAGGATTTGAAGGCTTGCCTCCTCAAAGGACTTGAAAGTTTGCCTCCTCAGAGGGAATCAGGAACGTCGATATGTGAAGTCATGGTGACGGCCCATCTAGCAGGCGCTGGGCACCATGTATGCAGGGAATGCGTATGAAAAGCTATGCATGTATGCATGTGTGAAATTTAGGCACATAATCATTCATACAAAATATTAAACATATGCTAAAGATTATACCTGTGGGATGCTTAGAATGCGACACGAGACAACTGTAAGGAGTTGTGTATGTGAAGTGTGTACTTTGCGTTCCATGCATGGACAACAAAGATGAAATGTATGAAGATGAAATGCATGCAGAGAATTGTGCATATGCCACAGTCACGTGCATGGTTGGTATATATGTAAAAGATTATGGAATGTGTGTGAAGAACCATATTCTGCAAAATATTTGCCAATGATCATGAATGAAAAAATATATGCAAAGGATCAGGCATGAGAAATATATGCAAGGGAATTATGTACGTGAAATATATGCAAATGATCATGCATGTGACGGGAGTAAAGAGTCATTCACCGGCATAGATGTAACACCCTTTTTCTGTACATAATAACTTAATTGCCTTAAACTATTCTTAAAATCATTACAAAAATCCGGGTAAATTTTTTTTTTTTTATCACTAATAAACTTTACTATTCACACAATCAATCTCAAATAGGCTACTTAAATTCTACCGAAATTTCGGCAGAGTCTCCTCTATAATATTGCCTATCCCCCTGTAAACAGAAACTCTTTACACTTCTATAATCAAATACATTTCCATCCATCCTACTCCAATTCAAATTCCATATAATTTTTCCCATCCTCCAATTTAATTCCAATCACATACTTATATAATAACCAATGTTATGAAAACAGGATCGGACCGCCCGGTCAAACCGGTTCGATCGGGAACCGGCAGCTGATCCGGTTTTCATAACATATAAAAACGGAAAGGAAGTTAAACCGGATTGAGCTGGTTTGAGCCGAAAAAAATCGTCGACCCGGTGAACCGGTAAGAACCCGGTTTTATCCAAAAAAATCAAAAGGCGTCGTTTTGTGGTGAAAAAAAAAATTAAAGAACTGGAAATCAGATGATTAGGGCAGAGCAGATGCATTCTTCACTCCATTTTTTCGCCGCCATCATCTTCAGTCACTGTGCTTGCTCATGAACGAATAGAGTCACCGATGATCGCATCTCCAAGCCGCACCACCTCCTTCCTCCTTCCTGAGAAAGCCCTTGCTGTTCCTCCTTTCTCGTAATTTTTGTTTTTCGGTAATATGTTAACAGCTTTTAAATAGCCTAATTTTTCATGTAAATGAAAGCATTTGGTTAGTATAATGAGTGTAATGGTTAGTATTTGGTTAGATGTTAGCAGTATAGTTAGTTTGAAAGAAGGTTAACTTTCAAAAACAAAAAACTTGGTGTAGAGTTTGGATGGAATGTGCAATAAAAGTGGTTCAAAATAGGGACGACAATGGAGTTTTGGATGGGATCTATAATCCACCACTTGAAAATTGAAAGATAAACAGACTTTTTGAATGATTAATGGGAGTGAAGTGATGAAGAGTAGATAATTAAGGAGTTTGATGGCAAAACCAGAAAAAAATGGAAGAGATGACACAGATGAGTTTAATTAGCAGATCTTGAATTGGGGAACGAAAAAGAAAGGTTAGGTTGGCTTGATGAGTTAGGCTGGCTTGATGAAGATATTTTTCATTTTTTTAATATATATTTTTTGTTCTTTTGTTTTTTCTCTTTCATATGAGATTATTATATAATAATATTTTTTTTTTGACTTAAAAGGTATTCATCTAATTTAATGAAGACAAAAACAAGAAATAGCCGTGTGTTTCATTGCTAATGGGTATATACAAGACTTTTATATTTGCAAACTTATTAAATTTAAAATTATTATTTTTATATTAATTTTTTTTTATAATTAATAGATTATTTGGATATATTTTTTATATATTATATTTTTATTTTTTTATAAATAATTATATTTTTAAAAAAATAAAAACTCCGAGTCAACCCGGTCAAACCAATTGACTCCTGACTCTTTCCGCAGGCCGAGTCGATGTCCGGTCCGGTTATGAAAACATTGATAATAACTTATAATGTCATCAGCTCACTATTTACATCAATTATACAAAATACAAATCTATTATGATAATACATCATCTATCAACTATAAATAATTATCTAATACAAATTCTTCGATATAATAGTATCCTAGTTATCTATGTAGTGTACATGCCACAAGAACCAATATTCGAATTATCAAATACAAAAATTCCATTTCTTTCGCTTCCTTTCCATACTTACCAAGTCATATTTCTTCTATGAAGTGGTGCTGATATTCACTTGATTTATGTCTTATACCTGCGCGAGGATAAACCACGCACTAAGCTTTACGCTTAGTGGTGACTACCAAATTTACTTATCCAAGGCATAAATATAATATATACACATATAATTGATCATTCATACATTAATATCGCAAATTACTTTTTCTTTTCATAATCAATATAATACTTTATAATTAATATACCAATAGCTATTTAACTCCAAATTAAATATGAATGATTTGCAAGATAAAACCATATTTATGCAAAATATTCAATATTCTTTTAAAAATGCTGAAATTTGTTAAACTTGCATATTTAAGTTTCCAAATCCATAACTGAAATTTCCTAACAGTTTGACAATGTACAAAACATGCTTATCATGCATCGCTGAGTAAATTCCATGAATTATTAAACAGTCAATATGCTTCTGACATAGTAGTTAATATTTCATTTCTACATGACAATTATTATGGCTTTCATATAGTCAGTAATACCAGCTAATATATATATACATGTATGTAACACACACTGGCGATTATGAAGTTTATTTACATACATAAAGCTACTTCATTAAATTATTAATTTCATAGGATCATTTACTGATATCATTTGCTCAATTAGAATTTTTATCACAGAACCATCAGCTTTATCAATATATACATATACACATATATATATATAACTTTAAATTTCACTCTTATCTATTAATTAACACCCCTTTAGCAGTTGTACTATTTTATCCTTCAACTTTACTTCTGTCATTAAGTTACTTTATGGCTTCTTAATCCACATTTACTTTCACACTTGCCATCTAACTTCTTAAGTTATACATTTAATATGGATTACAAAATTTATTGTTTAAACCCACCAATTTACCTCGCTTCATTTATTCCTTGTTAAATTCCTTGATTCACAATTATTTCACATTCATCAATTCACTTTGCAATTTATTATTTTGCCCATAGTACAATGCTGGCAGACTCTAAGCACAGGATAAACGGGATGTGAACCCCTAAGAGTTCACAATAACCTGGAGAGACCTCTGAGAGATCACTCCAGTCTTTCAAACCGGAAGGAACCCCGAAGGATTACCCCCAGTCTTTCAGATACCAGTGGAGTCCTGTGTGACCACCACTGTCTTTAAATACAGTACAATACACTTTGGATATTCAAATACAGAAGTAGGACCATCATTGGCCTACTAAAAAGTGATATTCAGATACAGAAGTAGGACCATCATTGGCCTACTAAAAGGTGAGTCGCCATGCTCACACCCGCGGTCTTATGTCCCTATGGCTAGCCACTATATCCTGAACTAGACTTGACTACCAGCTCATCGAATAGGGCCACATTATTGAATGTTATTTAAATAAATCAAAACTTTAATCTTTACATAAAATAAGATCAACATACACTTCAATTCAATTTTTCAGAAATAATCCCGGTATCATCCATCATCAATTTCTCATAACATTCCATTTACTTACCAAATTTCACTAATCTTAGCTTCACAACAAGCCATTAATCATATTTATATATTTAAAATGTGTTAACAATAATAATATACCTCATTTATATCAGTATACATTCTGCCACTACTCTTTCTTTCCATTTCAATTCATTTTCATTTTATTTCGTCAAATTAAGTTTATTTCATACCATACCATTAATACATTATTGTTTAAATAGGGATTCACTATTTTTCATTTATCCAATTCTTCTTACAAATTACCCCATTTAAACACGTATAACCCATTTTTACTTTTATTTATAGCCTGATATTCTGACTTCCTTAACAGACTAATTTACTTTATTGTTTTAATTGTCTTTTAGGCATACTTAACTATACTCTTTATTTGTTAAGTACACTCACTTTCTCTAATTCATTCACATGTCATGAGCCTGCTTAAAATACTTTTAGTCCTTTATTTATCAGTAATATAGTAAATTTATATTTTCTTCTCTAAAATTTAAGTAAAGTACGATGCTGCCTTCTATTAGTCTTTACTTATAAATATATTTATTTTCTTTCATGTTGAATTTCATCCTATCTTTATAGATTTACACTAAATTTCATTTACTTTAAATGACACGTATTATAAACCGTTAACTCTACTAGATCATTCATAACATTTAACAAAATTTCTACTTAACAAATTTGTGCAAGTCAACACACACATAGGGATTAAGATTAGTTACAGTAACAATTCATTACAATAGGTGTATTATCCATTCTTAGTTTATAAATTCGAAAGCACAATTCAAGTAAAATTTCATGATGTACCCAAAAACATAATTCCAAACTTCTTTGTTCCCTACTTGCTTCCATTTCAATATTTTAGCTCAAATCACCAGTTTAACTTAATTTACTCGATTTATTAAAGCCTTCACTTACCACTCAAAATAAGTAACTAAACTAAATCAAACTCACCAAGTAGTCTGAATTTAATACAAGGCTTACTATTGTGTTTATGTTGTTTCATTCTTATATATGTGTAAGTACACATGCATTTCTAATTTAATCCTAACAGTAATTTAATTTCATGAATAATGGAAATCATACACAACCAGATTTTAATATACTCACATCACATACCTTCAATCCAGTTCATTGAGTTATCTTTGATTCAAACTTCCAATAAGTATATTCGGATTTCCCACTTAACATTTCAAATTTCCATCAATTCTTCAGGCATTACCAATTACACTACCATCACCCAGATATGCACATTATAATACCCATTTATATATATCAATATTTAATTACTAATCTGATTTACGTGTCATAATTTATCCATTACCAGCATTATATATATTTTAAGTCCTATCTTACAATTTAACCTATAATTCTTCAATTACAATTACTGGTCTACTTCCCAATTACTGGCAGTTTCTAATTCTTTTCATTCAATTAAAAATCGACAAATCTTAATTTAAGTTTTATTCAACTAAGCCAATACTCAAGACAACACTGCCAACGAATCAATGAACCAACAAATATATTGTTCACATACTGTATTTAATTTAAAATCACTCTTAATAAATTTCAACTTATGGAAAAATCACATAGAAAAGTAAATTTGGTGGCCACATACCAATTTTCTGCTATTTTTGGTCCCGTCACCGTCGCCGGAGCCTCACCGGAGTCTCGCCGGAGCTCCACCGGAGGCACTGAAACCACCGGAAGGAAGCTCGACGCCTCAGGGTTCCTTTTCCGGTGATCACGCGCCGAAAACGCCCTCCATTTCGCCGGAATCGTCGTCGGTAGGTTCGGTTTTCTTCTCCTCCGATCTACTCGTCGCTGGCGATTGAGGAAGATCCACGGCCACCGGAAGCTTCGCCTTGCCGCCGTGAGTCCAGTCGCACCGCTCGTGTCGCCTCTCGCCGTCGGAGCTCGCCAAAAAATGCTGAGGAAGCTTCGGCTCCTCTCTCGCTCTCCTGGACTGACGCCGCCACGAACCTGAGGTAGACACCACGGAACGGCTTTGCCGTGTGCGTAGGTCCGATTGCCACCCCGATCGCCGTCGCCAGCTGTGCCTTCAGCCGCTTCCTCTCCCTCTCTCTCTTTCCTTCGGTCTCTTCCCCGTTCTGCCTCCATACCCAGTGTTTCCTTTTCTTTTCCTATTTCTCATAATACCCACTAATTCTAACTTATTTTACTCTCCCTTATTTAGTTATTTTAGACCACAAGAAATATTTTCATATGTAAAAAAAAAATATTTATTTGTATATCTAATACTATTTATTATTTTATCTTTGGTTTAATATTTCCTCATCCATTTACATGTAATATACGTTACACACACATACATATATGCATATATCAAAAATTATTTGAATAATTAAATTACATAGCTTTAATGAAAAATTCCACTCTCATGCGTCAAAATTAACATTTGACAAATTTTTTTAGCCTGTCAAGTTATTAAATAAAAACACTAAAATTTTTGGGGCGTTACAATAGATGTAAAGAATCATATGCCAAGATAGGTAGAAAGTCATTATGTACATGAAAGCTATGTAAAGAATTGAGTGTGTGTAATATGTACATTGCTAACTATGTAGAAAAAAATCACATATATATATGTACATGAAACACATGCAGAACAAAATCGCATATATGTGTGCACAGAATGCATGCGAAAAATGTGAATGTGAGATGCATGCAAAGGATATGCCCATAAAATGAGTGAAAATAAATGACTATAAAAAATGAAGTTTAGAGGGCCATGTACGCAAAAGTACTTATGAAATATGCTCGCTAAAGATCTTATGCCAAAAGACACACACCAAGGACTATACATGTAAAACTATTTATAAGAATGTTTGATACAGTTATGTGTACAAACATTTGTAGAAAGCATATGTACAAAGAATATTGCTGGGAGTATATGCAAAGTATCACTTTCATGAGTGGCAATAAGAAGTACCCCAAGATTGTGAAACGGTTGCAGCCTATTTGGTACCCCGGAATCGAGTTTTTATCTGTCCTTGAATGCACTGAATGAACCACATTCTCAACTGATTCAATTTTAGCAAAAGAATTCAGGAGTCATTCCCAATGAAGTGCACGAAGATAAACATGTGAATATCAAGGTTCTCTAAACCAACATACAAGCACAAGGCATACCATACAATCACTGTGCGTGTGTGCAAAAGGCCAAAATAAAGTTTTTCACCATTTGAAAGCAAATTCCAGATGCAACGTTGGGGACGAGACTCAACTCGAACGCATAAATGCACTTGTGGCTTCTCGCTTGAAGCTCAAGAAATATCATATGCCTCTTTCTACGTACCAAACCTTATTAGAAGGTCATATCTGCTAATTGGATAAGACCGAACTAAGAATCAAAAGACCTTACTTCAGTTGTAACGTTAGGCTTAGGTACATGGTTACTAAGAAAGGATCAAGTTTCTAAAGAAAAATGGCCGCAGCATTCACTCGACAGATGAAATGACCATTCTCAGCCCAATTACATACTGTTTAGGTATTCTTGAATTTGGATTTGGCAATACTTTAGCTAAACAAGCTCAGCATAAAAATTAAGTTAAAAAGATAACCACTAAAACTCTTCAAGGGGTACTATCTTGAGCTACACTTTTTTTTTTCTTCGTTTTTTTTTTTTTTTTTGCTTCTTCTATTTTTTTTTTTTTTTGCAAGCTTACGTCTTTAATTACATGAAAACAATGATTAAATCCCCTTTCTAAAGTGTAACTCATCCTTATCAGAGCGATTTTTAATATCCCAAAAAATTCTTAATGAAACTCTTTTCCGGTAATATCCCAAAAAATTATCAATGATCGAAACTCTTTTCCCAAAGTGTAAGCCCATCCTTATCAGGACGAATTTTAACATCCCCAAAAAATTATCAATGATTGAAACTATTTTCCCGAAGTGTAAACCCATCCTTATGAGGGCGATTTTTGATAGCCCGAAAGAATGTCGTAATGTACATCCATCCCTATTAGAGCAGCCATTCTTCTAAGGGAAAGCCAAAATCATTTTAGGTAAAGGGTAGTTTTAACATGTGTAACAATAAAATCGGTACACATTTAGCATACCAAAATAAAGGCTCAACGGGCTAGCAAGCGATTACAAAATAAGGGTAGGAAATAGTCATTTAGAGAGCTATACAAAGAATGGTTGCCTAAATCATTTTCTAGATTCAGCCTTATCTCGGGATCGCTTTGACGAGTAATCAGAAAGGTTCTATTGCTCTTAGTGAGTTTTCATTCAATCCCCTACTTGCAACTAGTTTCTTTTTTTTCGGTTTGTTTCCAAAATGGGCCAAAAGTGCGCTGAACTTAGAAATTACATGGTATAGTCAAGTGTTTCCATATGATCTAGTAATCAAAGACCAAACATATTTACCCTTTACTTAATTCGAAATGGAATGAAGCACAGATATCTAGAACTGAAATCAAAGCCATTCATAGTTGAGAACTATTTAGGTAGAGTCAGACTTTGAATCAAAGGTACCTCAATAAGGTGCAAACATGTCAGCATTTTAGGGTACAACTTAACACAAGAATTTTTTTACTCTATCAAAATTTATATACACAAGAATCATGTAGGCACACAAAGAATTATTTGTAAAATATGTGCAAATTATGTGCTAAGAATCATGTACAAGGAAAGATGCATGCAACAGTATCGTGCGTATTTGTAATGCGTGTAAGGAACTATATGTATGAAACACGTGTAAAAACATATTGTGTAGAAATGCATATATGAAATATGCACAAATACGTGTGTGCGTGAAACACCAGCAAAAAACTATAAGTGAGTGTGAGTGTGTAAACACTACATGACAAATAATGTGCATACATAAATTTGCAGTGTACATGTAAGCAGCATATAATGAACGCACGAGTACAAAATATGGCACAACATGAGGGTGAATATTCATGTTACATGGTGCATGTGCACATGGCATGATTTGGACATGATAAGGACATGCATGTGATGTAAGATGAAAAAGATTTGGCGCGATAATGCGTACTTGAGTCACGAGCTATGGCAAAACTCACATACATAGAAGTGCAAAATATATACAAATAATGCATATGACATGGGACACGATATACGAATGATTGTGTACCGTGAGTGGTATATGTGTACGACATAAGACATGGGATGAAAGTGATTGTAAGAAACGAATGGTGTTTGCAAGGTACATGTATTTACATGGTATGCACATGCGAGTCATGCATTGGTATATACAATGACTAACATGCATGATGAAAAATTCATATGTACATGGCATAACTCATGTATGATAATGCATGTTCATGATATGGCATACAATGTGAAAGATGCAAGGGGTTTGCCGTGCATGATGTGTATAATGACTGACCTAATGATGTATGCTAATGCAGCGGTATACTGATATGTACATGCTATGACACATGATGAATGTATTTTTCTTTTTTTTATTTTTATTTATTTTTTATTTTTTGTACATGTCATGGTGGTAGTATGTCCGCACATGCTATGATGTATGTCAATAAGTATGTTCGGTGATGTATGCTGTATGTATAGATTATAGTGCACGATGGATGTCATGGATGTCATAAAGAATGATAATACGTATGTGTTGCGACAAGCATTGCTATGTACATGCATGACAAATACATATTATATTTACATTCACAAATTATGATACAAACAATTTTACATACAAAGTGTACAGGTTCTATAATTGTACATGAAACAAAATGCATATACTTTATTTACTATTGTTCATGAAAAAATAATGCGCGAGCGCGAATACACATACAAAAAACTCCTAACCGTTTCTCTCTCACACAGGAGGTCGTGCAGTCTCTTTCCTAGGTGGGCTTGACCCATGGGTCAATGGGGAACCCAATGGGCGCATATAGTGTGCTGGAAAAAACCAACAGCACAAACTCTCATTACTAAAGAGCGCATACAAATGAATTTTCGGCCACCGTGTATTTAAACAACTCGAATAAACCGAAACGCACCTGTAGACACCGGTTCCTGAGTCAGCCTAAATCGAAGTTACCCAATGATGATAATTGCCTTCGAAGGCTTAAAAGGTTAAAAGTGATGATTTCCTGTTTAAATTTGCATTTTAGAGTGAAAAATTAAAACATATTAAAAAATATTTTAAACATAAATTTTGAAAAATGGGGACTTAAAATTATAGTGTTTTTAGTCAATTTAAGCTTTAAAAAAAAAAGATCGGATCGCGAGTGTCGGGCGCGGCGGCGCGCCTGCGGCAGCCACTGGCGCAAAGGGGCGACGTGCAACGTCGCCAATGCTGCACGTCGCTAAAAGCGCGCGCGCAGCATTTGCGTGCATTGCGCGCTGGAGCGCGCGGATTCGCACAGCTTCGCTGCGTGCGACGCCCGTCCCTCTATAGCGACAGCCATTTTACGATTTTTTACCCCTTTTCTGATTTTTTTCACCCTAAATCAAGGTTTTTGAGTCCAAATAAAATTCTAAAATATTCTTTTTGATAATTAATTAATTAGCTTAATTTTATCCCCAAAAATAAAGGAATTTGGGTTAAAATAGAATTGTTTTCCCTAATTAAATTAGGGCAACACTTTTATTACATCTTATATATTCTTTATGATGGGAAAAACCTGGGGAGCCACCATTCTGATTTTTTACATCAAAAATTTCCAGATTTCTTCTTTAATTTTTCTTCAAAAATTTCATCATTCTTCTTTCAAATTTTTTAATTAATTTCTTTGTTTTTGGCTCCAAAAATTAATCATTCACTTCTAAATCAATTTCTTTTCAATTTTATGCATTCAAATTAATTCATTTGTTTCCTCCATAAACAAGGTTAATTAATCTTATGCCTGGAACAGCCATTTTACGATTTTTTACCCCTTTTTCTGATTTTTTCACCCTAAATCAAGGTTTTTGAGTCCAAATAAAATTCTAAAATATTATTTTTGATAATTAATTAATTAGCTTGATTTTATCCCCAAAAATAAAGGAATTTGGGTGAAAATAGAATTATTTTCCCTAATTAAATTAGGGCAACACTTTTATTACATCCTATATATTCTTTATGATGGGAAAAACCTGGGGAGCCACCATTCTGATTTTTTACATCAAAAATTTCCAGATTTCTTCTTTAATTTTTCTTCAAAAATTTCATCATTCTTCTTTCAATTTTTTTAATTAATTTTTTTGTTTTTGGCTCAAAAAATTAATCATTCACTTCTAAATCAATTTCTTTTCAATTTTATGCATTCAAATTAATTCATTTGTTTCCTCCATAAATAAGGTGAATTAATCTTATTGCAAAATTATTTTTTCAAGCAACTTTCTGGAAAATCATCACTTCACTTTCATCGAATCCAACTCTGAGGGTAAATATTCGGGCTTGATTTTTATTTTATTTTATTTTATTTTGTTTATATTTAATTTATTCATATGTATTTTATTGTTTTGATTGATATATTTTATTGTTTTCATTTATTTACTTGATTTATTATTGTTATATTGATTTCTTTAATTTGTTTATGTATGATTTTATTTTTATTCATGTGAATATTGATTTCTTTTGACTCTTAGCATGTAAATAATCTATTCTATTTTGATTCGTCATTATTTTTCTGCATGTAAATAATTAATTAATTTTTGTTAATTATTTTTTGGCCATGTAAATAGTTTATATTAATTATGAACACATCAATTAACCTTGTCATATATCATTATTATTTTCCTCATTCTTTTATCTACTAATTTTTATCATTCTTTAATCATTGTTACATGTTATATTTATTGTTTATCCAATTAGTTGTTTATTTTCATTATTTTTATCATGTGTATATTTTCATGTATTAATTAATTAACATGTTTTATTTTATTTTCGTCACTTCATTTAATCATTTGTCATATATAATGCATGTTTCTCATTTATTTTGGTTTGTTAACATTTTGATTCAATTATCACTCTTTTCATGTCATCTTATTTTATTTTAATTTGTTATTCATTATTTTGTATATTTAATTGATTTAATTACTAATATTATTTTATTTGTATTTTGTTTTTATGTCTAAACTCATTTTTTTACTTGGGCATTTTTGCGAGCACACGGGGAGATCCAAAAGGCTCGTTTAGATTATTTATTTATTTTTTGTAATATTTTGCTTATTTGGTTTTTTCTTTTATTTTTGCCATATAATTTTCTTGTAAAATTGTTTATTTAGGCCCGCTAGAAAGAAAGTCACGAAACCATTTTTATTAACTAACTTGGTATTTTTTTTCTAAATAAAAATGGGACCAATGTCCTAGTTTTTCATAATCATCATCACCAAATGCTTTTCTTAAAATATGCATGCGAGGACTAATGTCCTCATCCTTAATGAATATCCTGTTTTATGCATGTTTTGTATTTTATTTACAATGGGGGTTGTATTCCGCCCCTAGTTTTATTGTAATATTTTTACATGTGTTTTTATTTTACTTATGCTTTTATCGCTTTTCTTAAATGTATGTTGTGCGATTTAATTTATTGCATCGAAATGTATGAGGAAAGGGATGAAAACTTAAATTCAAAACTTAATCATAAAATAACCAAGGTATGAATAAATGAGAAGTCCCGAACCATCTCTGGTCTTTGGGCTCAACGAGGCGAGAGGTCTATCCGATCACTCATTGGAACGAGACCTCCAAGACACCTCTTGTGTCAAATGACTTAATAAATCCTAGGCTCCATAGGGCTAGAGGGTCATTCCCAACATTCTATTGGGGTGATTACCTCCAAGACCCCTTTGGTTGGCCCACAATGGATATATGCGCCGTCTTAGGCTCACTGAGGCGAGACGAACTTTCCCAATGTTCTATTGGGTGGCGACTCCATGAAACCTTCTTGTTGCCCAAAATAGACGCACTTGTAAATACCTTACAAGTTTTCATGAACCTCTCCCGATCGCCCTAAGAGCGGGCCTTCGGGGCGTCCCACGAGGTTTGGCGCGCGTCACAGCACCCCTTGGGGCATGTAGACACCGGGTCCTGAGGCAGCCCAGATCAGAGTTACCCAATGATGATAAGATGCCTTGCCACAGGCAAAAAGGTTAAAAGTGGTGATTGCCTTGTAAAATTTGCATTTTAGAGTGAAAAATTAAAAAATAATAAAAAATATTTTAAAAATTAGATTTGAAAAATGGGGTTTAGAAATTTAGTATTTTTAGTTAATTTTAAGGATTTTTTTTTAAAAAAAGGAGTCGAGCGTCAGCCCTGCCCGCCGCAAATCCGCCGAAATCGCCCGAAATTCATATTTTTTCGATTTTTCACCATAAATTCCATTTTTTATCCCATTTTTTCAGGGTTTTTAAGGATTTATTCAATTTTTAAAATTTAAAATAGTGAATATTTGATTTAATTAGGTCTGATCCCTTTTAATTATTATTTCTTTCCTATTTTCTTCATATAAAAAGAAAAAGATGAAAAAATGAAGAGGGGGGAATTTCTTTTAGGGTTTTTTTAGGTTTTCTCTTCTTCTTCCTCTCAATTTCTCTCTAAAAATTCCAGATTTTCCCCAACAAAAAAAATTCAATTCATCTTTTTGGTTCTTTTTCCAATAGAATTTCTTCTAAATATTTTTTAGAAGAAGTTTTGTTGATGCAATTTAATTTTGAGACAAATATAATAATTGTTTGCTCTCAAAATTCATTTTTTTAACTTGTTATTTGTTTTCAATTAAACCTTTTTTCAAGGTGTTTTATTATTTTGAATCTCTTTTTGATGAACAATGGATTTTGGGGCAAACTAAATAATTGTTTGTTCCTAAAATCTATTTTTTTCATTTGATTTTCTAAAAACAAGTTTTTTTTTTTAAGTATATTTTTCCTTGGAATAAAATTCCAACATTTTTATTATTCAATTCTAATCTTGCAAATCAAGAATAAGGAAATCAATATCATTTTTACCTTCATCGAATCCGAAACTCTAAGAGTAAATATTCTGGGCTTGATATTTATTTTTTTTCTTTTATTTATTTTGTTTATATTTAATTTATTAACATGTATATTTTTATTATTATTCTCATTCATTTATTTATTCTATGTCTTGTAGGTTTATTCCATTTAATGTTTATATTATCATGTTTATATAATATTATTGCTATTATTAGTTTATTATCATTCTCTTTCATTATTATTTTTATTACTGTTGTTAATATTATCATATTATTTTATTTTATTCATGTAAATATTGATTGTTTATTATTTTTAACATGTAATTAATTTATTTCACTTTAATTCATCATTATTTTTAACATGTAATTAAATTAATTCATTTTAATTGATCTTTTTGCCATGTAAATGGTTTATATCATTTGTGAACATATTTAATTAATCATGTCATTCATTTAATTATTTTCATCGTTCTCTTATTCATTTTTATCATTCTTTTATCATTGTTATTTATTTATTCATTATTGTTTATTTATTTATTCACTTTCATTTTTCATTATTATCATGTTCATATTTTTACATATTAGTTCACTAACATGTTATATTTTATTCCAATTACATCTTTTAATCCATTTGTCATTCATAATACATTTTTTATTTATTTTAAATTGTTAATATGTTAATTCATTTGTCATTTTGATATCACCTAAAATCATTTCATTTTTGTTTTATTTTTTTATTTCACAACTTATTTTCCGCTTGGGCAATTTTGCGAGCATACGAGGGAATCCAGAAGGCTCGTTCGGGTTAAATGTTCAATTGTTTTATTTGTAATATTTTATTTATTTGCCTTATTTGTTTTGTTATGTAATTTTCTTATAAAATTATTTATTTTAGGCCCGCTAGAAAGAAAATCACTAAACTATTTTTTTATTAATTAACTTCGAATCTTTCCTAGTAAAATGGGACCAATGTCTCAATTTTTTCCATCCAAAATCATCACACAAAAATTATTTTATAATCAATATGCATGCGAGGACCAATGTCCTCATTATTAATGAATATCCCGATCTATGCATGATTAGTATTTTATTTATAATGGGGGTTGTATTCCGCCCCTAATTTTGTTTTATTTACTTTCATGTGCTTACTTTGATTATGTTTTATTTACCGCTTTCCTTGAGTGGATAACCTGCGCTTTAATTAACTGCATTAAAATGAATGAGAAATAGGATGAAACTCTAAATTCAAAGCTCAATTATAAACTTAACCAAGGCATGAATAAATGGGAAGTCGTGAAACCACTCTGGTCTTAGGCTCAACGAGATTAGAGGACCATCTCAATGTTCCATTGGGATGGAGCCTCCAAAATATCTCTTGTGGCCCACCAAAAGGCCCAACTCGAATAATCCTAGGCTCCACGCGGTTAGAGGATCATTCCAATATTCTATTGGGATGAGGTCTCCAAAATCCCTTTGGCTTGCCCAAAATGGATATGTATGCGCCGTCTTAAACTCACTAAGGTTAGACGACCTGTCCCAATGTTCTATTGGGTGGCAACTCTAAGAAACCTCCTTGTTGCCCAACATAGACGCACTTGTAATTCGTTACAAGTTTTAATGAACCTTTCTCGAAAGCCCTAAAAGTGGGTCTTCGAGGCACCCCGGGGTTCGGCGCGCGTCACAGGATATGAAAACCTTTAATGAACGGGTATCTAGATTTATTTAGATTTGTTCAATACACGAAAACCCACTCCACAAGCAACGTATTATAGCGCATGCCCCCTAGGGAAAGTATCTATTTCCATTACATGAGTTTTGATCAAAAGTGATGATATTTTAGGGTTACCCAAGCGAGATCCCTGCCAACGGGTCTAGCTCATCATGAGTATAGCGATCGGTCGGGTCATCATTTAATATACCATGATGGTACGAAACTTGGGCTGGTGATTATCCCGAGCACTCCCCTACAATGAGTGGAAGTAGGGTCGTGCTATGGGAATGCATCGGGATTAAAAGAGGGACCAACTTAGCATAATTCTAAGGCTCTAGAGAAATGTAATGCAATTTTTCAAAAAGAGATAAAATTTCTTAATCCTAAACCCATTTACATTAGATTAACCAAAAATACTTTCGAAGAAAAATCTCATGATATCCCCAGTGGAGTCGCCACTGTGATGCGCCCGAACTCCGCTTGACATCCGGGTCGCTCTCGGGAGTCCTCTTTTAGGACCCGAGACCGGATGGAGGTTCGCTAAAACTCATGAAAGCTGATCGCTTCGCAATGGACAGGGATTCACCCCTATTCCATTATTGGCAATCAACTTACGAGAGCGTCTATTGGTATCATAAGGTAGATATCACGGAGTCGCCACCCAATAAAACATTGGGAAATAGATTCTAACCTTATGAGGCCAAAACCAGAGAGAATTCGGGACCTCACTCTTATTCATACCTTTGGTTAATGTTATGTAAATGGGTTTTTAGGGTCAATTATTTTATCTCTCTTCTCACTCGATTCATGCGATAAATATGAAGCGCATTCCAAGCACATAAAAAAGTAATAAATAAAATGATAAATAAAATATAATTACAATTATCCAAAAATGAATGCAAAATCCATAATAGCGTTAAAGTAAAAATACATACATAAATCGGGCTATTCATTTAAATGGGAACATTGGTTCCCAACCACTTATTTTACAAAAAGTATAAAGTTCTTAAACCAACCTCATGAAAAAGAATGAATTGATCTTGTTTTAATGAAAACATAAACTTTTCGCTTTTGGGATGAAAACGAGGACATTGATCTAGTTTTATTAACAGATTTTCAATTTATTAGAAAATATTTGTGTGGTGGTTCTTTTTAAGTGCAGTTGAAAATCTTTTATTATTATAGTCCTCAAGCAAATGAAAGAAAATAAAATAAAATAATAATTATATATCTTATAATAATAAATGAATCCTAAACTACTCGCCCCGACTGTGCTTCGCCTAACTCTATGGATGAGCCACATGCCCCTCTCGATTGCAGTCGTGACAGAAAATAATATTGGTCAGTAACGTGTTAAATTAATCTAAATGATAAATAAATGATTATGCAATAGAAATAAAATAAACTTACGGAATTAATGAATATAAAACACAAGCAATATAATTATAATAATTACTGACAATAAAAATTATAATTAGAGCAATAATAATGATATCATGTAATAACGATGAAAATAACATTTATTCACACAATAATGATAATAACGTAAAATATTAATAGTAATAATAACAATAATAATAAAAATAAAAATAATATTAAAACAAATAATAGCAATAATAATAATAATAATATAATAATAATAATAAAACACAATAATAATAATGATAACAATAATAATATAATAAAAAGGACATAGAGTAAATGATAATAACAATAACCATAACATAAAATAATAATACTAACAATAATAATAATAACAATAATGACAAATGTAATAATAATAATAATAATACAACAATATAATAATAATAATAATAATAATAATAATAATAATATTAATTACAACAATAAAATAATAACATCAACAACAACAACAACAACAACAACAACAACAATAATAATAATAATAATAATAATAATAATATTAATAATAATAATAATAATAATAATAATAATAATAATAATAATAATAATAATAATAATAATAATAATAATAATTGCACAATAATAATAATACTAATAATAATAACAATAATAATATAAACATAAACATAAAATAATAAAATTAATAATAACCATAATAACAATAATAATATAACACAATAATAATAATACCAACAATAATCAAAACAATAACATTAACAAAATAATAATAATAATAATAATAATAATAATAATAATAATAAATAAACATAAAATAATAATAATAATAATAATAATAACAATAATAATAATAATAATAATAATAATAATAATAATAATAATAATAATAATGTAATATAATAATAATAATAATAATAATAATAAAAACAGAATAATACTAATAATATATAAATAAAATAATAATAATAATAATATTAATATTAATTAATAATAATAATAATAATAATATATTAAAATAAATAAATATAAAATAGGACTCACCGGATTTCCCTCGCTGGAGCCACCGGTGGTCGACACAGCCGGCACCGGAGGGGAGATCGCCACGCCAGGAGCCTGCTGCCGCTGGTCACGCGCCCGGAGCCGCCATGATTTGGCCGGGATCGGCGTCGGCAGCGTCATCCCTTCCCTCGCCGATCTCCTCCACGCCGGCGAGCGCCGCTGATTGGTGGCCACCGCCGATTTCATCTGGGCCCGCTCGTTCCATCGGTGGGGCGCGTGCGCCGGTCTAGCGCCGAGGCTGGCCGGCGGCGCCCCCATTTCCTCTTCTCTTTTTCCGGCGTGTCCCTGCGTTTCCGTTGGCCCTTCTCCTCTCTTTTCTTTGTTTCCTTTTTTCCTTTTCTATTTGCTTTTGATTCTTTCTTTGGCCCTCTTGCTCTCTGTCTCTTCTTTCTCTTTTTATTCTTTCTTTCTTTTTGATTTTTCTTGGTCCTCTGTTCTTGCTCACTCTTTTCCTTTTTTTCTTTCAATTTTCTTTTCTCTTTGTTTCTTGTTGCCGAGAGCCCCCTCTTTTCCTTTTTTTTTCTTTCTATTTTCTTTTCTCTTTGTTTCTTGTTGCCGAGAGCCCCCTCCCCTTCCTTTCCTTCATATTTTTCTTTTTATACCCCCCAAATTAGGGTAGGTTTGGCCCCTAATAATTTTCTCCATATTTTTTTTAATTTAATTAATTTACTTAAATTATTACACATTTTACTTAATTAGACACTATATTTATTTCCTTTTTTCAATTTTAATTATCCTACAATACTAACTAATAAATTAACTAATTAATTTTTAAATGTACATACATATATATATATATTTTTTATTTTTAAGTTATTATATATATTTTTTCGGAGAAATTATCAAGGAGTCTGGAGAGCCAAAATTGCCGTTTTCCTTTTTTTTTTAAATCTTGACTCGGGACCCGGTGTCTACATCCACCTTTTTTCGATTTTCGACCCGTAGGGCATTTATTCTCTTCTTTTGATTTTTGGTCTTTAGCCATAGAACCTCTTTAATTTGTCGACATTAACCGGCTCCTTGAACTCGTTCCTGTCACTGTCTGTTAAAATTGCCGCTCCCTTCGACAATAACTTCTTTAGCACAAACGAACCTTCCCATGTTGGCCTAAATTTTCCCCAAATGTCTGGTACTCCTGGCCTCATCCGCTTGAAGACTAGGTCTCCTTCTTTCAGCTGGTGTTTCCTAACCTTCTTACCGAATGATCGGGCTAACCTCTTTTGGTAGACCTGATTATGATAATAAGCTCGCAGCCTACCCTCATCCGGTAGGTTCAACTGCAATAAGAGCTATTATGCCCATTCTGCTTTTGCAATTTCGACTTCCATAACCACTCTGTAAACACCGGGTCCCGAGGCGGTCAAAGATCAGTATTACCCGATGATAAAAATGATACTTGCCACAAGCAAAGTTGTCAAAAATGATATTTTTCTTGTCGAAAATCTCCTTCGTTACTCTAAAAATTTTAATTCAAAAATTTGCATTTTTACTCTTTTTTATTTATCTATTTATTTTATTTTATTCCCTTTATTTTTATTTTTATTTCTATTTTTACTTTTATTTCTATTTTTATTTTTTATTACTTATTTTTATTTTTTCATTATTATTTTAATCGCGTGCCACGCTCGGGAGTGAGGGGCGCGCGCCGCCCCTGTGGCGCGCCCCCTCGCAGCGCGCCTCGCCAGGCGACGCGCGAGCCCTAGGCGCGCGTCGCGGGGTCTTCGTGCGAGCAGTTTTGCCCCTTTGCACGTGTCACTTTCGCCTGTGTTTTTTTTGGTCAGTTTTTCAGTCTGTAAAAAAATTGGTTTCATGCTTTTATGTTATTTTTGGGTAACGAAAATTAAAAGAGTATTTTGTCTTTTCCTATTTTGGGACCAAGACAGGGAAACAAATGGGGGCTTCCCTTCATTTTAAAGAACGGCAATTTTATTCATAAAAGGGGTTTTTAGTTTTCTCTCCAGCCAAACATTTTTCCTTCATAAAAAAAAAAAAAAAAAGTTCTTAAGTTTTTCTTCTCTAAAAAACATTTCATTTTGGGTTTGATTTGAGTAAGAAAAATTAATTTTCTTTGCTTACTCATTCCACCAAAAATATTTTCTTGAGATAACTTATTTAAAAACATAGATTTTTATATTTTTTTCGGGTATTTATCACCGTAAATTCGACAAGGGTGACGGATCAAGACACCGTTTTCTTCAATCTATAAAATTCTGAGGGTAAACACTTTGAATCCGTTCTCATTTATTTTTGTATATTATTTACTGTCATTAATATTAACATTTTTTTCGTTGTTATTACCATATTTTAGTGTCACTGTTCTAAACTTCTTGTTGCTTGTTGGCTTTTCTTTATTGGCATTTTTACCAACTTCCATCATTGTCCACGTTTTCATTTCTATTGTTATCATTAGCATTGTTCTCATTTTGCCCTTATTATTTTCATTATACATGTTATTACCAATGTTATTTATTGTTATGATTCTCATCATCCATATTATTTCTTTGTTTGTGCAGTTGTTATCATGGTTCTCATTATATTGTTGTCTTATTATTATTACTATGTCTATTATGACTTTATTATTATTATTATTATTATTATTATTATTATTATTAGGCTACTGGCACCATTGTAGCCATTGTTGTTGTTGTTATTATTATTATTATTATTATTATTATTATTATTACTATCATATGTTGTTATTATTATTGTTATTTTATTAGTTGTTCATATTATTTTATATTTATATTTATATTATTATTATTATTATTATTATTATTATTATTATTATTATTATTTATGTTATATTCATTATTGTTTATTATCATTGCCCATTATTATTATTATTATTATTATTATTATTATTATTATTATTATTATTATTATTATTATTATTATTATTATTATTATTATTATTATTATCATCATCATCATCATGTTTATTTATGTTATATTCATTATTGTTTATTATCATTGCCCATTATTATTATTATTATTATTATTATTATTATTATTATTATTATTATTATTATTATTATTATTATTATTATTATTATTATTATTATTATTATTATTATTTTGTTGTATTGCATCATTATTATTATTGTTATTATCATTATTTATTATTGTGCCCAATATTCATTTTATCTTCACTTGATTAATGTTTTTAGAATTATTACTAATATCCTTAATATCATTTTTCCTGTCTGAGATTTATTTTGAGTCGCATTGTGTGGGCATCCCTGTGACCCCCCGGATGGGCCACGACGCATAGACGAACACTTCAATTTGGTGAGATCTTTTCAACCCCCTTTCATGTGTTTTGTATTTGTTTGAAAATATTTGTTTTGTTTATGCACGCGTAGGATAAAAGATCACAAAAATATTTTTTCAATTAAATTGGAATTTTTACTAATAATATCGGTACCAATGTCCCTTATTTTAGCTAAGAAATAAAAGATATCACAATAAAATGAAGAGTTAGTTTTCTCCAAAAATGGGATCACTCATCCCGGTTTTCTAACTCAACAATCAAGTGACTCTTCGAACCCTCTTTAAATTAACACGAAGGGACCAATGTTCCTAAACCTTCAAACGAGTACGAAGGAACCAATGTTCCAATTCAAAATGAATATCCCGATTTATGTATGTTTTTCGTGTACTTGATTTTGTTTGATTGTTTTAAGGTTTAAGTTCATTTTTTTTGGGCCCTTGTAATTAATTTTGGGGCAATATTATTTAATTTTGGGAGATTGTATTCCGTCCCCATTTTTATTCTTAATCTTCTTTCAATGGGGTTGTATTCCGCCCCAACTTCTCTTGTAATTGTGTGCTTGCGTGTTTACCGCTTTCCTTAGTTACTTCATTTACCACTTTCCTTATCGCTTTTCTTTATTTTCTTTACGTGCTTTTAATGCGTCTTTAATTTAAATGCATTGATCATGTGAGATGAGAGGTAAAATTTTAGGGAGTTAAGAACTCATTTATAATTAACCAAAACATGAATAAGAGGGGAGTTCTGAACACCAATCTCTAGTCTTGACCAATAAGAGGTTAGAGACCTTTTCCAATTCCTCGTGAATTGGGTGGCGACTCCATGATACCTCAAAGGTGCCCAAAGGTGCCATAGGGCTAGATGTTCCTTTCCAATGTTCTATTGGGAAGGAAGCGTCCAAAATGTCTCATATTGCCCATGATCAAAAAGACGCGAACCAGTCCCTCGAATCCTAAAAGCGGATTTAGCGGGGGCTCTTGCTGGGTTCGACGCCCGTCACAGTGGCGACTCCACTGGGGACTGTTTGTGACTTTACTCTGAAAGTGTTTTGGTTAAAATATATAATTGGGTTTTTAAAACTTAAAATTCTATCACTTTTCAAAATTTGTATTGCATATATTAGAGCCTTAGAACTATGTTAGTTGGTCCCCTATCTTACCCCGGTGTATTCCCGAAGCACGACCCTACTTTCACTCATTGTAGGGAAGTGTTACAGATAATAACCAGCCCAAGCCTCGTACCATTATTGGTATATCAAATAGAGGCCCGATCGATCATCATACTCGTGATGAGCTAGACCCATTGGCAGAGACCATGCTTGGGTAGACCTAAAGTATCTCCACTTTCGACCAAAGCTCATGTAATGGCAAATAGGAACTTCCATTAGGTGAAATGCTCCTTAATACGATGCTTATGATGTGGACCGTTGCGTATTAAACAAAATCAAGCAAATTAAGTGGTATTTTATCAAGGGCTTTCATGCCCCAATAGGTTCACCTTAATTTAATTGAAGTGTCCAAATACGTAATGGCTAAAACCCCTACGCATGTGCTTTAAATTAAGAGTGTTATGCTGCCGATTTTCCACCGTGCACCATACGCGCCCATTGGGTTCCCCGTTAACCCATGGGTTAAGTCCACCTAGGAAGAGACTATTTGATCTCGTGTGTGGGAGTGATAAGGTTGGAAGGATCTATCTGCTTGCATGTGATTGTGAATACTGCACAGTATGCTCATGCATCGCATGTCATTCATGCATGTCAATAAGATAAATATATGTATATATAAATAATAATATATTTTCTCTCATGCTATGTGTGTATATATCCTTTCGTCTGCATATCATTTTTCGCATGTACATATCATCCTGCATATATGCAGCCCATCGTATTGTGGCAATCTTTTGATTTCGCACTCATCGAAGACCATTTGCATGGCACGATCATGCATTATACATGTCATCCATGCATCATTCTAACAATCTGGATCTTTCAGCCATCATAGATGCATCCAAGTGGACTAGAGGTTTCGATGATCGACTAGTGACGATAGACTCACCCTTTAGATTGCTAGAATTTATGCCTGTTTGGGATTTTTGAGTCACTCTCAACGACTAGTGAATTATCTTCGATGGCAGAACTACCACGGGAGACCGGTGCTTTGACGGTGCAAGACCTAGATAAGAGGCTTAGGGATTTTGAAAGGAGGATATTGGCCATGATAGAAAATATCACTGCTTAAATGACACCAAATGCCAGCCAACCGCCTGTGGCCCCTACTGTTGAACAAGTTGAATTGCCTATTATGGAAGAGGCTCCTATAGTAGTCCCTACCGTACGACAACCAGATGTTGAGCCCAGAGCAATGACACCTCTTGAGCCGAAAAGAATTCTTGACCCGAAAGATGATCTCATGGTGGAGGAAGAGGATGAGCAGGTAATTCCTCAGACTGTAACGAATGAAGTCCCTAAGGGAGAGGATAATGCGGTAAGGGAGATAAAAGGTAGTGTTAAAAAGTTTAAAGCTCAGACAACGACTACTATGGAGAATTTAGTCGTCGCCGCGGTGCCACCTGCCGAACAACAGCCTACTGCTCTTACCATGTTATGAAAAGAGCATAATCCAACTAAGGAAGTACACCTATCACTGACTGGACCTAGAGGAGAGTCACTTGTTGCTCTGTCACCTGAGCAAAAAGGTAAAGGGCATGTTTCAGATAATGGGTTTCTGGCAATGACACGGGGCCTGAAGAGAAGGATGGATATCCTCGAAGAAGAGATTTCAAAGTCTAAACTTGCAATGACCCTGGCTGCTCATGAGAAAGTCTTTGTGAACATAGAGAAGAAAAGTCGACTGTATAAGTGGGACAACTATGCTGGTACTCGAGGGACAGGAGAAGCATCAAGGGCTAGAACAGCCTAAAAGTGTTATTTCGGCATAGATGGATCTTTGCCTCAAGCATGGGAAGGGGACCGGCGTTCTTGGTTGGCTAGCCCAGCCAGAAATCGAAGGCATACGAAGTGTCGTCGGCACGCCAGATATCTGATGGATAATTACCAAACCTCGAAAGGTCAAGTGCAGGATCCTGTTAATAATAAACAGCTGATAGCCTTTAAAGGAGGGGGTAACGTCATTGGGGGTGACAATCAGGAAAGCTCGAGTCTCGGTGATAACAGTGTGAGAGATGTTGAGGCCACCAAGTTTCCAAACATTGGAACTACTCGAGATCACTATACCATTTGGGATAAGCCTTTATCTGAGCACCTATTTCACTTCATCGATAAGGGGAAGCTACAGCCAAAACCTGCAAAACCCGCTAGGAGCCAAGGGCATCCCGGTCACCAAGTTGATTGGTATTGTGCTTACCATCAGCATACTGGGCATGAAACTGATGGGTGACAAACTCTGAGAAAGCGTATTCAAGGCCTCATCGATGAGGAGCTAAGAGGTGAGGAGAATGGTTCTCAGGGATGATAATAGACTATCAATTACGGCATCCGCACTGGCAAGAAAGGAGGGTGTTAGCTATTTAGATTTTCTTTATTATTTTTGAACTACCTAATGATGATGTTTTAATTCTAACTTTTATGAAGTGGAATGAATGTTTTTATTGATTTGTGTGATGTTTATTGTGATTTCATTATGCATAATCATGGCACATTTATATTTGACATTGATTCAACTAATGCCATTCCATTCAATCTCTGAACTTTAGGGAATCCAAAGAAAATCTTGATAGCATCTGTTATGACTCTTGAAGAGAGATTAAAAAGAGAGGAAATAAAAAAAATGATGAAACAAAAGAGCCTTTGCCTGGACCTGGTATGGCATGCTGAACATTGACAAGGACATTATTGAGACCAATCTTACTTCCACGTGCCAACATGACTACGAACTGAATTTTGAAAGCCATTTCTTTGCATCCCCAACATCTGGGTTGCATATGGTGCTGCCAAATAGAATTAAACCCCGAGAACTACATCAGAAGTTGGACGAATAAAACTCAGGACCTTCACGAGAAACATATAATTCGTTAGAACAAAACTGTGTGACCCATTTCCTCCTGACCATTTGAAATGTGTACCCCAAAATCGATCAAGATTGACCTTTAACCATCCGGGACCCTTACAGCCAAATTTAGCAGGACAACTCTTTACCTTTCAACCAAAAAAAAAGAGCTAAAAACAAAACCAAAAACAAAACCAAAAACAAAAATAAATAAAAAAAAAGAGAAAAAAAAAGAAGAGAGAAAAACATACGTGCAAAAAAAAAAAGAAAAAATAAAAAAAGAGAAAAAAAAAAACCACAATCTTTGCCCTGAACCACCTGAGCCTAACCTGTAACCCAATCCCAACCACTAAGGCCTAGCTTGTGACCCTCAGCCAATCCCAACCACTAAAAGCCACTTCAGAAACTGCACCACCGAAGTCGACAAAAGCCAAGTGTGAGATTTCATATCCAAGCCCCAAATAAAGAACCCATCACCTCAACCAGTCTGCACAAGGGACAAGAACAAGATTTCGATACAAAAAAGAACCACTCTCCGAAGGAGCAGCTTTCTCGGCTAACGAAGATGGAAGAAAAAGCAATCAACACCGATGAACTGAAGGAGGGTCATGGCAGAGGCTAAATAAAGAATAAAAAAAATAAAATAAAAAAGAGAGAAAATATTCAATTAAGAAAACCCGCTAGGGTTGATTGAAAATAGGAGTCTGATGCTTACAAGATCCACTCTGAGATTAGATGTAATTTTGCATTCCGAATCCATGTTAAATGGTGATCATGTATGGAGAAATCATACTCAAATGTACTCAAACGAACACTTCGGTTTGGTGAGATCTTTTCAACCCCCTTTCATGTGTTTTATATTTGTTTGTAAATATTTGTTTTATTTATGCACGCGTGGGATAAAAGATCACAAAAATATTTTTATAATTAAATTTAAATTTTTACTAATAAAATCAGGACCAATGTCCCTTATTTTAGCCAAGAAATAAAAGATATCACAATAAAACGAAGAGTTAGTTTTCTCCAAAAATGGGATCACTCATCTCGGTTTTCCAACTCAACAATCAAGTGACTCTTCGAACCCTCTTTACATAAACACGAAGGGACCAATGCTCCTAAACCTTTAAACGAGCACGAAGGAACCAATGTTCCAATCCAAAATGAATATCCCGATTTATGTATGTTTTTCGTGTACTTGATTTTGTTTGATTGTTTTAAGGTTTAAGTTCATTTCTTTTTGGGCCCTTGTAATTAATTTTGGGGCAATATTATTTAATTTTGGGGGATTGTATTCCATCCCCATTTATATTCTTAATCTTCTTTCAATGGGGTTGTATTCCGCCCCAACTTTTCTTGTAATTGTGTGCTTGCATGTTTACCGCTTTCCTTAGTTACTTCATTTACCGCTTTCCTTATCGCTTTTCTTTATTTTCTTTACGTGCTTTTAATGCATCTTTAATTTAAATGCATTGATCATGTGAGCTGAGAGGTAGAATTTTAGGGAGTTAAGAACTCATTTATAATTAACCAAAGCATGAATAAGAGGGGAGTTCTGAACACCAATCTCTGGTCTTGACTAATAAGAGGTTAGAGACATTTCCCAATTCCTCGTGAATTGGGTGGCGACTCCATGATACCTCAAAGGTGCCCAAAGGTGCCATGGGGTTAGATGTTCCTTTCTAATGTTCTATTGGGAAGGAAGCGTCCAAAATGTCTCATGGTGCCCATGATCAAAAAGACGCGAACCGGTCCCTCGAATCCTAAAAGCGAATTCAGCGGGGGCCCTTGCTGGGTTCGGCGCGCGTCACACACTCTTAGAGACTTGAGCTCAATTTCAACTGGCAGAACTGCCTCTGTTCTATATACTAAAGAAAATGGCATCGTGCCTGTCGATATTCTGATGGTGGTTCTGTAGCCCTATAGTGTAAAAGGTAACTTTTCTGCCCAATCTTTGTAATTTTGTACCATTTTAACCAAAATTTTATTGACAATCTTGTTAGCTACTTCAACTGCTCCATTAGCTTAAGGTTGATAAGGGGAAGACTTATGGGGCTGTATTCCATACTTCTGTACTACCTGCTTAGTCTCAACTAAGAATTATACCCCATTATCAGACACGATATGATGTGGGAGGCCATACTTACATACCAAATTCCACTAAATAAATCCGGCTATGTCTCGGGCATCTACCTTCTTAAAAGATTTAGCCTAACCCATTTGGTAAAGTAATCAATGGAGACCATAATGAACCTGTGCCCATTAGAGGTGGTAGGGCGTATCTCCCCTATAATATCTATCCCCCAAGCTGCAAATGGCCATGGTGAAGATAAATTATGTAGTTCTGACACTAGCACATGCTTCGAATCTACATAATGTTGGCACATTGACATTGTTTTATAAACTTTGAACAGTCTGTATCCATAGTGATCTAATAGAACCCTTGGCGCATGATTTTCTTTGCTAAGGATAAGCCACTCATGTGAGCTCCGCAAACACCGACTGTGACGTGCGCCGAACCCCGTATCTTCCCGAAGGCTCGCCTTAGGGCTATCAGGAGAGGTTCATTGAAACTTGTAAGGTATTTATAAGTGCGTCTATTTTGGGCAACAAGGAGATTTCATGGAGACACCACCCAATAAAATATTGGGACAGTTCGTCTCGCCTCAGTGAGCCTAAGACGGCGCTGCTATGTCCATTTTGGGCAAGCCAGAGGGGTTTTGGAGGTCCCATCCTAATATAACATTATGATGGTCCTCACGCCTCGTGGAGCCTAGGACTATGCAAGTTAAAGCCTTTTTACGGGACACAAGAAATGTCTTGAAAGTCCCATTCCAATGGAACATCGAAATGGTCCTCTCGCCTCGTTGAGCCCAAAGACCAGAGATGGTTCGGGACTCCCCATTTATTCATACCTTTGGTTAAGTTTATAATTGAGTTTTGAATTTAGTATTCCATCCCATCTCTCATTCAATTTTCATGCAATTTAATTAAACGCACATGTCAAACACATAATAAAAGCGATAAATAAAATAACTGATAGCAAAATAAATTACAACAAAACTAGGTGCGGAATACAACCCCCATTCGTAAATAAAATACAATTCATACATAAATTGGGATATTTATTAAAAATGAGGACGTTGGTCCTCTCATGCATAATTAAAGAAAATAATTTTAAAATGACAATTTATTTTGGATGGAAGAAACTAGGATATTGGTCCCATTTTTATTTAGAAAAAACCAAATTAATTAAATAGAAATATTTTTGTGATTTGTTTTAATTAACGTGCATAAAGATAAAATTAAATAAACTTATTACAAATTACATATTAGAAATAAAATAATAAAAGAAAAAGAAATTAAAATAATAAAAATTAACAAATCAAATCCCAAATGGATCTTCAAATTTTCATGGGCTCCCACTTGGTATGGAAAAGACTCACACATAAAAATAAGTATTGAAAATAAAAGGAAAAAATTAAATAAAAGTGAAGTTAGTAAAAAATTAATTAAACATATAACATGAAAACAACTAAATTAAAGCAATAAAAATTGTATCATGTATGACAAGCCAATTAAAATGACATAATAAAAATATGCAATCTAATTAATTAACAATTTATCATGCATAAAAGATGACATGATAATAATAAAATTCAACATGCAAAAACAAGAATAAAATAATGATGATAGAATTTAACATGCATAAAAATACAAAATAACAACAATAACACCCAATCATGCATAAAAAGCAAAAGTAATTATAAAAAATCAGCATGCATAAAACATAAATAATAATAGTAATAATAAAATTAAACAAGAATAAGGATAATAATAATAATACTAATGATGATAATAACTACAATAATAATAACACAATAATAACAAAGAATATGAACAATAATAATAATAATAATAATAAAAGAAGATGAACAATTCAATTAAATATGGAAGAACAATATGAAAATAAAAATAAGCCAATTATGCTAAAACATGTTAAATGATAATACTAATAATATATGTGAACAAAAATGATGACAATGATATGAACATGAACAATTAAAGAAGAAATAAGAACAAGAAATAATAGTATGAACAATTATATAAAGAATAAGAAGTAAAAATATGAACAATTAAATAATAGATCTAAAATAATTTACATGATGATTAATTAAATAAAATCAAAATAATAAAAAAAAATAAAATGATAGAATTAAAAGAATTTACATGTTAATTAAATAACAACAAAAGAATGAAATTAAAATTAAATGAAGAAATTGAGCCAAGAATAATTACCCTCAAAATTTATCTTGAAGAAATGAAGGTAGATGATCCAATTCCTTGTCTTGATTTGAAGAATATAATTAGAAAAATAAAATATTGAAAGATGAATTTTACTCAAGAACAAACAATTAATTTATTTGTCTTAAAGTAAAAAAAATTGTTAATTGAAAAGAAGAAAATTTCCAAGAACAAAAATTATTCTTTTTGCCTTAAGAATTCACTTGGAAAAATCCTTTAGAAAAATTGAGAGAGTTTGGTTTGAGAGAAGAAAGAAGAAGAAAAATATTTTCTGAAGAAAAATATCCTCTCTTTTTCCTTCAAAATTCCCCTTTTATTTTTCCCCAAAAATTCTGATTTTTAATGAAATAATTAAATTGAATTAATTTCAATAAAAGCAAAAAACTGAAGAAAATCAAAAGTTAGGGATATAAAAAGTTTTAGCATTGAATTCTACAAAAAACAATTGAAGAAAAATCAATTTTTGGGGCCAAAATGACCAAAAACCGGAAAATGAGCGACCAAGGGGCGACAGACGGCAATCCGTCGCCAGTGTAGCGTGCTCGCTGGGCGCTACGCGTCGCCCAGCGCGCGCTCCTCCTGCGCGCCGGGGCGCTGCCGCAGCCCAACACTCGAGCGAAATATATATATATATATATATATATATATATATATATATATATATATTTTTAAATTTCTATAAAAACACAATAATTTAAAAACTAACTTTTTATCCCAAAATAATTTTTAAAACATTTTTAAAATTCATTTTTCTTCATTCCTAACAAATCAACACGACAAGGAAATTATCACTTCCAACTTTCATTCTTTTTGCCTATAAATCGGCACACTTAATTTCATCATCGGGTAATCCTGATCAAGGCTACTCGGGACCCGGTGTCTACAGTTGCCCCCAATTTTGGGGAGGCTAGTGTGTGGGTGCATAGGTGAGCCAAACTTCAGGAAAAGGAAAGAAGCGCGTACCTGAGGCTGCCTCCTTCCAGCTGCTCCCTCGGGAACAATGCTGTGATTCATCCTCTTGAGTTGCACTGAGTCGCTGATAAGACTACGAAGTGCTAGGGACCATCCTCAGACGGTGATGCGCCGAGTCGCTGACAAGACTACCAAACGCGAGAGATAAATCGCACCGAACTGCTGACAAGGCTACTAAAAGTGCGTTGCACGGAGTCGCTGACAAGACTACTAAACGTACAGGTGCTATCTGCAGATAGCGATGCGCCGAGCCACTGACAAGACTACTAAAAGCGCAAAATGAAAAATCGCACTGAGCCGCTGACAAGGCTACTAAAAGTGCGCTGCACGGAGTCGCTGACAGGACTACTAAACGTATAGGTGCTATCCGCAGATAGCGATGCGCCGAGCCACTGACAAGGCTACTAAAAGCGCACAAGAGAGATGCACCGAGTCACTACCAAGACTACCAAAAGTGCACGAAAGAATTACACTGAGCCACTACCAAGGCTACCAAAAGTGCACTGTTCCATCTTCTGATGATGCTGCGTCGAGTTGCTGACAAGACTACGAAACGCGAAACGCGAAACTTGCTCTTCTGAGCTGCACCGAGTCTGCTACAGACTACCAAAAGTGCACTGCACCGAGTCACTGACAAGACTACTAAAAGTGCAGGATTCCATCTTTGAATGGTGACTGTCTTCTTTTAGATATTTCCTGCAAAATTATGTGCACAAAAATACATACAAGAAAACATGTGTGTATGATATGAGATGCGAATGCTTGCAAGAATGTATAGACCATGCCCTAGGTGGCCCAGGGTGTGCTGAGGATATAGCTTGGTTGCTCCACCATGCCCCCGGAATCAAGAGGATTGTCATCTTGGCCTTAGGGATTCCGTCCCCAATAAGTTTTCTGAAAGAGACATCCAGTGCATCTTTGCCCCCTGACCAATGATCGTATGTCCAGGACTCTGACTCATGCATTATCTGACTGAAGAATGATCATCTGAAGTAATGTCGCCTTACTACTCCAAGCATCAAACGTCATTGCTTTAAAAAGTAGTGCGTCCCTTGTGGATTTTCACACTAGCTTTTCTTTGTTGGAAATGCGTCCCTTTAGGGATTTTCACATAACCCTTTACCTAACTTTTGCCTGGAATGGACCCAACTTAAACAAGCGGCTTTTTATTTTGTCATCATATTTTTTTTTGTAGGGCAGACTGCCTGTATCCAGGTTTTCACCCTGCCCTTTGGCCTAACTTTTGCTTAGAGAGCCAGTTACGGTTTTCATCTCTAAGGCCTCTTTTTTTTTCAAGATATTTTTATCTTTTTTTTTTATTTTTTTTTATTTTTTAAGCTGCAAGAGAAGGCTATTATCAAAACCACCACTAAGAGTGAATAGCACATATCTGCTTAGGCACCTTCAGACAGAATGATTAGACAATAGTCATTAGATGAATAAGTGATATATTTTTTATGGCAGAACTAGAAGAACAATGTAAACTGTATTCTTTTATTCATTGCAAAATTGAGTACATTTCTATATGATTTCATCATACATGATCCTTATCTAACAAGAATTCAAAAGCAAAAGGCTACACCTAATCTCGGAATGGATCTTGTAAGCATCAAACCCCTGTTATCAATCGGCCCTTTCGGGTTTTCTCGATTGAACATTTTCTCTCAGCCCTTAATTTTTGCCCAGGATGCCTTTTCTTGGTTTTCACCCTGACAGGGCGCCCAATTTTAACAAGGCCGCCTTTTTTCGGTTTTCAACCTGCGGGGCATTTATTCTCTTCTTTTCATTTTTTGGTCTTTAGCCATGGAACCTTTTTAGTCTATCGACATTGACCGGGTTTTTAAACTCATTCCCATCGCTGTCCGCCAAGATTGCTGCTCCCTTTGTTAATAACTTTTTCAAAATGAACGGGCTTTCCCAGGTTGGCCTGAATTTTCCTCGTATGTCTGGCACTCCCGGCCTCATCATCTTAAAGATCAAATCCCCTTCTTTAAATGGGTGCTTCCGTACCTTCTTACCAAAGGACCGAGCTAGTCTCTTCTGATAAACCTGATTGTGATAATAGGCTCTCAACCTATCTTCATCCAACAGATTCAACTGCAACAATCGCTATTGTGCCCATTCTGTCTTTGGAATCTCGACTTCCATGACTACCCTTAAAGATTTCAGCTCAATTTCAACCGGCAGAATTGCTTCGGTTCCATATACCAGGGAGAAAGGTGTTGCTCCCGTAGAGGTTCTGACTGTGGTTCTATAACCCCAGAGTGCAAAAGGAAGCTTTTCCGCCCAATCTTTATAGCTCTAAACCATCTTGGCCAATATTCTTTTCACATTCTTGTTCGCCGCTTCAACCGTACCATTAGCTTGAGGACGGTAAGGAGAAGACTTGTGATGCTGGATTCTATACTTCTGAAGCATCTGTTTAGTTTCTGCTAAGAATTGCACCCCATTATCAGATACAATATGGTGTGGGAGGCCATATCTGCATATCAAATTTCGCTCGATGAACTTAGCCATATCACTAGCATCAATCTTCTTGAAAGATTCAGCTTCGACCCACTTGGTGAAATAATCAATGGCAACTACGATGAACCTGTGCCCATTAGACGCTGTAGGACGTATCTCGCCTATGATATCTATTCTCCAAGCTGCAAATGGCCATGGAGATGTCAAATTATGTAGCTCTGAAACTGGGACATGCCTTAAATTCGCGTATTGCTGGCATAACTGGCATTGCTTCATATATTTTGAACAATCCGTATCCATTGTGAGCCAATAGAATCCTTGGCGCATGATCTTCTTTGCTAAAGCTAATCCATTCATGTGAGCTCCACAAACTCCGGCATGAACCTCTTCCATAATCTTTTCAGCTTCTTTCTCCACCAAACACCTTAACTGGATGCCATCAGCTTGCCTTTTATACAAGGTGCCATTTACACTGATGAACTGAGTGGACAACTTTCGAATCATCCTTTGGTCTTTCTCGGTGGCTTCTTCTGGAAAAACTGACCGTTCCAAATAATTCTAAATGTCATAGTACCAAGGGTTTCCATCGGTGGCCCCAACATCCATCACCTGCTCAGCTTCAAAATAAGGCTTTTCCGAGCTAGAGATTAGCATGGATTTCATAGTAACCCCTGTTGGATTATCCCACATGGACACCAATGTCGCGAGAGCATCGGCTAATTGATTTTCATCCCTGGGGGTGAAGTGAAAAGTGCAAGTCTTGATCTGGCTACTCAACATTTTCAAATGCTTCACATAAGGTAACAGCCTCTCTTCCTTAACCGACCATTTCCCTCTGATCTGATGGATTACTAATGAAGAATCTCCGAAGACTTCTGCGGTCTTTGCCCCTAGAGCCAGCAATGCTTCCAATCCGAAGATGAAAGCTTCATATTTTGCTTCATTATTGGTCGCCTTGTACCTCAACTTTTTGGCTAATGCCAGCCTTTCACCATCCGGGGTCATAAGAACGATCCCTGCTCCTGCCCCTTTACTGTTAACTGCCCCATCAAAGAACAATTGCCACCCTTATACTGCTATGGCCATGACATTTTCATCTGGGAAATTGTATTCGAATTGGTCTCCCTCAATAGGATGCTCAGCCAAGAACTCAGCTACAGCTCTTCCTTTAATGGTTTTCCTGGTGATGTATTCGATATCGAACTCTTGCAATAGTAGTAACCACCTTCCCATCTTTCCTAGTAGAGAGGGCGCTTCCTGAAGATACCTGAGCGGGTTATGCTTGGCAATCGCTTACACACTGAAGGAATGAAAGTACTGCCGCAACTTCTTAGAAGCCCAAATAACCGCTAAGCAAATCTTTTCCACTTCCACATATTTGGCTTCATATGTTAGGAATTTCTTGCTAAGATAGTAAACAGCAAACTCCACCCCAAAGTCATCCTCCTGGGCCATCATGGCACCCACTGAATTGTCTTCTATCGGGGTTAATTACTTCGGTGGTCACTGAACTTTAAGGGTTGTAACGATTTGGTCACTGAACTTCAATTTGTAACAATAAAATAATACATCTTTTATTTTTTAACGAAAAAATCAAAATGATCGGAAATGGCAACCGGCACGTGACCTATTAGCAAAATGAACGTTAGATTTTTTGCCACGTCGGATCTGACATGGATCCGACGTGGCTTTATGGTTAAAAAAAATCAATTTTCACTGTCTTTAAGCAGCTCCCGTTTGCCGCCAAAACCGGATTTCCGATCATTTTGATTTTTTCGTTACAAAATAATAGATGTATTATTTTATTGTTACAAATTGAAGTTTAGTGACCAAATTGTTACAACCCTTAAAGTTCAGTGACCACCAAAATAATTAACCCTCTTCTATCGCTAGATACAGGATTAATGGTTTGGCATGTCGTGGTGGTCTTAAAACTGAAGGATTCAGGAGATAATCCTTAATAGTATCAAAAGCCAATTGACAATCATTATTCCACACCACCGGCTGATTCTTCCTAAGAACTTAAAGATGGGCTCACATACTGAAGCCAGCTTGGCAATAAACCGGCTGATGTACTGAAGTTTTCCCAGGAAACTTCTAACCTCTTTCTCTTTTTGAGGCACTGGCATCTCTCTGATGGCCCTGACCTTGTCGGGATCTACTTCAATTCCTCTCTGGCTTACTACATGGCCCAATAGCTTACCCGAGGTAACTCCAAAAATGCACTTCTTGGGATTGAGGCGCAGATCATACTTATTAATCCTTTGAAAGAACTTTTCCAAGGCCTCGAAGTGACCTTCTCTGGTAGCTGACTTGATCATCATGTCGTCAACATACACCTCCACTTCCTTGTGGATCAAATCATTGAGAACTCTAGTGGCCATCCTCTGATAGGTCGCTCCTGCGTTCTTTAGTCCGAAAGGCATAACTTGGTAAGCAAATGTACCCCATTCGGTGATGAAGGCTGTCTTAATCCGATCCACTATCTTGTTAAGTATTTGATTGTACCCTGCATACCCATCTACGAAGCTGTACATCATGCAAGCAGCGACACTATCTACCAGCACATCAATATGAGGCAGAGGAAAATCATCTTTCGGATAAGCTTTATTCAGGTCCCGATAGTCCACACGTACTCAAACTTTTCCATCCTTTTTAGCCACAGAAACTACATTAGCCAGCCACGTCGGGTATTTAACCTCCAGTAGAAACTTAGCCTCAATCTGCTTATGGATCTCCTCTTTCACCTTCTGAGCCCATTCTGGCCTAAGTCTTCTGAGCTTTTGCTTGACCGGTTTACTCTCTGGGTAAGTTGGAATGGCATGTTCGGCTACATCTCGATCAATCCCCAGCATGTCCTCGTAGGTCCAGGCAAAGACTTTTTCATATTTTTTTAATATTCTCTCAAATTTTAGCCTCTCCTCAGGAGTTATGTCTGATGCTATCAAGATTTCCTTTGGATTCTCCAAAGTTCCAAGATTAAATGCAGTCGTGCTAGTTGAGTTAATGTCAAAGATGAATGCATCATGATCATGAGAAATAAAATTATCAGAAACATCACACAAGTAAGCAAAGTTATTCATCTCATTGATGTAATAAGAAACATTAACATTATCATTAAAAAGTTCAGGCATAAAAATAGTATCTAAGTAACTATTGCCTTCATCTTCTGTCCATGATGATGTTGCAGCAGACTGGGCTTTGACTTCTTGGCTTGGTGGAGGCTTTTCAACTACCTCCGATGAGATCTCCAAATCTTCAAACTTCAGCTCTGGCTCTACCATCTTTTCCTTTCCCTTCAACTTGGTAGCTAACAGCTTATAAGTGAAAACCTCCTCGGGCCCATCCCTGTCCCAGACACTGCACTGAGTCATGATCGCCTCATCCCAGAAGTTCTCTGCAGACTTGATAACTCCAACATCCTAGTCAAAGACATCATTGAAAATTTCAAACCCCGGAATGATCTTCCCATCCACCCACTGAGGCTCTTCTTCTCCAGTATAAGCACAGACCGAAGATGAGGGAACAAAACTCTCTGAAATGTGGGGAATCTTCTCTGACACTTTTTGCCTGCCATGTTCTCCTTTGTAACCCAGACCCTTCCGATCCTTCTGGCCTTGTGTTGTGATGGCATCTTGCAACCCCTGTGAATTTTTACCCAATCCGGCCCCTGGGAGGAAGTGCATCTTCTTCATCATGCTCATCACCTGAGGGCTACCTGCCAAGCCCTGCTCCTCACCAATAACTGATACGTGGAAGCCACTAAATGGCTGATTAGAGATCCCCAAGGCAGACACTTGGTTCTCTCTTGCTGCTTTAATGGTCACCACCTCCCCTTCATGAGGTATCTTTACCATTTGGTGTAGGGTGGACGGCACTCCTCCCAATTTATGGAACCACGGTCTTTCCAGTAGGGCTGAGAAATTTACTGGGATAGGCAAGACCACAAACTCTGCCTCCGTCTCAATAGGCCCAGTCCTAACTAGAGCTCTGAATGTTCCCGATGCCTGTCTTCGAGAATTATTGTAGGCTGTGATGGTCAGATCAGACTTACTCAATATACTCTCGTCTAGCCCAAAAGCCTGAAGTGCCACTAGGGGGCAAACATTTATGGATGACCCATCATCAACCATAACATAAGCGGTGTTCTTGCCGTTAATTTGAGCCTTGATGTGTAGTGGTCGGTTGTGATTGCGGCCTTCAGTTGGCAAATCTGTGTCAAAAAATACCAGTCTTTCCCCTGATCCCCCCTTGACGAGATCTAGCAGCTCAGATGGAGAAATTGTGGTGGCTACGGTGGACTCACTCAATGCCTCAACTAACTTCTGTCTATAAGAAGGGGACTGCCTTAGAAGGTCCCAAATAGATATCTGAGCCGTGGTCTTTTTCAGCTGCTTTATTATAGAATTTTCTTCCGGCTCCTTCTCTACAGGTGCTTGCACTGAGTCCTGCTGCTTCTCAACTTTGGGGACCACTCTCCCACTTCTTGTTACAGCCCCAACTCTCTCATCCTCTTTTGAATCCCATGGATCCACGAACTTTCCATCTTTCTCCTCATCATTTTCATCTCCACTCTCACTAGTGGACCAACAGTCTATCGTCGCCACGGGAATCCCTTCTTCACTTGCCTCAGGGCGAGTGATAGCGACGTATTCATTGCCATATAAATCCTGTAATACATACCATTCAGGTAGGCTCGACCTAATCATGAAGACAGGCGGTGGTACAGCATTGAAATTAGACTTCTTCTTGCTCTCCCTCTTTTCAGGATCGGTGATCTGCTTATTATCGATCAGATCCTGAATCTGGTGCCTCAGCCTGAAGCAATTGTCTGTCAGATGACCCGTATGTTGGTGAAAGGCACAGTATTCGTTCTCTTTATGCCCCGGTTCCCCTTGGATCCTAGCTGGCCTAGGTGGTAGGGATTGTAGTTTCCCCTCCTTCATCAACCTCTTCAATACCCAAGACAAAGGCCTACCCAAATTCGAGAAGTACCTCTGATTCATTCCTATTGCCGATACCTCAGCTGTCTTCCCACTTCTATTACCACTGCTGGAACTAGCTGACTTGGTTGCACTTTGATTGTTGTAGCCCTTCTTAGCATAAGCCTCACTGCTTGCCCTTCTGGCCATATATTCTCCTTCTGCCTCTATAGCAATGTCTTTCAAGGACTCCCAATCTTTCAGCCCCTTCATTTTAAGTCCATCTCTCAGATATGGGCTAGCATTCCGAATGAAAAACCGGATCTGATCGGGTGTATCAGGTTTGCGCTTCATCTCTATAACCCGGTTCCTCCACCGAGTGAGATATTCATGAAAAGACTCCCCAGCCTTCTGCTGTAGCAGGTCTAGATCCTTCATTGTGACCTCCATCCGGGTACTGCAATCGTATTGCTTTAGGAACTCTTCAGTCAACAGGTCCCAATCTTCTTTGGACCTCCTGTCCAGCCCATGGTACCAGTCAATAGCAGCTCCTGTAAGACTCAAGCAAAAGTACTCTATCTTCTGCTTTCTTGTTAAAGTTATCCCCTTCATAACTAATGAATACTGCTTGATGTGTGTAGCAGGGTCAGAGGTGCCGTCAAATTTTGGGATATCAGGCATCTTAAAGTTCTGGGGGACCAGATCATCCCCATCCAACTCACGATCCTCCGGGTTCATTTCCCTTCCTACCGTCATCATCCTTGTCATAGCCTCAAATTTCTCCTCCATCTTCCTCCACATCGCTTCCTCTAGCTTGGGCGACTTTCCTTTTGCCACCATCTGTTCCTCTTGCTCATCTTTCCAGAGGTCAACCTCAGATCTCGGGCCTTCTCTATGCTTAAAAGGTGCTGGTGCTCTTTGCTCAACCACAGGTGGGTCAACTACAGTAGGGGGATCCTCCCTAACAACCCCTTGTTCATCTGGCCCCCTAATAGGAGCAGTAGCAACTTGTTGCCCAGCTATGGTAGTGGTAAGATTGCCCATCATAGCCATCATTCTAGCCTCAAACTCTTCCATTTTTCTCCCCACTTCCTCGGCAATAATTGCCCTGGTTGCATCAAACCCACTGGCTGGATTAGACATACTTGATAATTCTGAAGAGAAAGTCTCACTACCCTCTGAAAGAGAATCTGAACTCTGATATGACACTAGCTCTGGTAATCCCAAGAGTGAAATCCTTCTCAACCGACCGTCGGGACCCCTAAACCACCCGGGCGAATCTATGATGGCTAAAAAAAATACATCTCGTTAGGATGATGCATGATTGAAATGCAATGCATGGTCGTGCTGATGCAATATAGACAAACACATGCAAGCAGATAGATCCTTCCAACCTTATTGCCCCCAGACACGAGGTAGCATAGTCTCTTTCCTAGGTGGGCTTTATCCAAGGGTTAACGGGGAACCCTTTAGATGTGTATGGTGCACGGTGGAAAACCGATAGCATAATAGCTCTTATTTAACGTACACACGTATGAGTGTTTGGCCATTATGTATTTAAACACCTCAATTAAATTAAGATGGGCCTACCGGGGCATGAAAGCCTTTGATAGAGACCATTTAATTTAACTGATTTTGTTCAATATATGATGGCCCAGGTAGCAAGCACGGTATTATGGTACATTTCACCTAGTGGAAGTATCTATTGCCATTACATGAGCTTTGGTCAAAGGTAGTGATACTTTAGGGCTACCCAAGTATGGTCCCTGCCAACGGGTCTAACTCATCACGAGCATAACGACCGATTGGGTCACCATTTGATATACCATAAGGTACGAGGCTTGGGCTGGTGATTATCCTTAACACTTTCCCACATTGAGTAAGGTTATGCTTCGAGAATGCACCGGGGTTAAAATAGGGACCAAACTAGCATAATCTAAGGCTCTAGCATGGATCCAATGTAATTTCGAAAAGAGATAAAATTTCTAAATTAAAACTTAATCATAAATTTTAACCAAGGTACTTTTGAAGGGAAGTCTCTTATTAGTCCCCAATGGAGTCGCCACTGTGACACACGCCGAACCCCGTATCTTCCCGAAGGCCCGCCTTAGGGCTATCAGGAGAGGTTCATTGAAACTTGTAAGGTATTTACAAGTGCGTCTATTTTGGGCAACAAGGAGATTTCATGGAGTCGCCACCCAATAAGACATTGGGACAGTTCGTCTCACCTCAGTGAGCCTAAGAAGGTGCTGCTATATCCATTTTGGGCAAGCCAGAGGGGTCTTGGAGGTCCCATCCTAATAGAACATTAGGATGGTCCTCTCACCTCGTGGAGCCTAGGACTATGCAAGTTAAAGCATTTTTACGGGACACAAGAGGTGTCTTGGAAGTCCCATTCCAATGGAACATCGAAATGGTCCTCTCGCCTCGTTGAGCCCAAAGACCAGAGATGGTTCGGGACTCCCCATTTATTCATACCTTTGGTTAAGTTTATAATTGAGTTTTAAATTTAGTATTCCATCCCATCTCTCATTCAATTTTCATGCAATTTAATTAAACGCGCATGTCAAACACATAATAAAAGCGATAAATAAAATAACTGAAAGCAAAATAAATTACAACAAAACTAGGGGCGGAATACAACCCCCATTTGTAAATAAAATACAATTCATACATAAATCGGGATATTTATTAAAAATGAGGACGTTGGTCCTCTCATGCATAATTAAAGAAAATAATTTTAAAATGACAATTTATTTTGGATGGAAGAAACTAGGACATTGGTCCCATTTTTATTTAGAAAAAAACAAATTAATTAAATAGAAATATTTTTGTGATTTTTTTTTAATTAACGTGCATAAAGATAAAATTAAATAAACTTATTACAAATTACATATTAGAAATAAAATAATGAAAGAAAAAGAAATGAAAATAATAAAAATTAACAAATCAAATCCCAAATGGATCTTCAAATCTTCATGGGCTCCCACTTGGTATGGAAAAGACTCACACATAAAAATAAGTATTGAAAATAAAAGGAAAAAAATAAATAAAAGTGAAGTTAGTAAAAAATTAATTAAACATATAACATGAAAACAATTAAATTAAAGCAAACAAAATTGCATCATGTTTGACAAGGTAATTAAAATGACATAATAAAAATATGCAATCTAATTAATTAATAATTTATCATGCATAAAAGATGACATGATAATAATAAAATTCAACATGCAAAAACAAGCATAAAATAATGATGATAGAATTTAACATGCATAAAAATACAAAATAACAACAATAACACCCAATCATGCATAAAAAGCAAAAGTAATTATAAAAAATCAGCATGCATAAAACATAAATAATAATAGTAATAATAAAATTAAACAAGAACAAAGATAATAATAATAATACTAATGATGATAATAACTACAATAATAATAACACAATAATAACAAAGAATATGAACAATCAAATACAACAACAATAATAATAATAATAATAATAATAATAATAATAATAATAATAATAATAATAATAATAATAATAATAATAATAATAATAATAATAATAATAAAAGAAGATGAACAATTCAATTAAATATGGAAGAACAATATGAAAATAAAAATAAGCCAATTATGCTAAAACATGTTAAATGATAATACTAATAATATATGTGAACAAAAATGATGACAATGATATGAACATTAACAATTAAAGAAGAAATAAGAACAAGAAATAATAGTATGAACAATTAGATAAAGAATAAGAAGTAAAAACATGAACAATTAAATAATAGATCTAAAATAATTTACATGATGATTAATTAAATAAAATCAAAATAATAAAAAAAAATAAAATGATAGAACTAAAAGAATTTACATGTTAATTAAATAACAACAAAAGAATGAAATTAAAATTAAATGAAGAAATTGAGCCAAAAATAATTACCCTCAAAATTTATCTTGAAGAAATAAAGGTAAATGATCCAATTCCTTGTTTTGATTTGAAGAATATAATTAGAAAAATAAAATATTGAAAGATAAATTTTACTCAAGAACAAACAATTAATTTATTTGTGTTAAAGTAAAAAAAATTGTTAATTGAAAAGAAGAAAATTTCCAAAAACAAAAATTATTCTTTTTGCCTTAAGAATTCACTTGGAAAAATCCTTTAGAAAAATTGAGAGAGTTTGGTTTGAGAGAAGAAAGAAGGAGAAAAATATTTTCTAAAGAAAATCCTCTCTTTTTCCTTCAAAATTCCCCTTTTATTTTTCCCCAAAAAATCAGATTTTTAATGAAATAATTAAATTGAATTAATTTCAATAAAAGCAAAAAATTGAAGAAAATCAAAAGTTAGGGATATAAAAAGTTTTAACATTGAATTCTACAAAAAAAAAATTAAAGAAAAATCAATTTTTGGGGCCAAAATGACCAAAAATCGGAAAATGGGCGACCAAGGGGCGACAGGGGCGAGGGACGGGCCCTGCGCGTGGCCAATCCCTCGCCAGCGCAGCGCCCTCACACGTCGCGCGCGCTGGGCGCTGCGCGTGGCTCAGCGCGTGGGCGAGGCGCTACGGCTCGCGCCCGCGCACCTGGGCGCTGCGGCGCGCGCCCAACGTTGCCGCAGCCCGACACTCGCGCAAATATATATATATATATTTTAAATTTTTATAAAAACACAATAATTTAAAAACTAACTTTTTATCCCAAAAACATTTTTAAAATATTTTTAAAATACATTTTTCTTCATTACTAACAAACCAACACGATAAGGAAATTATCACTTCCAACTTTCATTTTTTTTGCCTATAAATCGGCACACTTAATTTCATTATCGGATAATCCTGATCAAAGCTACTCGGGACCCGGTGTCTACACCGGCATAGACTTCTTCCATAACCCTTTTAGCTTTTCGATCCTTTTTAGAAGCCTCTTCCAGGAATACTGACCTCTCCAGGTAATTCTGAACATCATAGTACCAAGATTTTCCATCAATTACTTTGACATCCATCACCTATTCATGTTCAAAGCAAGGCCTTTTCGAACTTGAGATCAACATGGGCTTCATAACCATTCCTTCTGGGTTATCCCACATGGAACTAGAGTTGCAAGGGCATCGGCCAACTGATTCTCATCTCTCGAGACAAAATGGAAAATGCAAGTTTTAAACCGACTGCTTAACATGTGGAGGTGCTTTACATATGGTACCAATCTTTCTTCTTTAATGGACCGATCTCCTCGAATCTGATGGATCACTAAAGATAAATCTCCAAAAACCTCTGTAGATTTTGCCCCTAGGGCCAAAAGAGCCTCTAAACCGAAAAGACATGCTTCGTACTCGGATTCGTTGTTAGTAGCTTTATATCTCAGTTTCTTAGCTAGTGGTAACTTTTCACTATCTGGGGTTATTAGAATGATCCCAACACCTGCCCCATTATTATTAACTACTCCATCAAAATACATCTGCCATGCCTAAACTGTAATGGCCATGACATCTTTGTCTTGGAAGTTGTACACGACCGGGTCTCCTTCAATAGGGTGATCAACTAGGAATTTAGCTATAGCTCTCCCTTTAATGGTTTTCCTAGTGATGTATTCTATATTAAACTCTTGGAGCAGTATTAACCACCTACCCATCTTTCCTAACAAAGAAGGCATTTCCTGAAGATATCTCAGAGGATTTTGTTTAGCGACTACCTGAACCCTGAATGAGAGGAAATAGTGTACTTGACCAGGTTTGATGTTTGATGTTTGCAGCGAAACAAGAGCAGATTTTCTCATCGATTGCTTGAAAAAAGAATTAAGAAAGCTTGGATCAAAGCTTTCTGTCACCAAAATTTGAAGTTTAATTTTTAGAAAATAAGTGATGAATTGAATCTTAAACACAAAGAATTAATTTCTTTGGCTTAAGAACAATTAGAATTATTCGAAAAAACTTTAACTCTCAAAAATCATTTTCCAGAATCTCTTTTTGGTCGCCGTTGTAATGCTCCCCCCTTTTAATGGTTCTAAAATTTTCCTTTTATATGATCCTTGAAAAATTAGGTTTTAGGAGTTTTAATCCCCCTCAAAATCCTTAATTATCCCTTAAAAATCAAGTTTTATCCTTTTCAAAATCGTAAAAAAGGAATTTGAGTTTAATTGTGACTCAAAACCAGAGACTAGAAAAAACGGAGTCCTAGTGAGGTAGGAGACATGCGAGGTGTGGCCCTCATGCTGGAGGCCGTGCCTCGCAGGCGCGAGGTGTGGCCTCGCACTGGGAGGCCACACTTCGCGCACTGGAGGCAGCGCGAGGCGAGGCCCTGCTCTCAACCCCTCATGAGCTTGCGCGCAGGCGCTACGCCTCACGCACGCTGCCTGCAGGCACCGCGCCTCATGCACGCTACCGGTAGGCACTGAGCTTCGCACGCTGCGTAGGCCACGCAACGGTAGGCCATCGAAAATCCCCAAAAATCAAAATAAAAAATAATTTTTATTTAAAAAGAAGGTTTCGACAAGGAAATCATCACTTCTAACCCTTTTGCCTGTGAACAAGCATCATTTTCATCATTAGATAACCTTGGTCTAGGCTGTTTTAGGACTTGGTATCTACACCCGGTTTTTTCATCGGGTTAGATACTTGTGAAATGACTTCCCAGACTTCTGCTGTAAGAGTTCAAAATCTTTCAACGTCACCTCCATCCTCGTACCGCAGTCATACTGCCTGAGGAACTCTTCTGTTAATAGGTTCCAGTCTTTCTTAGTTCTCGAGTCTAGCCCAAGGTACCAGTCCATTGCGAGACCTATCAGGCTCAAGCAGAATTACTCTATCTTCTGCCTCTTGGTTAAAGTAATACCCTTCATTACCAACAAGTACTGCTTTACATGCGCGGTGGGGTCCATAGTGCCGTCAAATTTTGAAATATGCGGCATCTTGAAATTTTGAGGGATCAGATCTTTTCCCTCCAACTCTTTATCCTCGGGGTCAGCATTCGGGACATTGCCTCAAATTTCTCTTCCATCTTCTTCCAATTGGCTTCCTCTGTTTGAGGTGCCTTCTCTCTTACCGACACAGGCTCCTCATACTCATCCTCTTTCAAGTCATCTTCTATCCTGTGGGCTACTCCTTTTCTCTGCCTCGCAGACGTGGTAGCCTTTAAATCCACTGGTGGTGGACGAACCTCCTCAGGTGGATCTTCTCTAACCTCCTCCTGTTCATTTTCTCTCATAGGAGGGGCATTTGGGTTTGGCCCAGCAGGTGGTGCCATAGCTACCATCATGGCCATCATTCTATTCTCAAACTTCTCAAATCTTCTACCAACTTCCTCAGCTATCAGTGCCCTGGTGGCATTGGTTCTCTCTGTGGGTTAGCCATTTCACTTTCTATAGAGAATTGAGATGAGGTCGCTTCACTACTCTCGAAAAGTGACTCCGAATATTCCACCCTTTCTAGTAGCTCAAAGAATGAATTTCTATATAGCAGCCCATAGGGACCTCTGGACCACCTGGGTAGATCTATGATGGCTGCAAAACATACTGAGTCAGGATGATGCATGAATGACATATGATGTATGATAGTGCTATGCAGCATCCATAACCACATACAAGCAGATATACCCTTCTAACCTTGTTACTCTTACACACGAGGTTGCATAATCTCTTTCCTAGGTGGGCTTAATCCATGAGTTAATGGGGAACCCAATGGACGTGTATGGTGCACGGTGGAAAATCAGCAACAAAACATCTCTTGTCTAATGAACATACATATGGATTATGATTATTGTGTATCCAAGTAGTCAGAATAAACTAGCATGGGCCTATCGGGGCAAGAAAGCCTTTGATTAGGTGGCCAACCAACTTATTTGGGTCTGCCCAATACAAAGCGATCCATACAACAAGCATAGTATTATGGTTCATACCACCTAGGGGAAGTATCTACTTTCATTATATGAGTTTTAGCTAAGGTTATGATACTTTAGGTCTGCCCAAGTATGGTCCCTACCGACGGGCCTAGCTCATCACGAGCATAACGATCAATTGGGTCTCCATTTAATATACCAAATGGTATGAGGCTTGAGCTGGTGATTATCCTTGACACTTCCCTACATTGAGTGAACATAGGGTCATGCTTCAGGAACGCATTGGGACTAAAAGAGGGTGCAAACTAGCGTAGATCCAAGGCTCTAGTGATATGTAATGCAATTTTGAAAAGGGATAAAATTTTAAATTAAAACTCAATTATATGTTTTAACCAAGCTACTTTCGAAGTGAAGTCTCATTTAAGTCCCCAGCGGATCTTTTAGGGTGTTCAATAGAGGTTCATAAGACTTATAAAAGATTACAAGAGCATCTATTTTGGGCAACAAGGAGGTATTTTGGAGTCGCCACCCAATAAAATATTGGGAAGGGTCGTCTAACCTCACTAAGACTAAGACAGCGCATGTGTAATAACCCAATACCGGGTTAGTCATAAATAGTATTTTTTTAGAGTGAATAGTATTTTTAGGGTGAATAGTACTTTCCCGAATCGAAAAATATTTTATTAGACCATTGGGTAGAGCTCATCAATACGAGTCCGTAGGCGCAAATTTCGTATCAATCGGAGGTCAAACGAGTCCGGAATGGCTGAAACAGTAAATAAGTATTTACTTCGGATGAAAAGTGGGCCTAAGTGGGACCCACTTAAAAGTAAAAGGTGGGTCCAGGTGGGACCCACTAAACAGTAAAAGTGGGCGAGGTGGGACCCACTAAACAGTAAATATGGGCCTGTGACGCGCGTCGGATCCCCGCGGCCGCCCATGGGACCGCCAGCTTGAGGGCGATCGGGGCATTTGTGGGTCCGTTGACAGCTTGCAATAAATCGCAAGTGCGTCTATGTTGGGCAACAAGGAGGTTTCATGGAGTCGCCACCCAATAGAACATTGGGAAAGTTTCTCTCGCCTCGGAGAGCCTAAGACTGCGCTTAGTATCCATTTTGGGCCAGCCAGAGGGGTCTTGGAAGGTAAACCTCTCGCCCTAAGGAGCCTAGGATTAACGCTAAAGTCTCGTGACACAAGAGGTGTCTTGGAGGGTAGACCTCTAGCCTCTTTGAGCCCAAAGACCAGAGCTGGGTTCGGGATTTCTCATCTATTTCTACCTCGATTATTTTATGATCAAATTTTAATTATCATTAATTCGCTCTCTCTCCACACGATGCAATTAATCAAAGGCGCATTTATTCATATTCGGAAAGCCATAAATGGGCAAGTAAATAGCAAAACAATAAATTACAATAATACAAGGAGCGGAATACAACTCCCTTTTGTAAATGTGCAATACATACACGAATCGGGACATTGCTTATTTTGAGGACTTTGGTCCTCGCATGCATCATTATTAAAATTGGATGTTTTTTTATTGTGATGATTTTTATTGGATAAAAATAGGACATTGGGTCCTTGCGTTTATGTAAACCTCATTTTATTGAATATAAAACATTGATCCATTTTTATACTTAACGAGATACAAAAAGGGTATATCCACGTACATACTAACAATTAATGAATAAACGAATAAAGAAAATGAGCAAGAAGGTTAGGAAACTAAACTGGACGAAATCCTCTGAATATGGTAGATAGCCTCTTGAGCTCAGGATGGTCCAAGAAAATCAATATACACTCACAGAAAGTTAAAAGATGTCAATATAACAAGAATCAACATAAATGAAGCCAAAATAACTTGAAAGATATGGAAAAGATTTGAAAATGTGGAGACAGGACCCAGCGACGGCCTTTCTTAGGTGACCGACGGGCGTCAGTCAAGTTGACCGACATGTCCGTTGCTCACTCAAGTGGAAGAGCTTCTGTGAGTGGGGTGACCGACGGGCGTCGGTGATGAAGACGACCCATCGGTCACCACTGTCTCCGAAAAAAACAGTAAAAAAAACTCTTTTTAAAGCCAAAAAGGGGTTTTATCACAAAATGAGATGAAAAGAGTCAAAATAAAGAAAAATAATAACGAAATAAGGAACAAAGATGAAATGATATGGAGAATGAGTCCGGAATATTTACCCTCAGATAATGCTTAAGTGAGATTCTTGTGTCGATTAGAGCCCCGCGCGTTCCACGAGAAGCAAAATGAAGGACCAAAAAAAAGGAAAATGGATTATTTCCTCCTTAACCCCTCAAAAGATTGACTTTGGAATCAAAATTCAAAGAAAACTAATTGATTTTAGTTTCTTTGTAATGATTTTGATCCTCTAATTAAAAGAAATTCTTTAGTGAATGTGTTTGCTGAAAGAGAGAGAAAATATGCTTGAATTTTGGCAAAGTTTCCCCTCTTGAAAATTTTTGGAACCCTTTTTGAGTGAAAATTCGAAACTTTTATAGGCCAGGCACGACCGACGGGCGTCGGTGTATGGAGGCGGGCGTCGAAAGAATCCTTCTGACACAAGGATTCATCCGACGGCCCTGCCACTTCCACGGACGGGCGTCGGAAAGGTTGTGTGCTCCGGGAAATCAGGCGGCGTTCTGGCAGGGGCGGTGCCTTCCGACGGGCGTCGGAAAATACCACAGGCCGTCTGTGACCCTAAGCGACGGGCTGGCCTTCACAGACGGGCTGGCCATCTGTGGAGGAAAACATGCCTTTTTGACTCGAAAACTCCCTGTTCCCCCCCCCCCCCCCCCCCCCCCCTTCTGCCTATGAAAGGTGAAAAGACTCATTTCTCGTGGAGCATGGGACTAAAACTTACAAATCCAAACCACTTATACAGGCTCGGATACTGATTTCATCATAGGGTAATCTCTGATCCGGACCACTCCGGGACACGGTGCTTACAGTTACCCCCAGTTTTGGGGAAACTAGTGTACAAGCGCCTAGATAAGCAAAAACTCAGAGAAAGGACAGAAAGAAAGAAGGCGTACTTGCGACGGTTCTTACCTTCCGTGCCTTTTGCCGGGTAAACCTCGTCTCGGTCTGTTCGGCGATGCGAAGATACCCCTATCGGTCTCGTCTCGACCTGTAGGTGTTGGTGAGACGTAGCATTCTCTAGCCACTATCTCGATGTGAAGAGCGGTGTTTTTCTAACCACAGCTTCGATCTGAAGTTCCCTTGCTAACCCCCATCCGATCCGCAAGGTGTGTAGCACTCTCTGGTTGCCGCGTGAACTGTGAGATGTGGCACTCTCCGGCTACAATCTCGATCTGTGAATAGCAGTGTTTCTCTAACTGCAGCTTCGATTTGAAGTTCCCCTGCTAACCACTATCCGGTCTTCAAGGTGCGTAGCACTTTCTGGCTGTCACGTGAACTGTGAGATGTAGCACTCTCTGACTACAATCTCGGTGTGAAGAGCAGTGTTTCTCTAACCGCAGCTTCGATCTGAAGTTCCCCTGCTAACCCCCATCCGGTTTGCATGGTGCGTAGCACTCTCTGGCTGTCGCATGAACTGTGAGATGTAGCACTCTCTGACTACAAACTCGATGTGAAGAGCAGTGTTTTTCTAACTGCAGCTTCGACTTCTGCTGGCCTCGTCTCGGCTTACGCAAGGTTGAAGAGATGTAGCGCCCTCTGGCTACAAACTCGATGTGAAGAGCAGTGTTTCTCTAACCGCAGCCTCGATTGGTGAGAAGCGGTACTCTCCGACCACAGTCTCGAGGTGAAGAGTAGTATTCTCTAACTACAACTTCGATCTGAAGTTCCCCTGCCAACCCCCATCCGATCTGCAAGGTGCGTAGCATTCTCTGGCTGCCTCGTGAACTGTGAGATGTAGCACTCTCTGACTACAATCTCGGTGTGAAGAGGAGGAGACCTCGCCAGGTTCCTTGTTCCAAAAAAGAATCTTAGGCGCCCTTGTTCGGACTTTTGATCGATGCCTGTGTTCGGATCGATGTTTCTCTGTACCTGTGATAAAAGGTTTTGTCATCCCATGTTTGAGTTGTCATCTTTTAACCTGTCTATTAATGGTGTGATTTTGCTTTATCTACTATGCCATGTTTCATTTATATTCTCTTTTTTATTGAGTTGTTATTCATCATTTTTCACCATTTTTGTTTTCCTTATTTTGGATTATGAGTAAATGTGAAAGCACATATTCATCTGTAATATGAATGAATATAAATAACTGCATAAATGCGTACAACTGAAAACAAAAGTTTTTCACTAGAAATGTCTATTTTCGTACAACGTATATACAAAGAGAAAATGTACAAAAATAAAAAAATATGAAAGTATGAGTCCCTGAATATCAGAGGGGTGTGTAGTCAGAGGGCTCATCGGGATCCTCATCATCCGATATATGCACTGTCCCTGGCGGAGGTGGAGGCGGAGCTGGCCATGCCGGAGGCGGAGGCTGAGCCGTGGAGGGTCCCGCCCTAGCATCGTGGGTCTGCCTGAATCGGATCTGAGCATAGCCATCGAAGAAGGGCTGGGTGCAAGTCCTCATGAACCCTAAGGTCTCTGATACTGCGCCTCCCAACTTCTTGAATGCCTGGCTCATCTGCATGGTCTGCTCGCTGGAGGCCCTCCTCATCTGCTCTAGGCGCTGCTCTGTCTGCTCTCTAAACTCCCTCATGGTCTGAGACAAGGGTGGGAGTATCCCCTCTATCGCTTGGACCCGGGATCTCAGAGAGTCGAGTGACTCGTCGATCATCTGTAGGGTCATATCAACCCTCTGAGACGCCTGGTCCTGAGACGCCCTCAAATCATGAGCAAGCTGCTGCCTAAGCTCCCTCTGACCCTGGGCAACCTGCTCGATCAGCTTCGCTTGCTCATCTCTAAAGGCCCCTAAGACCCGAGCCTGCTCATCTCTGAAAGCCTCTATGACCCGAGCCTGCTCCCGTGCCGTGTGCTCGATGTAACCAGCCTGCTCCTGGGCTAACCGCTCTATCGAGTGGGACTGCTCCTGAATAGCAGCCTGCTGGCGGTCTAACCTCTCATGTATAGCCTTGTCCCTCTCATCCTGTCGTCGTTCTAGGGCTGTAAACATGGAAGTGAGGAGCTGAGAGAAGTCAGGCTGTGCTGGCTGCTGCTGTGGTGGCTCTGGCGGCGGTGCTACGGAGGTGGATGCCCCTGGGTCGCCTCGAAAATATGGATGATATCTCTCGGGGGGCCCGTGGATAGTCCTCTGTACCCTGACACTCGGCGACGGGACAGGAGTCGGCGCTCTCGATGCCGGTAAGGCGGTAAAGAGCTCATCCATCGTGAACTCCATATCGAAATTCGACGGGGTCCTAGGCTGCTCCTGCTGTAGTGGCGGTGGCACAGTCTGAGGCTGAGGAGGCTGAGGAGGCTGAGGCTCTAGCTCTGGGTGTGGAGGATGAGGCTGGGGCTCTGGCTGTAGAGGCTGCTACTCTGGCTGTGGAGGCTGCTGCTCCGGCTGAGGAGGCTGCTGCTCCGGGTGGTCCGGATCTAGACCCAAGGGTGGAAGTGAGAACATCCGTCGGGTCTCGTGAATGGACATCACTCTGTAGGCCTCTGCCTGCCCTGATATCGGCGAGATCATCCCCATCTGCACTGCCGCTGCGGCATCTACGTGTATCCCCTCATCCAGGGGGTCTCTCAGCCTGTCTGGGGCAACTCCCAACCTCAAAAGCAACCTAGTGATGACTCCTCCCACTATCACCACCGGTGTCAATCCTCTGCCGACTCTAGTCAGGTTAGCCAAGATCTCATAGCTAATGTTGAGGCGCTGGCCTGCCACCATAGCCCAGAGGCTCCAGATCTCAGCCGCATTAAGCGACCCTGGATTACCAGCTCGATCAAGGTACGAACTGGATAGCACTCTGTGCAAATACCGTAGTGCCTGAGACACCAGTACGGTGCTCTTCGCTGTATCATGATCGTACAGCACTCCCGATAGGGCAATGGCCGCCCAGTGGGCGCGTCTCATAGCTCACCGTGGGATCCCCTCCTCTATAGGGAGCCCCATGGCCTGTGCGAATCTCTGTCTAGTAATACTGTAATGGCCGTCGTCGAACCAGAACTGGACTACCCTTGGCTCGGTATCTGACCTCTGAAAACCGCCATAGCGGAGGGTGGCTAGGACCTGGCGAGTAGCCTCTGGAAAAGTCTGGAAAGAGGGGTCAAGGAACTTTGTCCAGCCAGCACCCTCGATAAGCATATCAAACTCTGGGGCCATCCCCAGGGCCTCTAGGAACGGCCGGGACACGAAACGACTAGCCCGAAGCTCTACCTGAGCCAATGCTCTATATCTCTGAGCTGATTCATTGTCCATCCAACCCGGAACTACGACCTCGGGCTGGGCTTGCGGTGCTCTGCGTCTAGGAGGCATCCTGCAAAGGAGAAAAATTAGATAGCGAAAATTTGACAAAACAAGCATTATCAGACTTATTTTCAAGGTGAAAGCCCATTTAGGCCTCACCAGGGCAATGGCGGCCCGAAAACGAGATAATAAGTTGATAATAAATAAAAAAGGGGCGAACGTCCGGTCAAAGGAAGTTGCCCAACATGCCTTGCACATATGAAGACAAAAGAAACATGCAATTGGCATGAAAATATTTAAAGCGAATAAAAATGGGCTTTCTAGGCTCCAAGGCATGCATTATACACAAAAATATTCAATTTTAGAATAAAAAATAAAAATTTGGGCAGCACCCCGGCAAGGGTGTGCCCAACCTCCTGCATAAAAAGGCATCAAACTAGGCCTCAGGCCTCAACAACTATATACGTGCATAAATGGGACGCACCCCGGCAAGAGTGTGTCCCCAACAACACAAAAATAACGGCCTCAGGCCTCAACAACACAGAATAGTGCGCTAGAAAACATATTTCTAAAGCAACAAAGTTATAGAAAAATTCTATTCCTATGTGATCATGCAAAGCTTCAGATTAATTGCACTAAATAAAGAAATAAAGAAATAAAGAAAACGGGCAGCATTCTCCCTAAATTTTTAAGGCATCTAAATCATCCTAACCATTTCTAAGGTTAAAGGAAGAAGAAATGAAGAAATAAATTGAATTAATTAAAAAAAAGGTAGTTATTTTACTTACTTGCAATCGCGAGAAGTGTAGAAAAACTGAAGAAAATGAATGCCTGAGCGTCCGGTGAGTGGAGAACGCAAAAAGATGAAAAAATTGCAAAGAAAATGAGAAGAAAAGCTTGAAAATGCAGAAAAATGAAGAAGAAACCGTTTTAGAGAGGGGAAGTGAAAGTGACAGCATCGTTAATCCGTCTGTCACTCGCCCTTATATAGAGTTTCGTGACCGACGGGCTGGGCGTCTGTATGAGCGACCGACGGGCTGGCCGTCTGTCTCTCAATAAATGCGAGTTAATGCGCGTGATGAATGCAATGCTGACGTATGCATCTGCCAGGTGGATCTTTACCGACGGGCAGGCTGTCTCTTAGGAGAGGCGGGTAGGCCGTCGGTGACACCTTCCTATAAATTCTTACAAAACTTTGCTCCTCTTGTGTCTCTTCATTTTCCAACATCTTGAGCCTTTCATATTTCCTAGCATGTCTTCCTCTCTAGCCCAAAGAATGCACCGTATCTTAGATGACAAGCACACTTGGGAAGAAGGCGCCCTTTCCTCTCTATCTGGGCTGAAATACCTGTGTCGGGTCAAAGTGGATCAGAACCTCCTTCTGGCAGCGACTCACTTCTGGAACCCCCGGTTTCACGCCTTTCGATTCACCTACCAGGAATTGTGCCCCTTGCCTGAAGAGTTAGCTGCCATTCTTGGAGCCTGGTTCCCTCCTAGCGCTCTGCCTTGCGTCCCCCGCTGCGGCCTATTTTAGACAAGAGACATAGCTATGGCTCTTGGTATACCTTCTTCTGAGGCCGTTCGGCTGATTTCTCCGGGCTCTTCCTTTGCTTTGGGGCCACTGATTGAGGCTCTGGATCAGTTCACTGATATCCCCACCTACCGGGTAAGCATCGTATTTCTGTTTTGCATGGTGAACTTCCTCACTGTTGCTTCAGGGGGTTTGACAGGTGATTCTCGCCTGTTCGGAGTTCTGAGCGACTTTCATCTGGGATTATCACCCTTACCACTCATTCTGGCTGAGACCATTCTGGGCTTGGACGCTGTGAGCTCTGGGTCCACTACAACTTTTGCCGGTAGCCCTTTATTGCTCTAGGTACGTCATTATTTTAAAGGTAGTGCGTCCCTTATGGATTTTCACACTAGCTTTTCTTAGCGGGAGGTGCGTCCTTTCGGATTTTCACACAACCCTGTGCCTTATTTTTGCCTGAAGTAAACCCTACTTACTCCAGCGGCTTTTTTTCCTTTTTTTTTCTTTTTTTTTTCTCTTTTTTTTTCAGATCTGGCTGCAAGAGAAACTGAGGATGCTGTCTGAGCTACCTCCTCGGGTTATTCCACAGTATTCGCCGAGCCGTTTTCTTCCGCGTCGACGACTGCATGGGTGTGCCACTGCCGGGGAAGGCATTACCGGATTTGGCGAGCTGTCAGATGACGATATCAGCTTTATGTCTGCCTGGCTCCCACTGTCTCATGTGGTCATTGATGGGCCGTCGGGGTGTGTTCCCCTCTGTGGGCTTCGTCGAGCCACCTTCTGCATCACTTCTCGATGTATGCATCAGCTCGGGATGACTCAGGATGTGGTGAGGGTTCCCTTATCTTTCCGGGGAGGAGCTCTTTCGGCTGCGTTTGCTTCTCGGTATCATGAGCTATGGAGCAAGCTGCCGGTGAAGACTGTTATCCTGAGGTTCGGCAATCATTCTGTGTCTTCGACTAGCGAATACAAGAAGTGGATCCTTAGTCCAGCATCTGATAACAGGACACGAGGGCTCAAGCATCTGGTCGACGAGAGCAGCAGCAGGACTTAGCTTAGCTTACACATGTATTTCTTTTAGTGTTACACTTCCTTTTAATGCAAAACTAGAAAATGACAAAAATGAAAAGAATAATATTCACTCTATTTCACTAAATTGTATACATTTCCATATAATTTCAGCATACATGATCAGTTTTGACATTTACTCAACCGCGTACGCCCTATTAATACATGAAGCCAAATTTTAACAGCATCAACTCCTGTTACCAATCGGCCCTCTCAGGTTTTCACAATCGGACATTTTCTCTCATGCCTCTAATTTTTGCACAGGGTACCTTTTTTCGATATTCATCCTGTCGAGGCGCCCAATTTTAGCACGGCCGCCTTTTTCGGTTTTCGACCTGCAGGGCATTTTATTCTCTTCTTTTTATTTTGGTCTTTCGCCATGGAACCTTTTGAGTCTGTCGACATTGATTGGCTCCTTGAATTCGTTTCCATCACTATCCGACAAGATTGCAGCTCCTTTGGACAGCAACTTTTTAAGGATATATGGCCCCTCCCAGGTTGGTCTGAATTTCCCTCTGATATCTGGTATGCCTGGCCTCATTTGCTTGAACACTAAGTCCCCTTCTTTCAGCTGATGCTTTCTCACCTTTTTCCCGAAAGTCCTGGCCAATCTCTTCTGGTAAATCTGGTTATGATAATAAGCTTTCAGCCTACTCTCGTCCAGTAAGTTTAAGTGCTGTAGCCTCTATCGTGCCCATTCGGCCTCCGGAACTTGGGCTTCCATAACCACCCTCAGTGATTTGAGCTCTATCTCAACTGGCAATACTGCTTCCGTCCCGTATACCAAGGAAAACGGTGTAGCGCCCGTAGATGTCCTTATCGTCGTCCTATATCCCCACAGGGCGAAGGGTAGCTTTTCAGCCCAATCTTTGTAGGTTTGGACCATCTTGGACAGGATCTTCTTCATATTTTTATTAGCGGCCTCTACTGCTCCATTTGCTTGTGGTCGATAGGGAGAGGATTTATGATGTTCGACACCATACTTCTCGAGGAGCTTCTTGGTTTCCCCCATGAGCTGCACCCCATTGTCAGACACTATGTGGTGAGGGAGGCCATATCTGCAAATCAGATTCCTTTATATGAACTTGGCCATATCCCTTGCGTCAATCATTTTGAAGGATTCTGCCTCTACCCATTTGGTAAAATAATCAATTGCGACTATGATGTATCGGTGCCCATTGGATGCCGTAGGGCGAATCTCTCCAATGATATCTATCCCCCAAGCAGCGAAAGGCCAAGGTGATGTCAGGTTGTGTAGCTCTGACACTGGTAGGTGTCTCAAGTCTGCATATTGTTGGCACAGTTGGCATTGCTTGACATACTTCGAGCAGTCATTGTCTATCGTAAGCCAATAGAAGCCTTGTCTCATGATCTTCTTAGCCAAGGTCAAACCGTTCATGTGAGCCCCACAGACGCCTGCATGGGTCTCCTCTATCACTCTGCGGGCTTCCTTTTCGTTTAAGCACCTGAGCTGAATTCCGTCTGACTGTCTTCTGTACAGCACATCTTCTAAGGATATGAATTGAGTAAAAAGTTTCCGGATCATCCTCTGGTCTTTCTCAGTAGCTTCCTCTGGAAACTTATTGTTTTCCAAGTAATTCATGATGTCGAAGTACCATGGTTTTCCATCCGCCACTTCCACTTCCATCACAAGCTTGATCTCAAAGCTGGGCTTCTCAGAACTCGAAATCAGCACTGGTTTCATAGCTATCCCTTCAGGATTATCCCACATTGACACTAGGGTTGCCAACGCATCAGCTAGGCGATTCTCGTCTCTCGGCACGAAGTGGAAAGTGCAAGTTTCAAACTGCCCACATACCTCTTTCAAATATTCAACATAGGGTACCAGCCGCTCTTCCTTTACAGCCCACTCTCCCCGGATCTTGTTAATCACTAAGGATGAGTCACCAAAGACTTCTACATTCTTTGCCCCCAATGCAGCTAAAGCCTCCAGCCCAAAAGTGCATGCTTCGTATTCAGCTTCATTGTTGGTTGCTTTGTACCTCAGCTTCTTGGCTAGGGGGAGTTTCTCATTATCTGGGGTTGTCAAAATAATCCCAACTCCGGCCCCTCTGTTATTTACTACCCCGTCGAAGTGTAACTGCCATCCTTGGACAGAAATCGCGACTATATTCTCATTAGGAAAGGTGAACTCGGGAATGTCTCCTTGAATAGGATGCTCAGCAAGAAATTCGGCTACGGCTCGCCCCTTAATAGTTTTGTGAGTGATGTATTGCACATCAAACTCCTGTAGCAAGAGCAACCACCTCCCCATCTTACCAAGCAGAGACGGTGCTTCCTGTAAATACCTTAACGGATTCTGCTTGGCTACTGCCTGAACTTTATATGAGTGGAAGTAATGTCTCAGCTTCTTCGATGCCCAAATCACTGCAAGGCAGATTTTTTCCACTTCAGCATATTTTATTTCGTAAGCTAGGAACTTCTTGCTGAGGTAATAAATTGCGAATTCCACCCCAAATTCATCCTCTTGAGCCATCATGGCGGCCACAAAACTGCCCTCCACTACCAGATACAGGATAAACGGTTTGATCGATTGCGGCGGCCTTAGCACTGGCGGGTTCAACAGATATTCTCTGATGCTATCAAAGGCTTTCTGGCAGTCTTCGTTCCAGACCACATGTTGATTCTTTCTAAGCAGTTTAAAAACAGGCTCACATATTGAAGTGAGTTTGGTAATAAATCGGCTGACATATTGCAACTTGCCCAGGAAACTCCTTACATCCTTCTCTTTTTGTGGCACGGGCATCTCTCTGATGGCCTTCACCTTGTCCGAGTCAATTTCTATTCCTCTCTGGCTGACGATATGTCCCAACAGTTTTCCTGAAGTCACTCCGAAAATGCACTTCTTGAGGTTGAGTCGCAAATTATACTTGTCAATCCTGGTAAAGAACTTCTCTAGAGCTTCGAAGTGGCCCTCTCGGGTGGCTGATTTGACCATCATGTCATCGATATACACCTCTACTTCCTTGTGGATCAAATCGCTCAGAATCTTGGTCGCCATCCTCTGGTATGTGGCCCCTGCATTCTTCAGGCCAAAAGGCATGACTCGGTAGGCGTAGGTCCCCCATTCTGTGATGAAAGCGGTCTTAACCCGGTCAGCTATTTTGTTTAGGATCTGGTTGTAGCCCATATAACCGTCCCCAAAGCTGTACATCGCGCAGTAGGCGGCGCTGTCTATCAACACATCGATGTGGGGTAGTGGAAAATCATCTTTAGGGCAAGCCTTGTTCAGATCTCGATAATCCACACACACCCTGACCTTCCCGTTTTTCTTCGCTACAGGGACCACATTTGCCAACCATGTAGGATACTGCACTTCAACAAGGAACTTAGCTTCTATCTGCTGCTGAATTTCCTCCTTGACCTTGTCAGCCCATTCTGGCCTGAGCCTTCTCAACTTCTGTTTCACAGGCTTATAGTCTAGATAAGTCGGGATAGCATGTTCCGCTACATCTCGGTCGATTCCTGGCATGTCCTCATAGGTCCAGGCAAAGACTTTTTCATGTTTTCTTATTATTCTCTCAAAAATTTTTCTCTCATCAGGAGTTATATTTGATGCTATTAGAATTTCTTTCGGATTTTTCAAGGTTCCAAGATTAAAAGGTGTTGTATCAGTGGAATCGATGTCAAAAATTGATGGAATATGATCATGTTCATGCATGTTGAAATCATTAGAAACATCGCACAAGTAAGAGAAATCATTGGCCTTATTAATAATATTATAATTGTCATTTACATCATAAAAAAGTTATGGAATAAAAAGACAGTCTAAGCTACAGTCTTCTTCTGCCACTCCAGAGGTTGATGCAGTTGCAGCTTGCCCATTGGCTTCCTGATTCAGCAGAGGCCCTTCAGGTATGTCTGAGGAAATCTTCAAATCCCCCATCTTCATTTCTATTTCTACTATCTTCTCTTTCCCTTTCAGCCTGGCAGCTATCATCTTCTCGGTAACGACCTCTTTAGGCTCGCATCTGTCCCAAGTAATGCACTGAGTCATGACCTCTTCATCCCAGAAGCTCTCAGCGGTCTTGATAACTCCGACATTCTAGTTAAAAATATCATTAAAGATCTCAAATCCGGGAACAATTCTCCCCTTCACCCATTGCGGCTCATCTTCACCCGTATAAGCACATACTGAGGATGCTGGTACAAAGCTTTCTAAAATGTTGGGGATCTTATATGCCGTCTTCTTCTTGCCAAAATCGCCTCTGTACGCCAGACCCTGTCGGTTCTTCTGACCTCGAGTGGTGATCGCAGTCTGTAACTCTTGAGAGTTTCTGCCCAAACCAGCCCCAGGGAGATAGTGCATCTTTTTCATCATATTGACCACAGCTGGGTTATCCACTGACCCGTGCTCTTCTCTTATTATGGACACGTAGAAGCCACTAAATGGCTGATTAGCAATTTCAAGCGCTGAGACCTGATTCTCCTTGGCCGCCCTAATAGTCACCACCTCCCCTTCATGTGGGAACTTTATCATTTGATGCAGCGTGGATGGCACTCCTCCTAACTTGTGAAACCAGGGTCTCCCGAGCAGGGCTGAGAAGTTAGCAGGGATGGGCATAACCACAAATTCTACCTCCACCTCAATGGGTCCTGTTTTGACCAGGGTCTTGAATGTTCCAGAGGCTTGCCTCCTTGAATTATCATATGCTGTGATAGTCAGATCTGATCCACTGAGCATATCCTCACTCAAACCAAAAGCCTGAAGAGCTATCAGAGGGCACACATTGATAGAAGACCCATCGTCCACCATAACGCAAGCAGTGTGCTTATTGTTAATCTGTGCTTTAATGTACAGAGGTCGGTTATGATTGCGACCTTCGACCGGTAGGTCGGCATCAGAAAAAAACCAACCTCTCCTCCGATCCTCCTTTAACTAAGCCCAAAAGCTCTAATGGGGAAATTGTGGTGGCGACCGTGGCCTCAACCAAAGCTTCTACTACTTTCTGCCTATGAGAAGGGGACTGCCTCAAGAGATCCCAGATGGATATTTGAGCTGCAGTCTTCTTCAATTGCTTAACAATCTGATTCTCCTCTGGCTCTTTTTTTACTGATGGCTGCACTGGCTCAGGTAGCCTCGTAATCTCAGGGACCACTCTCCCACTTCTCGTCACAGCCCCTATCTCTTCTTCGTCTTCATTAGACCTCCACAAATCAAGGATCATCTCTCCCTCCTCTTCGGCCTCTCCACCGCTCTCGCTGCTTGACCAACAATCAAGGGTCGCCACGACTGCTCTCTCCTTTCTATCCTCAGAATGAGCAACAGCAATACTCTTGCTCCTATATAAATCTTGCAGCATGACCACTCTGGCAAGCTAGATCCGATCATAAACACTGGTGGTGGCACGGCGTTATAACCGAGCTTCTTCTCAGATTCCCTCTTCTCAGGGTCAGAAATTTGCTTGCTGCCAATCAGGTCTTGGATAGAGTGCCTCAGCGCCTTACACTTGTCTGTTAGATGGCCTGAGTGTTGATGAAATGCACATAATTCATTGTCCTTGTGCCCAGGCTTCCCTTGCGTCGTAGCAGGCCTAGGAGCTAAGGGCTGCAATTTCCCTTCCTTCATCAGCCTTTTCAAGACCCAAGACAGTGGTCTCCCTAAGTTCAAAAACTTCCTCTGGGTAGTTGCTTCAGTAGCAGACACCTCAACTGTTCTTCTGGTGTTGCTACTGGGACCCGCTGGCCTATTGGTTCCTTGACCGGTATTAGCTCTCTTCACAAAATTATCATTGTTAGCTTTCCGAGCCAAGAACTCTCCCTCTGCTTTAATGGCTATATCCTTGAGAGACTCCCAGTCCTTCAACCCTTTCATCTTCAAACCATCCTTCAAGTACGGGCTTGCGTTCTTGATAAACAAACGGATCTGGTCTTGGGTGTCTGGCTTCCTCCGCATTTTCATTACTCGGTTTTGCCAGCGGGTGAGATAATTATGGAAAGATTCCCCGGCCTTTTACTAGAGCAGTTCAAGATCTTTAAGAGTCACCTCCATCCTGGTGTTGCAATCATACTGTCTCAAAAACTCCTCTGTGAGCAGATCCCAATCTTCTTTGGTCCGACGATCGAGACTATGATACCAGTCGATGGCATGAGCGGTCAGACTCAGACAAAAGTATTCCACTTTTTTCTTCTTAGACAACGTGGTCCCTTTCATGACCAGAGAGTATTGCTTCACATGAGCGATCGGGTCAAAAGTACCATCAAATTTTGGCACGTCTGGCATCTTGAAGTTGTAAGGAATTGGGTCCTCTCCCTCCAATTCCTTATCCTCTGGGTTCATCCCCTGACCCCTGCTCAGCATACGGGCCATAGCTTCAAACCTCTCTTCCATCTTTTTTAGAATGAAATCATCAGTCTGAGGTGCCTTCCCCCTCTTAGATGCAATGCTCATCTTGTCATCTTCGATATCCCTATCATCATCAATCCTCAGCACAGGCCTTCTTCTCTGCTCTCCTGAAGCTACCGACCTCAGCTCTACTGGCGGCGGCCGAACAGGCTCTTCTCGTCTCTCAGCTCTTTCTTCCTCTGGCTCATTCTGTCTCACGGGAGGAGGAGGAGGATTCTGCGGAGCGTTCTGTTGTGCCAAGGTAGTCAACATATTCATCATTCTGCCCTCGAATTTCTCAAATTGCCGGCCCACTTCTTCCGCTATCATGGCCCTAGTGGCGTCATCCCCTCTATGCGAGTTTGCCATCTCAGATACAGTACAGCTGATTTCTGGTAATATTTCTGGCAGGCCCTCTCTATCTGATAGCTCAGAAGTAGGAACTCGGATCAATCGTTCGGTAGGTGATATAGTCCACCTCGGCAGATCTATGATGGCTGCAGAGACAAGGCGTTAGATATGATGCATGAAATGCAGGCGTGATGCATGGTTGTGATATGCAACATTCACAAAGCACAAGCAAGCAAGTAGGTCCTTCCACCCTTATTTCTCCCACACACGTGGTCGTGCAGTCTCTTTCCTAAGTGAGATTAGCCCAAGGGTCAACGAGGGACCCAATGGACACGCATGTGTACGGCAAAAAACCGGCAGCATGACACTCCTATGCTAATGTACAAGCGGATGGATAGTGATCGTCATGTATCTAGACATTCCAAAAATTTTGACATAGCCCTATCGGGACATGAAAGCCTTTGGCTAGGTTACCAAGCGAGACATCTGGACTCACCCAATACATGAGGATCTATCTAGCAAGCATGGAATTATGGTTCATATCACCTGTGGAAAGTAGCTACGGCCATTACATGAGCTTTGGACAAGGGAGATGTTACTTTAGGGCTACCCAAGCATGATCCCTACCGACAGGTCTAGCTCATCACGAGCATAACAACCGATCGGGTCATCATTTTGATATACCATTGTGGTACGAGGCTTGGGCTGGTGATTATCCTTAACACTTCCCCAAATTGAGTGAAAATGGGGTCGTGCTTCAGGAACGCACCGGGGCTAAAAGAGGGACCAAACTAGCATATTCTAAGGCTCTAATGATATGCGAATGCAAATTTGAGAGAAAGCGAATTTATGAATTAAATTTTAATCATAAATGTTAAACGAGGTATTTTCAAATTGAAATCTCGAACCATATCGTCCCCAGTGGAGTCGCCACTGTGACGCGCGCCGGATCCTCGAGGCCGCCCATGGGACCGCCCGCTTGAGGGCGATCGGGGCATTTGTGGGTCCGTTGATAGCTTGTAATAAATCGCAAGTGCGTCTATGTTTGGCAACAAGTATGTTTCATGGAGTCGCCACCCAATAGAACATTGAGAAAGTTTCTCTTGCCTTGGAGAGCCTAAGACTGCGCTTAGTATCCATTTTGGGCTAGCCAGAGGGGTCTTGGAAGGTAAACCTCTCGCCCTAAGGAGCCTAGGATTAACGCTAAAGTCTCGTGACACAAGAGGTGTCTTGGAGGGTAGACCTTTAGCCTCTTTGAGCCCAAAGACCAGAGCTGGGTTCGGGATTTCTCATCTATTTCTACCTCGATTATTTTATGATCAAATTTTAATTATCATTAATTCGCTCTCTCTCCACACGATGCAATTAATCGAAGGCGCATTTATTCATATTTGGAAAGCCATAAATGGGCAAGTAAATAGCAAAACAATAAATTACAATAATATAAGGAGCGGAATACAACTCCCTTTTGTAAATGTGCAATACATACACGAATCGGGGCATTGCTTATTTTGAGGACTTTGGTACTCGCATGCATCATTATTAAAATTAGATGTTTTTTTATTGTGATGATTTTTATTGGATAAAAATAGGACATTGGGTCCTTGCGTTTATGTAAACCTCATTTTATTGAATATAAAACATTGATCCATTTTTATACTTAACGAGATACAAAAAGGGTATATCCACATACATACTAATAATTAATGAATAAACGAATAAAGAAAATGACCAAGAAGGTTAGGAAACTAAACCGGACGAAATCCTCCGAATATGGTAGATAGCCTCTCGAGCTCAGAATGGTCCAAGAAAATCAATATACACTCACAGAAAGTTAAAAGATGTCAATATAAAAAGAATTAACATAAATGAAGCCAAAAGAACTTGAAAGATATGGAAAAGATTTGAAAGTGTGGAGACAGGACCCAGCGACGGCCTTTCTTAGGTGACCGACGGGCGTCAGTTAAGTTGACCGACATGTCCGTCACTCACTCAAGTGGAAGAGCGTCTGTGAGTGGGGTGACCGACGGGCATCGGTGATGAAGATGACCCGTCGGTCACCACTGTCTTCGAAAAAAATAGTAAAAAAAACTCTTTTTAAAGCCAAAAAGGGGTTTTACCACAAAATTAGATGAAAAGAGTCAAAATAAAGAAAAATAATAACGAAATAAGGAACAAAGATGAAATGATATGGAGAATGAGTCCGAAATATTTACCCTCAGATAATGCTTAAGTGAGATTCTTGTGTCGATTAGAGCCCCGTGCGTTCCACGAGAAGCAAAATGAAGGACCAAAAAAAAGGAAAATGGATTATTTCCTCCTTAACCCCTCAAAAGAATGACTTTGGATATGCATAATTATGATGGATCTATGGTATTTGGCATGTGAACTAATGAATGGTATGTGTGGGAGCATGTGAAAACATCATATGGTATGTGATGTATGTATGGCCGAATGTATATCATGTGTAAAGTCATGATTTTAATGTGTTTTCATGGTAATTGATGGTATGGTGATGTTATACATCATGAAATTGGCCTAAATAAATGATAAAATTGACAAAAATAATTAATGTGAATAAATTGGCATGTGGGCCGTATGCATGTATGTATGTATGCATGTGTACCATGATGAAATAATAAATTTACATGACATGTGATGATATGATGATGATAATCACATGTGAAATGATGAAATGGTATGAAAAAGAATATAATATTATGATGATATACCATGAAAAGAAAAATAAAAAAATAAGTATATTATATTAATAAGGTGAAAAATAAAATAATATTGCCCTGTGTAGTAATCTAGTAGTCAAGTCTAGTTCAGGATATGTTAGCATGCCATAGGGACATAAGACCGCGGGTGTGAGCATGGCGTCTCACTTTTTAGTAGGTCAATGATGGTCATACTTCTGTATCTGAATATCTGAATATCTGTATCTGAATATCTGAAGTATACTGTTCTGTATTAAAAGAGAGTGGTGGTCCTACAGGACTCCGCTGGTATTTCTGTGTGAACTTTTGGAGTTCACGTTTCGTTTATCCTGTATTCAGAGTCTACCAGTGTGTTACAGGGGCATAATTGTAAAAATAAGATTAAAATGGTTAAAATGTGATTAAAATAATATTTATGTGGAAAAATGGCATAAATATTATTAAATAAAAGGTTTGAGGGCAAAATTGTAATTTTGTGTATATGTGTGTTAAAAATAATTAATAAGAGTAAAAATGTAAATAATTGGTTAAATATGAAAATTGGCCACTTTTTATGGGTAAAAATGTAATTTGGCATGAAAATAATAATTGGAGGGTAAAACTATAATTTGGCATGTAAATTAATGATAAAATTGTAAGGCTAGTAAAATTAATTAAAATAGTGGCATAATTGTAATATTATTGAAATTAGAATGAACTAGTGGCATAATGGTAATATAATGAAGTTAAAATGAACTAATGGCATAAATGTAATTTTGGTGAAGTATAATTGAACTATGGCACTTTTGTTATTTTGAAAAAGTTTAAGGGTATAAATGAATTATTACCAAGTTAAGGGTAAAATGGTAATAAGATTATTTATGTGAATTAATTGTGTAATTGTATAATTACATGTAATATTGCATACCTAGTTGGAAATTAAATTAAATATGTTTAATTATGAATATTAAATGATATTATTTATGTGAATATTATTATGCATGAAAAATTAAATTAAGTGGAAATTTATGGAATTGAAATCACCACTGGGCATATTTAATTCTCAGCACGTAGTTTTATTTGACTGCGTGTAGGTACTCCGTAAGAGTTTTGGAGCAGTGCATACCTCACACTTTGGAAGTGGTATGGAAGAAAATTATTGTAATATTTAAGTATATTAAGAAGTTTGGCATGTATGTGTCTTATAATATTATTGTGGGTTTTGGACTGTAATAATACTATGTTAACTTTAATTAGTTAAGTATGTTTGGATATGCCCAATAATTGGTAGAAATTAAGTTAATACAATTGGTAAAGTAAAATATAGATTTTCAAGTTAAAGGAAAATTGACCAGATAAATAGTAAATTAGACAGTTATATGTCAATCGGTATAGTTAATAGTGAAAAAAAAATAGTAAATATTAAATTTGATAATTAATTATTAAGTATTAATAGACTTAAGTAAGTTGACTATTCATATAGTACTATTCACACAGTATTATAAATACGGTACTATTGATACATAAGATACTATTCACGTATACGGTACTATTAAAAAAAAATTACCGGTTTTAATTAATGGTCTATTTAATAACCTGAATAGTTTAATTAGGTTAACCGGATTAAAAGGAACAGTTATTTAATCAGATAACAAAGTATTAGAGTGTATGTTAGTTCAGTGCGGTGGCACCCGGTATTCGTATCACATACGGGTATAGGGCTCTACAAGTTAAATGGTATCAGAGCTCCGGTTTAGGTAGTTCTAAGATCGGAGTGGGTCAATGGGATTAGTATAAGTTCATGTACATGCCAACTAATTTTTGGACAGTATAGTTATGTGAGGCTAATGTATGCTTGCTCCTTGTGTTAGATCGTGAGTATGGCTTCAGATGAAGGTCGTCATGATAGTGATGTGGAGAGTGCCGCATCAGTCAGTATGAGTCGATCGAGGTCGCCTCGTCATCAGACTACTCCGTCGATTGTTCCTCCTCCTCACCAGCAGCTTGAGTTCATGAACATGATGGCAAATTTCTACCAGTTTATGCAATCGCAGCAACAACCTCAAGGTCCTGTACAGCAGCTAGCTCCACCTAGACGGAGACCTATTCTGGAATAGATTAAGAGGTTAGGAGCTGAAGATTTCTACGGTCGAGATCCTTTGACTCCAGTCCAGGCAGAGGAGTGGATGTTTAAGTTAAAGAGGATGTTCGAGACCACTCAGAGTCCGCCAGATGAGATGCTTCAGGGAGCAGTGGCTCTGCTTCAGGGTCCTGCTTATACATGGTGGAGTTCAGTTCGTAAGCACACTCCAGCGGATCAGGTTACTTGGGGGTTCTTTCAGACTCAGTTTGAGAAGAAATACATCGGGTCTGAGTATAAATCTGCTATGCAAGATGCCTTTTGGAGGCTCAGACAGGGGAACAAGTCAGTTGCAGAGTACGAGAGAGAGTTTGAGCGGCTCAGTGCCTATCTGGATGATGAGTTCATGACTGGGCAGAAGTTATGCCACAGATTTGAAAGAGGTCTGAATAATAACATCATATTGGATTTGGGTTCTCAGAGGCATATAGATATGAGGTCCTTGGTTGAAGAAGCCCTTAGAGCAGAGACTATTATTTCAGAGGAGGCTGATAGACAGTCCCGGTTCAAGCAAAAGAGGAAATCGGGTCAGTTTTCTAGTGTAGCTGGTCAGAGTAAGAAGTTTAGAGGGCCTCCTCATTCACAGAGCCGTGCATCAGCAGCACCTGTTACTATTCAGAGGAACCTAGTCGGCAGCAGTGCCCCAGTCACATCAGTAGCTAGCGCACCTGTAAGCACCGTGTCCCGGAGCGGTCCGGATCAGAGATTACCCTATGATGAAATCGGCATCCGAGCCTGTACAAACGGTTTGAATTCGGAGGCTTTAGTCCCATGCTCCACGAGAAACGAGTCTTTTTACCTTTCGTAGGCAGAAAGGGAGAAAACGAGGAGTTTTTAAAGTCCAAAAAGTATGTTTTCCTCGACGGACGGCCAGCCCGTCGGTCAGGTGGCAGGACCGTCGGATGAATCCTTGTGTCAGAAGGATTCTTCCGATGCCCGTCAGTCGGCTGGCAGGACCGTCGGATGAATCCTTGTGTCAGAAGGATTCTTCCGACGCCTGTCTTTCAAAATGGCAGGCCCGTCGGTCAGGTGGCAGGGCCGTCGGATGAATCCTTGTGTCAGTAGGATTCTTCCGACAACCGTCGGTCACCCCTGGCCTATAAAAGCTTTGAATTTTCTCATAAAAGGGGTTGGAAAAATTTGCAAAAATAGGGGAAACTCTACCAAAATTCACGCGCGTTTTCTCTCTCTTCCAACAAACACATTTCTAAAAAAACCTAACTAATTCAAATCTTCAAAAGAAAGAGAATTTAGTTGATTTTTCACGGGTTTTTGGAATTCAATTTTCGTCGAGCTGTTGAGGATACACCCTATCTTCTACATTTGATCTTTTGTTCGGACTTTCTCGTGGAGCGTGCGGGAAGCCAGACAACAACAAGGAATCCAACCAAGAGGTTGTTCTGAGGGTAAATATTCTGGACCCTTTTCTGTCCTTTTTTTTACCTTCCTTTTCGATATCTTTGCTCTTGTCCTTTTTTATTTCTTGTTGCTATTCTTTTTGAATTTGTGTAAAATTTGTCTTTTTGCTTTTGAAAAGCTTCTGTTTTTTTGGGACAGAGGTGACCGACGGGTCATCTGCTGTGACCGACGCCCGTCGGTCACCTCTAAGCGTAACCCGTCGGTCACCCACACAGACGGCTCCCTTCGAGTGAGCGACGGGTTGTATTGGTCACCTTGATAGATGCCCGTCGATCATTCAGCATAGCCCGTCGGTGGGTTCTGTCCCACATTTTCAAATCTTTTTCTTTTCCCTTTTTTTGTTCATCCAAATTTTTATGTGTATTTATAATCTTTCTTCTGTATTTTAACATCCTTTTGGCCTGTTTTGTGAGAATATGTTTCTGTTCCTTGGACTGGCTGGAGCCTGAGAGAGTCCTCCCGTATATGGAAAGTTCGCCTGGTTTAGTTCCCTATCTCCCTCTCTTTGGTATTTCATGTATTTATTTATTGCTTCTCCTGTATATGACAAAATTGTTGTATTTCTCGCTAATGTAAAAATCGGCCAAACGTTTTATACTTAATAAACTGAATTCTTCATAAAATCAAGGACCCAATGTCCTATTTTTATACAATAAAATCCTCACAATAGAAATATCCATTTTAATAATGATGCATGCGAGGACCAAAGTCCTCAAAATAAGCAATGCCCCGATTTGTGTATGCATCGCACATTTATAAAAGGGAGTTGTATTCCGCTCCTTGTGTTATTGTAATTTATCGCTTTCATTATTTACTCGTTCATTTACCGCTTTTCAAATGTGAATAAATGCGCTTTGATTCAATTGCATCATGTGGAGAGAGAGCGAATTAATGAAATTTAAAATTTGATCATAAAATAATCGAGGTAGAAATAGATGAGAAGTCCCGAACCCAGCTCTGGTCTTTGGGCACAAAGAGGCGAGAGGTCTATCCGATCACTCATTGGAACTATGACCTCCAAGACACCTCTTGTGTCACCAGACCTTGACGTTAATCCTAGGCTCCTTAGGGCGAGAGGTTTACCCTCCAAGACCCCTTTGGTTGGCCCAAAATGGATACTAAGCGCAGTCTTAGGCTCTCCGAGGCGAGAGAAACTTTCCCAATGTTCTATTGGGTGGTGACTCCATGAGACCTTCTTATTGCCCAAAATAGATGCACTTGTAAATATTTTTACAAGTTGCCAACGGATCCATAAATGCCCCGATCGCCCTCGAGCAGGCGGTCGCACGGGCAGCCGCGGGGATCCGGCGCGCGTCATAGTGGCGACTCCGTTGGGGACTTATGGTTCGAGACTTCGATTTGAAAATACCTCGCTTAACATTTATGATTAAAATTTAATTCATAAAATCTGCTCTTCTCTCAAAATTGCATTACATCCCATTAGAGCCTTAGAATATGCTAGATTGGTCCCTTCTTAGCCTCGGTGCATTCCTGAAGCACAACCCTACGTTCACTCAATGTGGGGAAGTGTTAAGGATAATCACCAGCCCAAGCTTCGTACCTAATGGTATATCAAATGATGACCCGATCGGTCGTTATGCTCGTGATATGCTAGACCCGTCGGCAGGGATCATGTTTGGGTAGCCCTAAAGTAACATCTCCCTTGTCTAAAGCTCATGTAATAGTCGTAGCTACTTTCCATAGGTGATATAACCCTAATTCCATGCTTGCTATATGGATCCTTATGTATTGGGCGAGTCCAAATGTCTTGCTTGGTTAACTAGCCAAAGGCTTTCATGCCCCGGTAGGGCCATGTCGAAATTTTTGGAATGTCTAAATACATGATGATCATTATCCATTCGCTTATTCATTAGCATAGGAGTGTCATGCTGCCGGTTTTTTGCCATGCACCATGTGCGTCCATTGGGTCCCCCGCTGACCCTTGGGCTAATCCCGCCTAGAAAAGAGACCGCGCGACCACGTGTGTGGGAGAAATAAGGGCGGAAGGACCTATCTGCTTGCTTGTTTTTTGTGGGTGTTGCATATCACGATCATGCATTGCATCTGCATTCCATGCATCACATCTAACGCCTTGTCCCTGCAGCCATCATAGATCTGCCTAGGTGGACTAAAGCGCCTACCGGACGGTTAATCCGAGTTCCTGCATCTGAACTGCTAGATAGAGAAGGCCTTCCAGAGATCTTACCGGAAGTCAGCTGTACCGTATCTGAGATGGCAAACTCACCTAGGGGAAATGATGCCACCAGGGCCATGATTGCAGAAGAAGTGGGCCGACGGTTTGAAGAGTTTGAGGACAGAAAGTGGTAGAGGCCTTGACTGAGTCTATTATTGCCACCACGATTTCCCCATTAGAGCTTTTATGTCTAGTTAAAGGAGGATCGAGGGAGAGTTTGGTTTTTTCCGATGCTGACCTGCCAGTCGAAGGCTGCGATCATAACCGACCCCTGTATATCAAAGCGCAGATTAACGGCAAGCACACCGCTTGCGTTATGGTAAATGATGGATCTTTTATCAATGTTTGCCCTCTGATAGCTCTTCAGGCTTTTGGATTGAGTGAGGATATGCTCAGTGAATCAGATTTGACGATTATAGCCTATGATAATTCAAGAAGACAAGCCTCGGGAACATTCAAGACCCTGGTCAAGACGGAACCCATTGAGGTAGAAGTAGAGTTTGTGGTTCTACCCATTCCAGCTAATTTCTCAGCCCTGCTCGGGAGGCCTTGGTTTCACAGACTAGGAGGAGTACCATCCACGCTGCATCAAATGATAAAGTTCCCACATGAAGGGGAGGTGGTAACTATTAAGGCAGCCAGGGAGAATCAGGTGTCGGCTCTTGAAATTGCTAATCAGCCATTTAATGGCTTCCACGTGTCGATGATAGGAGAAGAGCACGGACCAGTGGATAACCCAGCAGTGGTTAACATGATGAAGAAGATGCACTATCTCCCTGGGGCTAGTTTGGGTAGAAACTCTCAGGGGCTGCAGACTGCGATCACCACTCGAGGTCAGAAGAACCGGAAGGGTCTGGGGTACAGAGGTGATTTTGGAAAGAAGAAGACGGTAGATAAGATCCCTCATATTTTAGAAAGCTTTGTACCAGCATCCTCAGTATGCGCTTACACTGGTGAAGATGAACCACAGTGGGTGAATGGGAGAATTGTCCCCGGATTTGAGATCTTCAATGATGTATTTGACTGGGATATCGGGGTTATCAAGACCGTTGAGAGCTTCTGGGATGAAGAGGTCATGACTCAGTGCATTGCCTGGGACAGAGGTGAGCCCGAAGAGGTAGTCACAGAACAGATGTTAGCTGCCAGGCTGAAAGGGAAGGAAAAGATGGTAGAGCCAGAATTGAAAATTGGGGATTTGAAGATTTCCTCAGGCATACTTGAAGGGCCTTTGCTGAATCAAGAAGCCGATGAGCAAGCTGCAGCAGCATCAACCTCTAGGGAGGCAGAAGAAGACTCTAGCTTAGATTGTCTTTTTATTCCAGAACTTTTTTATGATGTAAATGACAATTATAATATTATTAATAAGGCAAATTATTTCTCTTACTTGTGCGATGTTTCCAATAATTTCAACGTGCATGAACATGATCATATTCCATTAATTTTTGATATTGATTCCACTGATACAATACCTTTTAATCTTGGAACCTCAGAAAATCCGAAAGAAATTCTAATAGCATCAATTATAACTCCTGATGAGAGAGAAAAATTTGAGAGAATAATAAGAAAATATGAAAAAGTCTTTGCCTGGACCTATGAAGACATGCCAGGGATCGATCGGAACGTAGCAGAACATGCTATCCCGACTTATCCAGACTATAAGCCTGTAAAACAGAAGTTGAGAAGGCTCAGGCCAGAATGGGCAGACAAGGTCAAGGAGGAGACTTGGCAGCAGATTGAGGACAAGTTCCTTGTTGAAGTGCAGTATCCTACATGGTTGGCAAATGTAGTCCCTGTAGCGAAGAAAAATGGGAAGGTCAGGGTATGTGTGGATTATCGAGATCTGAACAAGGCCTGCCCTAAAGATGATTTTCCACTACCCCCCATTGATGTGTTGATAGACAGTGCCGCCAACTGCGCGATGTACAGCTTTGGGGATGGTTATGTGGGCTATAACCAGATCCTAAACAAGATAGCTGACCGGGTTAAGACCGTTTTCATCACAGAGTGGGGGACCTACGCCTACCGAGTTATGCCTTTTGGCCTGAAAAATGCAGGGGCCACATACCAGAGGATAGCGACCAAGATCCTAAGCGACCTGATCCACAAGGAGGTGGAGGTGTATGTCGATGACATGATGGTCAAGTCAGCCACCCGAGAGGGCCATTTTGAAGCTCTAGAGAAGTTCTTCACCAGGATTGATAAGTACAATCTGCGACTTAACCCCAAGAAGTGTATCTTCGGAGTAACTTCAGGGAAACTATTGGGACATGTCGTCAGCTAGAGGGGAATAGAAATTGACCCGGACAAGGTAAAGGCCATCAGAGAGATGCCCGTGCCGCAAAAGGAGAAGGATGTAAGGAGCTTTCTGGGCAAGTTGCAGTATGTCAGCCGATTCATTGCCAAGCTCACTTCGATATGCGAGCCCGTTTTTAAGCTGCTCAGAAAGAATAAGCCTGTGGTCTGGAACGAAGACTGCCAGAAAGCCTTTGACAGCATCAGGGAATATCTGTTGAATCCGCCAGTGTTAAGGCCGCCGCAACCAGTCAAACCGCTTATCCTGTATCTGGCAGTGGAAGGCAGTTCTGTGGGTGCCATGATGGCTCAGGAGGATGAATTTGGAGTAGAATTCGCAGTTTATTACCTCAGCAAGAAGTTCATGCCTTATGAGATAAAATATGCTGAGGTAGAGAAGATCTGCCTCGCAGTGATTTGGGCATCAAGGAAGCTGAGGCATTATTTCCATTCATACAAAGTTCAAGCAGTGGCCAAGCAGAATCCGTTGAGATATTTGCAAGAAGCGCCGTCTTTGCTTGGTAAGATGGGGAGGTGGCTGCTTTTGCTACAGGAGTTTGATGTTGAATACATCACTCGCAAAACTATTAAGGGGCGAGTCGTAGCCAAATTTCTTGCTGAGCATCCTATTCAAGGGGATACCCCTGAGTTCACCTTTCTTGATGAGAGCATAGTCGCAATTTCTGTCCAAGGATGGCAGTTACACTTCGACGGGGCAGTGAATAACAAGGGGGCCGGAGTCGGAATTATTTTGACAACTCCAGATGATGAGAAACTCCCTCTAGCCAAGAAGTTGTGGTACAAAGCAACCAACAATGAAGCCGAATATGAAGCATGCACTTTTGGGTTAGAAGCTTTAGCTGCTTTGGGGGCAAAGAACATAGAAGTTTTTGGTGACTCATCCTTGGTGATTAACCAGATCCGAGGTGAGTGGGCTGTAAAAGAAGAGCGGCTGGTACCCTATGTTGAATATTTGAAAGAGATATGTGGGCATTTTAAAACCTGCACTTTCCACTTCGTGCCAAGAGATGAGAACCGTCTAGCTGATGCGCTGGCAACCCTAGTATCGATGTGGGATAATCCTGAAGGGGTAGCTATGAAACCAGTGCTGATTTCGAGTTCTAAGAAGCCTAGCTTTGAGATCAAGCCAGTAATGGAAGTAGAGGTGGCGGATGGAAAATTATGGTACTTTGACATTATGAATTATTTGGAAAACGCTAGGTTTCCAGAGGAAGCTACCGAGAAAGACCAGAGAATGACCCGGAAGCTATCTACTCAGTTCATATCCTTGGAAGGAGTGTTGTACAAAAGACAGGCAGACGGGATTCAGCTCAGATGCTTAAATGAAAAAGAAGCCCGCAAGGTAATGGAGGAGACCCATGCAGGTGTTTGTGGGGCTCACATGAACGGTTTAACTTTGGCAAAGAAGATCATGAGGCAAGGCTTCTATTAGCTTATGATGGACAATTACTGCTCAAAGTATGTCAAACAATGCCAGTTATGCCAACAGTATGCAGATTTGAGACACCTGCCAGTATCAGAGCTACACAACCTGACATCGCCTTGGCCTTTCGCTGCTTGGGGGATAGATATCATTGGAGAGATTCGCCCTACGGTATCTAATGGGCACAGATACATCATAGTCACAATTGACTATTTTACCAAATGGGTAGAGGCAGAATCCTTTAAAAAGATTGACGCAAGGGATATGGCCAAGTTCATAGAGAGAAATCTGATCTGCAGATATGGCCTCCCTCACCACATAGTGTCTGACAACGGGGTACAATTAATGGGAGAAACCAGGAAGCTCCTTGAGAAATATGGTATCAAACACCATAGATCCTCTCCCTACTGACCACAAGCTAACGGGGCAGTAGAGGCCGCCAATAAAAATGTGAAGAGGATCCTATCCAAGATGGTCCAAACTTACAAAGACTGGGCAGAGAAGCTACCCTTCACACTGTGGGGATACAGGACAACGGTAAGGACATCTACGGGCGCTATGCCATATTCTTTGGTATACTGGACGGAGGCAGTATTGCTAGTTGAGATAGAGCTCCGATCGTTGAGGGTGATTATGGAAGCCCAAATTCCGGAGGCTGAATGGGCACGACAGAGGCTACAACACTTGAACTTACTGGATGAGAGTAGGCTGAAGGCTTATTATCACAATCAGATCTACCAGAAGAGGTTGGCCAGGACATTCGGGAAGAAAGTGAGAAAGCATTCGCTGAAGGAAGGGGACTTAGTGTTCAAGCAGATGAGACCAGGTATACCGGATATTAGAGGAAAATTCAGACCAACCTGGGAGGGGCCGTATATCCTTAAAAAGCTATTGTCCAAAGGAGCTGCAATCTTATCGGATAGCGATGGAAATAAATTCAAAGAACCGATCAATATCGACAGACTCAAAAGGTTCCATGGCTAAAGACCAAAATAAAAAGAAGAGAATAAAATGCCCTGCAGGTTGAAAACCGAAAAAAGGCGGCCATACTAAAATTGGGCGCCTCGACAGGGTGAAAACCGAAAAAAGGCATCTTGTGCAAAAATAAGAGGCACGAGAGAAAATGTCCAATCGTGAAAACCCGAGAGGGCCGATTGGTAACAGGAGTTGATGCTGTTAAAATTTGGTTTCATGTATTAATAGGGCGTACACGGTCGAATTAATGTCAAAACTGATCATGTATGCTGAAATTACATGGAAATGTACACAATTTCGTGAAATAGAAAAAATATTATTCTTTTCATTTTCGTCATTTTCTAGTTCTGCATTAAAAAGAAATGTAACACCAAAAGAAATACATATGTAAGCTAAGCTAAGTCCTGCCACTGCTCTCGCCAACTAGATGCTTGAGCCCTCGTGTCCTATTATCAGATGCTGGACTAAGGACCCATTTCTTGTACTCGCTGGTTGAAGCCACGGAATGAACGCCGAACCTCGGAAACAATCGAAGTTGTAGTTAGAGAATACTACTCTTCACCTCGAGACTGTGGTCAGAGAGTACCGCTTCTCACCAATCGAAGCTGCGGTTAGAGAAACACTGCTCTTCACATCGAGTTTGTAGTCAGAGAATGCTACATCTCCTCAACACTGCACGAGCCGAGACGAGGCAAGCAGAAGTCGAAGTTGCGATTAGAGAAACACTGCTCTTCACATCGAGTTTGTTGTCAGAGAGTGCTACATCTCCTCAACACTGCGCGAGCCGAAACAAGGCCAGCAGAAACAATCGAAGTTGTGGTTAAAGAAACACTACTCTTCATATCGAGGTTGTGGCCAGAGACTGCTACATCTCGCCAACACCTACAGGTCGAAACGAGACCGATAAGGATATCTTCACCCGCCGAACAGACTGAGACGAGGTCTACCCGGTAAAAGGCACGGAAGGTAAGAACCGCCAAAGGTACACTTTCTTCCTTTCTGTCCTTTCTCTGAGTTTTGGCTCATCTAGGCGCTCGTGCACTAGTCTCCCTAAAACTGGGGGCAACTGTAAGCACTGTGTCCCGAAGCGGTCCGGATCAGAGATTATCCTATGATAAAATTGGCATTCGAGCCTGTACAAACGGTTTGGATTCGGAGGCTTTAGTCCCATGCTCCACGAGAAACGGGTCTTTTTACCTTTCGTAGGCAGAAGGGGAGAAAACGGGGAGTTTTTAAAGTCCAAAAAGTATGTTTTTCTCAACGGACGGCCAGCCCGTCGGTCAGGGGCTAGCCCGTCGGTCGGGTGGCAGGACCATCGGATGAATTCTTGTGTCAGAAAGATTCTTTCGACGCCCGTCGGTCGACTGGTAGGACCGTCGGATGAATCCTTGTGTCAAAAGGATTCTTCCGACGCCCGTCTGTCAAAATGGTAGGCCCGTCGGTCAGGTGGCAGGGCCGTCGGATGAATCCTTGTGTCAGTAGGATTCTTCCGACGCCCGTCGGTCACCCCAGGCCTATAAAAGCTTTGAATTTTCTCATAAAAGGGGTTGGAAAAATTTGCAAAAATAGGGGAAACTCTGCCACAATTCACACGCGTTTTCTCTCTCTTCCAACAAACACATTTCTAAAAAAATAACTAATTCAAATCTTTAAAAGAAAGAGGATTTAGTTGATTTTTCACGGGTTTTTGGAATTCAATTTTCGTCGAGCTGTTGAGGATACACCCTATCTTCTACATTTGATATTTTGTTCGGACTTTCTCATGGAGCGTGCGGGAAGCCAGACAACAACAAGGAATCTAACCAAGAGGTTGTTCTAAGGGTAAATATTTTGGACCCTTTTCTATCCTTTTTTTTACCTTCATTTTCGATATTATCTTTGCTCTTGTCCTTTTTTATTTCTTGTTGCTATTCTTTTTGAATATGTGTAAAATTTGTCTTTTTGCTTTTGAAAAGCTTCTGTTTTTTTGGGACAGAGGTGACCGACGGGTCATCTGCTGTGACCGACGCCCGTCGGTCACCCACACAGATGGCTCCCTTCGAGTGAGCGATGGGTTGTATTGGTCACCTTGACAGACGCCCGTCGGTCATTCAGCATAGCCCGTCGGTGGGTTCTGTCCCACATTTTCAAATCTTTTTCTTTTCCCTTTTTTTGTTCATCCAAATTTTTATGTGTATTTATAATCTTTCTTCTGTATTTTAACATCCTTTTGGCTTGTTTTGTGAGAATATATTTCTGTTCCTTGGAATGGCTGGAGCCTGAGAGAGTCCTTCCGTATATGGAAAGTTCGCCTGGTTTAGTTCCCTATCTCCCTCTCTTTGGTATTTCATGTATTTATTTATTGCTTCTCCTGTATATGACAAAATTGTTGTATTTCTCGCTAATGTAAAAATCGGCCAAACGTTTTATACTTAATAAACTGAATTCTTCATAAAATTAAGGACCCAATGTCCTATTTTTATCCAATAAAATCCTCACAATAGAAATATCCATTTTAATAATGATGCATGCGAGGACCAAAGTCCTCAAAATAAGCAATGCCCCGATTTGTGTATGCATTGCACATTTATAAAAGGGAGTTGTATTCCGCTCCTTGTGTTATTGTAATTTATCGCTTTCATTATTTACTCATTCATTTACCGTTTTCCAAATGTGAATAAATGCGCTTTGATTCAATTGCATCGTGTGGAGAGAGAGCGAATTAATGAAATTTAAAATTTAATCATAAAATAATCAAGGTAGAAATAGATGAGAAGTCCCGAACCCAGCTCTGGTCTTTGGGCGCAAAGAGGCGAGAGGTCTATCCAATCACTCATTGGAACTATGACCTCCAAGACACCTCTTGTGTCACCAAACCTTGACGTTAATCCTAGGCTCCTTAGGGCGAGAGGTTTACCCTCCAAGACCCCTTTGGTTGGCCCAAAATGGATACTAAGCGCAGTCTTAGGCTCTCCGAGGCGAGAGAAACTTTTCCAATGTTCTATTGGGTGGCGACTCCATGAAACCTCCTTGTTGCCCAAAATAGACGCACTTGTAAATATCTTTACAAGTTGCCAACGGATCCACAAATGCCCCGATCACCCTCGAGCGGGCGGTCGCATGGGCTGCCGCAGGGATCCGGCGCACGTCACAGCACCCAGGAGTAGAGTACGAGATCCAATTCCACAGTGCCCTCATTGTAAGAAGTTTCATCTGGGCGAGTGCAGATATATGAACAGGGCTTGTTTCAGATGTGGGTCCCGGGATCATCAGATCAGAGATTATCCCGAGGCCCAACCGTCCACTGCAGCATCACCAGCTGTGGGTGGGGGGTCAGCCCCTCAGAGAGGACATGGTAGGGGAGCAACTCCTCCTCGGACAGTTTCAGGCCCCTCAGTACGGCCACCTCAGGGTCGTACCACTGGACATGCATATGCTGTTAGAGCCCGTGAACGGGATGACGCTCCAGACGTCATTATTGGTAAATTCTCACTGCTTTCTCATTCAGTTTATGCCTTGATTGATCCTACTTCTACGCATTCCTATATTAGTACTGCTATTACTCGGGATAAAGGGTTGCATGATAGTCAGTTAGACCAGGATATTTTAGTGAGTAATCCTTTGGGGCATAGTGTAGTAGTGAATAAGGTTTATAGAGATTGTCTGGTTAGTGCTCAGAATTTTATGTTTTCTGCCGATTTAATTGATCTTCCATTCCTAGAGTTTGATGTGATATTGGGTATGGACTGGTTATCCACTCACCAGGCCACTGTTGATTGTAAGAGGAAACGAGTGACTTTAAGAACTGCAGACGATCAGGAGATTGTTATTGTGGGTGAAAGATCAGATTTTCTTTCTGATGTGATTTTAGCTACTGCAGCTAAGAGACTTATCAGAAAAGGGTGTGTTGCGTACTTGTGCTATGCAATGGAGACTAAAAAGGATGAACTTAAGGCTTCAAATGTGCCTACTGTTCAAGAGTTTCAGGATGTTTTTCCTGAAGAACTTCCAGGTTTGCCACCTGATAGAGAGTTAGAGTTTACTATTGACTTAGTACCTGGTACTGCACCTATCTCTATTGCTCCTTACAGAATGGCGCCTTAAGAACTGAGAGAATTGAAAATTCAGTTACAAGAATTAATTAATAAAGGCTTTATCAGACCGAGTGTTTCACCTTGGGGAGCACCAGTTCTCTTTGTGAAAAAGAAGGATGGGTCACTTCGATTATGTATTGATTATAGACAGCTGAATAAAGTCACCATAAAGAACAAGTATCCACTGCCTCAGATTGATGATTTGTTTGATCAATTGAAAGGTGCAGGCGTGTTTTCCAAGATTGATTTAAGATCTGGCTACCATCAGTTAAAGATTAAAGAGTCAGATGTGCCTAAGCCAGCTTTTCGCACCAGATATGGTCATTACGAGTTCATGGTCATGCCTTTTGGATTGACAAATGCTCCTGCAGCTTTTATGGATTTGATGAATAGGATTTTCCACCCTTACTTAGACCAGTTTGTGGTTGTTTTCATCGATAATATTCTGGTTTATTCGAAGACTAGTGAGGAGCATGATGAGCATTTGAGGATTGTTCTACAGACTCTGAGAGATAAGCAGCTTTATGCCGAGTTCAGTAAATGTGAATTCTGGCTGGATGAGGTATCATTTTTGGGTCACGTGGTATCAACAGATGGTATTAAAGTTGATCCTAAAAATATTGAAGCGATCCTTCAGTGGAAGCCACCTAGGAGTGTTACCGAGGTTAGGAGTTTTCTTGGCTTGGCCGGTTACTATAGAAGATTCGTGAAGGGTTTCTCTTCGATTGCAACTCCTCTGACTCGATTGTTACAAAAGAATGTCAAGTTTGAATGGTCAAATAAATGTCAGGAGAGTTTTGAGAAGCTTAAGTGTATGCTGACTAAAGCTCCAGCGTTAGTGCAACCTGAATCTGATAAGGATTTTGTGGTCTTCAGCGATGCTTCCAGAAATGGATTGGGTTGTGTATTGATGCAGGAAGGCAAGGTGATTGCTTATGCCTCCCGACAGCTTAAGACTCACGAAAAGAATTACCCTACTCATGATCTTGAGTTGGCAGCAATTGTATTTGCATTGAAGATTTGGAGACATTATCTCTATGGTGAGAAATGCTACATCTACACTGATCATAAGAGTCTGAAGTATTTACTTACTCAGAAGGAGCTTAACTTGAGGCAGAGACGTTGGCTTGAATTGATCAAAGACTATGAGTGCTTCATCGACTATCATCCTGGTAAAGCTAACATTGTAGCCGATGCTCTCAGTAGGAAGTTCATGGCTTCTTTACAAGCTATGAATGTTACTCTAGACTTATCAGATGATGGAGCTTTGATTGCAGAAATGCAAGTTAAGCCAGATTTTCTCCAGCAAGTGAAAGATGCTCAGAAGCAAGATGAACGGTTGTCCACCATTATGTCTCAGGTGAAAGATGGCCATGTCAGTGAGTACTCATTGGGTTCAGATGGTGGACTATATTACAAACAGAGATTGTGCGTTCCTGATCAAGCTGATTTGAGAAGGAATATTCTGTCAGAAGCTCATCATAGCAGCTTTGCTATGCATCCTAGTTGTAACAAGATGTATCAGGATTTGAAGATGCTCTATTGGTGGCCAGGCATGAAATGTGAAGTGACAGAGTTTGTGGGTAAGTGTCTGATTTGTCAGCAAGTCAAGGCAGAACATCAAGTTCCTTCAGGTTTACTTCAGCATATTGTCATTCCTGAATGGAAATGGGACAGGATAACCATGGATTTTGTGTTGAGGTTTCCTCTCTGAAGAAAGAAACATGATGCAGTTTGGGTAATTGTTGATCGACTCACTAAATCAGCTCACTTTTTGCCTATCAGAATGGATTATTCGTTGTCCAAGCTGGCAGAGTTATACATTAGTGAGATTGTAAGACTGCATAGAGTTCCTTCCTCCATCATTTCAAATCGTGATCCGAGATTCACTTCTCAGTTTTGGAAAAGACTTCAGGAAGCTTTGGGAACCAGATTACATTTCAGCACAGCTTTCCACCCTCAGACTGATGGACAATCTGAGCGTGTGATTCAGATTCTGGAAGATATGTTGAGATGTTGTATACTTGAGTTTGGTAACCGTTGGGAGCGGTATTTGCCTCTAATAGAATTTGCCTACAACAACAGTTATTAGACTAGTATCAAGATGGCTCCTTATGAAGCTTTGTATGGTAGAAAGTGCAGAACTCCTCTTTGTTGGACAGAGCTCAGTGAGAGCAAGATTGTGGGGTCAGATCTGATTAAAGAAACGGAAGAAAAGGTTCGAGTGATTAAAGACATACTGAAAGAAGCCATGGATCGACAAAAGTCCTATACAAATCTGAAGAGGAAAGATATAGAGTTTCAAGTGGGAGATAAAGTATTTTTGAAAGTTTCTCCATGGAAGAAGATCTTGAGATTTGGAAATAAAGGCAAGCTAAGTCCGAGATTCATTGGCCCGTATGAGATTATTCAGCGGATTGGACCAGTAGCTTACAGATTGAAGCTTCCACAAGAATTAGAGAAGATTCATGAAGCCTTTCACGTCTCTATGCTTCGAAGGTACCTTTCAGACCCCAGTCATGTTATCAGGCCTGAGGAAGTTCGAGTTCAGCAGGACATGACTTATGAGGAGTATCCAGTGAAGATTCTGGCCAGAGAAGTGAAGCAGCTCAGAAACAAATAGATACCACTGGTGAAGATTCTCTAGAATCACCACAATGTCGAGGAAGCGACGTGGGAACAAGAAGAGACCATGAGACAACAGTATCCCCAGCTCTTCAATTTAGGTAAATTTCGAGGACGAAATTTTTAATTGGTAGGGGAGATTGTAATAGCCCAATACCGGGCTAGTTGTAAATAGTATTTTTTTAGAGTGAATAGTATTTTCAGGGTAGTACTTTCCCGAATCGAAAAATATTTTATTAGACCATTAGAGTAGAGCTCGTCAATACGAGTCCGTAGGCGTAAATTTCGTGTCAATCGGAGGTCAAACGAGTCCGAAATGGCTGAAACAGTAAACAAAAGTATTTATTTCGGATGAAAAGTGGGCCCAAGCGGGACCCACTTAAAAGTAAAAGGTGGGCCCAGGTGGGACCTACTAAACAATAAAAGTGGGTCCAGGTGGGACCCACTGAATAGTAAAAGTGGGCCTAGGTGGGGTCCACTGAATAGTAAATGTGGGACCATGATGACATCAGCGATAACATCAGCAATGTCATGATGATGAATAGTAACTATGTCCCCTAAAGTGGAACATCATCATTTAGTTGGAAACATAATCATTTGGTTAGGAACATCATCATTGACTGGGTCCCATTAAATAGTGACAGCATCTTTGACTGGTCTTTGAATAGTAACTGTGAGTCCGTGAATAGTAACTATGGGGCCCACAAAATAGTGAATCCGGGATGAATAGTACCTGAAAATATTTTTTTTCACCATCAGAAAGAGAAGGAAAAATGTAGTTTGATGGTATTATTTTAGTATAAAAATGAGATCATATAAGCTTCTGAAATTCAGTCTGAAATTTCTCTGGTTCGGTTCAATTGAACCAAGGTTTGACTGAACTTTGACCGAATTTTTATAAATAGTTAGAGTGGATAAAATGGTCTACTGTAAGAAGATAAAAGTCTTAAAATAATTTTTAGAAATATTTGACAGTATTAGAATTGTATTTTATGGCAGTACCGGATTCAACCGAATTAGACCAGTTTAAGTGAACCGGACCCCAAACGGACTCCGATTGAGCTAAAATTTTGTAGGGAGACTAATTTTAATATTCTAATAATTATGGAAGTGGTTTGGATTGAAAATGAATTCGGGAACATTTAATTTCACCAAAACAGTGGAAAATGATCAGAAAAATAAAAATCGGACCAAATCGGCTCAACCACTTTGGTTGGACCTGGTTGGGTCCGATTGGACCCATATAAAAGCATTCAAATTTCTGGAAATCCCTTGGATTCCCTTTTATTTCAATCTCCCTCTTCTTCCTCTCTTGGCCGAATGGTTTTTCCTCTCTTTCTCACCATTTTTCTTTCATTTTTTCTTCATCTCACCTCAAGATCAAGACTCTCTAACATAATACAGCCCCTCTAGAATCCATTGGTGGTCTCAAAATTTCGTTTGGAGGTGTAAATTTGGATGAAATCTAGACTTGAAGTTTAGGTGTAAAATTGAGGTAAGTGATTTAAGTGATTTTAATTTGGTTTTAAGGTTCCTAAGGGTACTCTAGGATGTTAATAAGATGTTTATGAAGTTTTATTTTTGAAAGGAACCTTGGATTTGATTAAATCTTAATTTTTGTGTTTGGACATAATTATGTCCAATAGGTGAAGGAACTTCTAAGCAAGCTAATGGCAAGGAAAAGGTTAATTGAGAAGTATGATACACAGATTTGAGGTTTGTGATTGCAAATTCCATTTAATTCCATGGTAAAAGCATGAATTTAAGTTATGTTTGTGAATAAGGTATGTGATTTATGCATGTTTAATTAAAATTAACATGATATTCATGCTTAGGGATGTTAAAAATGATGGTATGGGTGATTAAATTGAAGAAATAAATTTTGTGTGAAAAGTTCTTTCTTTGGCCGAATGGTATTCATGTGAATTTTATGTGTTTACATGATGTTTTATGCATAATTATGATGGATCTATGGTATTTGGCATGTGAACTAGTGAATGGTATGTGTTGGAGCATGTGAAAACATCATATGGTATGTGATGTATGTATGGCCAAATGTATATCATGTGTAAAGTCATGATTTTAATGTGTTTTCATGGTAATTGATGGTATGGTGATGTTATACATCATGAAATTGGCCTAAATAAATGATAAAATTGACAAAAATAATTAATGTGAATAAATTGGCATGTGGGCCGTATGCATGTATGTATGTATGCATGTGTACCATGATGAAATAATAAATTTACATGACATGTGATGATATGATGATGATAATCACATGTGAAATGATGAAATGGTATGAAAAAGAATAAAATATTATGATGATATACCATGAAAAGAAAAATAAAAAAATAAGTATATTATATTAATAAGGTGAAAAATAAAATAATATTGCCCTGTGTAGTAATCTGGTAGTCAAGTCTAGTTCAGGATATGTTGGCATACCATAGGGACATAAGACCGCGGGTCTGAGCATGGAGTCTCACTTTTTAGTAGGTCAATGATTGTCCTACTTCTGTATCTGAATATCTGAATATCTGAATATATGTATCTGAATATCTGAAGTATACTGTTCTGTATTAAAAGACAGTGGTGGTCCCATAGGACTCCGCTGGTATTTCTGTGTGAATTTTTGGAGTTCACGTGTCGTTTATCCTGTATTCAGAGTCTGCCAGTGTGTTACAGGGGCATAATTATAAAAATAAGATTAAAATGGTTAAAATGTGATTAAAATAATATTTATGTGGAAAAATGGCATAAATATTATTAAATAAAAGGTTTGAGGGAAAAATTGTAATTTTGTGTATATGTGTGTTAAAAATAATTAATAAGAGTAAAAATGTAAATAATTGGTTAAATATGAAAATTGGCCACTTTTTATGGGTAAAAATGTAATTTGGCATGAAAATAATAATTGGAGAGTAAAACTGTAATTTGGCATGTAAATTAATGATAAAATTGTAAGGTTAGTAAAATTAATTAAAATAGTGGCATAATTGTAATATTATTGAAATTAGAATGAACTAGTGGCATAATAGTAATATAATGAAGTTAAAATGAACTAATGGCATAAATGTAATTTTGGTGAAGTATAATTGAACTAATGGCACTTTTGTTATTTTGAAAAAGTTTAAGGGTATAAATGAATTATTACCAAGTTAAGGGTAAAATGGTAATAAGATTATTTATGTGAATTAATTGTGTAATTGCCCAATTACGAAATTGAAAAATAATTACATGTAATATTGCATACCTAGTTGGAAATTAAATTAAATATGTTTAATTATGAATATTAAATGATATTATTTATGTGAATATTATTATGCATGAAAAATTAAATTAAGTGGAAATTTATGGAATTGCAATCACCACTGGGCATATTTAATGCTCAGCACGTAATTTTATTTGACTGCGTGTAGATACTCCGTAAGAGTTTTGGAGTAGTGCATACCTCACACTTTGGAAGTGGTATGGAAGAAAATTATTGGAATATTTAAGTATATTAAGAAGTTTGGCATATATGTGTCTTATAATATTATTGTGGGTTTTGGACTGTAATAATACTATGTTAACTGTCATTAGTTAAGTATGTTTGGATATGCCTAATAATTGGTAGAAATTAAGTTAATAAAATTGGTAAAGTAAAATATAGATTTTCAAGTTAAAGGAAAATTGACCAGATAAATAATAAATTAGACAGTTATATGTCAATCGGTATAGTTAATAGTGAAAAAAAATAGTAAATATTAAATTTGATAATTAATTATTAAGTATTAATAGACTTAAGTAAGTTGACTATTCATATAGTACTATTCACACAGTATTATAAATACGGTACTATTGATACATAAGACACTATTCACGTATATGTTACTATTCACGTATACGGTACTATTCACGCATACGGAACTATTAAAAATAAATTTACCGGTTTTAATTAATGGTCTATTTAATAACCTGAATAATTTAATTAGGTTAACCGGATTAAAAGGAACAGTTATTTAATCAGATAACAAAGTATTAGAGTGTATGTTAGTTCAGTGCGGTGGCACCCGGTATTCGTATCACATACGGGTATAGGGCGCTTGTAGACACCGGGTCCTGAGCAAGCCTAGATCGAAGTTACCCAATGATGATAATTGCCTTCACAGGCTTAAAAGGTTAAAAGTGATGATTTTTTCGTCAAATTTGCATTTTAGAGTGAAAAATTAAAAAAATAATAAAAAAATATTTAAAAAATTAATTTTGAAAAATGGGGGGCTTAAAATTATGGTTTTTTTAGTCCATTTAAAATTTAAAAAAAATAGAAAAAAAATAAAAAAAAATAATTTCGGACCCCCAGTGTCGGGCGCGGCAGCGCGCAGGCGCCCATCGCGCTGCGGGCGCAAAGGCGACGCTCAGCGTCGCCGATGCTGCGCGTCGCTAAAGGCGCGCGCAGCATCGCGCACGCTGAGCGCCGCACGAAGCGCTCGTGCGCGAGCGCCAGCGCACGGATTCCGCGCGAATCTCGCCTGGTTGCCGCTCCGACGCCCGCCCCTCTATAGCGACGGGCATCCTGGCCGTCGGTATAGGGTCTGTTACCCTATTTTCCATTTTTTCAGCTTTTTTCCGATTTTTTCACCCAAAAATCCGTTTTTATCCCAAAATTAAGGGTTTTTGACTTCAAATAAAATTTCAAAATATTTTTTATAGACTATTAATTAATAAAACTTGATTTTATCCCCAAAAATAAAGGAATTTGAATAAAATTAGGTTTGTTTTCCTTAATTAAATTAGGGCAACATTTTCTATTCTTTAAATACTTTAGGATGAATCAAAAAAGAGGAGCCTCCACTACTTTTTTTTTTTTACATCAGAATTTCCAGCATTTCTCTTCCTCTTTGATTTTTCTTCTAAAGATTTTGAGATTTCTTTTTGAATTAATAAGGTTTAATTGAAATTGAAAGATCAATTTTCAATTCTTAATTATTCCAATTAATTTCTTGGTTTTTTCTTCATAAACACAAGAGATTAATCATCACTTTGACATCAATTTCTTTTTAATCTTAAGCATACAAATCAATTCCTTTGTTTTTCTCCATAAACAAAGAGAATTAATTTTATTGCTAAGTTATTCTTTCAAGCAATTTTCCGGAAAATCATCACTTTTCCTTCATCAAATCCAATATTCTGAGGGTAAATATTCTAGGCTCAATTTCTATTCTATTTTATTTTTATTTAATTTATTCATATATATTTTATTGTTTTATTGATTTATTTATTGTTTTCATCTATTCATTTGTTGTATTGATCTTATATTTGTTACATTTAATTGTTTATATATGATTTGATTTTTATTCATGTGAATATTGTTCTTTTAATTCCTAACATGTAAATAATCTATTTTGATTCCTCATTATTTTTAACATGCAAATAATTAATTAACTTAAATTAATCTTTTTGCCATGTAAATAGTTTATATTAATTATGAACACATCAATTAACCTTGTTATATATCATTATTATTTTCATCATTCTTTTGTTTACTAATTTTTATTATTCTTTTTATCATTGTTACATGATTAATTTATTATGATTTATTTATTTATTATTTTTCACTTTTCATCATTTTTCATCATGTGTATATTTTCATGTACTAATTAATTAACATGTTTTATTTTATTTTCATCACATCATTTAATCATTTGTCATACATAATGCATGTTTCTCATTTATTTTGGTTTGTTAACATTTTGATTCCATAATCATTCTTTTCATATCATTTTATTTTATTTTAATTTGTTATTCATTATTTTGTATGTTTAACTGGTTTAATTGATTTAATTACTAACATTATTTTATTTGTATTTGCTTTTATGTCTAAACTCATTTTTTCGCTTGGGCGTTTTTGCGAGCACATCGGGAGGTCCAAAAAGGCTCGTTTGGTTCATATATTTTTTTTCTTTATTTGTAATATTTTATTTAATTTTGCCATATAATTTTCTTGTAAAATTCTTTATTTAGGCTCGCTAAAAAGAAAATCACAAAAACGTTTCTATTAATTAACTTGACATTTTTTTTTCTAAATAAAAGGGGACCAATGTCCTAGTTTTTCATACCCAAATAAATCATCACATCAAAACTTTTTCATAATAAATATGCATGCGAGGACCAATGTTCTCACTATTAATGAATAACCCGTTTTATGCATGTATTTCACTTTTATAAATGGGAGTTGTATTCCGCTCCTAGTGTTATTGTAATTTGTTTTTGAATGCTTTATTTTGGATTTTGCTTACATTTACCGCTTTTGATATGAATGATTGCGCCTTTAATTTAAATTGCATTGTGTGGAAAGTTGATGAAACAATGAATTCAAAACTTAATTATAATATTAATCAAGGTATAAATAAATGAGAAGTCCTGAACCAGCTCTGGTCTTTGGGCTCAAGAGGCTAGAGGTTATCCTCCAAGACACCTCTTGTGTCACGAGACTTAGACGTTAATCCTAGGCCTCATGGCCCAATATGGATAAAATGCGCAAGTCTTAGGCTCTCCGAGGCGAGAGAAACTTTCCCAATGTTCTATTGGGTGGCGACTCCATGAAACCTCCTTGTTGCCCAACATAGACGCACTTGCGATTTATCGCAAGCTGTTGACGGACCCACAATTGCCCCGATCGCCCACGTGCGGGCGGTCGAACGGGCGGCCGCGGGGATCCGGCGCGCGTCACAGTGGCGACTCCACTGGGGACATACTCGAGACTTCGATTCGAAAGTACCTTGATTAAAAATCATAATTGAGTTTTAATTTAAAAATTTTATCTTCTTTCAAAACTGCATTGCATCTCATTAGAGCCTTAGATCTATGCTAGTTTGGTCCCTCTTTTAGCCCCGGTGCGTTCCCGAAGCACTACCCTATTTTCACTCAATTTAGGGAAGTGTTAAGGATAATCACCAGCCCAAGCCACGTACCTTAATGGTATATCAAAATGGTGACCCGATCGGTCGTTATGCTCATGATGAGCTAGACCCGTCGGCAGGGATCATGCTTGGGTAGCCCTAAAGTAACACCACCCTTTGACCAAAGCTCATATAATGGCCATAGCTACTTTCCACAGGTGATATGAACCCTAATTCCATGCTTTCTGTATGGATCCTCATGTATTGGGTGAGTCCAGATGTCTCGCTTGGTAACCTAGCCAAAGGCTTCCATGCCCCGGTAGGGCCATGTCGAAATTTGTGGAACGTCTAAATACATGACGATCACTATCCATCCGCTTGTACATTAGTATAGGAGTGTTATGCTGTCGGTTTTTCACCGCGCACCATACGTGTCCATTGGGTTCCACGTTAATCCATGGATCAAGCCCACCTAGGAAAGAGACCGCACTACCACGTGTGTGGGAGATATAAGGTTGGAAGGATCTATCTGCTTGCATGTGTTTGTCTATGTTGCATCAGCACGAGCATGCATTGCATTTTAATCATGCACCATCTTAACAATTTTTGCATTTCAGCCATCATAGATTCTCCTGGGTGGTCTAAAGGTCCCGACGGACGGTTAAGAAGGACGCCGCTTTTGGGGTTAACAGAGTTAGTGTTGGATCAGAGTTCAGATTTAATCTCAGAAAATAGTGTGGGGTTTTCTCTCGAATCACCAACAGAAGTAAGCATGGCTAATCCATCAAATGAGTCTGATGCAACCCGGGCAATAATTGCTGAGGAGGTAGGAAAGAGGATGGAGGAATTTGAAGCCCGCATGATTGCAATGATGGGCAATCTTGCCACCACAATAGCTGGGCAACAAGCTGCTGCTGCCCCTATCCGAGTACCAGCTGAACAAGAGGTTGTAAGAGAAGAGCGTCCTGCTACAGTTAACCAACCAGTGGTTGACCCATCTGTTGTTGAGCAAAGAGTGCCTGCACCTATTGAGCACAGAGAGGGCCCCAGGTCTGAAGCTGAGTTTGGGGGAGATGAGCTAGAGGAGCATACAGTAGCTAAAGATAAGTCACCGAAACTGGATGAGGCAATGTGGAGGAAAATGGAAGAGAGATTTGAGGCCATGGCAAGGATGATGACCGTGGGAAAAGGAATGAACCCGGAAGACCGAGAGCTAGATGGGGATGACCTGATTCCCCAGAATTTTAAGATGCCGGATATTCCCAAATTTGATGGCACCTCTGATCCTGCCGCACACATCAAGCAATACTCGCTGGTCATGAAGGGAACGTCCTTAACAAGAAAGCAAAAGATAGAGTATTTCTGCTTGAGTCTCATAGGAGCTGCTATTGATTGGTACCATGGGCTTGAGAGGAGGTCCAAGGAGGATTGGGACTTGCTAACCGAAGAGTTCCTTAAGCAGTACGATTGCAGTACCCGGATGGAGGTCACTTTGAAAGATCTCGAGTTGCTACAACAGAAGGCTGGGGAGTCCTTCCATGAGTACCTTACTCGGTGGAGAAACCAGGTTATGGAGATGAAACGCAAACCGGACACTTCTGATCAGATCCGGCTGTTCATTCGAAATGCCAGCCCCTACTTGAGAGATGGATTGAAAATGAAGGGACTGAAAGACTGGGAATCCCTGAAGGATATCGCCATAGAAGCAGAGGGAGAATATTTAGCCAAGAGGGCAAACAGCGAGTCCTATGCCAGGAAGGGATACAGCAATCAAGGGACAGCCAAGCCAGCAAGTTCCAGCAGTGGTAACAGAGTTGGGAAGACTGCCGAGGTGTCTGCAACCGGGGTAAATTAGAGGTATTTCTCCAACTTGGGTAGGCCTTTATCATGGGTACTGAAGAGGCTAATAAAAGAAGGAAAACTGCGGCCCCTATCACCTAGGCCGGCCAAGACCCAAGGACAGCCAGGGCACAAAGAGAATGAATACTGCGCATTCCACCAACATACCGGGCATTTGATGGATGATTGTATAACACTAAGACATCGGGTCCAAGATCTAATTGACAACAAGCAGATCACCGATCCTGAGCAGAGGGAAAGCAAGAAGAAGTCCGGTTATAATGCAGTGCCACCTCCAGTCTTTATGATTGGATCGAGCCTATCAGAATGGTATGTGATGCAAGACCTATATGGAAATGAGTATGTCGCTATTACTCGCCCTGCAGTGGATGGAGAAGGGGTTTCCGTTGCAGCAATAGACTGTTGGTCCACTAGTGAGAGTGGAGATGATAAAGATGAGAAAAATGGAGAGTTTACGGATCCGTGGGATTCAGAGGAAGAAGAAAGAGTAAAAGCAGTAACAAGAAGTGGGAGGGTCATTCCAGAAGCCGAGAAGCAGCAGGACCCAGCACAAGCAATCGCAGAGAAGGAGCCGGAAGAAAATCCAATATTGAAGCAACTAAAAAAGACCACGGCTCAGATATCTATTTGGGACCTCTTGAGACAATCCCCCTCCCACCGACAGAAGTTAGTTGAAGCTTTGAGTGTATCCACCGTAGCAACTACAATCTCTCCATCCGAGCTTTTAGACCTTGTAAAGGGGGGATCCGGGGAGAAGTTGGTTTTTTCTGATGCAGACCTACCAAAAGAGGGTCGCAGCCACAACCGACCTTTGTACATCAAGGCACAGATCAATGGTAAACACACCGCTTGCGTCATGGTTGATGACGTGTCGTCAATAAATGTTTGCCCTTTGGTAGCGCTTCAGGCCTTCGGGATGGATGAGAGTATGTTAAGCAAATCTGACCTGACCATCACTGCCTACGACAATTCTAGGAGGCAAGCATTGGGAACTTTCAAAGCTTTGGTAAAGACGGGGCCTATTGAGACAGAGACGGATTTTGTGGTTCTACCGATCCCAGCAAACTTCTTAGCTCTGCTTGGAAGACCGTGGTTCCATAAGTTAGGAGGAGTGCCATCTACCTTACACCAGGTAATTAAGATACCTCATGAAGGAGAGGTAGTGACCATTAAAGTAGCAAGAGAGAACCAAGTGTCTGCTTTGGAGATCTCTAATCAGTCATTCAGTGGCTTTCATGTATCAGTGATCGGAGAAGAGCAAAGCTTAGAAGGTAGCCCTCAAGTGGTGAATATGCTGAAAAAGATGCACTTCCTCCCAGGGGCTGGTTTGGGAAAAGAGTCACAAGGACTGCAGGATGCTATCACTACACGTGGTCAAAAAGATCGAAAGGGGTTGGGCTACAAAGGAAAGTATGGTAAGAAGAAAGTGTCAGGGAAGATTCCCCATATTTCAGAGAGCTTTGTGCCATCGTCATCGGTTTGTGCTTACACCGGAGAAGAAGAGCCGCAGTGGGTAGATGGGAAGATTACCCCGGGTTTTGAAATTTTCAATGATGTCTTTGATTGGGAAATCGGAGTTGTTAAAGTTGTAGAGAACTTTTGGGATGAGGAGATTATGACCCAATGCAGCATCTGGGATAGAGATGAATCCGAAGAGATTGTAACTGATAAGCTGTTAGCCACCAGACTTAAGGGGAAGGAGAAGATAGTGGAACCAGAGCCGAAGAGTGAAGATCTCAAGATTTCACCAAGCCAGGAAGCCAAAGCACAGTCAGCTGCAGCATCGGCGTTGACTGAAGTTGATAGTCATTTAGATTCTCTTTTTATACCAGAACTCTTTGAGGACAATGTTAATGTTTCTGATTATGTTAATGAGATGAATAACTTTGCTTACTTGTGTGATGTTTCTGATGATTTCATTTCGCATGATCATAAGCATGATGCATTCATTTTTGATATTAATTCAACTGGCACAACTGCATTTAATCTCGGAACTTTGGAAAATCCAAAGGAAATTTTGCTAGCATCAGACATAACTCCTGAAGAGAGAATAAAATTTGAGAGAATATTAAAAAAATATGAAAAAGTCTTTGCCTGGACCTATGAGGATATACTGGGAATAGATCGAGATGTTGCCGAACATGCCATCCCAACTTACCCAGAGTTTAAACCAGTCAAGCAAAAGCTTCGGAGGCTTAGGCCAGAGTGGGCACAGAAAGTGAAAGAGGAGATCCATAAGCAGATTGACGCTAAGTTCCTGATAGAGGTTCAATACCCAACATGGTTAGCTAATGTGGTTCCTGTAGCTAAGAAGGACGGTAAGGTTCGAGTATGCGTTGACTATCGAGACCTGAACAAGGCCTGTCCGAAAGATGATTTCCCTCTTCCTCATATTGATGTGTTAGTAGATAGTGCTGCTGCTTGCATGATGTATAGCTTTGTGGATGGATACGCAGGGTACAATCAAATTCTTAACAAGATAGTGGACCGGATCAAGACAGCCTTTATCACCGAGTGGGGGACATATGCCTACCGAGTTATGCCTTTTGGGTTGAAAAATGCAGGAGCGACTTATCAGAGGATGGCGACCAAGGTTCTCAATGACTTAATCCACAAAGAAGTGGAGGTGTACGTTGATGACATGATGATTAAGTCGGCTACCAGGGAAGGTCACTTTGAGGCTTTAGAAAAGTTCTTTCAAAGAATTAGCAAGTACGATTTGTGCCTCAATCCCAAGAAGTGCCTTTTTGGAGTTACATCAGGAAAGTTGTTAGGCCATATAGTAAGCCAGAGGGGAATCGAGGTAGATCCCGATAAAGTCAAAGCCATAAGAGAGATGCCAGTGCCCAAGAAGGAGAAGGACGTCAGAAGTTTTTTAGGAAAGCTTCAGTACATTAGCCGATTTATTGCCAAGCTAACTTCAGTATGTGAGCCTATTTTCAAGCTTCTTAGGAAGAATCAGCCGATGATATGGAATGATGACTGTCAACTGGCCTTTGACACCATTAAGGACTATCTGCTAAATCCTCCGGTACTAAGACCACCACGCCGTGCCAAACCACTAATCCTGTACCTGGCTGTGGAAGATAACTCAGTGGGTGCTATGATGTCTCAAGAGGACGATTTTGGTATGGAGTTTGCAGTTTATTATCTTAGCAAGAAATTCCTGCCGTACGAAGCCAAATATGTAGAGGTAGAAAAGATTTGTTTAGCAGTTATTTGGGCTTCTAAGAAGTTGCGGCACTACTTTCATTCCTTCAAGGTACAAACGGTTGCCAAACATAATCCGCTCAGATACCTCCAAGAAGCACCCTCTCTACTAGGGAAGATGGGAAGATGGTTACTGCTGTTGCAGGAATTTGATATTGAGTACATAACCAAGAAAACCATTAAGGGAAGAGCGGTAGCAGAATTCTTAGCCGAGCATCCTATTGAGGGAGATCAGTTTGAATACAACTTCCCAGATGAAGATGTTACGGCCATAGCAGTGCAAGGGTGGCAATTATTCTTTGATGGAGCAGTCAATAATAAGGGAGCAGGCGTAGGAGTTATTCTTACGACCCCAGATGGTGAAAGACTACCATTGGCTAAGAAGCTGAGGTATAAGGCTACCAATAATGAAGCAGAATATGAAGCTTGCATCTTTGGATTGGAAGCATTACTCGCTATGGGGGCAGAGACCGCAGAAGTATTTGGAGATTCTTCCTTGGTAATTCATCAGATCAGAAGGGAGTGGTCAGTCAAGGAAGAAAGGTTGTTGCCTTATGTAAAGCACTTGAGAACGTTGAGCAGCCAGTTCGAGATTTGCACTTTCCACTTCATCCCCAGAGATGAAAATCAGTTAGCTAATGCTCTAGCAACATTAGTGTCTATGTGGGATAACCCAACAGGAGTTGCGATGAAACCCGTGCTGATTTATAGTTCGGAAAGACCTTGCTTTGAAGCTGAACAGGTGATGGACATTGAGGCCATTGATGGAAATCCATGGTATTATGACATTCAGAATTATTTAGAGAGATCAGTCTTTCCAGAGGAAGCCACTGAGAAGGACCAAAGAATGATCAGGAAGTTATCCACTCAATTCATCAGTGTTAATGGCACTTTGTATAAAAGGCAAGCTGATGGTATCCAATTAAGATGTCTGGCAGAGAAAGAAGCTAAAAGACTTATGGAAGAGGTTCACGCCGGGGTTTGTGGAGCTCACATGAATGGCTTAGCCTTAGCAAAGAAGATCATGCGCCAAGGGTTTTATTGGCTCACAATGGATACAGATTGTTCAAAATTTGTGAAGCGATGCCAGTTATGCCAACAGTACGTGAATTTGAGGCATGTGCCAGTTTCAGAGTTACATAACTTAACATCTCCATGGCCATTTGCAGCATGGGGAATAGACATCATAGGCGAAATCCATCCCACGGCGTCCAATGGGCACAGATACATCATAGTCGCAATCGACTATTTTACCAAATGGGTCGAGGCAGAATCCTTCAAGAAGATTGACGCAAGGGACATGGCCAAGTTCATAGAGAGGAATTTGATCTGCAGGTATGGCCTCCCTCATCACATAGTGTCCGACAATGGGGTGCAGTTCATGGGAGAAACCAGAAAACTTCTCGAGAAGTATGGTGTCAAGCATCATAAATCCTCTCCCTACCGACCGCAAGCGAATGGGGCAGTAGAGGCCGCGAATAAGAATATAAAGAAGATCCTGTCCAAGATAGTCCAAACTTACAAGGACTGGGCTGAAAAGTTACCCTTTGCCCTGTGGGGATACAGAACGACGGTGAGGACGTCTACAGGCACTACACCATTTTCCCTGGTATACGGAACAGAAGCAGTGTTGCCTGTAGAGATAGAGCTTAAATCGCTAAGGGTGGTCATGGAAGCCCAAATCCCGGAGGCCGAATGGGCGCAGCAGAGGCTACAGCACTTGAATTTACTGGATGAGAGTAGGCTGAAAGCTTATTATCATAATCAGATTTACCAGAAGAGATTGGCAAGGACTTTCGGAAAGAAGGTGAGAAAGCATCCGTTGAAAGAAGGGGACTTGGTGTTCAAGCAGATGAGGCCAGGCATACCAGATATTAGAGGGAAATTCAGACCTACCTGGGAAGGGCCGTATATCCTTAAGAAGCTGCTGTCCAAGGGAGCTGCAATCTTGTCGGATAGTGATGGGAACGAATTCAAAGAACCGATCAATGTCGACAGACTCAAAAGGTTCCACGGCTAAAGACCAAAATAAAAAGAAGAGAATAAAATGCCCTGCAAGTCGAAAACCGAAAAGAGGCGGCTGTGCTAAAATTGGGCGCCTCGACAGGGTGAAAACCAAAAAAAAAGGCATCCTGTGCAAAAATTAGAGGCATCAGAGAAAATATTTAATCGAGAAAACCCGAGAGGGCCGATTAATAACAGGAGTTTGATGCTGACAAAACCCACTCCGAGATTAGGTGTAGTCATATGCTTTTGAATTCTTGTCAAATGAAAATCATGTATGATGAAATCATATAGAAATGTACACAATTTTGCAATGAATAAAAGAATACATTTTCATTGATCTTTCAGTTCTGTCTTAAAAAGAAATATACCAATTGTTCATCTAATGATTATTGCTCAGTCCCTTCATTTGGATATGTGCTATTTGCTCTTAACAGAAGCTTTGGTGATAACCTAAAAAAAAAAAAAAAAAAAACAAAACAAATAAGGCCGTTAGAGATGAAAACCGTAACTGGCTCTTTAAGCAAAAGTTAGGCCAAAGGGCAGGGTGAAAACCTGGAAATAGGCAGTCTGACCTACAAAAAAATATAAATATAAAATAAACAAAAGCCGCTGGATTGGGTTGGGTCCATTCCAGGCAAAAGTTAGGCAAAGGGTTGTGTGAAAATCCCATAAGGGACGCATTTCCCGCAAAGAAAAGCTAGTGCGAAAATCCACAAGGGACGCACTACCTTTAAAACAATGACGTTCAATGCCTAGAGTGATAAGGCGGCGTTACTTCAGATGATCTTCTTTCAATCAGGTAACATACAATACAGAGCATGAAACAGAATCCCGGGTAAATGATCATTGACCAGGGGGGGCAAGGATATATACCGGACGTCTCTTTCAGAAAACTTGTCGACGATCCTCAGGTTTCAGGGGGCATTGTAGAGCAGGAAGGCTACAACCTCAGCGAACCATGGACCACCTAGGGCACAGTCTATACATTGTTGCAAGCATTTGCATTCCATATCATGCACACGTGATTTCTTGTATATTCCTATGCATACAATCTTGCAGGAGAAATCGGCGGGGAACACCAACAAAAGCCGAGTGACGACACCAGTCCAAACATCTAAAGGAGCACAGTTCCAAAATTCACAGCGGTTAGCACGATGGCGGCACAACCCACAAGAGGTTAGCACGACCACGGCACTACCAATTCACAGCGGTTAGCACGATGGCGGCACAACCCACAAGAGGTTAGCACGACCACGGCACTACCAATTCACAGCGGTTAGCACGATAGCGGCACAACCCACAAGAGGTTAGCACGACCACGGCACTACCAATTCACAGCGGTTAGCACGATGGCGGCACAACCCACAAGAGGTTGGCACGACCACGGCACTACCAATTCACAGCGGTTAGCACGATGGCGGCACAACCCACAAGAGGTTAGCACGACCACGGCACTACCAATTCACAGCGGTTAGCACGATGGCGGCACAACCCACAAGAGGTTGGCACGACCACGGCACTACCAATTCACAGCGGTTAGCACGATGGCGGCACAACCCACAAGAGGTTAGCACGACCACGGCACTACCAATTCACATAGGTTAGCACGATGGCGGCACTACCCACAAGAGGTTAGCACGACCACAGCATTACCAGCTACAACCAAAAGACAGCAACAACTATCATTACAATTCCATCAAGCAGGAAGATCGACGCCTCAGGTACGCGTCTCCTTCCTTTTCTTCTTTGAGTTTAGGCTCACCTAGACACTAGTGTACTAGATTCCCCTAAACTGGGGGCAACTATAGACACCGGGTCCTGAGTAAGCCTAGATCGAAGTTACCCAATGATGATAATTGCCTTCACAGGCTTAAAAGGTTAAAAGTGATGATTTTCTCGTCAAATTTGCATTTTAGAGTGAAAAATTAAAAAAATAATAAAAAAATATTTAAAAAATTAATTTTGAAAAATGGGGGGCTTAAAATTATGGTTTTTTTAGTCCATTTAAAATTTAAAAAAATAGAAAAAAAATAAAAAAAATAATTTCGGACCGCGAGTGTCGGGGCGGCAGCGCGCTGGCGCCCAGCTCGCAGGCGCCTGGGCGCCCATCGCGCTGCGGGCGCAAACGCGACGCTCAGTGTCGCCGATGCTGCGCGTCGCTAAAGGCGCGCGCAGCATCGCGCACGCTGAGCGCCGCACGGAGCGCTCGTGCGCGAGCGCCAGCACGCGGATTCCGCGCGAATCTCGCCTGGTTGCCGCTCCGACGCCCGCCCCTCTATAGCGACGGGCATCCTGGCCGTCGGTATAGGGTCTGTTACCCTATTTTCCATTTTTTCAGCTTTTTTCCGATTTTTTCACCCAAAAATCCGTTTTTATCCCAAAATTAAGGGTTTTTTACTTCAAATAAAATTCCAAAATATTTTTTATAGACTATTAATTAATAAAACTTGATTTTATCCCCAAAAATAAAGGAATTTGAATAAAATTAGGTTTATTTTCCTTAATTAAATTAGGGCAACATTTTCTATTCTTTAAATACTTTAGGATGAATCAAAAAAGAGGAGCCTCCACTACTTTTTTTTTTTTACATCAGAATTTCCAGCATTTCTCTTCCTCTTTGATTTTTCTTCTAAAGATTTTGAGATTTCTTTTTGAATTAATAAGGTTTAATTGAAATTGAAAGATCAATTTTCAATTCTTAATTATTCCAATTAATTTCTTGGTTTTTTCTTCATAAACACAAGAGATTAATCATCACTTTGACATCAATTTCTTTTTAATCTTAAGCATACAAATCAATTCCTTTGTTTTTCTCCATAAACAAAGAGAATTAATTTTATTGCTAAGTTATTCTTTCAAGCAATTTTTCAGAAAATCATCACTTTTCCTTCATCAAATCCAATATTCTGAGGGTAAATATTCTAGGCTCAATTTCTATTCTATTTTATTTTTATTTAATTTATTCATATATATTTTATTGTTTTATTGATTTATTTATTGTTTTCATCTATTCATTTGTTGTATTGATCTTATATTTGTTCCATTTAATTGTTTATATATGATTTGATTTTTATTCATGTGAATATTGTTCTTTTAATTCCTAACATGTAAATAATCTATTTTGATTCCTCATTATTTTTAACATGCAAATAATTAATTAACTTAAATTAATCTTTTTGCCATGTAAATAGTTTATATTAATTAGGAACACATCAATTAACCTTGTTATATATCATTATTATTTTCATCATTCTTTTGTTTACTAATTTTTATTATTCTTTTTATCATTGTTACATGATTGATTTATTATGATTTATTTATTTATTATTTTTCACTTTTCATCATTTTTCATCATGTGTATATTTTCATGTACTAATTAATTAACATGTTTTATTTTATTTTCATCACATCATTTAATCATTTGTCATACATAATGCATGTTTCTCATTTATTTTGGTTTGTTAACATTTTGATTCCATAATCATTCTTTTCATATCATTTTATTTTATTTTAATTTGTTATTCATTATTTTGTATGTTTAACTGGTTTAATTGATTTAATTACTAACATTATTTTATTTGTATTTGCTTTTATGTCTAAACTCATTTTTTCGCTTGGGCGTTTTTGCGAGCACATCGGGAGGTCCAAAAAGGCTCGTTTGGTTCATATATTTTTTTTCTTTATTTGTAATATTTTATTTAATTTTGCCATATAATTTTCTTGTAAAATTCTTTATTTAGGCTCGCTAAAAAGAAAATCACAAAAACGTTTCTATTAATTAACTTGACATTTTTTTTCTAAATAAAAGGGGACTAATGTCCTAGTTTTTCATACCCAAATAAATCATCACATCAAAACTTTTTCATAATAAATATGCATGCGAGGACCAATGTTCTCACTATTAATGAATAACCCGTTTTATGCATGTATTTCACTTTTATAAATGGGAGTTGTATTCCGCTCCTAGTGTTATTGTAATTTGTTTTTGAATGCTTTATTTTGGATTTTGCTTACATTTACCGCTTTTGATATGAATGATTGCGCCTTTAATTTAAATTGCATTGTGTGGAAAGTTGATGAAACAATGAATTCAAAACTTAATTATAATATTAATCAAGGTATAAATAAATGAGAAGTCCCGAACCAGCTCTGGTCTTTGGGCTCAAGAGGCTAGAGGTTATCCTCCAAGACACCTCTTGTGTCACGAGACTTAGACGTTAATCCTAGGCCTCATGGCCCAATATGGATAAAATGCGCAAGTCTTAGGCTCTCCGAGGCGAGAGAAACTTTCCCAATGTTCTATTGGGTGGCGACTCCATGAAACCTCCTTGTTGCCCAACATAGACGCACTTGCGATTTATCGCAAGCTGTTGACGGACCCACAATTGCCCCGATCGCCCACGTGCGGGCGGTCGAACGGGCGGCCGCGGGGATCCGGCGCGCGTCACAGCGCTACAGCATGTGTGTCTATTTATGGCAATCAGAAATATTTTGGAATCCTCTTTCCAATAGAGCATTGGAAAGATTCGTCTAATCTCGTGAAACCTAAGACAATGCATATACGTCTATTTTGGGCAAGTCAGAAATATTTTGGAATTCCCATCCCAATAGAACTTTGGGATGGTTCATCTAATCTCGTGGAGCCTAAGACAATGCAACTTGTGACTATTTTGGGCAACAAGAGATATTTTGGAATTCTCTTTCCAATAGAACATTGGAAAGGTTCATTTAACCTCGTTAACCCTAAGACCAAAGATGGTTCGGGACTTTCCATTTATTCATACCTTGATTAAATCATAATCGAGCCCATTTGTAGAAATCTCTCGCCATCTTTTATATTTACCAATACAAAAATAATATTTATAATAAATTGGAATAAAAAACATAAAGTAAAAGGAAATAGGGTAAAGGAAATAAACCTAATTAGTGTCCTTGGATCATCCTAGTGGGATCCCCTTCTCAACACCCCGTATTCAATAGGAACAGTTAAACTCATAAAAACAAATAACATGATAGTAAAATAGTAAAATAAGATAACGGTAAAAAGGATTATTGAAAAACAGTAATGAACAAATAATCTGAATAAAAAAAGGGAATCAATTACCTTGAAATAAGCGAAAACAAAATTAAAAGAAAGAAAAAATGAAATGATAAAGAAGAAGGGAAAGGAAGGCCTAGGGACGGCCTAAACCACGCGAGCGACGGCCGTCTCTAGGTCGACCGACAGGCAGAAGGAGATTTTCGCGACGGCTCGTTGCTCACTTGAGCAATGGCCGTCTGTGGACCTTCAGCCCATCAGTCATTCCAGACCCGAAAAAAAAATGAGGAAAAGTCAATTAAAGCCTAATTTTTCACAATTAAAATCCCTTTTGGGACAATTAATCACAAATAAATTAATATAAAGCAATAAAATAAATTAGAGGTTAATCCGGAATGTTTACCATCGGAATATTATCTTCTGAAGGAAAATATTGTGTGATCTTTTTCCTTTGAATTCTACAAGGATCAATTAATGATGTTCAATTTTGAGGAAATTTTCTACTGCAAAATTGTTATTTTTCAAAATCAAATCAAGAGAAGAAAATTTATTTTTCTTGCTTGATTTTTTCATAACAATCGGGAATGTTAAAAGGATAGATCAAGCAAAAATGAATTGATTTCGCTTTCTTGGGTTCTTCCTTATTTTTTGAAAAGATTTTTTATGAAATTTTGATGAAATAAAGAAGAAGAATTTTTTGGAAATTCTTTTGAGATTTTTTTGCACTTTCAAAAATTTTCCTAACCTTTTTCTGAAAATTTTTCCCATCCTTGAAAATGAATCTTAGCCTACTATTTATAAGCTAAGAATCAAGGATTCAAATTTTTTTAAATTTTAAATTTGAATTTGAAAAAGATTTATAAAATCAAACCAAAACCACTTGATTTTGGAGAATATTTTAGGAAATCAAATCAAATCAAATCAATTCAAAATCATTTCATTTTGGAAAATATTTGGAAATCAAATCAAATCAGATATTTGGAGAGGATTTTAGGAAATCATATCAAAATCATTTGATTTTGGAGAATATTTTGAAAATCTAGCGAAATCCTCTTTGAAAATCCCCACAAACTGCCGCAGATCATCGACTGACAGGCATCGGTCATAGGGGCAGCCACAGTCTTTTGAGTGGCGGGCAATTACGCGAGGGACAAGTGCGAGCTACGGGCGTCGCTCGTGCAAGGGAGGGACCTCATGCCCTAGCGATGGGCATCACTGGCGCGAGAGATGGATGCCATAAACATGAGCGGATGGCATCGCTCGCGTGAGGGACAGCCGTCCCTAAAATGCGAGCGACGGGTGCCGCTCGCGCCAGGGATAGACATCCCTCCGGAACAAGCAACGGGCCACCCATAGCCCGTTGGTCAACCCCAAAACAAAATTTTACAACTAAAAAACTCCTTTCAACACCCATAAACTTACCGTCGCTGAAAACCTTTAATCTTGTGAATTCTAAGGGCAAAAATCTTCAACTTTCGTTCATTTACCCGTAAAACGAGTACCGATATCTTCATCGGCTAACTTTGATTTGGACTGCCTCAGGACCCAGTGTCTATAAGCATACTAAATTAAGCCATATCGAGCAAGATTGAATGAGTCAGTTAGCTAATATAGGTTTAATAAGTGATTAAAATAAGGTTGAATTATCTACATGCGAGCATTGCTGTGACGCGCGCCGAACCCTGTGGCCCCCGAAAGTCCGCTTTTAGGGCGATCGAGAGAGGTTCATAAAACTTGTAAGAAATTACAAGGGCGTCTATTTTGGGCAACAAGGAGATTTCATGGAGTCGCCACCTAATAAACATTGGGAAATTTCGTCTAGCCTCAGTGAGCTTAAGACAACGCTGCTATGTCCATTTTGGGCAAGTTAGGGGAGTCTTGGAGATTCCATCCTAATAGAACATTAGGAGAGCCCTCTCGCCTCGTGGAGCCTAAGACTATGCAAATTAAAGCCTTTTTATGGGACACAAGAGGTATCTTGGAAGTCCCATTCCAATGGAACATTGAAATGGTCCTCTCGCCTCGTTGAGCCCAAAGACCAGAGATGGTTCGGGACTCTGTAGACACCGGGTCCCGAGTAGCCTTGATCAGGATTACCTAATGATGAAATTAAGTGTGCCGATCTATAGGCAAAAAGAATGAAATTGGAAGTGACGATTTCCTTGTCGATTTGTTGTTTTAAAATTAAATAAAAATGTATTTCAAAAATATTTTTTAAAGTATTTTAAAATTTATTTTGTGAGGACAAAAGTGAGTTTTTAAATTATTATATTTTATAGGAATTTAGAAAAAAAAAAAAAATTTCCGCGCGAGGGACGGGCTTCCCGTCGCTCACCTACGCACGGGCAGGCCGTCGGTCACGCCTACGCACGGGTAGGCCGTCGGTCGCCACGCGCCCCTTCGCGCCCCTGTTCGTCCGTTTTGCCTATTTTGGCCTTTTTGGCCATAAATTCTTCATTTTAAATGCTTTTTAACTCATTTTTTTTGCAAAATTTAATTCTAAAATCCTTCTATCTTCCAACTCTCCAAATTCAGTTTTTTTTTTGAGTTATGGGAATTAAATTAATTTAATTTCTTTAATTAAAAAATTTGAATTTTGGGGGAAATAAAAAAGGATTTTGGAGAGAGAATTAGGGGGAATTTTCTTTAGAAAACTTTTTTTTCTTCTTCTCTCTTCTCTCAACCAAATTCTCTCAATTTTTAAAGGAATTTCCAGCAATTCTCGAGACAAAAAAAAATAACAATTTTTTGTTCTTGAGAATTTTTCTTATTTTCAATTGACAACTTTTTACTTTAAGACAAATAAACTAATTGTTTGTTCTTGAGTAAAATTCATCTTTCAATATTTTATTTTTCTAATCATATTTTTCAAATCAAGACAAGGAATTGGATCATCTACCTTCATTTCTTCAAGATCAATTTTGAGGGTAAACATTTTTGGTTCAATTTCTTAGTTTGATTTTTAATTTCATTTTTTTATTTAATTAATTAACATGTAAATTCTTTTAGTTCTATCATTTTATTCTTTTCTTATTCTTTTAATTTTATTTAATTGATTATCATGTAAATTCTTTTAGATCTATTATTTAATTGTTCATATTTCTTATTGTTTATTTAATTTAATTGTTCATACTATTATTTTTTTTGTTCTTATTTCTTATTTAATTGTTCATGCTATTATTTTTATTCATATTATTTTTATTTAATTGTTCATGTTGTTTATATTGTTCATCTTCTATTATTATTATTATTATTATTATTATTATTATTATTATTATTATTATTATTATTATTATTATTATTATTATTATTATTATTGTTATTATGTTATTTGATTGTTCATATTCTTTGGTATTATTATGTTATTATTATTATTGTAGTTATTACCATCATTCGTATTATTATTATTATTATTATTATCATTATTCTTGTTTATTTTATTATTACCATCATTATTTTAATTCTATGCATGTTGAATTTTACATGTTTTATATTTTTTATGCATGAGTGGACGTTATTGTTATTATTTCATGTTTTTATGCATGTCAAATTCTATTATCATTATTTTATGATTTTTTTATGCATGTTAAATCTTATAATTATTATTTTATATTTTTTTATGCATGTTGAATTTTATTATTATTATGTTATTTTTTATGCATGTTAAATTGTTAAATTGCATATTTTTATTATGTCATTTTAATTGGTTTGTCATACATGATGCCTTTTTATTTACTTTATTTTTATAGTATGTTTAACTCATTTTTATTACTAATATGACTTTTAGTTGTTTCTTTTATTTCAATACTTATTTTTATGTGTGAGTCTTTTCCATACCAAGTGGGAACCCATGAAGATTTGAAGATCCATTTGGGAGTTAATTTGTCAGTTTTTATTATGTTCATTATTTTGTTTTCATTTGGGTTCATTTTATTATGTAATTTATAATAATAAATTTATTTTTATGCACGTTAATTAAAAAATCACAAAAATATTTATATTAATTAATTTGATTTTTTTCTAAATAAAAATGGGACCAATGTCCTAGCTTTTCCCCCAAAATAAATTGTCACTTTAAAATTATTTTTTTTAATTATGCATGAGAGGACCAATGTCCTTATTTTTAATAAATAACCCGATTTATGCATGAGTTGTATTTTATTTACAAATGGGGGTTGTATTCCGCCCCTAATTTTATTGTAATTTATTTTCCTTTCATTTATTTTATTTACCGCTTTATTTATATGTTTGATATGCGTTTAATTAAATTGTATTAAAAATTGAATGAGAAATGGGATGAAATACTAAATTCAAAACTTGATTATAAACTTAGCCAAGTTATGAATAAATGGGGAGTTCCAAACTTTCTCTGGTCTTTGGGCTCAACGATTACAATCCTAGGCTCCAGGGGGTAGAGGCTGAGATCTCCAAAATCTCTCTGGTTAGCCCAAGATGGATATGTATGCGCCGTCTTAGGCTCGATGAGGCTAGACAACCCTTCCCAATGTTCTATTGGGTGGCGACTCCAAGAAACCTTTTTGTTGCCCAAAATAGACGCAGCTTGTAAATACCTTACAAGTTTTTATGAACCTCTCCCGATCGCCCTAAGATGGGCTTTCGGGAGGCATAGAGGTTCGGCGTGCGTCACAGACTCCCCATTTATTCATACCTTGATTAAGTTTATAATTGAGTTTTGAATTTAGCGTTTCATCCCTTTTCTAATGCAATTTAATTAAACGCGCATGTCAAACACATAATAAAAAGCGATAAATAAAGTAAATGAAAGCAAAGTAAATTACAACAAAACTAGGGGCAGAATACAACCCCCATTTGTAAATAAAATACAATTCATACATAAATCGGGCTATTTATTAAAGATGAGGACATTGGTCCTCTCATGCATAATTAAAGAAAATAATTTTAAAGTGATAATTTATTTTGGATGAAAAAATTCAGGATATTGGTCCCATTTTTATATTTAAAATCCAATTTAGTTTAATAGAAATATTTTTGTTATTTTTTAATTAACATGCATAAAAATAAAATTAAATAAACTTATTACAAATTACATATTAGAAATAAAATAATAAAAGCAAAGTAATGAAAATAATAAAAATAACAAATCAACTCCCAAATGGATCTTCAAATCTTCAAGGGCTCCCACTTGGTATGAAAAGTACTCACACATAAAAATAAATATTGAAAATAAAAAAAAATAAATAAAAGTGAAGTTAGTAAAAAATTAATTAAACATATAACATGAAAACAATTAAATTAAGGCAATCAAAATTACATCATGTATGACAAGCCAATTAAAATGACATAATAAAAATATACAATCTAATTAATTAACAATTTAGCATGCATAAAAGATAACAGAATAATAATAATAAAATTCAACATGCATAAACAAGCATAAAATAATGATGATAGAATTTAACATGCATAAAAATACAAAATAACAACAATAACCTCCAATCATGCATAGAAAGCAAAAGTAATAATAAAAATCAGCATGCATAAAACATAAATAATAATAGCAATAATAAATTAAACAAGAATAAGGATAATAATAATAATACTAATGAAGGTAATAACTACAATAATAATAATAACACAATAATAACAAATAATATGAACAATCAAGCATAATAATAATAATAATAATAATAATAATTATTATTATTATTATTATTATTATTATTATTATTATTATTATTATTATTATTATTATAATTATAATTATAATTATAATTATAATTATAAGACACAATAACATCAAGGAATATGAACAATCATATAAACTTGAAAGAACAATAGGAAATAAAATCAACATGGCATGTTTAAGGTATGATAATAATAATACCAATAATAATATGGACAATCACATAAGCACATGGTAATAATAATAATAATAATAATAATAATAATAATAATAATAATAATAATAATAATAATAATAATAATAATAATAATAATAATAATAAAAGAACAATTCAATTAAATATGGAAGAATAAAATGAAAATAAAAATAAGCCAATTATGCTAAAACATGTTAAATGATAATACTAATAATATATGTGAACAAAATTGATGACAATAATATGAACATGAACAATTAAATAAGAAATAAGAGTAAGAAATAATAATATGAACAATTAAATAAAAAATAAAAGTAGAAAAAAAAAATATGAACAATTAAATAATAGATCTAAAAGAATTTACATTATAATTAATTAAATAAAATCAAAAGAATAAAAAGAATAAGAAGAAAATGATAGAACTAAAAGAATTTACATGTTAACTAATTAATTGGAAACAAAAAAATGAAATTAAAAATTAAATTAAAAAATTGAGCCAAGAATGTTTACCCTCAAAATTTATTTTGAAAAAATGAAGGTAGATGATCCAATTTATTGTCTTGATTTGTAAGAATAAAATTAGAAAAATAAAATATGGAAAATAAATTTTTACTCAAAAATAAATAATTGATTTATTTGTCTCAAAGTAAAAAATTATCAAATGAAAATAAGAAAATTCCTAAGAACAAAACTTATTCTTTTTGCCTCAAGAATTATCTTGGAAGATCCTTTAGAAAAATTGAGAGAATTTGTTTGAGAGAAAAAAGAAGAAAAAAAATAATTTTCTAAAGAAAATCCCCCTTTTTACTTTTCTCTTAAAAATTCCTTTTTATCCCTCCCCCAAAATCAGAATTTTTTTTAATGAAAAATTAAATTGACTTAATTTCAATAAAAGCAAAAAACTGAAGAAAATCAAAGGTTTTGAATTTTAAAAGTTTTACCATTAAATTCTACTAAAAAAAATGAAGAAAAAAGAATTTTTGGGGCCAAAATGGCCAAAATCGGCAGCAGGGGGGCGACCAGGGGCGAGGGACGCCCCGTCGGAGCGCCCGAAGCGCGCTGCGCGTCGCCCAGCGCACGGGCGAAAGCACCCCGCTCGCGCTTCGCTTGCGCGCCGGGGCGCTGCGGCGCGCGCCCAGCTCTGCCGCAGCCCGACATTCACGCGAAAAAAATATATATTTTTTTAATTTTCTATAAAACATAATAATTTAGAAACTAACTTTTTTTTTATCCCAAAATAATTTTTAAAATATTTTTAAAATACATTTTTATTCATTCCTAACAAATCAAAACGACAAGAAAATTATCACTTCCAACTTTCATTCTTTTTGCCTATAAATCGGCACACTTAATTTCATCATTGGGTAATCCTGATCAAGGCTACTCGGGACCTGGTGTCTACAGTTGCCCCCAATTTTTGGGAGGCTAGTGTGTGGGTGCCTAGGTGTGCCAAAATTCAGGAAAAGGAAAGAAGCGCGTACCTGAGACTACCTCCCTCTAACTGCTCCCTTGGGAACAGTGCTGTGATTTGAACTGTGAGTATCCTCTGGGATTGCACTGAGTCGCTGACAAGACTACAAAGTGTCGGGAACCATCCTAAAATGGTGATGCGCCGGGTCTGCTACAGACTATAAAAAATGCAAGAAGAGGATTGCACCGAGTTGGTTACAGACTACTAAAAGTGCAAATGTCATCCGTAGATGACGCTGCGCTGAGCTTGCTACAGGCTACAAAAAACGCAAAAGAAGGATTGCACCGAGTCTGCTACAGACTACAAAAAGTGCAAAAAGAGGATTGCACCGAGTCTGCTACAGACTACTAAAAGTGCAGCTGCCATCCGTAGATGACGATGCGCCGAGTCTGCTACAGGCTACAAAAAACGCAAAAGGAGGATTGCACCGAGTCTGCTACAGACTACAAAAAGTACAAAAAGATGACTGCACCGAATCTGCTACAGACTACTAAAAGTGCAGCTGCCATCCGTAGATGACGATATGCCGAGCCTACTACAGGCTACAAAAAACGCAAAAAAAAGGATTGCACCGAGTCTGCTATAGACTATAAAAAAGTGCAAAAAGAGCACTGCACTGAGTCTACTACAGACTACTAAAATTGCAGCTGCCATCCGTAGATGATGATGCGCCGAGCCTGCTACAGGCTACAAAAAACGCAAAAGAAGGATTGCACCGAGTCTGCTACAGACTACAAAAAGTGCAAAAAGAGGATTGCACCGAGTCTGCTACAGACTACTAAAAGTGCAAAAAGATGACTGCACCGAGTCTGCTACAGACTACTAAAAGTGCAAGAACCGATGACCTTCATTTAGATATTTCCTGCAAAAATATGTGCACAGAAATATACATAAAAATTTGAGTGTATATGATATGAGATGTAAATGTTTGTAAAAATAGATTGACCCTATCCTAGGTGGTTAAGGGTCTGCTGAGGATATAGCTTGGCTGCTACGTCGCGCTTCCAAGGATCTGAAAGAGTGACATTTTGGCTTTAGGGACTCTGACCCCAAAACATTTTATGAGAGACATCAAGTGTGCATCTTTGCCCCCCGGCCAATGATCATATGCCTAGGATCTGACTCATGCATTATTTGACTAAAGAATGATCATTCGAAGCAATGCCGCCTTATCGCTCCAGGCATCAAACGTCATTGCTTTAAAGGTAGTGCGTCCCTTGTAGATTTTCACACTAGCTTTTCTTCATGGGAAATGCGTCCCTTTTAGGGATTTTCACATAACGCTATGCCTAACTTTTGCCTGGAATGGACCCAACCCAAACCAGCGGCTTTTATTTATCTCATTTTTTGTAGGGCAGACTGCCTGTTTTCAGGTTTTTACCCTGCCCTTTGGCCTAACTTTTGCTTAGAGAGTCAGTTACGGTTTTCTTGCCTAAGGACCAAGCTAGTCTCTTCTGATAAAGCTAATTGTGGTAATAGGCTCTCAACCTATCTTTATCCAATAGATTCAATTACTACAATCACTGTTGTGCCCATTCCGTCTCTGGAATCTCGGCTTCCATGACTACCCTTAAAGATTTCAGCTCAATTTCAACTGGCAGAACTGCTTCGGTTCCGTATACTAGGGAGAACGGTGTTGCTCCTATAGAGGTTCTGATTGTGGTTCTATAACCCCAGAGTGCAAAAGGTAGCTTTTTCGCCCAATCTTTATAGCTCTGAACCATTTTGGCCAATATTCTTTTCACATTCTTGTTCGCCGCTTCAACCGCACCATTAGCTTGAGGACAGTAAGGAGAAGACTTGTGATGCTGGATTCCATACTTCCGAAGCATCTGTTTAGTTTCTGCTAAGAATTGTACCCCATTATCAGATACAATATGGTGTGGTATCTGCATATCAAATTTCGCTCGATGAACTTAGCCATATCCCTAGCATCAATCTTTTTGAAAGATTCAGCTTCGACCCACTTGGTGAAATAATCAATGGCAACTATAATGAACCTTTGCCCATTAGAAGCTGTAGGACGTATCTCGCCTATGATATCTATCCCCCAAGCTGCAAATGGCCACGAAAATGTCAAATTATGTAGCTCTGAAACTGGGACATGCTTTAAATTCGCGTATTCCTAGCATAACTGGCATTACTTCACATATTTTGAACAATCCGTATCCATTGTGAGCCAATAGAATCCTTGGCGCATGATCTTTTTCGCTAAGGCTAAGCCATTCATTTGAGCTCCGCAGACTCCGGCATGAACCTCTTCCATAACCTTTTCAGCTTCTTTCTCCGCCAAACATCTTAACTGGATACCATCAGCTTGCCTTTTATACAAAGTGCCCTCTACACTGATGAACTGAGTGGATAACTTTTGAATCATCCTTTGGTCTTTCTCGGTGGCTTCCTCTGGCAAAACTGACAGTTCCAAATAATTTTGAATGTCATAGTACCAAGGGTTTCCATCGGTGGCCCCAACATCCATCACCTGCTCAGCTTCAAAACAAGGCTTTTCAGAGCTAGAGATTAGCACGGGTTTCATAGCAACCCCTGTTGGATTATCCCACATGGACACTAATGTCGCTAGAGCATCAGCCAATTGATTTTCATCCCTGAGGGTGAAATGAAAGTTGCAAGTCTCGAACTGGCTACTCAACATTCTCAAATGCTTCACATAAGGTAACAGCCTCTCTTCCTTAACTGACCATTCCCCTCTGATCTGATGAATTACTAATGAAGAATCTCTGAAGACTTCTGCAGTCTTTGCCCCCAGAGCCAGCAATGCTTCCAATCCGAAGATGCAAGCTTCATATTTCGCTTCATTATTGGTCGCCTTGTACCTCAGCTTCTTGGCTAATGGCAGCTTTTCACCATCCAGGGTCATAAGAATGATCCCCGCTCCTGCACCTTTACTGTTAACTGCCCCATCAAAGAACAATTGCCAGCCTTGTACTGTTATGGCCATGACATCTTCATCTGGGAAAATGTATTCGAATTGGTCACCCTCAATAGGATGTTCAACTAAGAACTCAGCTACAGCTCTTCCTTTAATGGTTTTCCTGGTGATGTATTCGATATCGAACTCCTGCAACAGTAGTAACCACCTTCCCATCTTTTCTAGTAAAGAGGGCGCTTCCTGAAGGTACCTAAGCGGGTTATGCTTAGCAACCGCTTGTACACTGAAGGAATGAAAGTAGTGCCGCAACTTCTTAGAAGCCCAAATCACTGCCAAGCAAATCTTTTCTACTTCAACATATTTGGCTTCATATGTCAAGAATTTCTTGCTAAGGTAGTAAACAGCAAACTCCACCCCAAAGTCATCCTCTTGGGCCATCATGGCACCCACTGAATTGTCTTCTATCGCCAGATACAGGATTAATGGTTTGGCATGACGTGGTGGTCTTAAAACTGGCGGATTCAGGAGATAATCCTTAATAATATCAAAAGCAAATTGACAATCATTATTCCACACCACCGGTTGATTCTTCCTAAGAAGCATGAAGATGGACTCACATACTGAAGCCAGCTTGGCAATAAACCGGCTGATGTACTGAAACTTTCCCAGGAACCTTCTAACCTCTTTCTCTTTTTGAGGCACTGGCATCTCTCTAATGGCCCTGACCTTGTCAGGATCCACTTCAATTCATCTCTGGCTTACCACATGGCCTAATAGCTTACCTGAGGTAACTCCAAAAATGCACTTCTTGGGATTGAGGCACAGATCATACTTATTGATAGTCCACACACACCCGAACCTTTCCATCCTTTTTAGCCACAGGAACTACATTAGCCAGCCACGTCGGGTATTTAACCTCTAGTAGAAACTTACCTCAATCTGCTTATGGATCTCCTCTTTCACCTTCTGAGCCCATTCTGGCCTAAGTCTTCTGAGCTTTTGCTTGACCGGTTTACTCTCTGGATAAGTTGGAATGGCATGTTCGGCTATATCTCGATCAATTCCCGGCATGTCCTCGTAGGTCCAGGCAAGGACTTTTTCATATTTTTTAATATTCTCTCAAATTTTAGCCTCTCCTCAGGAGTTATATTTGATGCTATCAAAATTTCCTTTGGATTCTCCAACATTCCAAGATTAAATGCAGTCATGCTAGTTGAGTTAATGTCAAAGATGAATGCATCATGTTTATGATCATGAGAAATGAAATCATTAGAAACATCACACAAGTAAGCAAAGTTATTCATCTCATTAATGTAATCAGCAACATTAACATTGTCATCAAAAAGTTCTGGCATAAAAATAGTATCTAAGTAACTATTATTTTCATCTTCTGTCAACGACGATGTTGCAGCCGGCTGTGTTTTGACTTCTTGGCTTAGTGGAGGCTTTTCAACTACCTCCAGTGAAATTTTCAAATCTTCAATCTCTAGCTCTGGCTCTACCATCTTTTCTTTTCCCTTCAACCTGGTAGCTAACAGCTTATTAGTGATAACCTCCTCAGGCTCATCCCTATCCCAGACACTACACTGAGTCATAATCTCCTCATCCCAGAAGTTCTCTGCAGACTTGATAACTCCAACATCCCAGTCGAAGACATCATTGAAGATTTCAAACCCCGGAATGATCTTTCCATTTATCCATTGAGGCTCTTCATCACCAGTGTAAGCATAAACCGAGGATACTGACACAAAGCTCTCCGAAATATGGGGAATCTTCTTTGACACTTTCTTCTTGCCATGCTCTCCTTTGTAGCCCAGACCCTTCCGATCTTTCTGGCCTTGCGTTGTGATAGCAGACTGCAGTCCTTGTGAGTTTTTTCCCAAACCAGCACTTGGAAGGAAGTGCATTTTCTTCAGCATGTTCATCACCTGAGGGCTACCTGCCAAGCCCTGCTCCTCTCCTATCACCGATATATGAAAACCACTAAATGGCTGATTAGAGATCCCCAAGGCAGACACTTGGTTTTCTCTCGCTGCTTTGACAGTCACCACCTCTCCTTCATGAAGTATCTTTATCATCTGGTGTAGGGTAGACGGCACTCCTCCCAATTTATGGAACTATGGCCTCCCTAGTAGAGCTGAGAAATTTGCTGGGATAGGCAAGACCACAAATTCTGCTTCTGTCTCACTGGGTCCAGTCTTGACTAGAGCTCTGAAAGTTCCCGATACTTGTCTCTGGGAATTGTCGTAGGCTATGATGGTCAGATCAAACTTACTCAACATACTCTCGTCCAGCCCAAAAGCCTGAAGTGCCATTAAAGGGCAGACATTTATGGATGACCCATCATCAACCATAACACAAGCGGTATGCTTGCCATTAATTTGAGCCTTGATGTATAGTGGTCGGTTGTGATTGCGGCCTTCAGCTGGCAAATCTACGTCAGAAAACACCAGTCTTTCCCCTGATCCCCCCTTAACGAGATCTAGCAGCTCGGATGGAGAAATTATGGTGGCTATGGTGGACTCACTCAATGCCTCAACTAACTTCTGTCTATGAGAAGGGGACTGCCTTAGAAGGTCCCAAATAGATATCTGAGCCGTGGTCTTTTTCAGCTGCTTTATTATGGAATTTTCTTCCGGCTCCTCCACAGGTGCTTGCACTGAGTCCTACTGCTTCTCAACTTCGGGGACCACTCTCCCACTTCTTGTTACAGCCCCAACTCTCTCCTCCTCCTCCGAATCCCATGGATCCGTGAACTCTCCATCTTTCTCCTCTTCATCTTCGTCTCCACTCTCACTAGTGGACCAACAGTCTATCGCCGCCACGGGAATCCCTTCTTCACTTGCCTCAGGGCGAGTGATAACGACGTAATCATTTCCATACAAATCTTAAAGGACATACCATTCAGGTAGGCTCGACCCAATCATAAAGACAGGCGGTGGCACAGTATTGAAATTAGACTTCTTCTTGCTTTCCCTCTTTTCAGGATCGATGATCTGCTTACTATCGATCAGATCCTGAATCTGATGCCTCAGCCTGAAGCAATTGTCAGTCAGATGCCCAGTATGTTGGTGAAAGGCACAGTATTCATTCTCTTTATGCCCCGGTTCCCCTTGGGTCCTAGCTGGCCTAGGTGGCAGGGGTTGTAGCTTCCCCTCCTTCATCAACCTCTTCAATACCCATGACAAAGGCCTACCCAAATTCGAGAAGTACCTCTGATTCACTCCTGTTGCCGACACCTCAGCTGTCTTCCCACTTTTATTACCACTGCTGGAACTAGCTGACTTGGTTGCACCTTGATTGTTGTAGCCCTTCTTGGCATAACCCTTACTGCTTGCCCTTCTGGCCATATATTCTCCTTCTGCCTCTATAGCAATGTCTTTCAAGGACTCCTAATCTTTCAGCCCCTTCATTTTCAGTCCATCTCTCAGATATGGGCTAGCATTCCGAATGAATAATCGGATCTGATAAGGTGTATCGGGTTTGTGCTTCATCTCTATAACCCGGTTCCTCCACCAAGTGAGGTATTCATGGAAAGACTCCCCAACCTTCAGCTGCAGCAGCTCTAGATCCTTCAATGTGACCTCCATCCGGGTACTGCAATCGTATTGTTTTAGGAACTCTTCAGTCAACAAGTCCCAATCTTCTTTGGACCTCCTGTCTAGCCCATGATACCAGTCAATGGAAGCCCCTGTAAGACTCAAGCAAAAGTACTCTATCTTTTACTTCCTTATTAAGGTCATCCCCTTCATGACTAGTGAATACGACTTGATATGTGCAGCAGGGTCAGAGGTGCCGTCAAATTTTGGGATATCAGGCATCTTGAAGTTCTGGGGGATTAGATCATCCCCAACCAGCTCACGATCCTCGGGGTTCATTCCCCTTCCTACCGTCATCATCCTTGTCATAGCTTCGAACTTCTCCTCCATCTTCCTCCACATTGCTTCCTCCAGCTTAGGCGACTTTCCTTTTGCCATCATCTGCTCCTCTTGCTCATCTTCCCAAAGGTCAACCTCAGACCTAGGGCCTTCTCTATGCTCAACAAGCGCTGGCGCTCTTTGCTCAACCGCAGGTGGGTCAGCTACAGTAGGGGGATCCTCGCTAATAGCCCCTTGTTCATCTGGCCCCCTAATAGGAGCAGCAGCAACTTATTGCCCAGCTATGGTAGTGGCAAGGTTGCCTATCATTGCCATTATTCTGGCCTCAAACTCCTCCATTCTTCTTTCTACTTTCTCGGTAATCATTGCCCTGGTTGCATCAGACCCACTGGCTGGATTAGACATACTTGTATCAGCTGATGATTCTGAAGAGAAAGTCTCACTACCCTCTGAAAGAGAATCCGAACTCTAATATGATACTAGCTCTGGTAACCCCAAAAGTGGAATCTTTCTCAACCGATCGTCGAGACCCCTAAACCACCCAGGCGAATCTATGATGGCTGAAAAAAATACATCTCGTTAGGATAATGCATGATTGAAATGCAATGCATGGTCGTACTGATGCAGCATAGACAAACACATACAAGCATATAGATCCTTCCAACCTTATTGCCCCCACACACGAGGTAGTATAGTCTCTTTCCTAGGTGGGCTTTATCCAAGAGTTAACAAGGAACCCATCGGACTCGTATGGTGCACGATGAAAAAATCGACAGCATAACATCTCTTATCTAATGTACATGCATATGGTCATTTGGCCGTTATGTATTTAAATAATTCATTCAACTAAATTAAGATGGGCCCATCGGGGCATGAAAGCCTTTGATGGAGACCATTTAATTTAAATGATTTTTTTCAATATATGATGGCCCAGGTAGCAAGCACGGTATTATAGTACATTTCACCTAGTGGAAGTATCTATTGCCAATACATGAGCTTTGGTCAAAGGTAGTGAAACTTTAGGGTTACCCAAGCATGGTCCCTGCCAATGGGTCTAGCTCATCACGAGCATAACGACCGATTGGGTCTCCATTTGATATGCCATAAGGTACGAGGCTTGGGCTGGTGATTATCCTTAATACTTCCCCATATTGAGTGAACGTAGGGTTGTGCTTCGGGAATGCACCCTAAGGCTCTAGCATGGATGCAATGCAATTTCGAAAAGAGATGAAATTTTCAAATTAAAACTCAATTGTAAATTTTAACCAAGGTACTTCCGAAGGGAAGTCTCTTGGTCCCCAGCGGAGTCGCCACTGTGATGCGCGCCGAACCCCGTGGCCCCCGAAAGCCCGCTTTTAGGGCGATCGAGAGAGATTCATAAAACTTGTAAAAAATTATAACGGCATCTATTTTGGGCAATAAAAAGGTTTCATGGAGTCGCCACCCAATAAAATATTGAAAAAGTTTGTCTAGCTTCAGTGAGCCTAAGACAGTACTGTTATATCCATTTTGGCCAAGCCAGAGGGGTCTTGGAGATTCCATTCTAATAGAACATTAGGAGGGCCCTCTTGCCTCGTGGAGCCTAGGACTATGCAAATTAAAGCCTTTTTATGGGACACAAGAGGTATCTTGGAAGTCTCATTCCAATGGAACATTGAAATGGTTCTCTCGCCTCATTGAGCCCAAAGACCAGAGATGGTTCGGGACTCCCCTTTTATTCATACCTTGATTAAGTTTATAATTGAGTTTTGAATTTAGCGTTTCATCCCTTTTCTAATGCAATTTAATTAAACGTGCATGTCAAACACATAATAAAAAGTAATAAATAAAGTAAATTACAGCAAAATAAATTACAAAATAAACTAGGGGCGGAATACAACCCCCATTTGTAAATAAAATACAATTCATATATAAATCGGGCTATTTATTAAATATGAGGACATTGGTCCTCTCATGCATAATTAAAGAAAATACTTTTAAAGTGATAATTTATTTTGGATGAAAAAATCTAGGATATTGGTCCCATTTTTATATTTAAAATCCAATTTAGTTTAATAGAAATATTTTTGTGATTTTTTAATTAACGTGCATAAAAATAAAATTAAATAAACTTATTACAAATTACATATTAGAAATAAAATAATGAAAGCAAAGTAATAAAAATAATAAAAATAACAAATCAACTCCCAAATGGATCTTCAAATCTTCAAGGGCTCCCACTTGGTATGAAAAGTACTCACACATAAAAATAAATATTGAAAATAAAAAAAAAATAAATAAAAGTGAAGTTAGTAAAAAATTAATTAAATATATAACATAAAAATAATTAAATTAAGGCAATCAAAATTGCATCATGTATGACAAGCCAATTAAAATGACATAATAAAAATATGCAATCTAATTAATTAACAATTTAGCATGCATAAAAGATAACACAATAATAATAAAATTCAACATGCATAAACAAGTATAAAATAATGATGATAGAATTTAACATGCATAAAAATACAAAATAACAATAATAACATCCAATCATGCATAAAAAGCAAAAATAATAATAAAAATCAGCATGCATACAACATAAATAATAATAGCAATAATAAAATTAAACAAGAATAAGGATAATAATAATAATAATACTAATGAAGGTAATAACTACAATAATAATAATAACACAATAATAACAAAGAATATGAACAATCAAGTATAATAATAATAATAATAATAATAATAATAATAATAATAATTATTATTATTATTATTATTATTATTATTATTATTATTATTATTATTATTATTATTATAATTATAAGACACAATAACATCAAGAAATATGAACAATCATATAAACATGCAAAAACAATAGGAAATAAAATCAACATAGCATGTTTAAGGCATGATAATAATAATACCAATAATAATATGGACAATCACATAAGCACATGGTAATAATAATAATAATAATAATAATAATAATAATAATAATAATAATAATAATATATGAACAATTCAATTAAATATGGAAGAATAAAATGAAAATAAAAATAAGCCAATTATGCTAAAACATGTTAAATGATAATACTAATAATATATTTGTAGACACCGGGTCCCGAGTCGGGTTTAATGTTAAAAAAAAAATGGCAATGACAATGTTTGGGCCTTTATAATTCCTCCAAAAAAATATATATTATATATGAAATAGGTAGGCTAAATTAAAAATTAGATTAAAGTGCATTACAAATTAAGATTAGGTTAGTTATTAGTTAATATTATCAGATAAGATGAAAATTAAAATTAGTTAGTTAATTAGTATTATGGGATAATTGAAATTGAAAAAAGAGAATAGATATAGTGTTTAATTAGATAAATTGGATTTAGATAAGTTAAGTAGATTAATTAAATAGGTATAAAAATATAGAGAATTTAAGTATGGTAGAGTATTTAATTAATTAATATATGTGTTAGATTAAGTTAATTAAAAAATGGGAAAATGGAGGAAATTACCATATGCACCAAATTAACCCTAATTTTAGGGTATAAAAACAAAAGAATGAAGAAATGAAGGGGGCTCTCTCGGATGGCATAGAAAACACAGAGAAAGAAAAAAAAAAAAGAAAAAGAGAGAAGGAAAATAGAAAGAAAAAGGAAAAGAAAAGAAAAGAGAGGAAGAAGAAGCCATTGCAAACACAGAGAACATAGAAAAAAAAGAAAAAGAAAATAAAGAGAGAGCAAGGAAGAGCAAATGAAAATAAAAGAGAGCAAAAGAAAGGAAATGAAGGGAAAAGAAAAGAAGAGAACAAAGGACACAGAGGGCCAAGGCAAGCCAAACGCGGAAGGAAAGGAAAGAAGAAAAGAGGGGAGGAGGCGGTGGCGCCGCCGGCCATCCACGGCGGCGGCCAGCGACACGCGCGCCACAGCGAGGACGGCGACGCCCGGACGCTCTGGCCGGTAGCCACCAGGGTTCCCCACTCGCCGGGGAAGGCCAGATCGGAGGGAGCACCCCGAAACGCTTCAGGGCGTTTTCCGGCGAAAAGACGGCGCCGTTCGGCGCGTGACCATCGGAGGCGGCTTCCCGGCAGCCAGGCGAAGAGGATGGAGGCGGCGGTGACGTCCACGGCGGCTCCGGTGACGCTCCGGCGGTGAATCCTCTCCTTTTTTTATTTTTTTATATTATTTCTATTTTATTATTATTATTATTATTATTATTATTATTATTATTATTATTATTATTATTATTACATTTAATTAATTTCTGTATTATTATTATTATTATTATTATTATTATTATTATTTATTCATTATTATTAATATTCTGTTATTATTATTATTATTATTATTATTTATAATTATTTAACATTCTGTTTTATTATTATTATTATTATTATTCTGTTTTTACCATTATTATTATTATATGTTTATTTTATGTTTGTTGATGTTGTATTGTTATTGTTATTATTATTATTATTATTATTATTATTATTATTGTTATTATTATTATTATTGTGGTTAGTTATTATTATGTTAATGTCATTATTATTATTATTAGGATTGTGTTAATATTATTACTATGTTTATTATTGTTGATTATAATTATTGTTATGTGATATTGTTATTGTTATTTATTGGTTATTATCAATGTTACTTATTTTTATATTATAATTATTATTGTGTTTATTATTATCATTGTATAAATTTAGTTATTATTTATTATTGTGTTGTGTTATTATCATTTTAATATTATTATTATATTCATTATTATTGTTATGTCATTAATTTATTGTTAGTATTGTTGTTATCATTTTATTTACTTATTATCATTTATGTTATGTTTATTTACTTCATATTATTAGTATGTTATTATTATCATCATCATTATTATATTTATTTATTATTTGTTATTGTATTTTGGGATTATTTGTTATTATTATTATTATTGAGGTTATATTATTGATAGTATTGTTATTATTATTATTGTGATATTATTTATGTCATTGTTATTTTGTTAATTGTTTACATTATTATTATTATTATTATTATTATTATTATTATTATTATTATTATTATTATTATTATTATTATTATTATTGGGATTATTATTGATTATTATAATGCTGTCATGTTCATTTATTTTGTTACTATTATTATTATTATTATTATTATTATTATTATTATTATTATTATTATTATTATTATTATTATTATTATTATTATTATTATTATTTCATATTTATTGTTAAATTATTATTATTATTATTATTATTATTATATATTTATTTATTTTCTGTTTATTAATATTATATTATTATTATTATTATTATTATTATTATTATTATTATTATTATTATTATTATTATTATTATTATTATTACGATTATTATTATTATTATTATTATTATTATTATTATTATTATTATTATTTTGTTATTAGCATTATTGCATTTTATTATTATTGTTATTATTTTATATTATTAGTATGATTATTATTATTATCTATGTTGTGTTGTCATATATATTATTATTGTTACTGTGATTGTCATTATTATTATTATTATTATTTAATTTATGTTTATTGTTATTCTTATTGTGTTTATTATTATTATTGTATATATTTAGTTATTATTATCTATTGTTGTGTTTTGTTAATCATAATTATTATTTTATTTAATTATTTACTTATTTATTTATTTATCACTTAATTTAATTTAATCAATTATTAACTTTAATTATTTTTCTTAACTTACTTTATTCAATTATTTGTTTGTTTGTTTGTCTATTTATTCAATTATTTATTTATTCATTCAATTACCTATTTATTTATTATTAACCAATATTAATTTCATGTCATGATTGTAATCACAAGCGGCACATGGCTCGTCCAAGGAGCACAGTCGAGGTGAGTAGATTAGGATTTATTTATTATTATGAAATATGTAATTATTATTTTATTTTGTTTTATTTACTAATGATCTGTAATAATAAAGGATTTTCGATCGCGTTTATAAAGAACCACCACACAAATGTTTTCTACTAAATGGGGTTTTTATTAATAAAACTGGACCAATGTCCACGTTTTCACCCCAAACCAAAAGATTTAAACCGAATCGAGAATTTTATACTTTTTTATAAACCAAAGTAATTGGGAACCAATGTTCCCGTTTAAGTGAATGACCCGATTTATGCATATTTGCATTTTAATTTCTTTTACGCATATATTCATTTATTTATTTACTTTAAGCAAGTTTTAGTTATTCTTATTTATTTGGGGGATTGTTCTGTCCCACTTTATTTATTTTATAATTTTTTTAGTGCTTATTTAATTGCTTTCCTATGTGATTGTAATGCGCTTTAATTTATTGCATAACTCATGTGAGAAGAGAGATAAAATAATTGATCCTAAAAACCCTTTCACATAATATTAACCAAATGTATGAATAAGAGTGAGGTCCCGAACTCTCTCTGGTTTTTGGCCTCATAAGGTTAGAATTCATTTCCCGACGTTTTATCGGGTGGCGACTCCGTGATCTTGCCTTATGATAACCCAATAGATGCTCTCGTAAGTTGATTGCCAATAATGGATTTGGATATATTCCTGTCTATTGCGAAGCGATCGGCTTTCACGAGTTTTAACGAACCTCCATCCGGCCTCGGGTCCTAAAAGCGGACTCCCGAGGGCCACCCGGATCGCGAGCGGGGTTCGGCGCGCGTCACAGTGGCGACTCCACTGGGGATATCATGAGACTCTGCTCCGAAAGTACTTTTGGTTAATATAATGTAAATGGGTTTAAGATCAAGAAATTTTATCTCTTTTCGAAAAATCTGCATTGCATACATGCTAGAGCCTTAGAATTATGTTAGTTGGTCCCCATTTTGCCCCGGTGCGTTCCTAAAACACGACCCTACTTTCACTCATTGTAGGGAAGTGTTCGGGATAATCACCAACCCAAGTCTCGTGCCATCAAATGGTATATCAAATGGTGACCCGATCGGTCGAGTTAGACCTGTCGGCAGGGATCACGCTTGGGTAACCCTAAAGTATCATTACCTGCGACCTAAGCCCATGTAATGGACATAGCTACTTCCACTAGGGGGCATGCGCCGTAATACTTTGCTTGTGAAGTGGGTTTTCGTATATTGAATAAATCCGGAGAAATTTAGATACTCGCTCGTTAAAGGTTTTCATACCCCAATGGGCGTGTTTAGGTTTATTCGGATTGTTTAAATACACGATAGCCGAAAATTCATCCGTATGCGCTTTTATTAATGAGAGTTTGTGCTTCGCAGCACGCTGTACGCGCTCATTGGGGTCCCCGTTAACCCATGGGTCAAGCCCGCCTAGGAAAGAGCCCGCGCGACCTCCTGTGTGATAGAAATAGGGTTGGGAGGAATTTTTTTTCTCTTGTGTGTGTATTTGTGCTTGTACATTCTTTTATGAGTAATAATAGTAAATAAAACACATGCATTTTTATCTCATGTATAATTCTTTCCATACAACAATAGAACTTGTGCACTTTGTATACAAAATTGCTTGAATCATAAATTGTAATATGAACATAGTATGGCCTGCACATTGTGTACATAAATTGCTTGTATCATAATTTGTGAATATGAACATAACATGTATTTGTCCTGCATGTACATACATAGTAGCGCTTGTCACAACTCACACTAACATTATGACATCCATGACACCCATTGTGCACTATAGCCAGTATATACGGCATACATCATCGAAGGTACGTGTCGACATGCATCATTGCATGCATAGATATACTACCACCATGACAGGTAAAAAAAAAAATAATAAAAATAATAAATAATAGTAAAATAAAAAATATGATATCAAATAAAATGTACATTCATCATGGGTCATATCATGTACATATCAGTATGCTCACATTACATGTGTACATAAGCATTGGGTACTGGATTATACACACACCGCTGCATGTCATAGTGCGCACATATTAGCATACATCATCAGGTTAGTCATTATACATATCATACGTATCGTGACATTTTGCACTTCTCACGTTGTGTGCCATATCATGCATGTGCATTGTCATGCGTGAGTTACGCCATGCACATGTGAATCATGCTTTGTGTATGTTAGTCATTGTATATACCTACGCATGTCTTGCATTTGCATGCCATGTAAATACACATGTTTTGTAGGTGCCACTCATTTCTTGCAACCAATTTCATCCCATGTCTTCTTTCGCACGTATATGCCACTCATTGTATACAATCATTCTTATAGTGTGCCCTATGTTATATGTATTATTTGTATATATTTTACACTTTTATGTATGTGAATTCTGCCATTCCTCACAACTCATTAAAGTACACATTATCGTCTAATGCATGTGCACATGTAGGATGTATCATAAACATTCATTCTCATGTTATGCCATAATTTGCACTTGTGTCTTCATTATACGTTGTTTATATGTACACTGCAAATTTATGTACGCACATCATTTGCCAAGCATTGTGTACACATACATACTCACTCATAATTTTTTTGTAGATGTTTCACACACGTGTTTTCGCACACATTTCATCTATGCATCTCTACACGATATGTTTGCACACATGTTCTGCACATATGGTTCCTAATATACACTATTAATAGGCATGACACTGTTGCATGTATCTTGTATACATCATTTTTAACGCATAATTTTCACAATATTTTGCCAAAAAAAAAAAAACCAAAGTAATATCAAATCAAAATAATACATTCATTATGTGTCACAGCATATGCATATCAGTACGCTCGCATTGCGTATGTACATAAATATTGTGTGCTGAAGCATACACATACAGCTGCATGTTGTGGTGTGCCATATTATCATACGTCATTAGGCCGGGCATTATACATGTCATGCATGACAGACACCTTGCACATTGCGTGCCCTATCATGAACATGCATTATCATACCTGCGCTATGCCATGCACATATGAATGCTGCAACATACAAGTTAGTCATTATATACCTTGTACATATATCATGCATCATGCCATGTACATATGCCTTGCAAATGTTGTCCATTCCTTGCAATAACTTTCATCACATGTCTTGTATCGCACACACGTGCCACTCACTGTACACAATCATTCTTATACTGTATCCCATGGCCATGTACATTATTTGTATATATTTTGCACTTTTATGTATATGAGTTTCGCCATCCCTCACAACTCATTAATACACATTATCATGATAGATCATCTTCATCTTACATTACACATGTATTCCTATCATCTCTAAATCATGCCATGTGTACATGCACCATGTATCATAAACATTTATTTTCATTTTGTGCCACAATCTGTACTTGTATCTTCATTATAGACTGCTTACATTCACACTGTAAATTTAGGTATGCACATCATTTGTCATGCATTGTTCACACATTCACACTCACTTATAATTTTTCGTTAATGTTTTACACATATACATCTTTGCACATATTTCATGTATGTATTTTTATACAAAATATGATACTATTGCATACGCCATTCCATGTACATGATTTTTAATGCATAGTTTGCACATATTTTTTTTTACAAACAAAAAAGAAAGAACAAAAAAGAAAAGAAAAAAAAAACAAAAGAAAAAATTCTTTGTTTGTCTAAACGATTTTTGTGCATATACATTTTTTTTTATGGAATAAAATTTTTTTGTGTTAAGTTATATCCTAAAATGATGACATGTTTGCACCTCATTAAGGTACCTCTGATTCAAAGCTTGAATCTGCTTGGTTAGTTCTCAACTATGAATGGATTTGATCTTAACTTTAGAAATCGGAGTTTCATTCCACTTTGAATTAAGTAAGAGGTAGATATGTTAGATCTTTAAGAGCTAAATCACATGAAAATATTTGAGTATACCATGTCATTTCTAAGTTCAGAGCACATTTGGCCTGTTTTGAAAACAAAACTGAAAACTAGTTGCAATTAGGGGATTGGATGAAAACTCACTAAGAGCACTAGAACCTTTCCGATTACCCGTCAAAGCGACCCCTGGATAAGGCTGAATCTAGAAAATGATTTAGGCACAATTCCTTTGTATAGCTCTCTAAATGACCATTTCCTACCCTTATTTTATAATCGCTTGCTAGCCCTTTGAGCCTTTATTTTGGTATGCTAAACGCGTACCGGTTTTATTGTTACACGCGTTAAAACTTCTCCCTTCGCCTAAAATGATTTTGGCTTCCCCTTAGAAGAATGGCCGCTCTAGTAAGGATGGATGTACATTATGACATTTCTTCGGACCAGTAAAAGTCGCCCCGATAAAAATGGGTTTACACTTTGGGGAAAAGAGCTTCAATCTTTGACAATTCTTTGAGTCGTCAAAAAATCGTCCTGATAAGAATGGATTTACACTTCGGGAAAAGATTTTCAATCATTGACGATTTTTGGGCTATCAAATCATCCTGATAAGAACGGGCCTGCACTTCAAGAAGAGAATTTCAATCATTGATGATCCCTTAGACTATCAAAAATCACCCTGATAAGGATGGGCTGCACTTCAGAAAGGGGGTTGATCATTATCTTCGTGTAATTAAAGGCGTAGATCTCCGAAACGAAAAAAAAAAAACAACGAAAAAAAAAGGAAAAAAAAAACAAAAAAAATAAAAATAAAAGAGAGAAGTAGAGTTTGGAACAATACCCCTTGATAAGTTTCAGTGGTTATCTTTTTTTTAATTTTTATGCTGATTTTGATGAGTTTAAGTATTACCAAATTCAAATCCAAGAATATCTAGACAGTATACCATTTGGGTTAAGAATGGTGCTTTCATCCGTCGAATTAACAGTGCGGTCATTCTTCTCTAGCGACCTGATCCTCCTTTGACAGCCAATTACCTAAGCCTAACGTTATAACCAAAGTAAGACCTCTTGATTCTTGGTTCGGCCTTATCTAATTAGCGGAGATGACCTTCTAATAAGGTTTGGTACGTAAGAAGAGGCCTATGGTGTTTCTTGAGCTTCAAGCGGGAAGCCATGAGTGCATTTATGCATTCGAGTTGAGTCTTGTCCTCGACATTGCATCTAGAATTTGCTTTTGAAAAATGAAAAATCCTGTTTTGGCCTTTTGCACACACACACAGAGACGGCATGGTAATGCCATGTATTTACCTGTTGGTTTAGTAAACCTTGATGTCTACATATTTATCTTCTTGCCCTTCATTGGGAACGACTCCCGAATTCTTTTACTGAGATTGAATCAGTTGAGAATGTGGATCATTCAGTACGCTGTCAGATAGGAACTCGAGTTTGAGGTACCTGATAGGCTGCACTCATTTTACAATTTTGGGGTATTTCTTATCACTACCCATGAAAATGATACTTTGCACATACTCCCAACAAATTCTTTGTACATATACTTTCTGCAAATGTTTTTACACATAACTGTAGCAAACATTCTCATGGATAGTTTTACATGTCTTTTGGCATAAAATCTTTAGCGACCTTTGGGCATTCATGGCTCTCTAAACTTCATTTTTGTAATCAATTACTTTCATGCATTTTCTGGACATACCCTTGGCCTGCATCTCACATGCACATTTTTCGCATGCATTCAGTACACACGTGTATGATTTTCCCTGCACATGTTTCATACACACAGTTATATGTACATACATCGCACATACCCAATCCTTTATATGGCCTTCATGTATATAACACCTTTCACCTGTCTTTGCATATGATTCTTTACATCTATGCCTATGAATGACTCTCTATATTTGTCACATGCACTATCATTTGCATGCATGGTTATTTGCATATATTCTGCATACATAACCCCTTGCATATATCTCTCATGCATGATCCTTCTCATTCATGATCATTTGCAAATATTTTTACATGCATACAAGCCATGTATGCACCATATATGTCATGTGTAATTCTCGGCATGCATTTCATGTTCGTAGTCCATGTGTAGTATGCACAGTACTCATTTCACAACTCATTACAGTTGTTGTATGTCACATTTGCATATGTGTAATATTTCATACAGGTAATTATGTGCTTGAATTATACATTCATAATATACATGCATATCATACATGCATAGCTTTCCACATAATTTCCATGCATACATGATGCCCTTTGCCTACTAGATGGTGTACATCAGTCTTAATCAGGACTTCACATGTCGATAAACTGACGCTTCCAAAGCCCTCTCAAGAGGCAAATCTCTAAACCCTCTCAAGAGGCGAACTTCCAAAGCCTTCTCAAAAGGCAATTCTCAAGCCCTCTGAAGAGGCGATTCTTAATCAACCAAAATTCTCTCTGGAGGCAAGTTAACCTATTCGGGGGAAATCAGTTCTCTAAGTCCTCTTCTTATCCCTCTGCATACATTTCTCATGCTTGAACATTTGCATGCATAGCTTTTCACATGTATTCCATGCATACATGGTGCTCGACACTCCTCTCAAAGTCCTCTAAAGAGGCATAAAAAGAAAAAAAATCCCTAAGCCCTCTGAGGAGGCAAATCTCGAAGCCCTCTGAGGAGGCAAATCTGCAAACCCTCTGAGGAGGCAAAACCTGTAAGCCCTCTGAAGAGGCAAACCTCTAAGCCCGCTGAAGAGGCAAACCTCTAAGCCCTCTAAGGAGGCCAAACCTTCAAAGTCCTCTGAAGAGGCAATTCTCAAGTTAACCCAAGTCCTCTCTAGGGGCAATTAATCCAAAGACCTCTCAGTGGGCAATTAGATCTTCAAAGTCCTCTGAAGAGGCAAATCCTTCAAAGTCCTCTCAAGAGGCAATTCTCAAGTCAACCCAAGTCCTCTCCGGGGGCAATTAACCCAAGACCTCTCAGGGGGCAGTTAATCTCCAAGTCCTCTTAAGAGGCAATTCTCCAGGCTAAACACCGCACAGGTTAGATGCTTCAACGAATACCAAGGCTAGACACCGCACAGGTTAGATGCCGACCCGGCTGGAGCTAGACACCGTACAGGTTAGATGCTTCAACGAATACAAGGCTAGACACCGCACAGGTTAGATGCCGACCCGGCTGGAGCTAGACACCGCACAGGTTAGATGCTTCAACGAATTCAAGGCTAGACACCGAACAGGTTAGATGCCGACCCGGCTAGAGCTAGACACCGTACAGGTTAGATGCTTCAATGAATTCAAGGCTAGACACCGCACAGGTTAGATGCCGACACGGCTCGAGCTAGACACCGCACAGGTTAGATACTTCAACGAATACCAAGGCTAGACACCGCACAGGTTAGATGCCTAAACGGCTGAGGCTATACACCGCACAGGTTAGATGCTTCAATGAATACTAAGGCTAGACACCGCACAGGTTAGATGCCGATACAACCAAGGCTAGACACCGCACAGGTTAAATGCCTTCAGAATGTCGCCTCCTCAGGTATGCATCTCTGTAACTCCTTTTTTCCTTCTCTGAGTTTTGGCCTTTCTTCTCTGAATTTTGGCTCACCTAGGTGTCTAGATACTAGTTTCTCCAAAATTGGGGGCAACTGTAGACACCGGGTCCCGAGTCGGGTTTAATGTTAAAAAAAAAATGGCAATGACAATGTTTGGGCCTTGATAATTCCTCCAAAAAAAATATATATTATATATGAAATAGGTAGGCTAAATTAAAAATTAGATTAAAGTGCATTACAAATTAAGATTAGGTTAGTTATTAGTTAATATTATAAGATAAGATGAAAATTAAAATTAGTTAGTTAATTAGTATTATGGGATAATTGAAATTGAAAAAAGAGAATAGATATAGTGTTTAATTAGATAAATTGGATTTAGATAAGTTAAGTAGATTAATTAAATAGGTATAAAAATATAGAGAATTTAAGTATGGTAGAGTATTTAATTAATTAATATATGTGTTAGATTAAGTTAATTAAAAAATGGGAAAATGGAGGAAATTACCATATGCACCAAATTAACCCTAATTTTAGGGTATAAAAACAAAAGAATGAAGAAATGAAGGGGGCTCTCTCGGATGGCATAGAAAACACAGAGAAAGAAAAAAAAAAAAGAAAAAGAGAGAAGGAAAATAGAAAGAAAAAGGAAAAGAAAAGAAAAGAGAGGAAGAAGAAGCCATTGCAAACACAGAGAACATAGAAAAAAAAAGAAAAAGAAAATAAAGAGAGAGCAAGGAAGAGCAAATCAAAATAAAAGAGAGCAAAAGAAAGGAAATGAAGGGAAAAGAAAAGAAGAGAACAAAGGACACAGAGGGCCAAGGCAAGCTAAACGCGGAAGGAAAGGAAAGAAGAAAAGAGGGGAGGAGGCGGTGGCGCCGCCGGCCATCCACGGCGGCGGCCAGCGACACGCGCGCCACCGCGAGGACGGCGACGCCCGGACGCTCTGGCCGGTAGCCACCAGGGTTCCCCACTCGCCGGGGAAGGCCAGATCGGAGGGAGCACCCCGAAACGCTTCAGGGCGTTTTTCGGCGAAAAGACGGCGCCGTTCGGCGCGTGACCACCGGAGGCGGCTTCCCGGCAGCCAGGCGAAGAGGATGGAGGCGGCGGTGACGTCCACGGCGGCTCCGGTGACGCTCCGGCGGTGAATCCTCTCCTTTTTTTATTTTTTTATATTATTTCTATTTTATTATTATTATTATTATTATTATTATTATTATTATTATTATTACATTTAATTAATTTCTGTATTATTATTATTATTATTATTATTATTATTATTATTATTATTATTATTATTATTATTTATTCATTATTATTAATATTCTGTTATTATTATTATTATTATTATTATTTATAATTATTTAACATTCTGTTTTATTATTATTATTATTATTATTATTATTATTATTATTATTATTCTGTTTTTACCATTATTATTATTATATGTTTATTTTATGTTTGTTGATGTTGTATTGTTGTTATTATTATTATTATTATTATTATTATTATTGTTATTATTATTGTTATTGTGGTTAGTTATTATTATTTTAATGTCATTATTATTATTATTAGGATTGTGTTAATTAGGAGTGAGCAAAAAAACCGATGGACTTGGTTAACCGAAAAAAAAATCCGAAACGGAACCGATGGACTGGTTAACCGATTGTAATGGACTGGTTAATGGTTAGTGTTTTGAAAAAACCGACATTAATGGACTGGTTAATGATTTTTGACTCATGCGACTGGTTAACCGAACCGAAACCGAATTTTTAGTTAATTTTTTAATAATTTATAACAATTTATCCTAATTAAAGATGATCATGTATTTTTTTTTTCATTATACTAATTATTTTAAAGTTTTTAACTTTTTTTAATTGTCTATTAGTAAGTATAACAATTTATCTAATTAAAAATGATTATGGATCGGTTAATATATTTACTTATTAAATATTAATTTTTAAAAACAAGTTTACTTATATCCACCAAATTTTTTTATTTTAACAACAATAATGTTATATTATAGTGAAAAAATTTTAATTTTTAAGTATCTTGAACATTTTAATTTTATTTATGAATATATTTATAATTATAGTGGTTAACCTAAAAATACTGGATAACCGATCCGAAAATCCGAAACCGATAGACTGGTTAACCGATGGTAATGGACTGGTTAATGGACTGAAATTTCAAAAAACCGATATTAATGGACTGATTAATGGACTGGGGCTCATGGACCGGTTAACCGACCATGCTCACCCCTAGTGTTAATATTATTATTATGTTTATTATTGTTGATTATAATTATTGTTATGTGATATTGTTATTGTTATTTATTGGTTATTATCAATGTTACTTATTTTTATATTATAATTATTATTGTGTTTATTATTATCATTGTATAAATTTAGTTATTATTTATTATTGTGTTGTGTTATTATCATTTTAATATTATTATTATATTCATTATTATTGTTATGTCATTAATTTATTGTTAGTATTGTTGTTATCATTTTGTTATCATTTTATTTACTTATTATCATTTATGTTATGTTTATTTACTTCATATTATTAGTATGTTATTATTATCATCATCATTATTATATTTATTTATTATTTGTTATTGTATTTTGGGATTATTTGTTATTATTATTATTATTGAGGTTATATTATTGATAGTATTGTTATTATTATTATTGTGATATTATTTATGTCATTGTTATTTTGTTAATTGTTTACATTATTATTATTATTATTATTATTATTATTATTATTATTATCATTATTGTTGTGTTAATATAATTGTTGGGATTATTATTGATTATTATAATGCTGTCATGTTCATTTATTTTGTTACTATTATTATTATTATTATTATTATTATTATTATTATTATTATTATTATTATTATTATTATTATTTCATATTTATTGTTAAATTATTATTATTATTATTATTATATATTTATTTATTTTCTGTTTATTAATATTATATTATTATTATTATTATTATTATTATTATTATTATTATTATTATTATTATTAGTGTTATTATTATTCTTAATATTTATTACGATTATTATTATTATTATTATTATTATTATTATTATTATTATTATTATTATTATTATTATTATTATTTATTTGTTATTAGCATTATTGCATTTTATTATTATTGTTATTATTTTATATTATTAGTTAGGGGTGAGCAAAAAAACCGATGGACTCGGTTAACCGAAAAAAAAATCCGAAACCGAACCGATGGACTGGTTAACCGATTGTAATGGACTGGTTAATGGTTAGTGTTTTGAAAAAACCGATATTAATGGACTGGTTAATGGTTTTTGACTCATGTGACTGGTTAACCGAACCGAAACCGAATTTTTAGTTAATTTATTTATTTTTTAATAATTTATAACAATTTATCCTAATTAAAAGTGATCATGTATTTTTTTTATTATACTAATTATTTTAAAGTTTTTAACTTTTTTTAATTGGCTATTAGTAAGTATAATAATTTATCTAATTAAAAATAATTATAAACCGGTTAATATATTTACTTATTAAATATTAATTTTTAAAAACAAATTTGCTTATATCCACCAAATATTTTTATTTTAACAACAATAATGTTATATTATAGTGAAAAAAATTTAATTTTTAAGCATATTGAACATTTTAATTTTATGTATGAATATATTTATAATTATAGTGGTTAACCGAAAAATATTGGGTAACCGATCCGAAAATCCGAAACCGATGGACTGGTTAACCGATGGTAATGGACTGGTTAATGGACTGTAATTTTAAAAAACCGATATTAATGGACTGGTTAATGGACTGAGGCTAATGGACTGGTTAACCGACCATGCTCACCCCTATTATTAGTATGATTATTATTATTATCTATGTTGTGTTGTCATATATATTATTATTGTTACTGTGATTGTCATTATTATTATTATTATTATTTAATTTATGTTTATTGTTATTCTTATTGTGTTTATTATTATTATTGTATATATTTAGTTATTATTATCTATTGTTGTGTTTTGTTAATCATAATTATTATTTTATTTAATTATTTACTTATTTATTTATTTATCACTTAATTTAATTTAATCAATTATTAACTTTAATTATTTTTCTTAACTTACTTTATTCAATTATTTGTTTGTTTGTTTGTCTATTTATTCAATTATTTATTTATTCATTCAATTACCTATTTATTTATTATTAACCAATATTAATTTCATGTCATGATTGTAATCACAAGCGGCACATGGCTCGTCCAAGGAGCACAGTCGAGGTGAGTAGATTAGGATTTATTTATTATTATGAAATATGTAATTATTATTTTATTTTGTTTTATTTACTAATGATCTGTAATAATAAAGGATTTTCGATCGCGTTTATAAAGAACCACCACACAAATGTTTTCTACTAAATGGGGTTTTTATTAATAAAACTGGACCAATGTCCACGTTTTCACCCCAAACCAAAAGATTTAAACCGAATCGAGAATTTTATATTTTTTTATAAACCAAAGTAATTGGGAACCAATGTTCCCGTTTAAGTGAATGACCCGATTTATGCATATTTACATTTTAATTTCTTTTATGCATATATTCATTTATTTATTTACTTTAAGCAAGTTTTAGTTATTCTTATTTATTTGGGGGATTGTTCTGTCCCACTTTATTTATTTTATAATTTTTTTAGTGCTTTATTTAATTGCTTTCCTATGTGATTGTAATGCGTTTTAATTTATTGCATAACTCATGTGAGAAGAGAGATAAAATAATTGATCCTAAAAACCCTTTCACATAATATTAACCAAATGTATGAATAAGAGTGAAGTCCCGAACTCTCTCTGGTTTTTGGCCTCATAAGGTTAGAATTCATTTCCCGACGTTTTATCGGGTGGCGACTCCGTGATCCTGCCTTATGATAACCCAATAGATGCTCTCGTAAGTTGATTGCCAACAATGGATTTGGATATATTCCTGTCTATTGCGAAGCGATCGGCTTTCACGAGTTTTAACGAACCTCCATCCGGCCTCGGGTTCTAAAAGCGGACTCCCGAGGGCCATTCGGATCGCGAGCGGGGTTCGGCGTGCGTCACAATATGTAAACAAAAATGATGACAATAATATGAACATGAACAATTAAATAAAAAATAAGAGTAGGAAATAATAATATGAACAATTAAATAAAAAATAAAAGTAGAAGTAAAAATATAAACAATTAAATAATAGATCTAAAAGAATTTACATGATAATTAATTAAATAAAATCATAAGAATGAAAAAAATAAGAAAAAAATGATAGAACTAAAAGAATTTACATGTTAACTAATTAATTGGAAAAAAAAAATGAAATTAAAAATTAAATTAAAAAATTGAGCCAAGAATGTTTATCTTCAAAATTTATCTTGAATAAATGAAGGTAGATAATCCAATTTCTTGTCTTGATTTGTAAGAATAAAATTAGAAAAATAAAACATGGAAAATGAATTTTTACTCAAAAACAAATAATTGATTTATTTGTCTCAAAATAAAAAATTATCAAATGAAAAAAAGAAAATTCCTAAGAACAAAACTTATTCTTTTTACCTCAAAAATTATCTTGGAAGATCCTTTAGAAAAATTGAGAGAATTTGTTTGAGAGAAAAAAGAAGAAGAAAAATAATTTTCTAAAGAAAATCTCCCCTTTTAATTTTCTCTTAAAAATTCCTTTTTATCCCTCCCCCAAAATCAGATTTTTTTTTAATGAAAAATTAAATTGACTTAATTTCAATAAAAGCAAAAAACTGAAGAAAATCAAAAATTTGGAATTTTAAAAGTTTTACCATTAAATTCTACTAAAAAAAATGAAGAAAAAAGAATTTTTGGGGCCAAAATCGGCAGCAGGGGGCGACCAGGGGCGAGGGACGCCCCGTCGGAGCGCCCGACGGGCTTCCCCGCGCGACGCCCTGGGCATCGCCCGCACGCCCGGGCGATGCTTAGCGCGTCGCTCGCGCTGGGGCGCTGCAGCTGCCCGACATTCGCGCGAAAAAAAAATATATATATATATATATATATATATATATATATATATATATATATATATTTTAATTTTCTATAAAACACAATAATTTAAAAACTAACTTTTTTTATCCCAAAATAATTTTTAAAATATTTTTAAAATACATTTTTATTCATTCCTAACAAATTAGAACGACAAGGAAATTATCACTTCCAACTTTCATTCTTTTTGCCTATAAATCGGCACACTTAATTTCATCATTGGGTAATTCTGATCAAGGCTACTCGGGACCCGGCGTCTACAATTGCCTAAAAGAAAAAATAGTTAGAAAATCATTTGGAAAATGAGCTAGAGCCAAATTTCCATTGCAATTAGTCCATTCTGATGTATATGGTCAAATAAATGTGAGGACGAGGCATATGGCCTACTACTTATGGATGACTATATTAGGTATGGTCATGTCTATTTGTTCTCTCAAAAGCCAGAAGCAATGAGTTGCTTTAAGACTTATATGAACTTAGTTGAGAATCAATTAAAAAATTAAAGTTTTAAGAACTGACAAGGGTCAGAAATATCTTTCAGATAAATTTAAAGTTTTATATGATAAAAGAGGGATTAAACATCAGTTGTCCATTCCCAGAGCTCCACAACAAAATGGTGTTGTGGAAAGGAGAAATAATACTCTCTTAGATATGGTTAGATTTATGATGGCAGAGGCAAATTTGCCTATCTCTTATCAGGAAAATGCTCTATTGACTGCCATATATATTTTAAACCGTATGCCCTCTAAATCTGTCACTACCACAACTTATGAGTTGTAGACTAGTTAACAAGCTGAGCTAAGTCATTTATGACCTTTGGATTATAATTCTTACGTCTATAATACCTCAATTTGGCAAATTGAGACTAAGAGGTAAAAAGAGTATCTTTGTGAGATATTCTGAAATATCAAAAGGATACGTTTTCATGGGTGGTGAGTAAGAGAATAGGACTGTGACAGAATTCGAATCACGAGATATCATATTCTTAAAGAACGAATTTTCAAAGTTGAGCGAAGTGAATTAAGATTTCACTTTTTATGAAAGTCAGGAAGAGGAACCATCAGGATCACTCCATCCAAGTGGGAGGGATTTAGAGGAAGAAAGTCAAGACCCTTATCCTCTAAATAATCTAAATGTTCGAGACCCTGATTTAAGTGGGAGTATTCTTGACTCTAATGGGAGTAAAGAATATGGTATTCCTGACTCTAGTAGGATTATAGAATATGGTCTCAGTGAGAGCATTGTGAATCATAATGAATATATGAGACATGTTTATCAAGATTCGGAACTGCAAAAATCTAAAAGGATAAGTGTTTCACGCTGATGATTTAAAATTGAAAGCTTGAACGATTCAAAAGGCTCTTTCATGCCCATCTAAGGAAAATGGATTAAAACAATGGAAGAAGAAATGGCATCCATGAGATTAAACCAAGTTTGAGAACCGGTTGATCTACTGAAATGACACAAATTAATTAGGAATAAATGGATTCTCAAAGTAAAGTGAAAAACTAAAAGAAGTATCGAAAGATGTAAGGCTAGGCCAGTTGCTAAGGGGTTCACACAATAAAAAGGGATTGACTGTGAGGAGTCTTTCTTACCTATTATAAGATTTACATCTATAAGGTTAATTCTTGCCATAGTGGCAAGTTTGGACCTGGACCTACATCAAATGAATGTGAACATTGTTTTTCTCAATGGAGAATCGGATGGAATAACCTATAGTCAAAAAATGCAGCGAACATAAGATTTACTGATTGATGAGTTCAATCTATGACCTTAAACAGTCTTTAACATAATAGTACTTAAGATTTCATCATACAATCTTGTCGAATGTATTCAACATGATTGATAAAGACCATAGTGTTTATAGTAAGAGCTCTAAAGTGAATTTGTCATTTTGACTTTGTATGTAGATGACATACTCATAGCTGAAAATGACAAAGGGTACGTAAATAAAATTAAAGATTGGTTATCGTCCAACTTTGAGATAAAAGATATGGGATCAAGCATATTATGTTCTTAAAGTTAAGATTTCAATAGATCGTTCGAGATTATCTTTTTCTTAAGATAAATATATCAACAAAGTCTTTGAACGATTTAATATACAAAACTGCAAACCCATAAATAACCCCATTGCCAAGAATCAGATTCTTAGCAAAGATATATGTCCTAAAATGCCAAAAGAAATGGAACATATGAGGAACATTCCGTATGCCAATGCCGTGGGTAGTCTTATGTATGCAATGTTGTGTATAAGACATGATATATTTTTTGTAATGGACATGGTAAGTAGATATCAATCTAACCCAGGCAAACCACATTGGAAAGCAGTTAAAAGGATACTTAGATACCTCAAAGGTACAACAAATTTTTCTCTCTATTATCAAAGTAAGGATCCGCAATTGAGAGGATAGACAAATGTTGATTAGGCAGGACATGTAGATGAGAGGAAATCTACTTCAAGTTTCATATTCTTTCTTGGCAAGAGTGCCATTTCATAGAATAGCAAGAAATAAACCTGTGAAACCCTATCAACAATGAAAGCTGTATTTGTCACTTCTTCAGCTACGGTATAAGAGACAGTTTGGCTAAAATAGTTTGTGAACCATTTTAGAGTAACTGCCTCAGAGGAACCAATGACAGTCAATAGTGATAGTCAGTCGTCAATATCTTATAGTAGGGCTAAGGATATCGACATTAAGTATCAATACATGAGAGATATTATTGCACGAGAAGAAGTAAACTTACAGTATGTTTCTACGCATGCAGATCCATTGAGTAAACCTATAATGAGAGACACATTAGATCTTAGGGTTTGCATAGAATTTGATTGGTAATGTTATATTTTATATAATCCCTTAATGTTATTATTTATGAATAATAACAAAGTTAATTGTTAGCAATACATGAGTGTGAATGTTTATATGTAAACATTTACTGTTATTTGTATGAGATTGAGCACGTTGGACAGAGAAGTAGCCCATTCACAAAGGTATTTACTTCAGTTTTGTCAATGAGTTGGCAAAATCTAAGATGAGGCAAATTTTAAAGAGCTTAAAAGCCTATTCAAAATAAAAGTGTCGTCTTACAGAAATTACAAGATTAGTCTTGTTAAGGTGCGAGATAAAGATATACATAAGGTTGTATGCTTTGGATTGAGATCCAAATAAGGATTGTATGGAATCCGATAGTAAGTTATATATAACTACCATATTCTGTCTAAAAAGCCAGATGTAGTCCTTAAGTAAGCGGACTAAAGTTGGGTGTTTCGGTGTATCGCAATCTTGCGCTTCTATATGGTGTTATGTATACATTATTAAATGTGAGATATGCACTCCTTTAAAGGAAGGAAAGAACACAATAACACATATTTTTATACCGTGTGTGCTTATATGACCAAGGATGGAAATTTAATATTATTGATCTCAACTTTCCCTATTGTGAGACCCTATTTAAATTTTGACCTTTAGTTCACTTATTCCTGAAGTATAGTTCAATGTGGCTAGCTTAGTTAGTCTACAACAGGTCCGAAAAAAATTTAGGCCTGGTGGATTTAACTAGAAAAGCGAGTTAAATCATGATGGATGGCATACAGTAAGAGGGAAAGATATCCTTTTGATCACATTCAATTGTTTTGTGGTTCACCAGCTAGCCTATTATAGTTTCTATAAGTAGAAACATAATAGTGAATACGAAAATTAGTTTATGAGATCATAAGTTAAAACAGTGAATGTGAGAAGGCCATCTAGGGTTAGGCATAAGTGGAAAAGAGGATCTCATTTTTTTAAGACGCTATATATCCCTAACAGGTGTATAGCACTAGTGCTCTCGAGGTATGCCGGTCACACAATTTATTTGCCTATATAACTGGAGATTAAGACCAGAAATCATTCTGTCATGTGCGAGTGGGAGATGATAGAGTTGGGATATATCCATGACTCTAATTTGGATAAAGTTCCAATCCAGATAGAATTGAGTAATTCAATCTGAATGAGATTACCAAATCCTATCTCATAAAAAGTCTGAATTATACTAGAGATAGGTCTCTAGCCTTAGGATCTTTATAAATAGATGGGAGATCTCAGATTTTAGTAATGAGAAAACATATACGCCGCAAGCCTGCTCATTCACACTTACACTCGTTTTTTGTCTTAATTTTTCAGGGACTTTTAGAATGTGAAAAAAGTTGTTGTTATCCTACATGTGGGTAAGAGCTAGGCCAGTGACGAAAAACAAACGGGATATTTGTAGACGCTTTCTCAACGTTTTTTGCGCTACAAGAGGTAAGTACCATTATTTAATGTTATCTCCATAAATTGTATGTGTATAATTTTCCCTTCATATATATATATACACATACATATATATATATACACATACATATATATATATATATATACATATATATATATACACATACATATATATACATACATACATACATACATATATATATATATATATATATTAATTAGATAAAAAGATATGGACAAAAATATCTCATGTTTTTTTATGTTACTAATAAAATTAATTAAATAAATAATTATGGTATATAATTATTGTTTGCATAAATGATTTGTAAAATTATGCTTTATGTCAATAAAAGACCCAATACATTTTTTTTTTTTAGTTTTTGCAAAATATTTATTAAATTAAAAAGAATCAAATTTACTCATAAAATATTGAAAATAACATTTACATGTAGTTTCTTTTTAGTTTTAAGTATGTTTTGAGCCAAATTTAATTCTAAAATATTGAAAATTGTTTGCATTTGCTTTTTAAGTATTTTTTTTTCCTAAAATTGCCCTCGTTAGTACGTAATTGACTCAATTTTGCCAGTAAAAATAAAGAAACTCAAAATAGACAAATGAAAATGCACATAGTAGGTTGATTGAAGGCACATATCCTGATCATATGGGTATAATAGATTGATATTATATTTTCATTCTCTAAGAAAAAATTTAAATCTATTACCATGAGACATTTTAACTCTTTCTGAAGAGTTAAAATTAAAATAATGTCAATTTACAATGTACATATGTTAAGTTTATGTGACTGCAATCACTCTATTATGTGTTTTCATTTGCTTACCTAAAATCTTATTATTTTAAGTGATAAATTTGAGTTAATTACATAATAATAAGAGCAATTTTGACCCAAACACATATTTGAGGGGAATGTATATTATTTTTAATATTTTAAAGGCAAATTTGGCTCAAAATATATTTAAAGGAAAAATATATACCATTTTCAATACTTTATAGGTAAATTTGACCATGTATCCTTATTTATGTATTTAATCAATGCATAAAGATATAATAAAAAAGAATTACAAAGCACTAATATTAAATTAATTGTTTGTAGTAAAAATAAAAGACTTTATTATAATATTTGCAATTAATGTAAAAGAAAATATTAATAAAGTTACAAAAATAATTGGTTATGCATAATGGAACCTGAAATATTTTATTTATGATTTATTTTCCATGTGTCTCATATTTTCAAACATACAAATTATTTTGTATTTACGCATTAATCTAATTATTACAACAATTCTTTTAATTCAATTTTCTTAAATATATAATTTTTATTATTTATTAAAAATAATTTACGTAAACTCTTTATAATTTTTTATCTCTATTTCTTTCGTTTTAGATAATAAAATAAAATAACAAAACACTAATATGTTACTGGATTTTTATTTGAAAATAAATTAATATTATTATACTGTTTCCAATTGATGTAAAATAAATTATTAATAAATCGTGAATAGGGGTGAGGAAAAAAACCGTTGGACTTGGTTAACCAAGAAACCGAAACCAATTCGAAAAATAGGTTAACCGAATCGATATTTATGGTTAACGGTTGTTGTTTTACAAAAACCGATATTAATGGACTGGTTTTTATTTTTTAGCTTATAAATTGGTTAACTGAACTGAAACCGATAAATGAACACCCCTATATTTTATTAATTATATTTCACTCTTTTTTTTATTTTTATTATAATTTTTTTATTTCATTATTTTCATATTTAATTATTTATATCTTTTTAATTTTCATTTACTTTAAAATGTTTCAATTTCATTTTAGTTTTTTTAAAGTTATTTTAGTTAATTTATTAATTGTTTAATATATACATATTTAATATTTCTTATTATTTCATGATATATCAATTTTTCATTAATTAAAATCAAAATATATTCAAAAAGTTAAATAAAATTAATATATTAACTAAAAATTTCAAATAAAATAAAATTTTTAATATATGTGAAAATAATATGTTTGAATATTTTTAATTTATATTTGTTGTTTTAACATCATATTTAATTATTATGTTGGATTATGCTTGTTTTCTAATTTTAAATTTTAAGTATTTTTGACAATTTAATTTTTTTATAAATATATTTTATAATTATAGTGGTTAATCGAAAAATATTGATTAACCGGTCCGAAAATCTGAAACCGATGGATTGGTTAACCGATAGTAATGGACTGGTTAAAAGACTGGAATTTCAAAAAACCGATATTAATGGACTGATTTTTTTTTTTTTTTTTGCTCATAGACCGGTATGCTCACCCCTAATCGTGAAATATAATTAGTTTTATGCTATAAAAGTTCAAATATTGTATATTTATACATTACTTATGTGCCCCCATATTTTCAAGTATTTGAATTTTTTATATTTACACTTCAATATTATTATTATATTAATTTTTTTAGTTTGATTTTCTTAAAGACACGAATAAACATATATAATTATAATATTTACTAAAAATAATTTATGACGTGCAAACCACATATACAACTAACTAATATATATATATAGTCTAAATGGTCACAAGCACAGGCGGGGCCACATGTTACTGTGCACACACTCAATTTTATTATTATTTTTAAATATGTATATATAAATTAGAATTATGACCCCTCAAATTTTCCAAGTGCCCCCACTCATATTTTGCTCCCGATGAAATTTTATTTATAAAAGAGTATATTTGTAACACCATTATTCGAATAATTCGGATAAAAAACATGACATTTATAGGCATATAAAAAAAGCTGCCCTTTACCCCTAAAACGACGTCTTTACTTTTGCATTTCTTTTTATTTTTCTTTCTTTCTTTTTCTTTTCTCGTTTTCTTTCCTTCCCTGTCTCTGTCGCTCGACCCACCAGATATCCATAGTCTTCGATTTTTGCATGCTTAGGGCCATCGTATTTCTCTTTTTCTTCTTAGTTGCACGATTCTTAATTTTCTTGCTCCGTATTGCTCATCTCTTCCATTTTTAAGGTATGGTTTCTCTCTTGATAATCTGAATCTTGGCTGTGATATTTTGCAATGTTTTTATTCTTTGCTTATGTGATTGTTTGACCATGAGAATTTGTTGATTTATTTTTTCCATCTATTGGTTTTCAGATGATTAACTTCCCTTTTAAATTTTAAGAAGAGTGAATCTACCAAACTATTTAAACCAAATCATAAGGCAGTTTCAACTATCCAAAAAAAATTTTATTTTCAAATAAAAATATGTACATATGCCTTTTTAACTTCTAGATTTTTTTTTTCATTTTATTTCTATCTTTTATTCATTAATTTATTGAATAAATTGATCATGACGTTAGAATTGTTCAAGTGAATCAATTGGTAGAAGTTTTAAAATAATGAGAACCTAAATTAATTATAGTTTAGTTAACTTTTGATTTGCTAAAGGCAACGAGTTCTTTGTGTTTAGGCATATGCCCACTTGGTTCATCAAAGGCCTTTTATATATATTAAATTTAAAACTTCTACCAAATGACAGTGATATATAGTTGTTTGTCTTACACTACAAGAGTGGTTGAAAATTAAGGATGGAAGTAAAAAAGAAAAAGCTCTATGCATAAATATAATCTATTCTTTACTAAGAATTATTGGTCTGTACAGGACTTCTAATTAAGACCTTGTCAGTAGCAGATCTATCTAATTCCATGACTTTAATTTTAAGTAGATAATGCAATTTGTTAATTTTAAGTACCATTTAGGAATTTGTTAATGCAAAATTATAACTTAATTTATGTGTATTTTTTTAATTGATATTGGGTATGGATAAATTTCTTAAAAGAAAATCAATTTCTAATCAAGATTCTTCAAGGTCTCTTGAAACTAATTTTGAACCTCTAGTTCATATTAATTTGGAAGAGGTTCCTTTAGATCCTGGTCTACGTCCTAAATTGTAACATTATCATCCTAATGATAAAAATAAGATTAGAAGATATTACTTGCAAATAGAGCCATATCAACCTCGTCAACATGATTTTCCTAAGAGAAAATTATAATGTGTGCCCAAAGTTGGAGCTCTATGGTACTAATAGTGTGGCCTCTCTGACCCTGGGGTCTTCGCTCCACCCTTGGTCATACGAGTGCAAATAAAAAATCTAATCGATGGTTTATATACATATATGTTGATTCTTGAACCCAAAACATGTCCCAAACATCTTTTGCATCCTCATACGAGCCAAAAGATTTGTACAAACAGCCACTGAATCCCATAGCAAAAGGTGCACATTCTTTTCAAGAAGAATAGGTACCAGATTTTTTTTACCTTTAAATATAACATAAACTTTACTCCACTCTTTATAAGAGGTTTGCTTCATAGCCTTTCTTCAAAAGTGGTAGATGCTGGAAGAAGCGAATATTATGCAAAGAAAACTAAAAGACGAAGGTAAAAGGAAGATATATATAAGAAATAGTATGCAAGAAGTCTAAAAAACTAGAAGTAAGAGACTAAGAAATGAAGGTAAAAGGAAGCTATAGATAAGAAATAGCATGCAATAAGTCTAATAAATGGAGGTCAGAAAAAGTTTTAGTTTAGGGGATGGAGTGAGACAATGGAAACAAGAGACTTAGCAAATCTCAAGATAAAATTGCATCACAATCTTTGGAATCCAAAACACTTAGATAATGTATAACTTGAATATAATAGAGGAAATTACTCCAAATACCAACTTTTTAGATTTTATTTCAAAAATACAACCTTTTTAAATTTTCTTTCATAATTATACATCCCTTTTTAAATATATTTTATAAATACCACTTTTTGTTGCCTTTTTTATTTTCTATTCTCTCTCACTCTTTCCCTCTCATTTTCGTTTTTGCCTTTCCTTTTTATGTTGTCTCTTTTACTCTTACTCTATCATTTTCAGTCTTTGCCTTTCTTTTCTTACACTCTCTGATTTATGAATTGAAACTCTCTCTCTCTTGTTCGATCGATTTCGTCTCTCATCTCAGCTTCTCTCTCGTGAAAAATCTTTCTATTTGTAGATTCTATCACTCATCTCACCCTCTCTGTTTCTATTTTGATTTTGCTTTTTTTGTTATTTTGTTTATCTTCGATTCTTTCTATTTCGATTCTTTCGTCCTTCACCGTTCGAAATCAGCCTTTAAACATTGTTGTTCTATTGTAACTAGAAAGTCATTTATTAATGTAATATATTGAGTTTAATTTCCTAAATAAATGTTGATTTTACATTTCTTAATTGCATTTTATATGGCTCATTGGTAGTTTGGTAAGGCTGGCTTGAGGCCTCTGGGACTCACTGGTCAGTTGCAATGGCAGACTAGCTTTTTCTGTTCTTAGTATTGGCACACATGTTTTCTCTCTCGTTATGTGGTTCCATCGGTCAAAGAGAACAAAGCGGATAGGTGTTCCCTTTTTCTTTCTCTCGCGTTGTTTTTCTCAGAAGCATCCACTGGATCCGGCTATATTTTATGTCTTTTTCAACTGTTTTAATGTTCATCTAAGTTTCTTCACTTCTCTATTTCATATATTTTATCTTATTATTGTACTGTGATTATGGGTCGGTTTTGGTTCTAATTGATTTTGATTTAGGTCGTAATTATGTTATCTCTATTGATTTTGGTTTAGGTAAAGATCTTGCTTGCTAGCTCAGAAGATTTTAATTCTTATTGATTACCTTATTTGATGTTCAATTATGGTTTCAATTGGTTATTTCCATACTTCAAAATGTTTTCGAGATAGGAGATTGTTGTTCTGCTCACTCGCATTCTGAATTGTCTTTTTTTGTATTGGCTTTTCGTAAATGTTGTTTTGTAGTCCCTTATTAGTTATAGTGTCGTGTTTCCTTCAAAGTTTTTATCATTTATTAGTTACAGTGTGGTGTTCGTCCATCACAGGAACACCCATGGAAAGATTGCAAGCTTCTTTTAGATATTCTACGGTTGCAGAAGTTAATAATAGTATTGATAAGGGCATCGAGAAAATGACATTAGCACAAGATCTTGCTTCTCTTGTTGGTGAATCTTTAAATCTTATTAACAGAAAACCCACGAGTCAAATGGAGCTCAAGAGGTCTCTTGAACTTTGACTAAAAAAGAGAGTAAAGAAGCAGTACATGAATGGGAAGTTTCATGCCTAATGACAAGTGTAATTGCAAATCTAGATCCAGGATGCTTACAATTGTATCAGGCTTAATGCAAATGTTGATGTAGCATCAGAAAATGACAATTTATCTTTTGAATGTGTGGCAATAGAACTTGCCAATGGAAGTTTTTATATCAGTACAAATACTTTCTCTATTTCAACACGGGGACGAAGAAAAAAAATCCCTGTCCTTCCTAAATTGAACTTGAAGGTAGTTCAAGAGGCCATCAGAATAGTTTTGAAAGCTATTTATAGGCCCAATTTTTCTGAGACATCGCATGACTATCATAAAAGTGCTTCGGAATTATGAAGTTGGGCCTCAAATAGCTGCACAGAAGATTCAAATACTCATCAGTGTCGAAGAATTTAATCAGGGACTGGATTTATTATTTACAGTAGAATTTTCAATGCTATTTAACATTAATTTAAAAAAAAATGCAACAAGGTTTGAGAGCATATCTGAAGATAAACAAATGTAATATAACTTGACAACAGAAAAGTTTGGAAGCTGAATTCAACTTGTAGAAAGTTTTGGTTCATTTTTCAAGAAAAATAACACTTAAGCAAATTCGAACCAGAAATGGCAATTTGCTACAAGATTGAGAATAATAGCCATTACTCTTTTTTCTCGTCGTTTTTTATGATCCAATATTAGTTCAAAAAAGACTTTCTGCAACTACAAATGTTATCTTTTGAGTACTTTGTGCATTTTTATTTTCAATTTTTTTTCACCACTGATCACTTACAATATTTAACATGTTCTTTTTTGCAAGTAAAGGAATGTTCTCAAAAATAAATTACCAAATTAAAGGTTAACAGAATAGATGATTCATGAATGCTTAACTCAATTCAAGTTAACCTCAAAAGCATATGCATACGTAATATCATTAATGATTCTAAGTACTACCACAAAATGCAGGCTTATGTCATTCTCATTTTCCTATACAGTCCCCAAGAGCCATTTTTTGCAGCACCATTTTGACCCAAGAAACCAAATATTGATAATTATTTTTTCGGCTAATGTGAAATCCTTACCAGGTATCTGGTATCAAAGAATACCCCAATAAATCATGATTTACACAGTTACTGTGTTGCCTTGAACAATTTGATCATTTTAACCATAATATGCACCTGAAATAATCACTTGCTGTATATTATTGATTTTCAAATCTAATTTAGAACATATTTAGAAGTAATCACTTGCTGTATATTATTGATTGTCAAATTTAATTCAGAACATATATAGAAGTAATTGTTTCAGGTGCATATTATGGTTAAAATGATCAAATTGTTCAATGCAACACAGTAACTGTGTAAATCATGATTTATTAGGGTATTCTTTGATACCAGATACCTGGTAAGGATTTTAACATTAGCTGAAAGAAAGTAATTATCAATATCTGGTTTATTGGGTCAAGATGGTGCTGCAAAAAATGGCTCTTGGGGACTGTATTAGAAAATGAGAATGTCATAAGCCTGCATTTTGTTGTAGTACTTAGAATCATTAATGATATTATGTATGCATATGCTTTTGAGGTTAAGTTGAATTGAGTTAAACATTCATGAATCATCTATTCTGTCAACATTTAATTTGGTAATTTATTTTTGAGAACATTCCTTTATTGGCAAAAGGGAACATATTAAATATTGCAAGTGATCAGTGGTGAAAAACAATTGAAAATAAAAATACACAAAGTACTCATAAGATAACATTTGTAGCTGCAGAAAGTCTCTTTTGAACTAATATTGAAGCATAAAAAAAGATGAGAAAAAAGAGTAATGGCTATTATTCTCAATCTCATAGCAAATTGCCATTTCTGGTTTGAATTTCCTTTAGTGTTATATTTCTTGAAAAATGAACCAAAACTTTCTACAAGTTGTATTTAGCTTCCAAACTTTTATGTTTTCAGGTTATATTACATCTATTTATCTGTAGATATGCTCTCAAACCTTGTTGCACTTTTTAAAATTAATGTTAAATACCATTGAAAATTCTACTGTAAATAATAAATCCAGGTCTCCGATAAAATTCTTCGACACTGATGAGTATTTGAATCTTCTGTGTAGCTATTTGAGGCCTAACTTGATAATTCTGAAGCACTTTTATAATAGTCATGCGACATCTTGGAAAAATGGTGCCTATAAATAGCTTACAAAACTATTCTAATGGCATCTTGAACAACCTTCAACGTCAATTTAGGAAGGACAAGGATTTCTTTTCTTTGTCTCCTTGTTGAAATAAAGAAAGTATTTGTACTGATATCAAAACTTCCATTGGCAAGTTCTGCTGCCACACATTCAAACGATAAATTGTCATTATCTGATGCTATATCAATATTTACATTAAGCCTGATACAATTATAAGCATCATGGAGTGTTTCTGGATTCGCAATCACACTTGTCATTAGGCATGAAACTTCTCATCAATGTACTACTTCTTCACTCTCTTTTTTAGTTGAAGTTCAAGAGACCTCTTGAGCTCTATTTGACTCTTGGGTCTTTTGTCAATAAGATTTGAATATTCATCAACAAGAGAAGCAAGATCTTCTGCTAATGTTATTTTCTCGGTGCCCTTATCAATACTGTTATTAACTTCTGCAACCGTAGAATAACTAAAAGAAGTTTGCAATCTTTCCATGGGTGTCCCTATGATGGACAAACACCACACTGTAACTAATAAAGGACAAAACTTTGAAGGAAACACTAAACTCTAACTAATAAGGGACTATAAAACAAAATTGATGAGAAGCCAATACAAAAAAAGACAATTTAGAATGAGAGTGAGCAGAACAACAATCTCCCACTCCTATCCTGAAAAAACTTTGGAAATAACCAATTGAAACCATAATCGAACATCAAATAAGGTAATTAATAAGAATTAAAATCTTCTGAGCAAGCAAGATCTTTACCCAAACCAAGATAAATGGAGATAACTTAATTACGACCTAAATCAAAATCAATTAGAACCAAAACCAACCCATAATCACAGTACAACAATAAGATAAAATATACGAAATACATAAATGAAGAAACTTAGTGAACATCTAAACGGTTGAAAAAGACATAAAATATAGCCTGAGGCAGTGGATACTTCCGAGAAAAACAACAAGAGAGAAAGAAAAAGAGAACACCCATATGCTTTGTTCTCTTTGACCAATGGAACCACATAAGGAGAGAGAAAACACGCGCGCCAATACTAAGAGCAGAAAAAGCTAATCCGCCATCATAGCTGGCTGACGAGTCTCGGGGGGCATTAAGCCAGCCTTGCCAAACTACCGACAAGCCATATAAAATGCAATTAAGAAACGTAAAATCAATATTTATTTAGGAAATTAAACTCAATATATTACATTAATAAATAACTTACTGGTTACAATAGAATATTAATGTGATTTTGGAAGGTGAAGGACGATAGAATCGAAATAGAAAGAATCGATGAGAGACAGAATCAAAAAGACACAAAATCGAAATAGAAACAGAGAGGGTGAGATGAGCGATAGAATCTACAAATAGAAAAATTTTCAAGAGGGAGAAGCTGAGAAGAGAGACGAAATTGATAGACCAAGAGAGAGTGATTTTTAGTTCATAAATCATAGAATGTAAGAAAAAAAAAGGCAACAATAGAGTAAGAGTAAAAGAGAGAACAAAAAAAGGAAAGGCAAAAACAATAGGGCAAGAGTGGGAGAGGGCAGAAAAAAAAAAGTGATATGTATGAAATATATTTAAAAAGGGATGAATAATTATGAAAGAAAATTTAGAAAGGTTGTATTTTTAAGATAAAATCTTAAAAGGTGATATTTAGAGTAATTTCCTGTACGCCTGTCAAATATGGCCCAAATCCGCCTAACCTGCACAGAAAAAACTGACTCAAATCCAACCCAACCTAAGGAATGCTCACTTGGGTCAACCAAAAAACAACCCAACTAAATCTCAACCCGTTTGAACATATCTCATATGGCCAACGGGTTGTTGATGTCTTTCTTCCTCTTTTGTTATTGTGAGTTCTTTTTCTTTTTCTTTTTCACCCTCTTCCCCCGGTAAATAGTGACCTGGATAGAAATTACCACCGGAGGCGAATAATATTTTATTTGACCATTGAAAAATACTAGTCACGGTGAGTCTATTGGTAAAATTTGAAGTAAAAATGAGTTTAAATAGATTTACAAAAGTAAAAAATAAAAAAAGTCCTGAGCCGTATTAAGGGACCCTGATTTGACTAAAGTTTGATCGGACCTTTAAAAATAGTAAATGACATCTAAAAATTATTTTAAAGGTATGGACAAACTCAGAATAATATTTAGAAACTTTTGAAAGTGAAAAATTAATTTTACGGTAATACTGAAAATTATCGAATCGGATTGGTTAGAGTGAATCAGTCCCAAAAATGAATTCCAATTGAGCTGAAAATTTTTGTGAAAACTTAATTTATTATTTTGAGAGTTATGGAATTGATTTTGAGCTCACATATAGACAAACACATCATCAAATGGACCGACCCACATCTCGGCCCATTTGGGTCTTTACCTGACCCGTTTGGGCCATCCGACCCATTTGAATCAATATTTTTTATAGTAGTCATTTAAATATCTCGTTATTATATTTAGATTTTTTTTCGTTAAAAAATGAGTGAAATGGGTCGACCCACATTTCGGCCCATTTGGACCTCCACTCGATTCGTTTGGTCCATCCGACCAATTTGCGTATTTTTATAATATATTTATCATATATTTATTTTTATTGCGGTGAGGAGGAGTCTCAAGATCAAATAAAAAATTATACTAAATTTTCAAAATCAGATCAAAATTTTAAACACATGAGTCGACCAAATCCGTCCAATTCATTTGGATATTTGATCCATTTATAACCCAAACTTTATGATCCGTCTATTTATAACTCAATTGAAATTCGTTCAACTTGTACAATTTGCCACCTCTAATGTCCTCACACGTTAACTACATCAGGCCTAAAAAAAAGGGACATTTTTATATTTAGGGTGTTTTAAAAAGTTAATTGGACTTTTGGGGTGTTTTATGTTTTATTTGGGAGAATGGGGTAGTTTACCCATTTCCGCAACAAAGATTTGCGGAAATGGGTAAAGTAATTTTTTTTTTTTATTTTGTTGGGCAGCTTTCCCATGGAAAATGGGAAAAGCTGCACACGGCAGCTTTTCCATGGGAAAAGATGCCCCTTTATTTTTTTTTAAAAAAAATAATTTTATTTTTTTTAATTTTTTTTAATTTTAGAGGTTTTTTTAATTATTTATGTTAATATTTGTTTTATTTTTTTAAAATTTTAGATGAAAAAACCTTAATTTATTTATACAACCAAAATATTTTTTTTTACTCAATTTGATAAAATGTTAGCCTATTTATTAATACATAAAAATGTTTTCATTTTACTCAATTTAATCAATAAAATAAAAAATTTGTAGATTAATAACAATTCATTAAAATATAAAATTAATAATATTTCGTGCAATCAAAATAATTTAAAATAAAAATAATACATTCATTATATATTAATAGAATACGACATGATTTTTTATACTTAGTATGAATATATATTTTTAAAAATATAGACAATTATTTAGGAATATAAGTAAAGCAGGGAAATGAAGACTGGGGTCCGGAACTTTCCAAACTTAAAAAATTACACATGTAATATATATGTTACAATTTCAATAAATTAAAAGTATATTTTCAATTTGGCTCTCATATAGATAAATAGAGTATATATTAAAATTTATAACTCTAAAAATTAAAATTATACTCTTATTTTGGCTCATATATGCTTAAATTTTACTAATTTTAATTTTTGTTATCTTATAAAAACCAGTTAAAGATTTAACTTGAGCCTCAATTCGGTGATTTCCGTGGTATTAATTAGGGGTTAGTGATTCCTATAGTATGAATTTAGAATTTAGAATAATAAATAGATGAAAACCAAGCAAATAATTTTGCAATTAGAAGCAAATCTTGGTTACTATAAATAAGCAAAATAAAATTTAAATTTAAGAAAAAAAAAATCTTCCCACTCTTATTAGACAAATAGAGTTTTTTTCTCTAAATAAAATCAGTTAAAAAAAATTGCAAACAACAAAATTTATTTTTAAATCCTGTTACAAATTTTATTAAATTTTAGATTTCCCTCCCTTACTTATATTCCTAAATAATTGTCTATATTTTTAAAAATATATATTCACACTAAGTATAAAAAATCATGTCGTATTCTATTAATATATAATGAATGTATTATTTTTATTTTAAATTATTTTGATTGCACGAAATATTATTAATTTTATATTTTAATGAATTGTTATTAATCTACAAATTTTTTATTTTATTGATTAAATTGAGTAAAATGAAAACATTTTTATGTATTAATAAATAGGCTAACATTTTATCAAATTGAGTAAAAAAAAATATTTTGGTTGTATAAATAAATTAAGGTTTTTTCATCTAAAATTTTAAAAAAATAAAACAAATATTAACATAAACAATTAAAAAAACCTCTAAAATTAAAAAAAATTAAAAAAAATAAAATTAATTTTTTTTAAAAAAAATAAAGGGGCAGCTTTTCCCATGGAAAAGCTGCCGTGTGCAGCTTTTCCCATTTTCCATGGGAAAGCTGCCCAACAAAATAAAAAAAAAAAATTACTTTACCCATTTCCGCAAATCTTTGTTGCGGAAATGGGTAAACTACCCTATTCTCCCAAATAAAACATAAAACACCCCAAAAGTCCAATTAACTTTTTAAAACACCCTAAATATAAAAATGTCCCTAAAAAAAAGAAAAAAAACAATGGGCTTAAAAATGGCTTAAAGGTAGGGATAAAATGGTAACAACACAAATCAAGTATCATGTGCAATGATCTTTTAGTCCATTTGCGATGGCTCAATTCAAAACAGGGGGTCAAAGGTCAACGCTGTTATGAGAGAAAAGCAGAACTGCAGAAGAACCATTGGAACGATCAAACAGAAGAGAAAGAAAAACAATAAAAATAAAAAAAAATGTTATCTCCACAGTATTGCAAGATCAAAACCATCTTTCTCTTCAGTCTCTTCTCTCTTCTATTTCTCCAAATCCAATCCCAATCTCCACCGCCCACTATATGCATCATTGGCAGTGGGATTGCTGGCTCCTCCCTCGCTCATTTCCTCCGCCTCTATTCTCCTCCCAACTCTCCGTCTTCCGCCGTCCCCATCATCGTTTTCGAGCGAAATGCTTTGGTCGGAGGTCGCATGGCCACCGTCACCATCTCCGGCCACACCTTTGAAGCCGGCGCCTCCATTCTTCACCCCAAGAACTATCACGCTTCTAATTTCACAAAGTTGTTGAATTTGAAGCAAAAAACACCTCCTTCTTCTGAGAACGATATGTCCCTCGGCATTTGGGACGGCAACAAGTTCGTTTTGAAAACTATTAGTATTGATTCTAGGATTCCCTTTGTCCAAAAGATTGTTTCTTTTGCTAATTCCCTGTACATGCTGTTTCGGTATGGATTCTCGATTTTTAAAATGAACACGTTCGTTGAGGTTATTTTACTACTTCATTTCACTTTTTGTTTTTTGGCTTGGTTTCTGAGAAATAAATTTTTTTTTTTTTCATTCTTGCTATGCACTGTTGACTATTGTCACATTTTTGTTTCAGCATACTGTAAGCAAGTTCTTGAAGTATTATAAGAACTTTGAAACAAGACCCACTTTCGAGACTGTAGATGAGATGCTTAAGTGGGCTGGTTTGTATAATCTCACTACACGGAGTTTGCAGGAGGAATTGGTCGATCTTGGACTTTCTCCCTTGTTGATACAGGAACTTGTCACTGTAAGCATCTTAGCAGCTTTCTTCATAGATTAGCCTGTCATTTGCTCTATAATGCTCTTCTGACCATTGTGCTCTTTATTTTCAGATATTATATGCTTCCTTTGTTTGACAAAAATAACAGTGCAACTCGGAAGTAGTAGCATGCTTTGCTTCATATACAATTAATATGTTAGTAATGGTTCTTATCATGATCTTGAGTTAGACTAGGTGAACATGAAAAATTTGCTGATTATTAGAACGCCAGCTTGTCTTTTATCGTTTAGAAGAAAGCCTGAAATAAATAATCTTTGTGATGAAAGGTTCAAATGTTTTAAACTTTACACAGCGATATAAGTCTATTGGTGATGAGAGTTGAACCGATAAGGTTTGGTTTGGAAGTTATCATTTTACCCCTTTAGGCTGAGCCTTTTAGATCATCCATGATATCTTCAAAATGGTCTGACGATCAGGAATGCTATAAAACCAAGATGAGGTAATTTTTCAGCAACATGGATATCAAAAGTGAAATGAGCTTGTCTTCATTTTCTATCTTTCCCTAATTGATTCTCGTTTAGTCAATGGAGGATGGGGATGAAGTGAAGATTTTGATCTTTGATGCCCCACATGTGAATTGAGTTGGATGTCATTTGAGATTTGTGGTGCCCAATAGGAGATTCTAGGGAGGATGGTTCAGTTGCAACTAATCAGAAAGCTCCATCAATAATGTTGTAATTTTCTTTCCTAATTACACAGAAAAAAATTATAATTGCTCAAAAAGTGTGGGGGTTTGCCTGGTCTGCAGTGCTTCTTAGAATGAAAATAGCTTATTATGGACTCAAAGACCATATTAGGACTAATAATAATGTATGTTTTTTAAGCTTTTGGAACTTTGAGATGCACTTCTGCTTTGACATTTTGTTTGAAATAGTCTCTTTGTTGTTAGTTGGTGAGTATTAGGTTTTATTGATTTATATAGGACTTTTGATAAGAAGAAAGCAATATTTGTTCTGCATTTTCTTCTTTGGGTAATGTAAGGTGTGTTCATGTAGAAGCTTAGGCATTTTTTAGTATATTTCTCTTTTGAAAGGTTTTTCTACGACAAAATGTCCAGAGAGCACTTTTACGAGTCAATGTTTCTGGACTATATTTAAAAATAATTTTAGTACTCAAATTTGCGTCTAGTTCCCTAAAATTCATAATAGTAATTTGAAGTTATAATTTCTTCTCGCAAAAGACGCCTCATTCCCTTTTGTTTCCATCACAGTAATATTTCAATAACCATTAGACACTCACTAGCCTACACTCATCGATTGAAAAAAAAAAAAAAAGATCACAATAAATGAACAGCTTTTGCAAACTGTGAGATGATGATGTCGGGTACAAATATATATATATATATATATATATATACATTTTAAGCCTTTTTTTTAATTTTTTTATATGATATTGTAAACAAAAACATACCAGATGATGTGTTCACATTGGATTTTAAGGAAATTTAGGAATCTTCTGAAACGTTTGACATCTCAACTTGCAAACTGTTGTCACTTTGGACTTAAAAATTATTGTGATTAAGCTAGGAGATGGCAATTGTGGTAACTTGAAGAGATTGTGATTTATGATTACAAGAAACTGACAAGAATGGGAATTTAATTACACCATCTATTTTTCACTAATAAAATCAGAGGGATAATGAATTGCTTGTTCCTCCCATGTTTGTGGTATATTTCTTCGAAAACAACAGCTGTAATGTGGTAATAGCTACTTTACAATTTCTATAGTTTCATCAATTAGGAATGTTTAATTGTCCTGTGGCATTCTGTTTCTTCTTTCATAATCTTTTTTATAACATCTCTTGATGTTGCTGGACATGAGTCACAACCCTGATTTCCTTGAAAATCATTTATTTTACTCATTTCTTGGCTGGGAAAATGTTCTGCTGTTTTCCATGAAATGGTTATTTTCCATGTCAAACATGTGTTTTGGCTTCATGAAAGATGAAACAAGTAAACATCCAAATTCCCTCAAATACAGGGACAACTTTTTATTTGAATGCATGTTTTCAATGTCTATAAGGCTCTCTCTCTTCTTTTCCACCGAAAAAAAGAATGAGAAGAACTTTATTTTTTGCATAACGTTACAGTAGAAAATAACAATGTTTTCTTAGCAAGCAATTGCACCATGACCCATTGTCTTAGAAAATAGTCTCACTACTAGTTTCTCAAGTCCTTTTTATTTTATTTTATTTTTGTTTTTTCTTTACTAAGGTAATTAAATAATGAAGGCAGAAACGCCTTACAGAATTATAATTATGCTCGTGATAAGAAAGTAGTTGAAATTTGAGATCCTAAAAATGCCAAAATTTTGTCGTGGCTTGTAACTGGGATAAATTTCTTGGTGTATTTGAACATTTTGTCATGATTTGGAATTCTGTTGAATTATGTGCAGGTTATTACTAGAGTTAATTATGGTCAAAGTGTCTACATCAGTGGACTTGCTGGAGCAGTTTCCTTGGCAGGGTCAGGTGGAGGATTATGGTCCATTGAAGGAGGGAACTGGCAGATGGCTGGTGGCCTGATTAATAATTCAGATGTTGAATTGCATCTCAATGAAGAAATACATTCTATATCTTACCTTGGGGAACATTATGAGCTCAACTCTACAAATGGGAGTTACATGTGTGAAGTCGCAGTCATTGCTACTCCACTTGATGAATTGAATATTCGATTTGATCCTCCAATTTCAGTTCCTGAACGTCAATTGCAGCACACACATGCAACTTTTGTGAGGGGGCTCCTAAGTCCTGTAAGCATATGGAAATCTTTGTCTTATTTTATTTTATTTTATTTTTTTGGTAAGGAAGTCATATTTTAAATTTCTACAAACAAAATTGAATTCCTTTCTGCGTTTTCCCTATATTAACTTCTGATATTTTACCATGGAAAAAAGGTATATTTTGGCCTGAAAGATGTTTCAGAAATTCCAGAACTGGTTGGCACAATAGAGGATCCTGACCTTCCTTTCTCTAGTATTTCTATACTTGAGCGACACAATGAGACTGATATGACTTACAAAATCTTCTCTCGCCAAACAATGCCTGATGCATTACTTGACAGCATTTTTAGGTAATTTTTTGCACTGTTCATGACTGCACTAGATTTGAATTTTAGAAGTGCCATTGAAATGGCATTAAAAGTTCTCTTCAGCTCTCAATTGTTAATCCATGCCTTTGCAGAAAATACTTTATTTTACCTAAAACAACCTAATGAATGTTAAGCAGTTAATTCGTCAAAATATTTGCTCTGTTCTGGCATATGTGGGTAAGATTTTGTAATAATAACTGAAGTAATTACAAATTTTCATTTCCAAAGTTGTTGCTATTAAGTCATTAAATCTAGTTTTGTTTAGTTGAACTAAGTGCACTGCTTCCAACTATAAGTTGAGAGAATGCTGACATGGCATTTTTGGAATCAACTAATGTATTGTGGACATGCATAAGACATCATTAATTGTTTTTATAATTGCTAAGTATAGGAGAAAGGGTAAAAATGTCAATTAAAGTTATTCTGTTATTTTAGTTAATTTCTGTTATTTTAGTTATAGTTGGAAGGGCGGTTAGTTATAAAATTTTCTGTTATTCCAGAATTTGTTATTTTGGAAGAGAGTATGGATTGCATGTGCAATAGTCATCATTGCGCAACTATCCACCTTTCCCTCCTATAAAGTTGTAACGTTCCTTTTGGGACCACAATGATTGATATGCATATTTGAATATTCCTCTTCCTCTCTCTCTCCTCCAAATCTGTCTTTTGTCCTATATCTCTTCTCTTCCTTTCTTTTTCTCCAATTGCTCTCTAATTCCTACTGGGTTTATCACCCAACAACAACCATTAATTAATTGTTAAGATTAGTCCTAACAACTGGTATCAGAGTTGGTTGATTCCCTAAGGATGAGTAAGAACACCACTGCCAAGAAAGTAAGGGGAGGCATTACTGAAGAACCTGTTGCTTCCATGGAGGAGGTTGTAGAGCACCTATGTAGCTTGGATTCCTGATTGGAGAAGCAAGGGGGCTACTATCTGCAACAGTTAGAAGCTAAGTTTGGAACCCTGCAATCCCAGCTCCAGGAGATGCAATAGGAGCAGAGCAACCTGAGAGTTGATCAAAAGAAGTATCAAGGCCAATATGAGGAGCTCAGACATGAAAACCAAAGATCTGTAGCTTATTTTGCTAAGCTTATCAAAGGTAATCCATCAACCCATGCCCATACCCATACCCATACCCATACCACCCTTGTTTTCACCCCCCAACATGCCTGACCTGCTAGCAGTAGTGTTAGGGGTAAAGAAACCAAAGATATGCCTATTGTGGGTAGAGGTTTACTGCCTAGGCCAATAGGCAAGGAAGGATCTAAGTTAGGGGGAATGGGAAGAACTTATTTCAATAAACTCCTACCTAAGTGTGAGCTGCCTACATTTGAAGGAGGGGATCTTAGGTCCTAGATTGGTAAATGCAGAAAGTACTTCTAGATTTATGAAGTAGCAGGGGATAAACAAGTAGATTTGGTTAGTCTATTCTTGGTAGGGAAGGCAGAGGCCTAGTACTTGAATTTGGGCAGGAACAAGGAAGAAGTAACTTGGGCGGAGTTTGCTGAAGCTTTACACTCTAGGTTTAGAGAGTGTGGTGACCTAGATGTGGTGAAAGAATTCTAAAAGTTGAAACAAACCTCTACTGTAGAGGCTTACAAAGATAGATTTGAAGAACTTAAGTTAAAATTGGAGAAAATCTTTCCTTAGCATACTGATCCCTACTATTAGGGGTGAGCAAAAAAACCGATGGACTTGGTTAACCAAAAAAAAATCCGAAACCGAACCGATGGACTGGTTAACCGATTGTAATGGATTGGTTAATGGTTAGTGTTTTGAAAAAACCGATATTAATGGACTGGTTAATGGTTTTTTACTCATGTAACTGGTTAACCGAACCGAAATCGAATTTTTAGTTAATTTATTAATTTTTTAATAATTTATAACAATTTATCCTAATTAAAGGTGATCATGTGCTTTTTTTTCATTATACTAATTGTTTTAAAGTTTTAAAGTTTTTTTAATTGGCTATTAGTAAGTATAACAATTTATCTAATTAAAAGTGATTATGGACCTGTTAATATATTTACTTGTTAAATATTAATTTTTAAAAACAAATTTGCTTAAATCCACCAAATATTTTTATTTTAACAACAATAATGTTATATTATAGTGAAAAAATTTACTTTTTAAGTATCTTGAACATTTTAATTTTATTTATGAATATATTTATAATTATAGTGGTTAACTGAAAAATATTGGGTAACCGATCCGAAAATCCGAAACCGATAGACTGGTTAACTGATGGTAATGGACTGGAATTTCAAAAAACCGATATTAATGGACTGGTTAATGGATTGAGGCTCATAAACCGGTTAACCGACCATGCTCACCCCTACCTACTATGTCAGTAGCTTCATTGGGGGATTAAAAGAGGAAATCAAGTGTGTAGTGAGGATGTTTAGTCCTAGAGGCCTTGTGACGCGCGCCAAACCCGATCGTTTTCTGGAAGTCCGTTTTTAGGGTCCGAAAGGATTCGCGTTTTTTGATCTTGGATAACATGAGAGATTTTAAAATTTCTACCCAATAGAATATTGAGAAAGTTCATCTAATCCCATGAATCATTTAGGTACGTTTGAGATATTTTGCAGTTGCTACTCAATTTACAAGAAATTGGGAAAGCTCATCTAATCTTGGGGTTTAAATCAGAGAGTAGTTCGGAACTTTACTCTTATTAATGTCTTGGTTAATTATAAATGAGTTTTTAATATTAAATTTTCGTCTCTCATCTTACACGATCATTCATTAAAATTAAAGCGCATATTAAATATAAAAAAAAGATAAAATAATAAAGTAAATTATAGAATAAAATAAAAGATAAAATTGGGATAAAAATACATTCTCTCAAAATAAAATTAAAACAATATAAATAAAATTCATACATAAAGCGGTGTATTATTTGAAATAGGAATATTAGTTCTTTTATGCACACTTAAAAAATTGAAAAATTATTTTTTTGGCGTTATTAAGAAAATCGAGATGAATGATCCAACTTTGAAATTTGTTTTTGTAAAAGTGGATTTTATTGGTTAAAAATTAAGATATTGGTCCCATTTTATTAGAAAAAATTCAATTTGTTAGTAAAATATTTTTGTGATTTTCATTGTAACGTGCATAAAATGAACTAAATTTATTACAAATTACATAATAAAATAAATAATGGCAAAATAATGAAAAATAATAAAAATGACAAATCCAATCAAAATGGCGCCTTCGAATCTCCATGGATTCTCCTTTGCCGTTAAAAATGTTCACACAAAAATAATAAGAATTGTAGATAATAAAAACAAAATAAAAACTAATGTTAATAAATAAATCTAAAAATCTATTAAATCAAATAAAATAATAAAAATAAATATTATTACATAAAATAATGAATTATTAAATAAATATGATAAAATAAAATTGAAATCACACAAAAAATATTCCACACAAATATGGATCAAAAAACAAGAAAAATGGTATAAAATAAATTAAAAAGGGAAAACAAAACAAAAAAAATGACAAAGAAAGGAGTGAGGGGTGGCCTGGCCACGAGGAGCAGGTTGGCCGCCTCTCACCTTATTCCTGCCCTTCGTGGACAGGAACAATGGTGGAGCAAAAAATCATCTTTTCTCTTCAAAAATCAATACAAAATTTGCAAATTTATTTGGCTTTACGTGACTTTATGTCATATTAATATGAAAAACAACTAAATTAACTCAAATCATAAGTAAAAAAATCACAAATTAAATAAATTGATCACATAAAATAATATTCAAGGTGTGCAAAAATGGTAAAAAAATAAAGAAAAATAATAAAAAATGCAATTAAACTCAGAAATTTACCCTAATAATTATCAATATGTCAAAAGTAGATCGTGAATTCTTTTCTTGTCAACAATCCAAAAATTTGAAGAAAAAAATTGAGAAGAAAATAGTTTGTCTTTTTTCATCCAAAAATCATAGAAAAATTTTTTACTCCTCTTTTCCTTGTTTTTTTCTTTTTTGTTCAAAAAAAACTCCCTTTTTTTCCCATCAATCCAAATAATTCCCATTTTTAAGTTTGAAAACCAAAAAAAAAAGGATGTAACGCTTGAATTAAATTCAAAAAACCAACAAAAAATTAATTTTGGCCGAAAATGGTGCCCAGGGGTTGCTGGCAGGCGAGGGATGGGCTGCCCAGGCGAGGGGTGCCCTGCCCCTGGCAAGGGGCGGCCAGGACGCCCCTCAGCGCATGCAAGGCGCGCCTGGCCCCTGCCAGGTGCGGATGTTGCGTGAGGGGCGACCCTCAGCGCAAGCGCGCACGTGAAGCAGGCCCTACCCTAGCAAGGTGCCCCGCCTTCCCAGGCCGCCCCTCAGCACGCTCGCGGGCGCTACGCCCAATGCCAGTGAGCCTGGTGCGCGAGGGGCGCCTACCCCCTCGTGATGGCAGCCACAAGCCTCCTAAAGCCCTTTTTTTTAAACAATTTTGACAAAAAAAACTATCACTTCCAATATTTTTTTTTTATTTTTAATATATATATATATATATTTTATTTATTTTTAAAAAGCAATTTTGACAAAGAAAGTATCACTTCCAACTTTTTTTTTGCCTGTGAACAGACACTCAATTTCATAATTGGGTAACGCTGATCTGAGCTGTCTCAAGATCCGGTGTCTATAGACCTGTATACAGCCAAAGCTCAAGCTAAGCTCCAAGCCACTAAACCAAGAACATTCCTTAGAACTTTTAACCCCAACAGATTATACATTACCTCTAATCCCCAAATCAGTCAATACAACCCCAAAACCACTAACCCCACACCAAACATAACCACCCCAAGCAACACCCACAACCCTAACACCAAAAGAATCACTGGTAGCTGTTACAAGTGTGGTGATAAATAATACATAGGGCATAAGTGTAGTGATAAGAAATTGCTGGCCCTGCACACTTCTGAATAGAAGCAGAAGAAGAGTGGCAAGAAGTGGAAGAGCCACCCCCTGATGAAGAAGCAGCAACCATGGAGCAGGTCCAGCTCTCACTACATGCAGTAGATGGGGGGCTAAATGACAACACCTTCAAGATTAGAGGGCAGCTGCAAGGCAAGCCAATTATGATGTTGATTGACAGTGGGAGTACCCATAGCTTTGTGGACTCCAAGTTGGTTAAGGACTTGAAGTTACCTCTAACCAAAGTGGCACTTGTTACAGTCACTGTGGCAGATGGCAGAAGAATCCAAGTCGAAGACAAATGCAACCACTGTACTTGGCACATGCAAGGCTGCCAATTCCAGTTCAATTTCAAGGTATTTGAATTGGGAGGCCACTCTGGCATTAGAGGTACCCTAACCAGGCTCCAATAGACTTTTTATTGGTCTGCTATGTAGAAACAAGTTATTGAATGGGTCACTAAGTGTGATACTTGTCAGAGGTGTAAGGCAGAATTTGTAGTAGCACCTGCATTACTTCAGCCCCTGCCCATTCCTAGTCAAGGTTGGGTTGACATTTGTATGGATTTTATTGAGAAGTTACCTAGGTCAGGAGGCTATGATACTATTCTGGTAGTAGTGGACAAATTCTCTAAAATGGGTCATTTCATTCCCTTGGCTCATCCCTTTACCACTGCCACTGTTGCCCAAGTTTTCAAGCTGCATGGTATGCCATCTACTATTGTATCCGATAGGGACAGGTTGTTTACTAGAGGATTTTGGCAAGAATTGATGAAGTTGTTGGGCATTAAGCTGCATTTCACAACAGCTTACCACCCTCAATCTGATGGGCAGACTGAGAGGCTCAACAGGTGCCTGGAATGTTACCTAAGGTGCATGAGTTTTCACAAACCCAGCAAACGGCTCAAATGGCTAAGCCTAGCTGAATACTAGTACAATACCAATTTTCATTCAGCCATCAAAATGAGCTCATATCAGGCAGTTTATGGTCAACCCCCATCTCTAACTGCTGTCCCTTCTCTCCCAGCATCTGTAGCAGCTATGGAAGAATACATGCAGTCAAGGGAAACCCTGAACTCCTTCCTCAAGGAGCAATTGGCCACCTCTAAGAACAAGATGAAGCAGTATGCAGATAAGGGTAGAACTGAGAGAGAATTTCAAGTAAGGGACTTGGTCTATCTCAAGATTCAGCCCTACAAACAACTAACCTTGGTTGTTAGGAAGTCCCTTAAGCTGACAGCAAGGTGCTATGGGCCCTACAAGGTGTTAGCTAAAATTGGCCCTGTTGCTTATAAGCTGGAATTGTCCTCCAATTGCAGGATACATCCTGTCTTCCATGTTTCCCTCTCAAGAGGAAACTTGGAGACCACAACATTCCTTTACCCTCCCCTCCACCCCTCATTGATGAAGAATTTTCACTTCAACCTGAAAAGGTGCTGAATACCAGGACTCCCCTCACTGGTTCTAACCACATCAGACAACTTCTTATCAAGTGGCAAGGGTTATCCTCCATTGACTCTACTTGAAAAGATGCTCACTACATCCAGCATCCAGCATCAGTTTCCAACCTTTACTTCTTGGGAACAAGAAGTTTGTCAAAGGGAGGGTATTGTTAAGTATAGGAGAAAGGGTAAAAATGTCAATTAAAGTTATTCTGTTATTTTAGTTAATTTTTGTTATTTTAGTTATAGCTAGACGGATAGTTAGTTACAGGATTTTCAGTTATTCCAGAATTTGTTATTTTGGAAGAGAGTATGAATTGCATGTGCAATAATCATCATTGCACAACTGCCCACCTTTCCCTCTTACAAAGTTGTAACATTCCTTTTGGGACCACAATGGTCGATATGCAGATCTGAATATTCCCCTTCCTCCCCCCCCCCCCCCCCCCCCCCCCCCCCCCCCCCCCCCAAATTTGCCTTTTGTCCTATCTATTCTCTCTTCTTTTCCTTTCTCCTTCTCTAATTTCTCTCTAATTGATACTGGGTTTCTCACCCAATAACAGCCATTAATTAATTGTTAGAATTAATCCTAACAATAATATACATAATTATTAAATTTCTTTTAATATAAATATAACATAATTTGTAATTAAGTTATACTCCTATGGTTACAAAAAATTTCTTTTAGCACCATTTTCAATAACCATATGAGTATTTTTGCTCTAAAAGTAACTTGAGGGGTAAAATAGAGCTCCGAGACAAACATCAAAAGTAAAATAGTACATTTTCTTATTTAAATAATCATAAAACAATTCTTTCTAATAAGTGGCTAATAAAGCACTAACTTTTTTTGTTTAATTTGTTTTCCAAAACTATAATATTATTTAATTTGAATTATACACAATTGTTTTACGAGTACAAACAAATATCTAAACTTCCTAATGTTTGAAATCCTAAATTTACAAGCATTCTCAAGAATCAAAATTTATTTTTTCTACAGTCTTTTTTTTTTTTATTTTCTCTTCATTTATTTATCACAATCCCCATATTGAAGGTTGTTATTGATAATACTATTAAAATATGAGGGCATTATTGTCCATAAATGTTTTACCTGACTTTGTGATATTTATATGCAGTATAGATTTGTCCACAAAATTCACACATGAGCTCACCTGCAAACAATCCATTCGGTCATGTTTGATTGGAAACTCGCATCTTGGGACTTGGATTTTAGCTTTACAAATACCTCAAGTTTTATATATATATATTTTCAACAAAGTGGAATTTGAGGATCAAGCTGTGCTAGACATACGTTTATGGGTCATGGAAGAAAATTACACCAAAAACTAGACCCCCACATAAATTTTAACACCATTTGCAACCATTATCTGTTGGACACTGTGCAATTTAAAAAAAAAAAAAAGAGGATAGTAGATTGTTTGAATAGATAGTGTGAGGAGTTCCACAAGCTCCTTTCATGCATCATCAGTCTGTAAAGTGTTGTGCTTGACTATGTTTTTATGCAAATTATGGTTTCAGTTTTGGGGTGTTATAGATAGAGTTGGAAAAGAGAGAATTTTGTTCAAAATATGCCATGTCAGTTGTCTGGTTAAGTTGTGGCTGGAACCAATCCAATTTAAATTGAAACCAAGTCTAATAACTTATTAGTAACAAGTAGCGGTTCTGCCACAATGTTAAGGATCACATCTTTGGAATGCGTTCCACTAGTGACGTCACGGGAGTTGCATTTAAGCTTTACTAAAGTATGCAGAGAAATCAGTCAGCTGTTATGTACTTACAATATATTATTGCTGCATGCAGTGCGAGGAAGGAGACTATAAGAATAAACTGGGGTGCTTATCCTCATTATAAAGCTCCAGAAGTATTTGCACCGTTTATTTTGGACGGTCAGCATCTGTACTATGTGAATGCCTTTGAGAATGCAGCTAGCACCATGGAGACAAGTGCTGTTGCAGCTGAGAATGTAGCAAGACTCATCCTCTCCAGGCTTTTCGGTGAGGTATCCTTTATTTCATCAAACTTGATGAGCTCTTCTGATGATAATAAGTTACTGCATTCAGATTTGTGAATGAAGAGGGAATTGTTGTGGTTGTAAAGTAAAAGATGGACAGTCTAAAAGGTTTCTTCTATGGTACCGTCTGGAGTATTGTATCGATATTCCTTTGGTACAAGTAGTAAAAATCTTGAAGACCTTTTGGATGATATAATGTTTTGTATCAAAAGAGCTCTATGGTTGCATCACTGGTGAGTTTGTTTGTGACATAGGTGGAGTATTTGACAAGTGTTTGTATAATAGAAAAACTTTTGGGTTTACAATTTTCATAAAAAGGAACTTCGACAAGCCAATAAAAGACATTTTGTTTGTGAAACAATATGGGCCTCATTTGGAGAAAGCCTACGTCATATAGCTCTCTCGCTCTCTCTATATGTGTATAAAATCAAATTATATATATATATATAAAAATTTTAAATTTTATAAATAATCAATTGTATATATATATATATATGTTAGATTAACTAACATTACCATCTAAAGTTTAAAAATAAAAAATATAAAAAGTACGGTATGCTAAGCGTACACAAACCTGGGCCCGCTGGTGGAGCATTTATGAAATTTTGACAGGCCTAAGGGTAAAGGGGTAAGAGTTGAAATTATTCCTAGAGAATACTTTTGGAGTGACTAGTGAGACAGTCATCAAAACTTGGCACAAATTCATGCCAAGCGCGAGCCTTTTTGAAACGGTGATAAAGATCGCATACAGAAAATTCTCTATTCTGCAAGCAAACATTGTTTTTTTTTTTTAAATCAAAATCATTTTTATTTAGTAAGATCGACAGAAATACAATGAATAATAAAATCAGAAATATAATTAGACTATTTCATACAATCAGCTATAGAAATAGCGTTCTGTCCAGTCTATGACAGAAATACAATGAATAATAAAATCAGGAAGATAATTAGACTATTCCATACAATCAGCTATAGAAATAGCGTTCTATCCAGTCTATGAGATGTTTCATTCGTAGATCATCTAGCAAAATGAATTTCTATATTAGAGAATGACAACTAAATAATTCTAAAAAGGAATATTGCTTAATTTGGGGTGCTACCTAAATAGGAACATAGACTCCTATTCAAACGCTACTACACAACTCTATAAATACGCAGAAAATCAGATGTTCTGAACTCTCGAATTCTCTTTGAATTTCCATTTATTATTCGTCAATTACTGACTTGACCGTCGGAGTATTCATAACTCTCCACAGATCTTTTATTGTTTCTTGCAGGTAACAGATCACGAAAATTTTTCCGATATGTTATCATTGGTGCGGTGAGCGTGGACCAGAATCCATGGAAATATGGAAATCTGCAGGTGGGTAAGGAGATTCCAACCCACGACAGCTGGAAAACCCAATAAATTGGACTGTCAATCTAACAGAACTCATTCAACAGCACTGTCGATCTCAAAACTATCAGGTTAGATCTATTTAACACACTCTCTAAAATTACTTAAGGTCAAAACTGTGCAACAGGAGCTCTGGATCCATGTTTCAATCCTCTACCTTGTCTTCAGTTTAGCTTTTGTTACCCGTTTGTTTAGTGTTCTTCGGTATGGGTCCGTGATTCACGAATTTGACCCTTACTTTAATTATTGAACCACTCTGTTCTTGACCGAAAAATGCTTCCATGAATTCGGGAATTGGTTCGATTCTGAGAATTGGAATCCTCTTGACCGTATAATTAGGGGCAATCTCAATCCAGGTCTTATGGTCACTACAACCCCCATTTACTAGATTCTTCGATGTCTCCGATTCGCGGTTCACATTCCGTGAGGTTTGTGTGTTAACTGCCCCATTTGTCGCCTCAAACACTACTCTAGTTGCTTATTTCTTTGGGAAAAAGATTTGGGGTTCTGGTGCTGGGCTTGTTGCTACTGCTCTGATCGCTATTTGTCCGGGATATTTTTCTCGTTCGGCTGCTAGGTATTCTTAGCACTGAAGAGGTCGCAATTTTCACTCTTTTTTGGATTTTTTACTTGTTTGTTAAAGCTGTGAACACGGGCTCTCTTGCTTGGTCTTTGGCTTCAGCTTTTGGGCATTTTTTATATGGTTTCTGCTTGGGGAGGTTATGTTTTTATTATTAATTTGATCTCTCTTTATGTCTTGGTACTGTTGCTTACTGGGAGATATTCGGTGAGGCTTTATGTTGCATATAATTATATGTATGTATGTATTGGGGATGCTGCTTGTTGTGCATATTCGATTGGTGGGTTTCCAACATTCTTATAAGCAGCTATATTTCTCCATGGACTGAAAATGCCATTTTATTTGGTGAAAGATTGATGCGCAGTAGAATTTGACAGGATGACTCGGTATTCCTCCCGATAATCAAGGTTTTGTGCAAGCATAAAAAGCCTCTTTTTGCTCAAAGTGTATTCGTGAGATTCACCAGGGAACTAGCAGTTAAACTAACACTTGAAGCATATAACTTATTAATCGATGGGTTTCTTGAATTTCAAAGCACAGATATGGCTTGGAATCTTTTTAGTGAGATGAAGAATGCTGGTTGTCATCCAGGTCTATTCAGCTACAACTTATTACTTAAGCACCTGCGGGAAGTCCGGGAAGATTGATGAACTCTTTAAACTATATGAAGAGATGCATTCTAATAGATGCAAGTCGAGCACCATAACTCACAACATAGTCATTTCCAATCTTATGAGGTCTAATAGTCTGGATAGGGCTTTGAATTTATGCTATGATTTTGTAAGTGGTAATTTCTCTACCAGTCCTTGTACCTGCGGTCCCTTGGTAGATGGACTTCTGAAGTTGGATAGACTTGAGGAAGCCGAGAAGCTGTTTGAAGAAATGGCGAATTATGGATGCAGGCATAACAGTGATATCTACAATATTCTTATAAACGGGATTTGGGAAAACTGGTGACGAAGATACTGCATGTAAGTCGTTTAAAAGGACAAGACTTGAAGTCTTATATTATCCTTGTCAGTTGCCTTTCTATAGCAGGAAGAGTAGATGATGCTCTGCATTACTTTAAGGAATTAAAGCAGACTGGGCTAGATCTTGATTCAATTGATCATAATCTCATAATTGATGGGCTCGCAAGATCACGTAGGATTGACAAAAGCTCTATTTCTGTTTGATGAAATGCAAAATAGAAGCATCAACCCCGATCTTTACAGTTATAATTCCTTAATACTCCATCTTGGAATGTTGTCATTGGACTCTTTGGATGTCCACGTTGGCCAATCCTACACTATTTTTGTCACAGCTGATCAGAATTTGCTTGCGGAACCCATCATCTCTTATGAAATAGTCTCTGTTGTCATCATTCACAAGTCATATCCCCAACTTTCTCACACTCCTTTGGATCTTTGCAGGCCTCCACCTTAATTTTCCCTTTATGGGTATTTCTCAAACTTGATCTTTTTCAATGCCCGGCTACTTATCTTAATTAGTCTTGTTCTTGCATCTGCTTCAGCTTGCTCTCAAGGACCTTGTGGGGTAGTGTATTCCTTTTTCTTTTATCTTTCTCGCTTTTTTGAGCTTCAGAAACTTATAAAGTTGTAATTCTTCAATTGTTTTCTTTTTTTTAATGATATTTTCGATGATTTTAGCTATTAGATAAATGCTTATCTAACCAAGATTGTGAAGGTGGACTCTATTGTTTCTATTGCGTTGAAGGATTTTCATCATCTAAATGTGTAAGATCGGCTGCCACTGATCAGTTCGAGCTTCTGGTACTCATCTTTCTTTCTCTATTGTTCTTTTTATTTTTCATCTTCTTGATCATAATATCATAAACAATTTCTTCGAGGGTCAGATTTATGGGTGTTGGTTCACCAATCAATCATTGAGAAGATTAAACATTCTTATCAAAGTTGCAATCAAAGGATTTAATTAATACAAATACCCATTCAGCAATTCAGGGTATGCATGCGGTTGATTGAGCATTGGGCTGTGTTGTGGCCCATTTTATGTTAGATTTCGAAAGAATCAACATTGAGGCTTTCCGCCCACAAGCAAACTGTGAAGCTATAGTACATTAAAGATGTTCTTAAGGTCTTACACATTTAGGAATGTAAAGTTTGAAACTTTGCTCAAATTGGGTTTAACCAATTGGTTTTAAGTCGGGAGTTGGTACACCTGTTGCTAACCGTAGAAAGGATTATGCTGTAAGAATTTTGTTTTGTAAGAGAATGAAACTAAATGAACGTACATTATTGTTACTATTTATTGATTATTTTGGTGTGTGAGTTGCTAATTAACAATTGCATTGTCAATAGAATAACTCTCTGCCTTTCAACAAATATGCATTCTTGACAACCCACAATGCCTTTGCCATTGATGGATATCCATCTCGCACTGGTATACCTCGGCTTGCAGTTACTAATCAAGAAGACAGTGTCACTCAACAGCTAACTAATGGAGTTCGCGCCTTGATACTTGACACGTATGATTTTCGTGGAGATGTATGGTTGTGCCATTCATTTAAAGGACACTGTTATGACTATACTGCATTTTTGTGGCCTGCTGTTGAGACCCTGAAGGAAATTGAAGCTTTTTTATCAGTAAATCCATCAGAAATTGTGACTATAATCTTAGAAGATTATGTTCAAGCCCCTAAAGGATTGACAAAGGTGTTCACTGCTGCTGGATTGATAAAATATTGGTTTCCATTGGCGAAAATGCCAAAAAATGGTCAGGATTGGCCCTTTCCAGTTGAGTTTGACCCATTTGACATGGATTTATCTATAAATCAAGCTCGCCCCATTGGGTGGGACATGACGACAGGAGCAGCAAAGCCGAACCCATAAGGAGCATTCAATGTGACATTAGCATAAACATTTATACTTGATGGATCAAAAGCAAGATCATGGTGATCAGCTAATGAGTTAGTAATCTTGTCTCGAAACAATACAAACAAGAACAGTAATACATCAAGGCAGCTCTCAGTCTAGATTCGAAGGGACAAGTATGCTTCTTGTATGCCTTTTTGCAAGTATATTTCTCTCTCAAGTACATTTTTATTGCACTTTTATATGCATCTCTCAAGTACATATGATTTTATTATTTATTTTTGTGAAATCCAACATATTTCTGTTGGCTAAATTTTGGCACATGCAATACAAACCTATTCTCAAACTAGAGAGTACAAACTTATGCAGCTAATCAATTGCCTCGTGCAAGTATTCTTACTAAATTCGCATTTTTATGCTACACATATGCTAACTTGTTCGCCCGTGAGGCAGAAGTCAAATTGAAACTTTTTGCAGGTTTGAAAATTAGCTGTCATCACATAAAATAAAATGAGTTTTCACTCAGCTTGGTTTAAAGGGGGAAGAATAAAGCAGGCAATTTTAAGCTTCAAAAAATGCCAAAGATACAAGACATTCTATTTAAGCTCTACTTCTTTTACAGCTCATGCAACCAGTAGGTAATGTAAACTCTACAACATGATGTGGATTTATTTGCTCATTCTAGATATGCGCTAATCGGGTTATGCAGATTTATTCGCGCATTCTACCTACAGTTCAGTTTATTTTGAATTTGAAACTATATTACCAGTATCCTATTGCAAACTCGGCAGGTTCGCCACGAGCACTTGGTTTCATTATTAGCTCACTCAGGCAGTTACGCCTTAAGAGCATCTATCTCATTGTTAGGTCGCTCAATTAGGCAAGTTTGCCATTCGAGCATGAAGTTTCGGCATTTTCGCCATTGAGCAACCGATTCAATACTACCGCCGACAGGGCGTACATTCAATACTACCGCTGACAGGGCGTACATTCAATACTCAGCATTGAGCACATTTTTAACACTTACTCGGCTATAATGCCATCAAGCAAAATACAAGTTGGCCTATTCATCTGGATACACATCGTCCAGCCAAGACCAGTCCATAGCCGGACATCGCTGTTTAACAGCATCAGACAGCTTCTGACTAAAAGCAAGGCACTTCTCAGCAGCTAAACCTGTTGCTCTCTTCTAGCTCGGAACACCACATTCCAAGCTCAGTTTTTTCTTTACCTAGTTCGGTCTCAACGGCCTGGTGTTTTTTTCTTTTCCTACCCGAATACTGACATAAATGTCATATACTGGAGGGGGGACTTATGATAACTAAATAATTCTAAAAAGGAATATTGCTTAATTTGGGGTACTACCTAAATAGGAACATAGACTCCTATTCAAATGCTACTACACAACTCTATAAATACGCAGAAAATCAGGTATTCTAAACTCTCGAATTCTGTTTGAATTTCCATTTATTATTCGTCAATTACTGACTTGACCGTCAGAGTATTCATAACTCTCCACAGGTCTTTTATTGTTTCTTGCAGGTAACAGATCACGGAAATTTTTTCGATATGTTATCAGAGAAATTACTCACTAGTTTATTGCAATCATTAATAATTAAACTAAAAGTAGAAACAAAAGAAACCTATTTCAAACCAGAAACTACCACTGTTGCATCTGTTTTTACCACCACCCTGTCCCAACTCTTATCCTTTAGCCAACTCAAGACCTCCCTAAGGCCCAACTCCTCTACTTCCTTCGGCTGAAACACCCCTTTCACACACACACACATTTACCCCAGACAAAAGAATCAGCTTCATCCCTGACTATCCAGCCAATACCCATGCGTCTATCATCTGATCCTATAAAAGCATCGACATTTACCTTCAACCAACCTGCTGGCGGTTTAGACCATTTTAAAATTCTATCTCCTTGGTGCAAATTACTCTATGCTGTACAAGCATTATCTGGAATCAATTGCACCTCTAACCACTCCTGAAGCTTTGAATCTGTAAACATAACTATCTCCCATGCAGACCTATTGTTGCCATTCCACACATAATTATTCCTATTAAACCATAACGACCAACACAACATAGCCCACGGACAACATTGATCTACATCTGCAGATCCAATAACATGACTCATCCAATCCTTAAAAACCATACAATTACCCATTATAACATTTTCCACCACATTAATCGAGGATAAATTCCAGACCTCTTTAGCCTTCAGACATAAACAGAGAAGATGAAGAATATTTTCAATATTAAAACAATAAACCTTACATTGAAGATCAATAGCCACTCGCCGAGTATTAAGAGCCTCTGTGGTAGGCAAAACCTCATGAAACGCTCTCCAAATAAAATTCTTCACCTTGGCTGGAATCTTTAACTTCCAAAACCTCCTCCATATTGCCCCAAAATTAGAATTGATCTCACCACAAACCAGTTTATAGCAACTTTTCACAGTGCAACTTCCATTAATTTCCTCTTTCCATATCCAATCATCACTAACATCTCGTATAGATAGAGCAATTTTCAAGATCTTTTAGAATGTGACATATGTTAGTTCATGTTAGCTGTTATTCATGTAAATTTTTCTTAAATAGATAATCTATGTACCATTTAACGATAGAAACTTAAAGAGAAACACTAAAAGCACAATGTTGACTACATCATATGGGTCAATACTGAAGTGTATTGCTATGTGTCACCTTTTGGAAGATTTGAAACTTAGGTGGCATGCAATGTTGGATTTTCTAGTAGAGTTCAAAGTGTTTTCCAATGAAAATGACTTTACATACAAAAACTACATAGTTCAGGTATTTTCTTATAAAAAATTATTGTCACTTTCTAATAATTAAAGCATAAGTCTGGTAACCGCTAGATTTGGCCATACATGGTACCCGCTTGGTAAATTTTGTGGGTTTGGACATACATTTTTTTTTCATGTAAGCTTGGCCTAGTCCAAGACCGACCAAAAACCCATATATTGGCGAGCGACCTTGGGCTTTGCATATAACCCGTTGGCTTAGCCCGGTTTGGCAAAATTTTATTCTTTTTATATCTTTTTTATAGTTTTTTCATTAATTATAGAATCTAAAACATTTAAAAATATAAAAATTAATAAATATCAAATTTTATACATTTATTGATATATTAACTCACTTTTGTGGTATTTTTTTATAATATAATGTACATTTTATACATTAAAATTATTGTTTTTATTTAAATCTTTTATATCGGACTAGCTCCGCTTTTTATTTATGCGGTCTTGGGTTAAGAAAATATTTTAAAATTTTGACCTAAGCTCAGTCCAAACCTGACCCAAGCTAGGTCTAGTGACTTTTGATGCAATTAACTTATCGTATTGACATATCCATAACAAGGTGTGTCATCGCTTATGTGGTTGGCCACATGGCACATTTTAAAAGAATTAGGTTGATGTGGTGTGTTTGGGTGGAGTTCCAGTAGGTTTTTATGATTTTTTCCAGTTAAAGTGACTTTATATACAAAACTGTTTCAATTCAAATATTTTAATATTAAAAGATTTTCTTTTACCATTTTATCATTTTTACACTTTAAATTTAGGGATTTTAGGTGAAATTAATCCTATATTCTAAATTTTTATGAAACAATGATATAAATATAAGTAACCCTAACTTCCTTTACCACTTAAGGCTCTATTTAATTTAATAGCTAGTAGATTATTACTGTTAACTGATTCTTATTGCTAATAGTTGATATCTTATTGATATTTAAATGTTTGGTAAAATTGTGTAGAATTGTTGTTGAAAAATTACAAATTACCAATATGGATATAATTTATAAAATTATTATAAAACATTTAATTACTATGCATAACTAAATGGAAGAAATAAAAGTATTATTACTGTAGATACCAAAATTTGGGACTCTCTAATTTAGATAATACCTTGTGATAATTCTCATCATGAAAACAATGGTCTGTAATAATAAAAAAACAATTAGATCCACCAAAAGATTTAATTTTGGAAATAAATTAGAAAACTAGAGCCGAGGATAGCATATGGCTGTGGATGTAAGGACCCAAAATACACATGAGATGAATTAAGGTGTGTATAATGGCCCAATAATTAAAGATTAAATTGGTAAATCGGAATCGGGATATTTAATTGTAGGAAAAAGGGATTAAATCGAAAGAAATTAAAAGTTCAGAAATGACTTAATTGAATGAAATAAAATAGTTAAGTGGCTAAAATGTAAAAAGACAATATTAGAGTTAAATGTGGGATTAATTAATGAAAACCATGGATTACATTAAGCTAAGTGTGATTAGATGCGTGTGAGTGGAAATGGATGTGGAACACAAAGATTAAGCCACCAAAGCTTTTTCATGCATATATATATGAATGATGGAAGAAAGAGAAAGAGGTGTGCATTTCCTTTCCTTTTCTCTTGTGCAGTTCATTCGATCCTCTTATATGTGTCTTTGATATCAAGGAAATGGAAATTATAAGGAGAATTGAAGGAATTGGAATGGTGGAAGTCAAGAGAACACGGGGTGGAAAGGAAAAGTGATGGCTAAATGAATTATTTGTCTCAAGTAAGAGAGTTTAATTCCTCCTTACTTCTCACATGAATTATTATGTATTTAATTGTTTGAATTTGATTTTTATCTTGTATTAAGTATGATTGTGAAGAAAAGATGTTGATTTATTGTGGAATTGGTCAGATTAAACGCATAATTAACTAGGGAATTGGTTTTGGTTAAATTCTATTTTGGGTCACTTGAACCACTTTTGGAATTTTGATCATAAATTGGCATATAGAGCTCCAAATTGAATTATTCCAATTGGAAAATAACCATAATAAATAGATCTATAAACGTCTAAAAGAAATTGAAATCTAATTCTATCTTTAACATGCATGAAAATGTAGTGGAATGTTTGATTTGAGTTTTGTCCATATTACAGGATCAGGTTGTTTTCTAATAAGCATAACTCATAGGTCTGAAGTCCAAATTTGATGGTTTTTATGTCAAAATAAACATAAAATATAGTGTAACAATTGTCTAGAAGACCTTGTTCTCCAAAAATGTCGTTGCTTAGAGAAATTCCTCAATTATAGTAGCCTTGAGATTTTGTCTACTGTTTAAAATTGCTTAGTTGCACTATTGGAATAGTTTGTGTTCTAATGAGTATAACTCGTAGGTTACATGTCCAAATTGCATGATTTTTTTGCCATGATAACCATAAGACACAGTAAAATATTTGTTATGAAGGGACTTTTGCCCACAATTGTAGTTTACTAAGTGAAATTTATCAAATACAGTAGATTTGAAATTTTGTCAATGTTTCGGCAAAGTAAATTATAAGTTCCAGTTCTGGTTGAACAGATCACGGTGAAGTGTTCTGGATATGTTTCTAGTTTGGTAGAGAATAATAATATGTAGTGTATAAATGTGAAATGTGATGATAAACAAAATTGGTTTTTGAAATGATTTCTTTTAAATAAAGAATAAATGTTCTGGAATCTATTATGGTTGTTCTGGAATGTATTCTGGTTGAGCAGAATAAGTGTTCTGGAACCTGTTCTGGTTGAACAGAATAAGTGTTATGGAATCTGTTCTGATTGAACAAAATATGTGTTCTGGAACTTATCCTTGAAAATATTTCCAGTGATTTTAGTGAATGTTATGCAAAGTGAATATAGTGAATGTTATGCAAAGTGAATATAGTGAATGAGCATTGATTGATTGGATATATGAATAATGACATAATGTTAAAGCTTGAATTTGTAATTCAGATAATTCATGAGTTTATTAATGATTACATGAAAAAATAATGAAATGTATATAGTTGTTTATATTTGTTACAAGTTTATGGATACTTATATTTGGTACATGAATAATGTTGTGAATTTTCATAATTCACCAGTGAATAGTTTTATGAATAGTGATTAATAACTTGGACTAAAGCCTGAATTATACATAGTCGTGGATAGATAGGCATGCCTATAAGAGGTAGTGATTGTAGCTATTAGTGTTGACACCGCATTGGTGTCTAATGTTTGATACCTATTTGGTATCCAGTGTATCGAGACCATCGTGTCTCTAGTGATTGATACTTTTTACTCAGTATCCAGTGTTTGATACCCTACTGGTATCCAGTGCTTGATACCCTACTGGTATCCAGTGCTCCCGTTATCCACTTTAATGAGAATTCAGGAGATAAAAATACTTTTAATGTGATTAAAGCTATAAGAGCATGTTAATGGAAATGATTATAAATTATTGAATTGATAATATATGTATGCATATCAAAAAGGATTAATGTTTATAAAGCATGTGTTTGAACTATATGTTTTTATTATTGATATTGTAATGCCCTAATACCCCCTAGAGGATATAAGAGCACTACACACACACAAATTATACAATTAAACACAAATAAACACTATCAAATTGCTTAAACCAATAATAATTGAAATATCATTATTTAAAACTAATCGAAATATACAAACTTTAGTTATTATATTACATAATATCATTTTCCTCCATAAAATACATGAACATTTTCTTGTAAAAACATTTACACTTAATATACATAGCTTAATTACAAAATTCTTTACATGACCACTATACTGATCATTACAAAAGGAATTAAGGGTGAGCAAAATTCGGGTAAAACCGAAAAAACGAACTAAACCGACCAATTTTTTTTAATTCGGTTCGGTTTTAGTTTTGAAATTCTATGTAAATTGGTTAATTCAGTTCGGTTTGATTTTGAAAGGTAAAAACATAAGAAAAATCGAACCGACCAAAATTTTAATATTATATGTTATTTTATCCAATTTTTACATTAAAAAAAATATTTTTGTATTTTTTGATCAATTTAAGGGGCTTAAACTCAAATTATATAAGTACATTTTTCAATTTGGATGTTTTTATTTTAGTTTTATAATTTGTAATTTTGTAAAATTTTTAGATAATTTTTTTTTAATTATAATTTTGGATGTTCAGTTTTTTCGGTTAACCGAACCAAACCGACCCAAGATTTCAGTTCGGTTATAATTCGATTTTCATATAATTTTGGTTCGGTTCAGTTTGTATAAATTCGAATATTTCAGTTTTTGATTTTTTCGGTTCGATTATTGAACCAAACCGATCGTTGCTCACCCCTAAAAGGAAACATATCATAAACAAAAAAAAAAACTTCAAGCTTCCATGCTAGTGGCCTACAGATGCACAACTCTTAATACCAAACCAGCATACCTACATAGAAAAACACCCGTGCTGAGCGAAGGCTCAGTGGAGAGTACACAAACAAATAGACTTCTAACGAAGTCGCAAGCATCAAGCAATAATGTATAACAACGTCCATCACGTTATTCACACAATAATATTCATTTTGAGTACCTTAAATGAATATGTTATTAACATGGCTATAACATTTACATTCACCACCACATGCACATAATCTCTAATTTTAGCAAATATCATATACAATAAGTGATAACATCTCACTACATCTAATATGTATTCATATACATGTACAAAAATCATAGCATTTCTTATATAGTCATGAACATACATTAGCCTGAATTCACATCGATGGTGGATACGGGTACTCTAGATACTGACAGGCAGTACCAATGTAGACCAAGGTCTCAAATCTCTAGATACCAAAAGGTACCAAACTCTAGACACTAGTCGGTGCCACACTAGCAGCTGCAAAACTCTAACCCTTATAGGAATGCCTATCTATCCACTTCTATGAATAATTCAGGCTTAATATAAAAACTTCATTCACTATTCCTTATACATTACATTTACTCGGTTATCTTTTCAAACCTCTGCACATCCAACTCAAATCATAAATTAACTGTGCAACCATGAACATACATACATATTTGTTTATCTATCATGCCAAAGCAATATCTATTTGACATTCTCATGTTCATTCTACATATTCGCATAGTATATACACATATCTTAAATTCTTGTTGCACATTAAGCACACCAAAACTCATCAAGCATATCATTCATATTCTCACTTATGTTAACACATTCAAACTTCCATATTCATAATCATTCATAATCCAATACAATATTTCACATAATTTAGATCAATTAATGGACATTCTCAAACTTTAACTATGTCGCGCTAGCGACAAATCTCAAATATCATGTTGTCGTGCTCGCGGCAGATGTCGTGCTCGCAACAGAACACCAAACGAATTCTGTCGCTCTCACGGCAATGCCCGCGCTCGCGATAAAACACAAACTGGCAAAACTTTGCCTGAGGGAGCCCTATGTCAAGCTCGCGACAAAGCCTGAACTTCATGTTCAAACCCCCATCTTCACATACCTCTTACAAGCACTTTCCTATACTCACTTTCATGACTTCTATCATTAACCAAACACCAATTCCAGCCAAAATGGCATTCTAAACAAGTAATCACATACAAGTAGCTTCCACATGCACAATTTGTAACAACACATAATAATCATACAACAATCAAAATATAGTACAACTTTAAGTTGCAAATAGAACATCATTAACTCAACAATATTAACCCATGTACAATTTAACAACTAGAAGAGTTATTGAACTCTTCAATATGCATAATTTACCCAATCTAACCAAACATGCATCTATTAAAGAATTAAATATAATCCCAAACCTCAAAAAGAGAAGCTTAATCAACTCCTCTTCTAGCTCAGATCTTATCTTTGCCCTTGTCTCTTCTCTTATCTGCAGCATCTTGCACAAAAACCATCAAAACACCCTTAATTCATAACCCAAAACAACTCAAAATCATAAACAAAACTAGGTAAAAGAAGGAGATAACTTTAACTTCCAAACCCACACTTACCTTTCCAACTTATCACTTAACCTCTTCAAACCAATCCAAAGCTCTTGAAATTCAAACGAAGAAGAAGAAGCAAGAAATGAAAAAGAAGAAGAAAAAGAAGAACTAGAAATGGGACTAGAGAGCCAAGGAGTGCATGAATGAGCAAACTTTGCCTCCATTCAACCTTTATATTTGCATGTAGATCTTAGGTGGCACTTCCGCCTTATGCCACTTGTTAAGTCCTTGGCAAACTCCCACTTAATCCCTCATCTTAATTATTTCTTTCAATAACTTTAATCTCTTTTCAATTACCTCCTCATTTATCCCAAAAACCCATACTTATACAATTACTCTTGTACACTCATAGTGCAAATTACAATACAATCCTAGGGTACACTTTGGGTCCTTACATATTATGTTATGTGTTAACCTGATTATATGTCAATGATCATGTGTAATGAAATAATGCATGTAGAACTACATGGTTCTGATTTCAAAAATTATTAGGATACTTAGGAAGCTTGGAATTATGTTCCAAGTCCGAACCAAATCATTGGAAACTAATAGTGTATTTAAACTTTAATTAAGCATACCAAGTCATAAGAAATTGATAAATGCATGATAATTTAGATAGCAATACTAACAAAATTTAACATAAGATTATACTTGATTTTGTTATAAGAATATTAAGTGTAGTTGTAAATGAAACACTGCTAAGTATGTTAATTGTATATCATCATTTGTTAAAATAATTTGAATGTGAAATATTGCAAAGTAATAATAGAAAAGTTTGTAAGTGAAATAAGTGAATGTTAGTGGATAAATTATGAACTTATAAAATAAGATTGTATTAAATGGTTTATAATTGTTAATTAAACTTGACAATTAATTAGCTATCAAGGTAAGCATAGAGTAGCACACCTAGGTCCTCTTAAGGTTCATGGGGGTGTTACAGTGGACATCATTACACGGCCATGTTCTATGCATTTCTAACCAACACGGCTTAATCAGTTAAAGCACAGTTGTGAAAATGTTCACAAGCATGGGTAAAAAATTCCATGGGTGTGGATGTTCATTGTAATGTTTTGTATTTATCGAATTTTGCACTGTTAAATTATATATATAGTTATAAATATATCTGTAAATCAGGTCAAGTAGGGCAAATTTGGGTCATTTTAGGTAAGTTTTTTTTGGATTCAGATTTTTTGAATCATCATTTATTGGTCATTTTCAGAGGTGTTCGGGTCAGATCTCGGATTACAGTTATAATTGAAAAATCAAACCAAAAATCAAATTGGTTGTACCATTTTAGATCGGACCAAAAATAATTTCATATATTTGGTTCGAATTTAAAATAAAAATTTTGTTATATGGTTTCAGTTTTCAATATCTAAAAAACACAAAAATCGAAATGATTGAAGTATTAGTAAAATTACATTATTTTGATAATGAAACTAGAAGGCCACCATTGCTGGAGATAAAATGAGACAAAGAGGGTAGCAGGATGAGGGGGATGAGCAATATAGAAGAGAAGTGATAGTACTCATTATCAAACTAGTCTTGAGTAAATCCTAGCCCAAAGACCAACAAAAGCCAAAGGCCCAAACAAAGAGCAAAGGTTCACAACGCAACCCGGATGGCCAGAAAGTCTAGCACTTAACAAGTAGATGCCCAAGGCACCAAGGAGCTGGTGGCATTACACATCCAATCGGACTGACAGGGCACGCCCCTGTCAGTCCACTGACACACGCCAAAGCCCATGCCTTTGCTTGCTTTCTTGTCACATTGCCATTTATTTACTCTAACATGGCAGCAAACATGTCCTAACACCAAAGTAGACCACTAAAGTGGACTCTCACACCCACTATAAATATCCTGAGGCACTGTAGCCCTAGGTAACTGATGAACTCTTGAGACTTTCTCATTACCTTTTCTCTCTAAAGCAATACTGACTTAAGCTTCGGAATGTCTACGCTCAGTTCGATAAGGCTAGTCTTATTGTAGGAACAAAATGCTGTTGATCCGATCGACTCACACGTCAAATGCTATATAGCCTCATACAGGTTTTGACATTTTAAACCTTATCATTTGGTGCTTTTGTTGAGAGACCATGGTAAATTCAAGATGCACTAGACGTTTCGGATCAGAAAGAGATGATCAAACTAATAACAATCGAGGTAGATTGACATCTACCGATAGGCAAGATGAACCTCAAGGATTTCCTGCTCACGACCATCTAATTCCTGCACTCAACGAGTTCATGGCACAGCCAAACAACACTCCCATCACCGTGGAGGAACAAAGGGCAATTCTTGATGACTTCAGTAAAAGTACCATGCAATCCGTCCTAAAGGGCAAGTAGCCTCAAACCTTGATGAAGGACTTTGAGGTTAATGATGGAAAAAGAAAATAAAAGTATAAAAGCAAAGGCATCGTGATAACGGATCTAGAAAAAAAGAGCAACGCTAAATTCGTCTCTCACTTTGATGCCCATAAGATGGGTAAAAAGAATAAAGGAAAAGAGAAAATATTCCTTACAAGTGAGGACCTTGCCTTCTGCCTATACAATCCCTTATATGCTCCAAAATGGTCATAAGCAACTTTGGTTCTTATAGGAGATGACCTACCGTGCTCAAATGCCATAGCCAGAAAGCTTTTGTTTGGCAGCAATGCTATCTCCTCTTTCTGCCAGTAAATCAGAGAAGCTGAATTGCCTGTCACGTTCAAGAAAATAAGGATGCCGAAATACATGGACAAATCCAACCCGAAGACCCACGTCTCCGAGGACTTGGTGCAAATTTAGATGTACTCTGTAATGGCCTAAAAATAGTTACTTTCATGAATAGTAAAAGTGGGCCCATAAATAGTAAAAGTGGGTCCATGAATAGTAAAAGTGGGCCTCATGACTAGTAAAAGTGAGCCCCATGAATAGTAATTGTGGAATAATGAATAGTGATATTATCATTGACTGGATCCTGTGAATAGTAACCGTGGGTCCCACAAATAGTGACTTTAGGGTGAACAGTACTCGAAAATATTTTATTTCACAATTAGAAATTGGATGTTAAATGGAGGTTAATGGTATAATATAGTGTAAAAACGAGGTCAAATAGGCTCCCAAAAATCAGTTTGAAGTTGCCTCTGATTCGGTTCGGTTCGGTTGAACCGAAGTTTGACTGAGTTTTGACCGAATTTTCATAAATGGTTAGAGTGGATTAAAAGGTCTACTGGATGAATTCTAAAGCTTATAATGATTTTTATAAATTTTTGACAGCATTAAAATTGTATTTTACGGCAAAATCGAACTGAATCGAATCAGACCAGTTTAAGTGAACCGGACCCCAAACGGACTCCGATTGAGCTTAAATTTTGTAGGAAGACTATTTTTGATATTTTAAGAATTATGGAATTGGTTGGGAGTGAAAATGAGTTCAGGAACACTCATTTACACCAAAACAGTAAAAAATGACATTAAAATCGAAAATTGGACCAAACCGGCTCGACCACTTTGGTTGGACCTGGTTTGGTTCACTTGGACCCATATAAATGCATCATATTCTCTGGAAATCCCTAGGATTCCCTTTTTTCAGCCACCCTCCCTCTTCTTCTCTCTTGGCCGAATTGATCTTCCTCTCTTCTCCAACATTTTTCTTCCATATTTTCTTCAATTCACCTCAAAATCAAGCCTCCCTAACATAATTCAGCTCCTCCAAAAGCCATTGGTGGTCTTAGAATTTCATTTGAAGGAGTAAAAATGGGTGAAACCTAGACTTGAAAGTTTAGGTGTAAAATTGAGGTAAGTGATTTAGGTGTTTTTAATTTGGTTTTAAGACTCCTAAGGGTACTTTAGGATGTGAATAAGATGTTTATGAAATTTATTTGCTGAAAGGAAGCTTGGTTTTGATGAAATCTTTATTTTTGTGTTTGGACATAATTATGTCAACTAGGTGAAGGAACTTATAGCCAAGCTAAAGGCAAGAAAAAGGATATTTGAGAGGTTTATTGCAAGGATTTTAGGTTTGTGATTGCAAATTCCATTTATTTCCATGATAAAAGTATGGATTTAGGTTATATTTGTGAAGAAAGTATCTGATTTATGCATGTTTAATTGAAAATAACATGATATTCATGCTTAGGGATGTTAAAAATGATGGTATGAATGATTAAAATGAAGAAATAATTTTTTTGTGAAAAGTTACTTCTTTGGCTGAATGTAAACCATGGAATTTTCATGTGTTTTAATAATGTTTTATGGATGTTTATGATGGATCTATGGTATTTGGCACGTGAACTAATGAATGGTATGTGTTAGAGCTTGTGAAAACATCATGAGGTATGTGATGTATGTATAGCCGAATGTATGTCATGTGTAAAGTTATGATTTTTATGTGTTTTTATGGAAATTAATGGTATGATGATGTTATACAACATGTAATTGGTCTAAATAAATAATAAAGTTGATAAAAAGAATTAATGGAGATAAATTGGTATGTGGGTCGTATGCATGTATGTATGTATGTATGCATGTGTACCATGATGAAATAATGAGTTTACATGGCATGTGATGGTGTAATGATGATAATCACATGTGATATGATGAAATGGTATGAAAAAGAATAAGATATTATGATGATAGGCCATAAAATATATGTATATCACATTATTAATATGGAAAATAAAATAATATTGCCCTATGTAGTGATCTGGTAGTCAAGTTTAGTTCAGGATATGTTGGCAGGCCATAGGGATATAAGACCGCGGGTGTGAGCATGGGTCTCACTTATTAATAGGCCAATAATGGTCTTATTTCACTGTATAGAAATATTTTTATTGTACTGCACTGTATTTAAAGACAGGGATGGTCTTACCGGACTCCTCTAGTATTTATGTGAACTTCTGGAGTTCACATCTCGTTTATCCTGTGCTCAGAGTATGCCAGTGTGTTACAGGGGCATAATGGTAAAAATGAGATTAAAATAGTTAAAAATGATATTAAAATAACATTTATGTGGAAAAAGGACATAAATGGAATTATATAAAAAGTTTGAGGGCAAAATGGTAATTTTGTGCATATGTGTGTTAAGGATGGTTAATAAGGGCAAAAATATAAATAAATGATTAAATATGAAAATTGGCCACTTTCTAGGGGTAAATATGTAATTTAGCATGAAAATGGTAATTGGAGGGTAAACCATAAATTGGCATGTAAATTAATGGTAAAATTATAATATTAGTGGAAATAATTAAACTAGTGGCATAATGGTAATATTAGTGAATTTAAAATGAACTAATGGCATAAATGTAATTTTGGTGAAGTATAAGTGAATTAAAGGTATTTTCATTTTTTGTCATTTTGAAAAAAGTTTTAGGGTATAAATGAAATATTACCATAAGTTAAGGATAAAATGGCAAATAAGATTATTTATGTGTATTAATTGTGTAATTGCCCTAATTATGTGATTTAAAGATAATTAAATATAATATTGCATGCATAATTGGTAATTAAATTAAATTTGTTTGAATATTAAATATTATTTGTGGAAATTATTTATGCATGAAAAATTAGTTTAGTGAAAATTTCTGGAATTGCAATTACTACTGGGCATATTTAATGCTCAGCGCGTAGTTTTATTTGACTGTGCGTAGGATTTTTGGAACAGCGCATACCTCACATTTTGGAAGTGGTATTGAAGAAGTTATTTGGAATATTAAGTATGTTAAGACCTTGGCATGTATATGTCTTATAATATTATTTTTGGATTTGGCCTGTAATAGATTGCTAAAACTGTTACTAGTATGTGTGTTTGGCATGTTTAATAATTGGTAGAAATTAAGTTAATACCATTGGTAAAGTAAAATGTAGATTTCTAACTTAAAAGAAAACTGACCAAATGAAGAGTAACTTAGACAATTATAGGTCAATCGGCATAATTGATAATGAATTAAAATAGCAATATTAAGTTTGATGATTAATTAATAATTGTTAATAGACTTAAGTAAATTGTCTATTCATACGGTACTATAAAAAATGTACCGATTTTAATTAATCATCTATTTAATAACCTGACTAGTTCAATTAGGTTAATCGGATTAAAATGAACAGTTAATTAATTGGAATATAAGGCGTTAGGGTGTTACATACTCTTACAACAATCGGATCTTTTGTAGAGTTTTCCCCATAACTTTAGTAGACAGTGCTCTGGATTGGTTCCACAACCTCCGTTGGGAATCAATTTCTTCCTTCGAGCAAATTTGTGATCTCTTCATAACGAGATTCTCTCAAATTCGAACGCTGAAGACAGTTAACAACCTGCACAACTTGACTCATGTAACACCCCTTACTACTAGATAATGATAATTATAAACAAAAAAACTCTATATAGGGTGCCACAGAGATCAAATTAAACAGAGGCATATAATTAACCTTAAGCATGATTAACATAGCAATACTTACTATGCTTTTGCTAAAAAGAGAAAATAGAAGTTCCGTAGTTACAATATTACAGGCCAGAGATATCGATTACACATACCTATAATTACTGCATACAAAACTACTAGTACAAAAAGAAACTTATATAATTACAATACTTAAACCAAAAAGGAACCTACATCGGCCTAAAACCTTTTCCAAAATCTTAAGCCTGTGTAGCCTTGTGAACCTACACGGATAAAAAAAATCTGTGCTAAGCATAAAGCTTAGTGGGGATTCAAATATAGTAAAGGATGACCCCTCACAGGGTTCATCAATGCAATGCATTCGTATGTCATAAATACGCAGAAATTAAGGATACAATAGTAGTAGAAAATAAATTTAAGCATAAAGAGAACTGCATATAATATGTATCAAATAGATTATCCAATGGTACAGGATCAATTTCCAAATTTATTAACATGTTACGATTATTAATATACTTGCATAATCAGAATGTAGGCCAGATTCACAACTGGATATGAGATTCTCTGATTTAGATTCAAGGTACTTATGTTCGCACCTACATATATTTATATATGTATGTATTCAAAGCAAACACCAGAAACAATAGTTTATCAGAACATCTCATTGCCTACTATTCTATGGTTGTGGATAACGGGTAACAAATCAAGCATCCCCGAAGGTGTGACAAGCATTCCCGAAGGAAAGAGTCAAGCATCTAGAGGGAAGATATCAGATCAAGATATTCCCGAAGGAATGATATATTTATACATAATCAAGCATCACCGCAGGGAAGAGTCCAAATAGCAGCTGCTCAAGCCCCCTATAGACATGCCTATCTATCCACAGCCTAGACCGACTAGTAGGCACTCTAATAGTTTAAACTTTCAAGTGATCCGATAATAAACATATAAATTCCATATAATATTAGAATAGCAATTTATTCTCAATTCCAAAATATTGCTCATATATTAATTAATAACTCATCAAGAATTTATTCCATTTCATAAGCCATTCAATCACATATTATCTTTATATAATCATTTAATCATAATGCAGGATTTCAAATAAAATTGAGTGTGCAAAACGAAGTAGAAATCAAGATTTAAAATATTGAAAATAGAGGTCACACGGCGGGCAAGAATTCCTGCCTACCTTGTAAATAGCATGAAATTCTAATTTTCAAAATAGAAGCTATTTACACGGCAGTCATAAATTATTACACGACGGTCAGACATTCCACATGGTGTCCAAAAAACCCTGACCCCGTGTGAAATGATTTAAAAATAAAATAAGAAATCCACAATGCTTTTACAAGGTGGTAAGAAAATCCTAACCGCCATGTAAAACCAAACATATACAAAATTTAGCATCTAGAATGCGTTTACACGGCGGTAAGAAAATCCTGACCACCGTGTAAAACCAAAAACTAGCAAAATTAGGCTTCCAGAATGCGATTACACAGCGATCAGAGTACTTTCACTGCCGTGTAGCTAGAAAAATGCTGAATTTGAATTCTGCTAAATTCCAAATTCACTTGCCAATTCACCTATACCTAAAATGTAACATTTCAAAACTTAACTCTTCTTATAGTAATTACTCAACAACACTTTAATTTAAATCAAAACACATCAATCACACAGTTTGAACTTAATTCAAAGATTATACTATTTAACTCAATATCTGTTCTAAAACAAGAACAAATTGCATTTTAATCACTTACCCCAATTCACTTACTAATGCATAATTAAACTACAAAACCTTCTAAACTTTGCAGGTATATGGCCAACAAGAAACTAGTCATTTACATGTTCATAACCTAATTTGTATTTAACTAATTATTAACCATTCTAGGAAACTTTAAATAGAGCTCTAATTAACTCACTCTTAAATCTCAGAAACTTAGAAATTCAACTTTTTCATCACATGCAACACTTTTACCAATTAACTCATTATCACTTACAATTTATTTCACATATAAATGGAATCCCAACCTGAATTGTATTACTTCTTTTTTTTAGCTTCACTCCATAATTGCTTTCTCTTTCCCCTTCTTCTTCCTTTCAGCTTCTTCCACTAACAAGAACACATTCAAGATCTTTGTTAACTTCTTTACTCCAACAATTCTAGAATTTCAGAAATTCCTTTACAAGATCAGAAAATAAAGAAATTAAAAATCAAACTTACCAAGCTGATTGGCATGCAATAGCTAATTTACCAAGATTAAGCTCTTTTTAATTTCTTTTAATTATAATTCAAGTAAAAAAGAAAAAAGAAAACAGAATTCTTTGGTTTCAAAACTCATCCACTGAAAATGGTTCAAGTGGCAGAATTCCACCTTACTACGTATCCTATTATGCCTTCGCATGTATTCTTATATATAGTTTGGTTAATTCCTCCTTCAATCCCTTAACTTATTCACAATCTGGAATTATCTTACTTTTAATCTTTCTCCTATAAATTTAATCCTTAATTTAATCATCTGTGACGCGTGCCGATCCTAGTGAGTCCCCAAAAACCAGCTTTTAGGGTATTCGAGAGGGGTTCATAGAACTTATAAGAGATTACAAGGGCGTCTATTTTGGGCAACAAGGAGGCATTTTGGAGTCGCCACCCAATAAAATATTTGAAAAAGTCGTCTAGCCTCACTGAGCCTAAGACAGCGCATGTGTGTCTATTTTGGGCTCTTAGAGATATTTTGGACGCCTCATTCCAATAGAATATTGGAAAGATCATCTAATCTCGTGAGGCCTAAGACGATGCATATGCATCCATTTTGGGCAAGCCAGAGATATTTTGGACACCTCCTTCCAATAGAATACTGGAAAGATCATCTAATCTTGTGGAGCCTAAGACCATGCAAATTGGGCCTATTTTAGGCAACAAGAGATATTTTGGAGACCCCACCCCAATAGGACATTGAGATAGTCCTCTAATCTCGTTATGCCTAGGACCAGAGAAGGTTCGGGACTTCCCATTTATTCATACCTTGATTAAATTATAATTGAGTTTTGAATTTAAGATTTCATTCCTTTTCTCATACAATTTAATGCATTAATTAGAGCACATGTCGATCACATAATGAAAGCAATAACTAATGTAAATTAAGCATAAAGTAAATAAAAGCATAATAATTTACAATAAAACTAGGGGCGGAATACAGCCCCCATTGTAAATGAGCAAAAAAAAGAAACATACACAAAGCGGGATATTCGATTAAGGATGAAGACATTGGTCTTCACATGCATATTTAAAGAAAAATAATATTAAATTGTCTGCTTTGTTTGGACAAAAAAATCAGGACATCGGTCCTATTTTATTTAAAAAAATCCCATTTATTTGTAGAAGAAATCTTTAGCCATTTTTACATTAGCGGGCTCAAAATAATATTTACAATAAATTGAAAATAAAAATAAACTAAAATGAAATAGGGTAAAGAAAATGAACCAAATTGGCGTTCCCAGATCATCCTAATGGGCTCCCCTTCTCAGCGCTCCATAATCAGTAGAGATAAATAAACTCACAAGAAAACAAATAACACGTGAGTGGGACAATGAAATAAAATAATGAAAATAAAGGAAATATTAGAGATAAAATAAATATATAAATAATAGATATAAATATTTACATGTTGATAAAATGATTGTGAATAAATAAAATAGAAAGAAAATAAAAGAAAAGCAGGATTGAACCCAGAATATTTACGCTCAGAATTCGAACTCAATGAAGGGAAAAAGATGATTGATTTCCTAGCCTTGATCCACAAATTTAGAATTGAAAATAATAAAAATAAGAGGTTTTATTCTAAGAAAAAAACTTGCTTAAAAAAATAATGGAAGAAAATAAAAATTATCAAGAACAAGAAATTATTTTCTTTGTCTCAAGAATGACTTTTTTATCAAGAATTTATTTTTAAAACCTTAAGAAATTTATTTGAAAAATAAAACTCAAATAAAGAAAAATGAAGAAAGAACTCATTTGAAGAAGAAGAAGAGAAAAATCTGAATCTATGAAATTTATTTGAATAACAAGAACTCAAGAAAAAGAAAACATAGAAAGAATTCATTTAAAAGGAAGAAGAAGAGACAAATTTGAATCTAAGAAATTTATTTGAATAAAAAAAAACTCAAAAGAAAGAAAATGTAGAAAGAATTCTTTTAAAAGGAAGAAGAAGAGAAAAATCCAAATCTTTTTCTCGATTATCAACCTGCTATTTATAAGCTAACTGAGGATAGGGATAAAAAATTCAAAAAAATTTAAAATTCAAATTAAAAATTCAAATCTTTTCAAAATTCAAATTAAAAATTTAATCTTTTTAAAATTTAAATTATAAATTTAAATCTTTTTTTTTTTAAATTTGAATTATAAATTTAAATTTTTTTAAAATTTGAATTATTCTTAAATATAGATATCAAATCTCTCTAAATTCAAATTAAGAAAATAAAATCTAATCTTTTTGAATTTTTAAATTAGATTTGTAGATAAAATCAAATTTTTTTAAACTTAAATTAGAATTTAGAAGATAAAACTAAATTTTTGATATTTATTTTAGGGATAATTTTTTTTTTTAAATAATTAATAAAAAAATAATAATAAAAAAATAATTTAAAACCTATCTTAATTTTGAAAATTAAAAAAACCATGAAAATACCAAAAAATGGGATAGAAAAAAATCAATTTTGGGGAAAAAATCGCGAAAAACAGCCAAAAATTGCATTTTCGGCGAAAATCGGCAGATCTGGGCGATGGACGCCCATCGCTGGCGAGCAACGGACTGCCAGTGCGTGCGCTGCGCGCTAGCAGGCATGGGACGGGTGAGTGGCGCCTCGCCCGTCATGCGCGCGCCTCGTAGCGCAGGGGCAAGCGCCCCAGCGGTAGCATGGTGTGCTATAGCAGCGCTCCGATGACGCGACCGACGTTCGAAATTTTTTTTTAATTTTTAAAGAAACCATTTTGACTAAAATACTATAATTTTAAAACTCCTTTTTTATTTTTATTTGTATTTTTTATATTTTATATTTTATATTTCAAAAAAGCAAATTTTGACAAGAAAATCATCACTTCCAACCTTTTTACCTGTGAACAGGCGTTAATTTTATCATTGGGTAACCTCTAATTTGGGATGCCTCAAGACTCGGTGTTTACAATTGCCCCCAATTTTGGGGAAGCTAGTGCATGGGTGCCTAGGTGAGCCAAAATTCATAGAAAAAGAAAGGAGCACGTACTTGAGGCAGTCCTTCCTACTATGTTGATGGAGTTGTGGCGGGTTCGACTAACGCCGGCTTATTGACGTGTTAGGCTACGCTTTTGGTGGCTAATAAACATCGCTTTTTTGGCGTATTACGTTCCCGATGAGCTGATGTCGGATGGATGCCCTTTGAAGGATGGTTGGTTGTTCCCTAAAGAACGGTTAACCCCTGGATGATTTTGCTAATTTGTAGATTAGTGCCTCTAAGAGGACTTTGGAGATTTGCCTCTTAAGAGGACTTGGAGATTTTAAGAGGACTTGGAAGGATTTGCCACTTAAGAGGACTTAGGGATTTGGGTCTTAAGAGGACTTAGAGAATTGCCTCTTAAGAGGTATTGGAGATTTGCCTCCTAAGAGGTCTTGGTATTTGCTTCTTAAGAGGTCTTGGAGATTTGCCTCTTAAGAAGACTTGGAGATTTTCCTTTTAAGAGATCTTGGAGATTTGCCTCTTAAGAGGTCTTGGGATTTGCCTCTTAAGAGGACCTGGGGATTTGCCTCTTAAGAGATTTTGGAGATTTGCCTCTTAAGAGGACTTGGGGATTTGCCTCTTAAGAGGTCTTAGAGATTTGCCTCCTAAGAGGTCTTGGTATTTGCCTCTTAAGAGATCTTGGAGATTTGCCTCTTAAGTGGTCTTGGGATTTGCCTCTTAAGAGGTCTTGGAGATTTTCCTCTTAAGAGGACTTGGAGATTTGCCTTTTAAGAGATCTTGGAGATTTTCCTCTTAAGAGGTCTTAGGGATTTGCCTCTTAAGAGGACTTGGAGATTTGCCTCTTAAGAGGTCTTGGGATTTGCCTCTTAAGAAGACTTGGAGATTTTCCTCTTAAGAGGACTTGGAGATTTGCCTCTTAAGAGGTCTTGGGATTTGACTCTTAAGAAGACTTGGAGATTTGCCTCTTAAGAGGACTTTGAAGGATTTGCCTCTTAAGAGGTCTTTGAAGAATTTGCCTCTTAAGAGGACTTGAAGATTTGCCTCTTAAGAGGACTTTGAAGGATTTGCCTCTTAAGAGGACTTTGAAGGATTTGCCTCTTAAGAGGGCATGGAGATTTACCTCTTAAGAGGTCTTGGAGATTTGCCTCTTAAGAGGGTTTGGAGATTTGCCTCTTTAGAGGTCTTTCGGATTCTTCAGAGGTCTTACGGATTTGCCTCTTAAGAGGTCTTGGAAATTTGCCTCTTAAGAGGACTTGGAGATTTGCCTCTTAAGAGAACTTGAGATTTGCCTCTTAAGAGGTCTTGGAGATTTGCCTCTTAAAAGGTCTTGGAGATTTTGCCTCTTAAGAGGTGTCAGAGATTTACCTCTTAAGAGGTCTTGGGATTTGCCTCTTAAGAGGTCTTGGAGATTTGCCTCTTAAGAGGACTTGGTGATTTGCCTGTTAAGAGGTTTTGGAGTTTTTGAACTTGTGTAGACTTCATGTTGGTCTAATTGCCCAGCACGGGTGAGTGCCTAAGTTGTGTTGAAGTTGTCCTCAACCAGCTTTTGCGCGTGTGGCCTTTTCCTGCAAAGCTGTGTGAATAGGAATATACACAAGAGATTGTGTGTGTATATGTAAAAAGCTATATGCAGATATTTGCGAAAAAAATTGTATGACATGGAATGCATGCAAAAATGGATAGACCATGTCTTGGGTGGTTAAGGGTCTGTTGAGGGTACGATTTGGCTGCTCACATTGTTTGATGCCCTAAATATCTAGAAAAGTGTCGTCTTGGCTTGGAAATTCTGACCCATAATCTTATCAAAGAGAATCGTCCGATGTGTATCTTTATCCCCCTGGTCAATGAGTATGCGCCTTTTGTTATGAGCTATACAACATTTTGCCCCCAAGACTCTGACTCGTGGTTTGCATTATACCCCATTTGCCTGAAAGGAGGTCTTCTGAACTAATGTCGTCTTATCGCTCCAGGCATTGGAAGTCATTTTTTAAAGGTAGTGTGTCCCTTGTGGATTTTCACATTAGCTTTTCTTTGTGGGAAATGCGTCCTCTTGGGCATTTTCATATAAGCCTGTGCCTTATTTTTGCCTGTAATGGACCCAAACCATTCCAATAGCTTTTATTTATTTTATTTTTTGTAGGATAGACTGCCTGTTTTTAGGTTTTCACCCTGCCCTTTGGCCTAACTTTTTCTTAGAGAACCAATTAGGGTTTTCATCCCTAACGGCTTTTTCTCTTTTTATCTTATTGTTTTGTGTGTTTTTTTAGCGACTGTATGAATTTCTAATTTTTTATGAAGGTGCTGTATGACCAGCTGAAGACAATGATGGGCAAGTCAACTGAAATGTCAGGATGATAATGGCCATGGAGGCCGTATGGGAGAAGAGAAACAATGTGCTACCTTTATGCTGGAATTTAAACAATTTTGAGAATGTGAGATAAAGTGCTCTATTTATATTAATATATTATGGCTTAAATGAGTATGTTTTAGCCCTATTTCATCACACATGATCATCATTTGACATTAATTTTAAAAATACAAAACCCTATCTAATCTTGAGATGGATCCCAAAAACATCAAACTCCTATTATCAATCAGCCCTCTCGGGTTTTCATGATTGAATATTTTCTCTTTGCCCCTAATTTTTGCCCAAGATGCCTTTTCGGTTTTCACCTTGACGGGGCGCCTAATTTTAGCGAGGTCGCCTTTTTTTGATTTTTGACCCGTGTGGCTTTTATTTTCTTTTTTTTTTAGCCTTTGCCATGGAACCTCCCTTAGTCTATCGGCATCTATTAGTTTCTTTGAACTTACTTCCATCCTCATTAGTCGAGAAGGCTGCTTCTTCTAACAATGCCTCTTTTTAGCACCAAAGGCTTCATCTTGACCCTAGTGCAAACTGGCTGAAAAAGTGGGTTCTCCATTTGGAACTTGAATATTAAATCTTGCATCTTTCTTTTGTCTATTTTTATGGCTCAATTTCTAAAGTAGCCTCATATGGTTTAGGATAAAACTGTAGTTTTCTTTTTTGGCTTTTTTGTAAAGGTAATGAGCTCTCCTTCTAAGTTTAGCTATAAGTATCCATGCCTTACTCATCTTGGTCCCAAATGGTTAAAGGTCAATCTTGATTGGCTTTGTAGTAAATCTCTTAAATGGCTGGGAGGGAAGGAATTCTAAAACTTGGCTCTACTGAGCTATTTCTTATGAAGGCCCAAAGTTTTATTTGTCTAAGCCCTTTAATGATCAGAGTTGGACTTCATTGGGCTGCATCATATGCGTCCTAGACTTTGAGGAAGCAAAGGAATAGCTTTTGAAATTTTGCTCGTCGTTATGTTGGCATATTGAAGTAGCATTGTCCCAACAATGTCATTCCAGGTCCATGCAAAGGCCTTTTCTTTTACTCTTTTTTTTTATTATTATCTCTCAGAATATTCCTCTCTTCAAGAGTGATATCATATGCCAATGGGATCTCGAGATTGAATGAGGCAGTATTCATTAAGTTAACATCAAATGTAAATGACTTGTGGTTGCGATCATGTATAGTGAAATCATGAGAGACATAAGCAAAAAGTCATTAATATAATTAACGTAAATAGTACTGCATACATGAAAATTGAAAAAGTTCCAAAATAAAATGAAAACCACATCTAATAGAAAGTCTTCTCTCCTACTTCTTGCTGTACGGTAGCCATCTTCTGAGACTCTTTATTAGCGCCTTGAAATCCCATTATGACTTCTTCTTTTGATTCTTCGGATCAGCAATCTGTTTGCTGTCAATGAGGTCCTGGATTTTTTTCTCAGTGTTTGACATTCATCAGTCTCATGCCTTGTATGCTGATGGTAGGCACAGTACTGATTCGCTCGATGATCGAAACGTCCCTGACTTCTGGCGGGTTTAGCAGGCATTGGCTGTAACTTACCTTACTTCATTAGCCTTTTAAGTACCCAGGATAATGATTTGCCTAGGTTAGAATAATGCCTTTGGTTTATTTTGGTAATCGCCGCATCCACTGTGTTCCCAGTTCAATTTCCATTGTCGGGCCCTGCTGACCTTCCTGCCCCCTGATTATGGTAATTTCTCCGGGTATAATTGTCATTGCTAGCCTTTCTTGCCAATTATTCTCCTTCGGCTTCTATGGCCATGTCTTTCAGGGACATCTAGTCCTTTAACCCCTTCATCTTTAGTGCTTCTCTCAAGTATGGTGTGCCGCGCACCAAACCTAGCAAGGGCCCTCGTTGAGCCTGCCTTTTGGGGCTCGAGGGATTGGTTCGTATCTTTTTGATCTTGGGTGCGATGAGACATCTTGGATGCCTCCTTCCCAATAGAACATTGGAAAGAATCATCTAGCCTCATGGTACCTTTAGGCACTTTTGAGGTATTTTGGAGTCGCCACCCAATTTACGAGAAATTAGAAAAGGTCATCTAACCTCTACGGTCTAAACCAGAGATGGTGTTCAGAACTTCCCTCTTATTTATGCTTTGGTTAATTATAAATGAGTATTTAACTTCTTAAAATTCTATCTCTCATCTCACACGATTGGTGTATTTAATTAAAAACACATTGCAAGCATTCGAAAGCAATAAAGGAAAGCGATAAAGAAAGCGGTAAATAAATAAAAGAAAGCAATAAACACGTCAAGCACACAATTACAAGAGAAATAGGGGCAGAATACAACCCCTAATGAAAGCTAAATAATATTGCCCAAAAATTAATTACAAGGGCCCAAAATGTATGAACATGAATTTAAACAAACAAACAAAAACAAACATAAGAAAAACATACATAAATCGAGGCATTCGTTTGCTTTATGAACATTGGTTCTTTCGCGCTTATTTTGAAGAGGGATCGAAGAGTTCATTGATTGTTTGGATTGAAAACAGGGATGAGTGATCCCATTTTTGGAAAGCTTATTCGTTTTATTGTGACATTTTACATTTTTTGGCTAAAAGGAGGAACATTGGTCCCAATTCTATTAGTAGAAACTCCAATTTAATTGTAAAAGTATTTTTGTGATTTTTTATCACACGCGTGCGTAAATAAAATAATTATTTACAAAAAGGCACAACACAAAGAGAAGGGAAAGGAAAGGTCTCACCGAAATCGACGTGATCCTTTATGCGTCGTGACCCAACCGAGAGGTCAAAAGAAACTCAAACAACGCAACTCAAATTAAATGTCAGACATAAAATAATATCGAAAATATTAGTAATAATTCTAAAAATTAACCAAGTAAAGACAAATTGAATGCAAAAATATTAGTGTGATACGCAAACAATTTACATGCGAAGAGAATCAAGAGCAAACCATGCGAATAATGACAAATATAATAATCATAGTAATAATAATAGTAGTAATAATAATAACAATAATGATAACAAATAACAAATAATGTGAAATAAACATAAATTAAATAATACTATTAACAATAATATTAATGCAACACAACAACAACAACAACAATAATAATAATAATAATAATAATAATAATAATAATAATAATAATAATGGACAATGATAATAAACAATAATGAGTATAACATAAATAAACATGATAATAATAATAAATAAAATGATAATAATAATAATAATAATATCACAAAATAATAATAATAATAATAATAATAATAATAATAATAATAATAATAATAATAATAATAATAATGGACAATGATAATAAACAATAATGAGTATAACATAAATAAACATGATAATAATAATAATAATAATAATAATAATAATAACAACAAAATACAATAATAATGATAAAGATGAAGGCAACAGGAGCATATCAATAGTAGTAATAATAATAATAATAATGAGAAGAAAAAAAGAAGGCTTACGACACGACAAATAAAGAAATTAAAACCAGAAGTTAAGTTAAAAGCTATAAGAAGACCAAGTCAAAGACTAAACCTAGACTACTAGTAGTGGCCCTTAACATTAGAAATATTAGAAAATAAGCATAGTGACCATAATGGGAACAACAATAAAATAAAAAGTTAAAATCACAAAAAGTTAAACTAAAACCCACAAGAAAATCAAGTAAATAGCTAAATAAAAATGTTAACAGTGGCAAAATATTAAAAATGCTGGAAATAAATTGTAAATATGGTAATAATAACAGAAAATTACAGTCTTATTAACAATAAATAATAAATAAGAATAAACGAGATTGGTTCCAACGTGTTTATCCTCAGAAATCGTAGATCGGAGAAACGGCATTTCAATTGGTCCTTCTTGTCGAATATTTTGTAATGATAAATATTTGAAGAAAATATGAAAATTTGTGTTTTTGGAAACAGATTAACTCAAAAGAAAATAAAATGCTTTGGTGAAGATATTTTTGGTGAAAGTTTGAGCAAAGGAAATAAATTTTCCAAGCTCAAAATCATCCGGGAATTAAATGTTTTTGAAGGGAAAAGAAAAAAAAAAGAAGAAAATTAAAACTTTTGAAATCCTTTAAATTTTTTCCTTCAAAACCCACGGCTGCTCTTGTTTTTCTTGAGAGAAAACCCAGTTTCTTTTCTGAATGAAAAAAATGCAGCTCCTCCCTCAAATGAATCCCCAAAAAACCCTTTTATTTTCCTATGTTCTCAAAATAGAAAAAAACAAAATTAACTTTCTAATTTTTATTTTTTCAAAATAACTAAAAATGTGAAAAAACGCAGTCTGAGATTTTGCAGGCAGGCCAAAAAAATTAAGCGCGTGGCACCGCGTGTGGACGCGGCCAAATATGTGATTCCCACATATTGCCGAGTGTGGAGACTCTCCACACGTGGCCAATTATGTGGAAAATCACATAATTGGCAGTGTGTAGAGGTCTCCACACACGGCAAAACACAATTGTTTTAATTAAATTTATTTATTTTTTCAAAACACACTTTTTTTCAAATTCTTTCTTCTTTTCAACGTTTCCCATTTACTTTTTAAGTTGATTTCGTAAATCAATGTTTTTAACCTCTTTTTTTTTTAATCTTCTTTCTCTTTTTTTTTTAACCCAAATCTTTAATATTTTACTTTAATTCCCTTGTTAAATGTAATTAAATATATATATTTTTTAATCAAAAATTTTGATACATAAAAAAAATTAATACTTTCTAATTAATTAATTTTTTTTAATTTAATATATAAAAAATTATTTATTTATATATATTTATCTGTCTTAAAAATAAATAATGAGGGTCTCGACAAGGAAAACATCATTTTCGACACATTTGCTTGTGAGCCAGTATCATTTTCGTCATCGGGTAATTCTAATCTTAGACCGCCTCGGGACTCGGTGTCTACAGTTGCCCCCAATTTTGGGAAACTTAGAACCTAGGTGCCTAAGTGAGCCAAAATTAAGAAAAGAAAGGAAAGAAGCGCGTACCTGAGGCGGTCGTCTTCTGAGGTTGTTGCGGGTAGTTCCCGTCTGTTCGTCGACGTGTTAACCCCTGTTGCTTTGGCATCTAACCTATGTGATGTCTAGCCTTGTTAATGTGGTTTGTAATTGAGCTTAATATGGCATCTAACCTCTTTCGTTGTGGCATCTAACCTGTGCGGTGTATAGCCCTAGCCGTGTTGGTATCTAACCTATTGATGTAGATATCCTCATGGATTGAAAAGGATTTGGAATATTTTGGAAAAAAAAAACTCAATGCTACGAAGGATAATGCTCCGAAGAGACTGAGAATACCTTGACAAAAGGACTTTAAAATGATAATGCTCCGAAGAGACTGAGAATGCCTTGAAGTAGGACTTAAAGATAGTGCTCCGAAGAGACTGAGAATGCCTTGAAAAAGGACTTAAAGATGATAATGCTCCTAAAAGACTGAGAATGCCTTGAAGTAGGACTTAAAGATAGTGCTCCGAAGAGACTGAGAATGCCTTGAAAAATGACTTAGAGATAATGCTCCGAAGAGACTGAGAATGCCTTGAAAAAGGACTTAGAGATAATGCTCCGAAGAGATTGAGAATGCCTTGAAAAAGGACTTAGAGATAATGCTCCGAAGAGACTGAGAATGCCTTGAAAAAGGACTTAAAGATAATGCTCCGAAGAGACTGGGAATGCCTTGAAAAAGGACTTAAAGATAATGCTCCGAAGAGACTGGGAATGTCTTGAAAAGGACTTAAAGATAATGCTCTGAAGAGACTGAGAATGCCTTGAAAAAGGACTTAAAGATAATGCTCCGAAGAGACTGGGAATGCCTTGAGAAAGAACTTAAAGATAATGCTCCGAAGAGATTGGGAATGCCTTGAGAAAGGACTTAAAGATAATGCTCCGAAGAGACTGGAAATGCCTTGAGAAAGAACTTAGAGATAATGTGTGTTAAAAGTATGTGCAAAGCTATGCACACAAGCCATGCTAGGGATTGATGTGCGAAAATTATGTGTACACAACTATACGTGTAAAAGATTAAATGCACATGATAAGTGCTTGTGCTATGCACGCTTGACATGCGCAAAGAATTATGTGTTGCAAGTACGCAGAGATTATGTGCATGAAATGTGCGCGAAGAATTGCTTATGCAAGATATATATAAAGTTCATGCATGTGTGAATGCGTGTTGGGCATCGTCAAATGCCATGCCTGTGGGATGCATATGTATGCAATAATACAGGATAAGGATTCATCTGAGTGCATTTGGGAGGCGAGAGCCAGTTTGGTCGTAATTTGCAGCAGGATCGGTGCCCCCTGGAATTGCTCTTGAATTTCATGCCTTCAGGGATTATGAGGTTCTCCTCTGATACCTGTAGTCATTTTTTGAAGGTAGTGCGTCCCTCGTGAATTTTCACACTAGCTTTTTTTAGCAGGAAATGCGTCCTTTTCGGATTTTCACATAACCCTGTGCCTTATTTTTTGCCTGGAATGGACCCAACCCAATCCAGCGGCTTTTATTTATTTTATTTTTTGTAGGACAGACTGCCTATTCCCAGGTTTTCATCCTGCCCTTTGGCCTAACTTTTGCTTAGAGCGCCAGTCACGGTTTTCATCTCTAACGGCCCTTTTTTTGTTGTGAGAGAAGTTGGAGTTGTTGCGAAAGATCTTCCAATTACGGCCGGCATGTGCTTATGTCTCAGATTATGGTTGAATGAGCTTGGTTCTTTATTGGGAAGGTGCTGTAGAACTGGCCTCACAGTTGATAGCAAGATGAATCGACTGAAATGCTCGAGCAGACAGAGCACCGGAGGGTGGATAGTACCAATGCGCTGATTCTATGCTGGAACCAGACAACTTTGAGTATACAAAATGAACTCCTCTGGTCACAGACTACACCCTCGCCTCCATAAGTGCATGTAAGAGAAGGGTACTTAGCCCCGCAGTAGATAATAGGACCCATCGGCTTAGGCATCTGGTTAGTGAGAGCAGGAGTAGAGTAGCCATTTAGATTTCATACATTTAGTAATGGATGATGTTTCTCTTTATAAAAGAACTAAGAAATGATGAGTCAAACTGCTTTTATTTTATGTATTTGCGAAGATTGTGTGCATTTTAGTATGATTTCTCCATACATGATCACCATCTAACATGGATTCGGAATGCAAAATTACATCTAATCTCGAAGTGGATCTTGTAAGCATCAGACTCCTGTTTCCAATCAGCCCTCATGGGTTTTCTTGATTGAATATTTTCTCTCTTTTTTATTTTTTTATTCTTTATTTAGCCTCTATCATGGACCCTCATTTAGTTCGTCGGTATTGATTGAATTTGCTTCCATTTTCGTTAGCCGGGAAAGCTGCTCCTTCGGAGAGTGGTTCTTTTTTGTATCAAAGTCATGTTCTTGTCCTTTGTGCAGACTGGTTGAGGTGATGGGTTCCTTATTTGGGGCTTGGATGTGAAATCTCACACTTGGCTTTTGTCGACTTCGATGGTGCAGTTTCTGAAGTGGCTTCCAATGGTTGGGATTGGCTGAGGGTCACAAGTTAGGCCTTAGTGGTTGGGATTGGGTTACAGGTTAGGCTCAGGTGGTTCAGGGCAAAGTAGTGGGTTTTGTTTTTTTTGTTTTTTATATTTTTTTTGTTGTTTTTTTTATTATTATTATTTTTTTATTTTATTTTATTTTGGTTGAAAGGTAAAGAGTTGTCCTACTAAATTTAGCTGTAAGGGTCCCAGATGGTTAAAGGTCAGTCTTGATTGGTTTTGGGGTACACATTTCAAATGGTAGGGAGGAAGGGGTCACTGTTCGGTTCTGAGGAGTTATATTTTTCTTGTGAAGGTCTTGAGTTTTATTCGTCTAACTCCTGGTGTAGCTCTTGAAGTTTAATTTTATTTGGCAGCATCATATGCATCCCAGATGTTGGGGGTACAGAGGAAGGGCTTTCAAAATTCGGTTCGTCGTCATGTTGGCACGTGAAAGTAGCATTGGTCTTAAGAATGTCTTGTCAATCTTCAGCATGTCATACCAGGTCCAGGCAAAGGCTCTTTTTTTTTCTTAATCTCCCTTTAGGAGTCATAACAGATGCTATCAAGATTTTCTTTGGGTTTTCCAAAGTTCCGAGATTAAATGGAACGGCATCGTTTGAATCATTATTAAATATGAATGTGTCATGATCATGCATAGTGAAATCACGAGAAACATCACACAAATAAGCAAAACCATTCATTTCATTCAATAGTTCAGAAATAAAAAAAGAACATCTAAATAGCTAGTTCCTTCTTCTCTTGCCAATACGGATGCTGTTGTCGACGATTTATCACTTTCGGGGACCATTCTTCTCACCTCTCAGCTCCTCGTCAATTAAGTATAGGACTTGTCTTCTCAAAGCTCGTCACTCATCAGTCTCATGCCCAGTATGCTAATAGTAGGTACAATACAGATTTGCTCGGTGACAGAGATACCATTGGCTCCTGGCGGGTTTTTCAGGCTTCGGTTGTAGCTTCCCCTTACTGATAAAATGAAAGAAGTGTTCAGATAAAGGCTTATCCCATATGGTATAGCAATCCTGAGTCATTCCAATATTTGGAACCTTAGTGGTCCCAACATCTCTCACACTGTTATAGCCGAGGTTCGAGCTTTCCTGATTATCATCCCCAATGACATCGCCCCCTCCTTCAAGGGCCACCAACTGTTTGCCATTAAGAGAGTCCTGCACTTGACCTTCCAGGGTTTGGTAATTATCCCTCAGATACCTAGAGTGCTGACGACACTTCCTATGCCCTCGATTTCTGGCTGGGTTAGTTAACCACGAATGCAGGTCCCCCTCCCATGCTTGAGGCAGAGGTCCATTTATACTGAAATAACACTTTTGGGCTGCTCTAACCATTGATGCTTCTTTCGTTCCTTGAGTGCTGGCACAGATGTCACACTTATATGGTTGACCTCTCTTCTTTAAGTCCATAAAGACTTTCCCCCGAGCAGCCCGGGTAATTGCAAGTTTAGACTTTGAAATTTCCTCTTCGAGGACATCCATCTTTCTCTTCAGGCCCCGTGTCACTGCCAGAAGCCCATTCTCTGAAACATGCCCTTTACCTTTTTGCTCAGGTGATATAGCAGCAGATTTAGGCTGATCTACAGGTTGATGGGCAACACCTCCAACGAGGGGAGCCTCCCCACCAGCAGGCGGTTCGGCTTGCCCCCGAGGAGGGGCTACAGGTGGCTGTGGAGCAACAGGTGCTTGTGGAGTAGGAGGCTGAGCAATCCTTTCGGCCATTACTCCCATCATGTCCAACATCCTTCGTTCAAATTCCTCTAGTCTCCTAGCGAGGTCTTGAGCAGTCAAAGTTTCAGTTTCTTCTGCCATGGAAGATGATTCACTAGCTATAGAGAATGACTCAGAACCCCAAACAGGCACTAATTCCAGCAACCCAAAGGGCGAGTTTGTCCTCACTAGCCGACCGTCAGAACCCCTAGTCTACTTGGATGAATCTATGGTGGCTGAAAGATCAAGATTGTTAGAATGATGCATGGATGACATATACATTGCATGATCGTGCCATGCAAATGGTCTTTGATGAGTGCGAGATCAATGGATTACCACAATACGATGGGATGCATAGAAGAAATTATACGCAGGATGATATGTATATGATAAAAAATTAATATGCAGACGAAAAGATATATACACATATAGCATGAGAGAAAATATATTATTATTTATATACACACATATTTACTTTATTGACATGCATGAATGACATGTGATGTATGATCATGTTGTGCAGCATCCACAACCACATGCAAGCAGATAGATCCTTCCAACCTTATCACTACCACACACGAGCTCGTGCGGTCTCTTTCCTAGGTGGGCTTCATCCGAGGGTTAATAGGGGACCCATTGGACACGCGTGGTGCACGGTGAAAAATCGGTAGCATAACACTCTTATCTAATGTACATACGTATGAGTTTTGGCCATTACGTATTTGGACAATTCAATCGAGTTAAGGTGGGCTTACCGGGGCATGAAAGCCTTTGATAAAGGACAACTTAATTTGCTTGGTTTTGTTTAATACGTGACGGCCCACATCACAAGCATCATATTAAGGGGTATACCTGTCACACCCCAACCTATACCATGGAGACTTCTACTCGTGTCAAGGGAAGAAGAGTCCAGATAGGTAGAAGTGCCACATCCCACTAGTACAAATATGAAAACATTACATATAGAAATGACATATCAGAGACAAATAAAACTTTGAAAGAAGAAGAGCGATACAGAGCAAAATGAATACTTTTATTAATATACAAAAAGAGGTCTATACATCTTACATCAGTTTACAAAACCGAAAATACCAATAAACAAAAGTCCAAAGTACACTGTTTCGAAGGGCTAACAAAACATGATATCTATTACAAAAGAAAGGAAAGCCTATACTACAAAACTCCCGATCTCTAATTGCGTTGGCCTTCCCGATGTGACACGCCCAAACCATGCGTACCAAAACCTTCCACACCTGCACGGATAAACACCTGTGCTAAGCAAAATCGCTTAGTGGGGAAAACACAAATGCATAACCGCCACTCACAGTGACGACAACAGAAAGCACATGATAATGATACAATTATAGACATAAAATCATACATAATTAATTCAAATATTTATATTATCATCCAATGTTCTTGTACAAAGATACACTAACACCTGCTTAATCATAAAGAGTGGATAACGAGTACACATAGATGCTTAAGAGTATCAATACTGTCTTATAAACACATAGATACCCGAAGGTATCAAAACATTCTTTTTATTTTTTTTTTCCAAATTGTTTTCACATAGAATCTTAAGAAAGATTCAAACAGAAGGATCGCGAGGATCCGATCGGGGACCTGATCAGGGTCCAAAATCGTACACATAGCTGCAGCATCATATAACTCTATTAGGCATGCCTAACTATCCACTTTCCGACAATAGCAGGTTATACGAAATCTTGTCAAATTAACATACATATTATTCATTTAAATAGGTATTCAAGGCTTTAAATAAAAGAATGTATGCAAAAGAAATCAAGTCATTAAGCAAAAGGAGAAGAAATCAAATTTGGAAGTCACATCTGTCGCGCTCGCGACAGAAGCCAAAATACACTTCCCCGCCTCATCTCGCGATCGCGAGTGACCTCGTGGTCGCGAGAGGACGCAGGTGCTACTCTCTGTCGCGCTCGCGAGGGTTGTCGCGCTCGCGACAGAAGAGAGCCTTGCATATGTTCGGAGCTCGAGCACTTTGTCGCGCTCGCGACAGAGAGCTCCTTCGAGTTCCTTGGCGCGACACCTCTCGTGCTGGCGCAAGGGCTGAAACCTCCGCACTCTGTCGTGCTCGCGACAGACACGGGTTTTTCAGCTCTTACGCCCAAAATCTGCAGAATTCTCACACAATCCACATCCAAACTTCCAAAATTGATTCTAAACCTCAAAATTAAGTAACACAAGTATCCACAACTCATAACATAACTAAAACCCAGCTTTATCACTATTTATCTTAATCAAATCAAGTCAAATACATGCTTAATTCCAAGAAATCCCAAAACAGCAATTTTAACAATAATTGCAACTATTCACATGAGTTCTTGCAAATCCTTCAACAATATTCATTCTCTAACATCAAATATCAAGCTTAATTTAATTTAAGCCATAATAACACAACTCATAACCCCAATCACAGCAAACCACAATTATCAAACTCAAATCACAAATACACATAAAAAGACAAACGTTCCCAAACCTTCTTTCCTTAGCTCCTATTCGCGAGCTCCGCTCCCGCTAGCGATTTCTTTCCCTTTATCCGGTCTAGGAGCCTCCTCTGAACCACAAACCCATACCAACCAAGATTAAATTCTATAATAACCTACATAAACATATATAAATACTTTAACCTAGAGAAGAGGAAGAAGTAGAATCTAAAACATCAATAACTCCTAACTCACCTTTGAGCTTTAAAATCACAAGCCAATCAACTCTAATTACTCAAATAAAGAAGAGGGAGCAAGATTGTGCAAAGAAAAAGGAGAACGAAGAAGAAGAAAAAAGGAAGAAAAGAGAGTGGCGTGAGGAAGAGAGGAAGAACGGGAAACAAGAGGGAATGGCTGCCTTCTCTCTCTCTCACCAACCCATTAAATGCTAACCCATCCACTATGCCACATGTCACTCTCCCCATAAGACAAATGTCCCATAATACACCCTACTCCCATACATTACTATGCACACTAAGCTAATCTCTTGCTCATACCTTACTTCTATACACCCACCTATACACTAGCCTAATTCCTCTTCTCAAACTAATACACATAAAATAAATAAATAATTCAATTTAACACATACATGCAACACATACAAATACACACATACAGACACGGATAGGCTCAAACTACTGGGGTGGTTTTGGGGTGTTACAATACCACCTAGTGGAAGTTTCTATTTGTCATTACATGGGCTTTGGTCGATGGTATTTTTTAGGTCTACCCAAGTATGGTCCCTGCCAATGGGTCTAGCTTATCATGAGCATAACGACCGATCAGATCTCCATTTGATATACTATTAATGGCACAAGGCTTGGGCTGGTGATTATCCCTAACACTTCACTACAAGGAGTGAAAGTAGGGTCATGCTTTTGGAACGCACCGAGGTAAGATAGGGGACCAACTAACATAGTTCTAAGGCCCTAAAATGATGTGATGCAATTTCAACAAGAGATAGAATTTTAAGTTTTAAAAGCTCAATTATACATTTTAACCAAAACACTTTCGGAGCGAAGTCTCAAATAGGTCCCCAGTGGAGTCGCCACTGTGACTCGCGCCGAACTCAGCAAGGGCCCTCGTTGAGCCTGCCTTTTGGGGCTCGAGGGATTGGTTCGTGTCTTTTTGATCTTGGGTGCGATGAGACATCTTGGATGCCTCCTTCCCAATAGAACATTGGAAAGGATCATCTAGCCTCATGGTACCTTTAGGCACCTTTGAGGTATTTTGAAGTCGCCACCCAATTTACGAGAAATTGGAAAAAGTCATCTAACCTCTACGGTCTAAACTAGAGATGGTGTTCGAAACTTCCCTCTTATTTATGCTTTGATTAATTATAAATGAGTTTTTAACTTCTTAAAATTATATCTCTCATCTCACACGATTGGTGCATTTAATTTAAAACACATTGCAAGCATTCAAAAGCAATAAAGGAAAGCGATAAAGAAAGCGGTAAATAAATAAAAGAAAGCAATAAACACGTCAAGCACACAATTACAAGAGAAATATGGGCGGAATACAACCCCTAGGAGGCTCGTAGGGTTCGACCATTTTATTTTTATTATTTGTATTATTTGCTTTATTTGGCCTTTCTATTTATTTTGTCAAATGTAATTCCTAATAAAATTCTTTATTTTAGGCACGCTAAACAGAAAATCACAAAAATATTTCTATTAATTAATTTTGAACCTTTTCTAATAAAAATGGGATCAATGTCCCGATTTTTCCACCCATAATAGATTGTCACCTTAGAATTATTTTCTTTAACCATGCATGCGAGGACCAATGTCCTCATCCTTAATAAATAATCCGTTTTATGTATGATTTATATTTTATTTACAATGGGCGTTGTATTCCACCCCTAGTTTTGTTGTAATTTACTTTCATGTACTTTATTTTAATTTCGATCCTGTTTATCGCTTTCCTTGTATGGCCAACTTGCGCTGTAATTAATTGCACTGAATTGAATGAGAAATGGGATGAAACGCTAAATTCAAAACTCAATTATAAACTTAACCAAGATATGAATAAATGGAAAGTCCCGAACCTTCTCTGGTCTTTGGGCTCAATGAAGCGAGAGGGCCATCTCAATGTTCTATTGGGGTGGGGCCTCCAAGATACCTCTTGTGTCTTGAAAAAGGCTCAACTTACATAGTCCTAGGCTACACGAGGCGAGAGGGCCATCCTAATGTTCTATTAGGGTGAGGCCTCCACGATACCTCCGGCTTGCCCAAAATGGACATAGCAGCATTGTCTTAGGCTCACTGAGGCTAGACGACCTTTCCTAATATTCTATTGGATGGAGACTCCAAGAAACCTCCTTGTTGCCCAAAATGGACGCACTTGTAATTCCTTACAGGTTTTTATGAACCCCTCTTAAAAATCCTAAAAGCGGGTCTTTGGGGCACCCTGAGATTCGGTTCATGTCACAGTTGCGACTCCATTGGGGACACTTAAAAGAGACTTCGCTTCGAAAGTACCTTGGTTAAAACTTATAGTTGAGTTTTAATTTAAAAATTTCATCCTTTTTCGAAACTGCATTGCATCTCATTAGAGCCTTAGATCTATGTTAGTTTGGTCCCACTTTCAACCTCGATGCGTTCCCGAAGCACAACCCTACATTCACTCAATGTAGGGAAGTGTTAAGGATAATTACCAGCCCAAGGCTCATACCATTATGGTATATTAAATGGAGACCCGACTGGTCGTTATGCTCGTGATGAGTTAGACCCGTTGGCAGGGACCATGCTTGGGTAGCCCTAAAGTAACATCACCTTGGCCAAAACTCATGTAATAAAAATAGATACTTCCCCTAGGTAGTATGAATTATAATACATTGCTTGCTATATTGATCATTATGTATTAGACAAATCCAGATAATTTGATTGGTCACCTAATCAAAGGCTTTCATGCCCCGATAGGCCCATGTTAATTTATTCGGACTACCTAAATACACAACGATCATAACATGTGTCTGTGCATTAGTTAGGAGGGGTTATGATGTCCGTTTTCCATCGCTCATCATGCGCGTTCATCGGGTTTCCTATTAACCCATGGGCCAAGCCCACCTAGGACAGAGACTATACGACCTCGTGTGTGGGAGAGATAAGGTTGGAAGGATCTATCTGCTTGCATGTGGTTGTGAATGATGCATTGCATATTCATGTCGTTCATGCACAAAAAAAAATCTCCTTATGTGTGCATCCTATTCTTTGCATATAATTCTTACATGTACATATCAACCTATGTATAGTTTTTTACATATTTAATGTGTATCATTGTAGTCTCTTTCAGCCATTGAGGACCACTTGCATAACACGATCATGCATTACATATTATTCATGCATCATTCTAACTCCTTGCTTTTCAGCCATTGTAGATCATTTGCTTGGGTAGTTTAGAGATCTCAATAGTTATCTAAAGAGCAATCAAAGTTCAAGTTGGCTGACAAAAATTTAACATCCCTGCTAGAGCATCTAAAGGTATTAGAAATGGTTGGCCCCTTACAACAGACTGAAGGGACTCGTGCCCTAATTGCCCAGGAGTTGGATAGAAGGTTCGAGGAGCTTTAAACAAAGACGTTGACCATGGTCAAAGAAAGGATGGATGCTATGGCGCTTGTTCTGCAAGCTCAGCTTATGGCGACTATTACACTTAACTAAGTTGAGCCGGCCATTGTCAAAAAGGCCTATACCGCAACGATTACAGCGTCTCCTTTTGCTTGCAAACCCAGAGTCAAAGGGCTATTTATTTTGCAAGTTGAACAAGGAAGAGGCAAGAAGCCTGCTCTAGAATATGATTATATTCCTGAAGAGGAAGACATTTCAGCAGTGATGCAAGTTCCAAATAGTAAAGCGTCAAGGGCAGGATATGATTTAAGGTCAGGCTCAGGTCAGCACTTAGGTGGAATATCGGAGGGGTCTTTGATGCAGTTATAAGAACAAGTAAGAAAGGCAGAAGGAATAGAGCCTTCACAGTCAATAGGTATCTCTAAGCCCTCAAGCACAAAAAAAGAGCTAGCTGATCTTGAAGAAGAAATTATGAAGTCCAAGTGTGTAACTACTCGAATGCCTCTCAACAAAACTATTACTGGCCCCGCAAGACTAAGAGAGGGTTGTTATGATGGTAGCAATGCCCGAAGGACAGGAAAAGCACTAACCGTAAAAATAAATCAAAGGCATTTTTCTAATTTGGGCAGATCCTTATCTTGGATTTTTAAGAGGCTAATTAAGGAGGGGATGCTACAACCATTGCCGGCTAGGCCAATTATAAGCCAGGGACAATCCAATCACAGGGGGGATCAGTATTATGCCTTCCACCAACACACCGGGCGTACCACAGATGATTGCAAGACCTTGAGACATGCCATTCAAGATCTAATTGATTCCAAATAGATCTCTGACCCAGAAGAGCGAAGGATAAAGAATAAGACAGACTAAGTCTCTAAGTGGGAAAGGGAGGATGGTTCCTAAGGACGATAAGCAACCATTGGCCAAAAAATCTGTGCTAGTGGAAATAAGAGGAGGATTAGCTATTTAGAATGATCTTTTTATTTTTGAACTGTTTAATAATAACATTCTGGTTTCATTAATAAGATGAACGTTTTTTGCTTACTTGTGTGATATCTTTTATGATTTCACTACGCATAATCATGATCATGACTCATTCATATTTGACATTGATTCAATTGATGTTAATCTATTTAATATCATAACTTTGAAAAACCCAAAGAAAATCTTGATAGCATCTAATATAACTCCTGAAGAGAGATCAAAATTTGAGAGAATTAAAACAAAATGTGAAAAAGTCTTTGCCTGAACCTATGAAGACATGCTAAGAGATGATAGCGGAATCACCAAGTGCACCATTCCAACATATCTTCATCATGGACCAGCCAAGCAGAAGCCCAGAAGACTTAGGCTAGAATGGGCAGAGAAGGTTAAAGAAGGGATCCGCAAGCAGAGATAAAGCCAAAATTTCATGTCTAAGTTCAACACCCAACTTAGTTGGTCAATGTGGTCCCACATCGAGAAGAGGAGGAGTGCATGTACGCGTAGACTATCAGGATTTGAACAAAACTTATCCACAAAAAAAAAAGAACAGGAAAAAAGAAGAACATAAAAAAAAACACAAAAAAAAAAACATAATGAAAAAAAAAGGGAGAAGGAAGGAAAAGAATCAATATGTGGATCTGGCAAAAAAAAAAAGAGAAACTGTTTGGGGCAAGCTTTGTTTAAATCCCATTAATCTACACAAGCCCGTACTTTGCCATTTTTCTTGACTTTTAAAAAGGACCAAAAGGATTCTATTGACTTACAATGCATACGGGTTGCTCGAGTTTGGGAATAGACATTATAGGGGAGGTGCGCCCTATGGTCTCCAACAGACAGGGTCATCGAAAAGAATCTGATATGTCGATATGGTCTCCCACACCACGCAGGGTTCAAGGACGGAAGGACAATTTATAGACAAGGCTAGGGAGTTGCTCCAGAGGTATGACATTAAAGACCACAAGTCCTCCCTATATTGCCCTTAAACCAATGGGACAGGAAAGGCTGTTAACAAGGAGATCTGGGTCAAGATGGTTCGAAACTACAAAGATCGGGCAAATAAATGGCCCTTTTGCACTTCGAGGCTAGAGAACCACTATCGGAACCTCTACGAGTGTTGCATGGGGCAGAAGCAGTATGGCCAATCGAAAGTAGAGCTCAAATCTTTAAAGACAGTCATGGAGGCTCAGATTCTGGAAGCCGATAGGGCGCAACAGCAGTTAAACACATCAGACGAGGACATGTCATGGAATTATTATTATAGTCAGATCTATCAAAAAACACTCTGCTCCATCATTCGGGAAGAAGGTTAGAAAGCATATGATGGGAGAGAGAGATTTGGTCTTCAAGCAAATGAGTCCGAATGTTCCAGATGAATGAGGCAAATTCAGACCAGTATAGGAAGGCCCATTTGTTCTCTAGAGATTATTATCCAAGAGAGTAGCAATAGACAGCGATGAAGATGACTTTAAAGAATCGATCAATATAAACAGACCCAAGAAGTTCCACGGCTAAAGATTAAAAATCAAAAGAAGAGAATAAAAGCCCCGTGGGTAGAAAATAGATAAAAGGCGGCCTTACTAAAAATGGGCACCTCGTCAGGGTGAAAACCAAAAAAAGGCATCCTGGGCAAAAATTAGAGGCTTGAGAGAAAATGTCCAATCAAGAAAACCCGAGAGGGCTGATTGGAGACAGGAGTTTGATGCTTACAAGATGTACTCTGAGATTAGACGTAGTTTTGCATTTTGAATCAATGTTAAATAATGATCATGTATAGAGAAATCATACTGAAATGTACACAATCTTTGCAACTACATGTGTTCATTATTTTCTAGTTCATTTATAAAAAAGAGAAACATCGTTCATTCCTGAATGCATGAAATCTAAATGAGTATACTCTGCTACTACTCTCACCAGCAAGATGTCTAAGTCGATGAGTTCTATTATCAATTGCGGAACTAAGCACCTACCTCTTGGATGCATTAGTGGGAGTAAAAGAACAATCCCCAATAGATGGTATAATAGTCTTCACCGGCAGCTTGCCTAAAGGCTATGGTGTCTGGAGGTAAGAGCCGAAGATAACACTGCATCTCACAGACACCGTGCAAGCTGGAATGAGGCTAGCAGACACCAAGGATAGAACAGATTGCAACAGAGGTTGTAGTTAAAGAACACTGCATCTCACAGACATCGTACAAGCCGAGATGAGGCCAGCAGGACACCAGCGATAGAACAGATTGCAACAGAGGTTGTAGTTAGAGAACACTGCATCTCACAAACATCGTGCAAGTCGAGATGAGGCCAGCGGGACACTAGTAATAGAACAGATAGTAACGGGATTGTGGTTAGATAACACTGCATCTCACAGACACCGTGCAAGCCGGAATGAGGATAGCAAACACCAGTGATGGAACAGATCGCAACAGAGGTTGTAGTTAGAGAACACTGCATCTCACAGACAATGTGCAAGCCGAGATGAGGCCAGCGGGACACCTGCTGTAGAACAAATCGCAATGGGATTGTGGTTAGATAACACTGCATCTCATAGACACCGTGCAAGCCGAATCGAAGCCAGCGGGACACATGCGATAGGACAAATCGCAAGCGGGTTGTAGTTAGAGAACACTACCTCTCGTATCACTCAGATGCCGTGCAAGTCGAGACGAGACTAGCGGTGCACACGCAATAGAACAAATTGCAATTGGGTTGCAGTTGGATAACACTGCCTCTCACGATAGTCAAGAATTGTGCGAGTTGAGATGAGGCCAGCAGGATGAAAGTGATTGAATGAATCGTCAAAGGGTTGCGGTAAAATACACTACAACTCAACAGCAAGGGGTCACCAGCTCGAACACCCAGCGGAAGGCAAAGGGCTACCTCAGGTACATATCTCTTTCCTTCTTCTCTGAATTTTGGCTCATCTAGGCACTAGTGCATTAGTTTTCCCAAAATTGGGGGCAACTATAGACACCGGGTCCTGAGACAGCCCAGATCAGAGTTTCCCAATGATGATAAGATGCCTGTTCACAGACAAAAAGGTTAAAAGTGATGATTTCCTTGTCAAATTTGCATTTTAGAGTGAAAAAATAAAAAATATTTTGAAAATTAGATTTGAAAAATGGGGTTTAGAAATTATAGTATTTTTAGTTAAAAAAAAATAATTTCGCAAATGTCGGCGAGGCGGCGCCCCTGCGGCAGCACGCCGCGCTCTAGGCGAGCGCCGACGGGCATCGGTCACCCCAATTCCGCCGAAATTGCCCTTTTTTCGCCCAAAATCATTTTTTACGGATTTTTTCACCCAATTTTGATTTTCTATCCAATTTTTTTAGGGTTTTTAATGATTTTTTCAATTTTTAAAATTTAAAATAAATAATATCTGATTTAATTAAGTTTTTTTCATTAATTAGTTAGGTTTTCATTTTTTTTTCATATAAATAGAAAATGATGAAACTAAAAAGGGGAGGGGGGGATTGATTTTTAGGGTTTTTTCTCTTTTTTTTTTCTCTTCTTCTTCTTTTTCTTCAAAAATTCTCTCTAAGTTTTTTAGGTTTTCCCACAAAAAGAAAATAAAAATTGAAGAGTTAAATTCTTCTTCTTCCTTTTCCAATAAAATTTTTTCTAAGAACTTTAGATGGAATTTTGTTGATAAAAATTAATTTTGGGACAAATAAAACAATTATTTGCTCTCAAAATTCATTTTTTTTTTACTTGTTTTTTTGTTTTCAATTAAACTTTGTTCAAAAATTTTTTATTGGAATCCCTTTTTGATGAAAATTGAATTTTGGGGCAAACAAAATAATTGTTTGTTCTTGTAATCCGAATTTTTCATTTGATTTTCTAAAAAATAAGATTTTTCATAAATAATCTTTTCTTGAGACAAACATAGTAATTTTTGTTCTTGAGAACATTTTCATTTTTAATCAATAAAAATTATTCTTTAGATAAAGAGAATAATTTTTTGTTCTTGAAAATTTTTATTTTCTTTCATCACTTTTAATCAAATTTTCTCTTTTGGAATAAAATTCCAATTTTTTCCAATCTTTAATTCTAACTTTGCAAAATAAAGTAAGGAAATCAATCAACTTTTTTCCCTCATCGAATCCAAACTTTGAGGGTAAACATTCTGGGCTCGATTTCTCATTTTTAATTTTTTTATTTATTTTTTGTTCATATTTAATTTATTAACAAGTAAATTTTTATTTATTTGTTGTATTTATTCAATTTTATATATATTTGTGTTATCTAATTTATTTAATCCATTTGTTTATTTATTCAACTATTTATTTCATTTTAGTTACTTATTTTATTCAATTATTTTTATTTCTCCTGCACAATTTGTTTTTTTTCATTTATTTAATTTTTTATCATTCTTTTTATTGTTATTGTTATTTATTCTATTGTTTGTACATTTGATTTATTTAATATGTTTATATATTATTGTTATCATTATTATTATTATCATTATCATATATTATCATTATCATGTTTATATTTTTATGTATTAATTCATTAACATGCTTTATTCATGTCAATCACATCATTTAATTCTTTTGTCATTCATAATGCATTTTTTCATTTATTTTAATTTATTAATATTTTAATTCATTCGTCATTTTGATGTCATATTATTTTATTTTATTTTATCTTATTTTATTATTTATTATATGTTTAATTAATTTAATTGACTTGATTACTAACATTAGTTTTTTTTGTATTTATTTTTTACTCCAATATTTATTTTTCCTTTTTGGACATTCATGCAAGAGAACGGGGAGATCCAGGAGGCTCGTTGGGTTCGATCATTTTATTTTTATTATTTGTATTATTTGCTTTATTTGGCCTTTTTATTTATTTTGTCAAATGTAATTCCTAATAAAATTCTTTATTTTAGGCACGCTAAACAGAAAATCACAAAAATATTTCTATTAATAAAATTCTTTATTTTGGGCGCGCTAAACAGAAAATTCTTATTGCTAAAAATGGACGCACTTGTAATTCCTTATAGGTTTTCATGAATCCCTCTCGAAAATCCTAAAAGCGGGTCTTCGGGGCACCCCGAGTTTCGGTGCGCGTCACAGGTAGCCCATAGGATAGAGGATGATGTTGAAGAGGATGAGTATGAAGAGCCTATGTCAGATAGAGGGAAAGCATACTAGACAAAAGAAGCTATCTGGAGAAAAATGGAAGAAAAATTCGAGGCGATGTCTCGAATGCTGATGATGGGAAAGGGGATAAACCCCGAGGACAAGGAGCTAGAGGAAGAGGATTTAATCCCTCAGAATTTTAAGATGTCGGATGTTCCAAAGTTTGACGGCACCTCAGACCCCACCACGCATATTAAGCAATACTCCCTGGTGATGAAGGGGTCGATGCTGATAAAGAGGCAGAAGTTAGGGGAATCATTCCATGAGTACTTAACTAGGTGGAGGAACCGAGTGATGGAGATGAATAGGAAGCCAGACACTCCGGATCAAATCAGGTTATTCATCAGAAATGCTAGCCCATACTTGAGATAAGCACTAAAAATGAAGGGGCTAAAGGACTGGGAGTCCCTGAAAAACATAGCCATAGAAGATAAAGGAGAATACCTAGCAAGGAAGGCCAGTAATAATAATTATACTCGGAGAAATTACTATAATCAGGGGGCAGGAAGGTCAGTAGGGCCCGATAATGGAAACTACACTGGGAACACAGTAGATGTAGCGATTACCAGAATAATGATGAAAGAAGGTAAGTTACAGCTAATGCCTGCTAAACTCGCCAGAAGTCAGGGATGTCTCGATCATCGAGCAGATCGGTACTGTGCCTACCATCAGCATACGGGGCATGAGACTGATGAATGTCGGACACTGAGAAAGCTAATCCAGGACCTCATTGATAGCAAATAGATTACTAATCAGGAGAATCGAAAGAAGAAGACGTAAAGGGATTCAAGGCACTAATAAAGAGTCCTAAAAGGTGGCAACAGCACATCAAGAAATAAGAGAGAAGACTTTCTAGTAGATGTGTTTTTTATTTTATTGTTGAACTTTTTCAATTTTCATGTATACAATACTGTTTATGTTAATTATATTAATGACTTTTTGCTTATGTCTCTCATGATTTTACTATGCATGATCGTAACCACAAGTCATTTACATTTGATATTAACTTAATGAATACTGCCTCATTCAATCTCGAGATCCTGTTGGCATCTGATATCACTCTTGAAGAGAGGAAAATTTTGAGAGATAATAATAAAAAAATAATAAAAAAAAAGAAACGGCCTTTGCATGGACCTAGAATGACATGCTAAAAATTGACAAGGGCATTGTTGGGACAACGCTGCTTTAATATGCCAACATGACGACGAGCAAAATTTCAAAAACCATTCCTTTGCTTCCTCAAAGTCTAGGACGCATACGATGCAACCCAATGAAGTCAAACTCTGATCATTAAAGGGCTTAGACAAATGAAACTCTAGGCTTTCACAAGAAATAGCTCATTAGAGCCAGGCCCTAAAATTCCTTCCCTCCCAGGCATTTGAGAGATTTGCTACAAAGCCAATCAAGATTGACCTTTAACCATCTGGGACCGAGATGAGTAAGGCATGGACACTTATAGCTAAACTTAGAAGGAGAGCTCATTACCTTTACAAAAAAGCTAAAAAAAAATAGTTTTGTCCTAAACCATCTGAGGCTAACGTATAACTCAATCTCAACCGTTAAAGGCTACTTCAGAAATTGAGCCACCAAAGCCGACAGAAGCAAGATTCGATATTTTATATTCAAGTTCCAAATGGAGAACTCACCATTTCAGCCAGTTTGTATAAGGGTCAAGATGAAGCCTTTGGTGCTAAAAAAGAGGCATTGTTAGAAGAAGCAGCCTTCCCAACTAACGAGGATGGAAGTAAGTTCAAAGAAACCAATAGATACCGACAGATTAAGGGAGGTTCCGTAGCAAAAGCTAAAAAAAAAGAGGAAAAAATAATAAATTTCCAGCTGGTCGAAAATCAAAAAAATGTGACCTCGCTAAAATTGGGTGCCCCGTCAAGGTGAAAATCGAAAAGGCATCTTAGGTAAAAATTAGGGGCAAAGAGAAAATGTTCAATCATGAAAACCCGAGAGGGCTGATTGATAACAGGAGTTTGATGTTTTTGGGATCCATCTCGATATTAGATAGGGTTTTGTATTTTTAAGATTAATGCCAAATGATGATCATGTGTGATGAAATCGAACTAGAACATACTCATTTATGCCATAATATATTAATATAAACAGAGCACTTTATCTCGCATACTCAAAATTGTTTAAGTTCCAGCATAAAAAGGTAGCACATTGTTTCTCTTTTCCCATACGGCCTCCATTGCTATCATCATCCCAACGTTTCAACTAACTTGCCCATCATTGTCTTGAGCTAATCATACAGCACCTTCATGAGAAAAATTGAAATCCATATAGCCGCTAAACAAAAATGAAAAAAAAAACACAAAAAAAGAAGGAAAAAAAAGGCCGTTAGAGATGAAAACTGTAACTGGCTCTCTAAGCAAAAGTTAGGCCAAACGGCAGGGTGAAAACCTGAAAACAGGCAGTCAGCCCTATGAAAAAAAAATGAATAAAAGCCGCTCGAGTAGGTTGGGTCCATTTCAGGCAAAAGTTAGGCACAGTGTCATGTGAAAATCCCCAAAGGGATGCATTTATCGTACAGAAAATCTAGTGTGAAAATCCACAAGGGACGCACTACCTTTAATAAATGACCATCAGTACATGGAGCAATAAGGCGGCCTAAATAGCCTCTCTTCAGACAAACAGTGCATAATGCAAGACACGAGTCAGAGTCCCGGGGGCAAAACGCTGTACAACCCATAATAAAAGGTACATGTTCATTGACCAGGGGACAAAGATGCAAACCGAAGGATTCTCTTTAACAAGATTATAGGTCGGAATCCTTAAGCCAAGATGACACTCTTTGAAGGCATCAAAAAATGTGACCGGCCAAGCCATACCCTCAACGGACCCTTAACCACCTAGGACATGGTCTATCCATTTTTGCATGCATTTCATGTCATTCAATTCTTTTGCAAATATTTGCATATAACTTTTTACGCATACACACATAATCTCTTGTATATATTCCAATGCACACAGCTTTGCAGGAAAAGACCACACACGCAAAAACTAGTCAAGGACAGCTTCAGCTCAACATTAGCACTCACCCATGCTGGACAACTAGGATAAGATAGAGTCTACAAAGTCAAATCTCCAAATCTATAAGCCTTCTGAAGAGTCAAATCAAATCCTCTTAAGAGTCAATTCCCGAGACCTCTTAAGAGGCAATTCTCAAGACCTCTTAAGAGGCAAGTCTCCAAGACCTCTTAAGAGGCAATTCCCAAAGACCTCTTAAGGGACAATTCCTAAAGACCTCTTAAGAGGCAATTCCCAAAAACCTCTTAAGAGGCAATTCCTAAAGACCTCTTATGAGGCAAGTCTCCAAGACATCTTAAGAGGCAATTCCCAAAGACCTCTTAAGAGGCAATTCTCAAGACCTCTTAAGAGGTAAGTCTCTAAGATCTCTTAAGAGGCAAGTCTCTAAGACCTCTTAAGAGGTAATTCCCAAAGACCTCTTAAGAGGCAATTCCCAAAGACCTCTTAAGAGGCAATCTCCAAGACCTCCTAAGAGGCAATTCTCAAAGACCTCCTAAGAGGCAATTACCAAAGACCTCGTAAGAGGCAATTCCCAAAGACCTCCTAAGAGGCAATTCCCAAAGACCTCCTAAGAGGCAAATCTCCAAGACCTCTTAAGAGGCAATTCCGAAAGACCTCTTAAGGAGACAAATCCCTAAGTCCTCTTAAGAGGCAATTCTCCAAGTCCTCTTAAGAGGCAAATCTCCAAGTCCACTTAAGAGGGAAATCCCCAAATCCTCTTAAGAGGCAAATCTCCAAGTCCCCTTAAGAGGCAAATCCTTAACTCCTCTTAAGAAGCAAATCCTTAACTCCTCTTAAGAGGCAAATCTCCAAGTCCTCTTAAGAGATAATTCTCCAAGTCCTATTAAGAGGCAAATCCCTAAATCCTCTTAAGAGATAAATCCCTAAGTCCTCTTAAGAGGCAAATCCTTCAAAGTCCTCTTAAGAGGCAAATCCCTAAGTCATCTTAAGAGGCAAATCCTTCAAAGTCCTCTTAAGAGGCAAATCCTTCAAAGTCCTCTTATGAGGCAATTCTCCAAGTCCTCTTAAAAGGCAATTCTCAAAGTCCTCTTAAGAAGCAAATCTCCAAAGTCTTCTTAAGAGGTAAATCTCCAAAGTCCTCTTAGAGGCACTAATCTACAAATTAGCGAAAATCCTCCAGGGGGCAACCGTTCTTTAGGGAACAACTAACCGTCCTTCAAAGGGCATCTATCCGACATCAGTTTAACGGGAATGTAACACGCCAACAAGGCGATATCAATTAGCCACCAAGAGCGTAGCTTAACACGTCAACAAGCTGGTGTTAATCAAACCCACCACAATCTTAAGCCACAGCACGGCGAAAGGTAAGGATTGCCTCACGTACGCACTCCTTTCCTTTTTCTCTAAATTTTGGCTCACCCAGGCACCCATGCACTAGCTACCCCAAAATTGGGGGCAACTATAGATATTGGGCCCTGAGACAGCCCAGATCAGAGGTTACCCAATGATAAAATTAACGCCTGTTAACAGGTAAAAATGTTGGAAGTGATGATTTCCTTGTCAAAATTTACTTTTTTGAAATAAAAAATTTAAAATCTAAAATCTAAAAACTAAAAATAAAAATAAAAAAGAGTTTTAAAATTATAGTATTTTAGTCAAAATTGTTTCTTTAAAAATTAAAAAAAAAATTCGGTCACTTGCGGCAGCCGAGGCACTCGCGCGACGGGCGAGGTGCCGCTCGCCCAGCGTGCGCGCGACGGGTGAGGCGTCGCTCGCCCATCCCTCACATGCCAGCACGCACGCTGGCAACCCGTCACTCGCCAGCGATGGGAGTCGGTCACCCAGATTCGTCGATTTTCACCGATTTTGGCATTTTTTCGGGATTTTTTCCCCAAAATTGATTTTTTATCCCTTTTTTTTGTTTTTTCATGGTTTTTTCAATTTTTAAAATTAAGATAGGTTTTAAACTATCTTTTTTATTATTTTTTATTAAAATTTATCTTTAAAATAAATATCAAAAATTTAATTTTATCTTTGAAATTCTAATTTGAATTCAAAAGAATTTATTTTATCTCCAAATCTAATTTAAATTCAAAAAGATTAGATTTTATTTTCTAAAATCTAATTTGAATTCAAAAAAATTTGATATTTATCTTTAATGATAATTCAAATTTTAAAAAACTTAAAATTTCTAATTTGAATTTTAAAAAAATTGAATTTTTAATTTAAATTTTAAAAAGATTTGAATTTTTTAATTTGAATTTTAAAAACATTTGAATTTTTTATCCTTATTCTCAGTTAACTTATAAATAGCAGGCTGAGAATCGAGAAAAGTATTCGGATTTTTTTTTTCTTCTTCTTCAAAGGAATTCTTTCTACATTTTCTTTCTCTTAAGTTTTCTTCTTCAAATAAATTTTTTAAGGTTTTAAAATTAAATTCTTGATAAAAAAAAAAAGTAATTGTTGAGACAAGCAAAATAATTTTTTGCAATTGATAATTTTTATTTTCTTTCATTATTTTTTTAAGTAAGTTTTCTTTCTTATAATAAAACTCCAATTTTTATTATTTTCAATTCTAATTTTGCGGATCAAAGTAAGGAAATCAATCATATTTTTTTCTCCATCGAATTTGAATTCTGAGGGTAAATATTCTGGGCTCAATCCTACTTTTTTTTTCTTTTCTTTTCTTTTATTTATTCACAATCATTTTATCAACATGTAGATATTTATATCTATTATTTTGTCTCTGATATTTCCTTTTATTTTCATTATATTATTTCATTCTCCCACTTACGTGCTATTTGTTTTTTTTGTGAGTTTATTTATTTCTACTAAATATCGGGCGCTGAGAAGGGGAGCCCGCTAGGATGATCCAGGGACGCCAATTTTGGTTTATTTTCTTTACCCAATTTCCTTGTAGTTTATTTTTATTTCCAATTTGATGTAAATATTATTTTGAGCTCGCTAAAGATTTCTACAAATAAATGAGATTTACCTAAATAAAATAGGACCAATGTCCTGATTTTTTTGTCCAAACAAAATAGATAATTTAATATTATTTTTCTCTAAATATGCATGCGAAGATCAATGTTTTCATCCTTAATCGAATATCCCACTTTGTGTATATTTTCCTTCTCTGCTCATTTATAATGGGGGTTGTATTCCGCCACTAGTTTTTTATAGGCTATTGTATTTTTTTATTTACTTCATTTTGAGCTTACTTTATTTGATGCTTTCACTATATGATTGATCTGATACTTTAATTATTGCATTGAACTGAATGAGAAAATGGGATGAAAGGTTAAATTCAAAACTCAATCATAATTTAATAAAGGTATGAATAAATGAGAAGTCCCGAACCATCTCTGGTCTTAGGCTCAACGAGATTAGATGAACCTTTCCAATGTTTTATTAGAAAGGAAATTCCAAAATATCTCTTGCTGCCCAAAATAGGCTGAAGTTACATCATCTTAGGCTCCATGAGATTAGACGAACCATCCCAATACTCTATTAGGGTGGGGACTCCAAAATATCTTTGGCTTGTCCAAAATAGACACATATGCATCGTCTTAGGTTTCACGAGATTAGATGAATCTTTCCAATGTTCTATTGGAGGGAGGATTCCAAAATATCTCTGATTGTCCAAAATAGACACACATGCGTTGTCTTAGGCTCAGTGAGGCTAGACGACCTTTTTCAATATTTTATTGGGTGGCGACTCCAAAACACCTCTTTGTTGCCCAAAATAGATGCCCTTGTAATCCTGTACAAGTTCTATGAACCTCTCTTGAATACCCTAAAAGCGGGTTTTCTAGGCGTCCAGGTTCGGCGCGTGTCACAGGACACTTATGTTTTAAGTCTCGATAAGCATGAATATAAGTGTGGCAAGTTTCAAGGTATAAAAGTGCCTTGTTCATATGCCATTGTTGCATGCATGCACAGACATATTGATATGTTCACATTTATTGATAAGTGTTATAGCATTACGGAGGCACTTAAATGCTATGAAGGGGAATTCTAACCAATGGCATATAAATCATATTGACCCGAGTATTATGGTCCTAAAGTTATACCTAATATGGGAGTACAGAGGAAGAAAGATCGGCCTAAAACAACTTGCATATGAGTGAGATGGATAGGCATGAAAGGGGTAATATAACACATTGCAACGAGGGTGAAAAAGTTGGACACAAAAAAAAATATACGAGTGTTGCTGCACCTTCCAATCAAATCTTCAGAGGTTAAGATAGTTCAATAATATGATTCTTACATAATTTAAGATGGTCTATAGAATAACATGTAATAACATTATGTAACTTAAGTATGTGTAATAATAATATATAATAATATTATGTAATATATCGCATGCATTAATATTGTGTAATATATTATTGTGAAATTAAAGTATGCAATCAATAAGTAAAATAAATATTAGATTAAATCTTATGTGGCCATAAATTCAAAAGATCCACCAATACAACATATTTAATGTCTCCTACTCCTATTACTACAAGATGAGCTGCTTTGTGTATGGAATTGAGGATCCATCTCGCATGGTTTTGGATCTTGGGATAGTTGCATTACATCATTGTAGTCTCCACTATATAATGGTTGATCCGTTAAACCCATTATAGTCACAATATTAAAACTGTTTAACAGCTCATTGAAAAAATCATCATATTGTCCAAGGTGGCCGATTTGTCCATATATGTTGTGTGGTGGATGACCTTTTTCAGATAAGCTTACGTTCAAATCAACATCCAATCTAAATGGCCCACCTTTAGACTCATAAAAATTTGATGGACCACCTTGAGTCTCTTAAAAATTTTGCTGACAAACTGAAGGAATACTGAAGGAACTAGAAGTATCATCAAGAAGATATGTCCACGACAAGAGTGCGGGGACCTGGTTCACTCTAGGTTGAATAGGAATTCATGTAACAACAATCTGTCTTTCTCTCATTCCTCTCTTGCTATGTTAAGATCGACAAAAATCTTCGTACGGAGTTGAAAGTAGCTGAATCTCTACAGGATCAGGAACTGGCTATGGGATAATCGATCAACGTCCTTCCTATTGCACCAATATCACCTGAAATGCTTTCTGATGTTAAATGAATATTACCAATTTCATTCGATGATGACGCAAAGTCAGCATGGTAAATTCGTTCAGTAGTATCATCCTGTATGCAAATAAATAAATTTTTAGAAAAGAACAATAAAATTTATAGAAAGTATATTATAATAATAAATCATACCGTTGCCCCCATTGACGCGCCAAATTTGGTTATCCAACATCGGGTCCGTCAAATATACCACTGCATGTATTGGGACCTAGGATATAATAGAGCACTCTGCAATGAAGCATACACAAACCCCGATTCCATCAATTGCCCTATTCATGAATGAAACTTGAGAATTTATCTTGCCAATTTACATCAGTGTGCCCTCGTAAGTCAATTAAATGCACTGGATCATTGTTTTGTGGTGCATATGGAATCGGTTAGTCCATCCCAAATTGCCTAAAACATCGATCTGATTGGTGCCTCTCAATAATATATGGCAACATACTAATGGCACAACTAATCTCCAACTCTCTACTCTATTCGTAAAAAAATCGAACAATAAGTGCATGATATTATTGTACGGCTCCCATTCCATCTGTAAAATTTTTTACAAGTGATAAAAACATTGTTATAAATTTTCTTTCTAATGCTCGAGAATGAATAATTTTTCATGGCTAAAAAAATAAATACAAACCTAATTAGAATGCCGAATGTCTAACTCTGTATGATAATCATTAACATTATTATTATTATTATTATTATTATTATTATTATTATTATTATTATTATTATTATTATTATTATTATTATTATTATTATTATTTCTTAAATCAATAGGGGATCACCATCTGGTACACAATAATTAGTGGCTTGTCAGTATATTGTACGAATAATTGAATAATTATATCCCAACATGATATATAATAAATAAATTTTATCTATAACCATATGGCATTCTAACACCCCTTACCCATATGTAGCATATTGTATGATAATATAGGCAGTATGTGACGATGAGTGAGGAATGCTACAGGTGAAAACACGCAGGGAACAATATATAAGCATAGCTATATAATTTTCTTTTTCTAATACACAAACATTCGCATAATAGAAAAGACATTCATATAAATAGCATTACACTCTTCATTAACATCTTATTACATACCAATCACTTAATACAACATTAATATAGAAATTACATTACAACAATTATCTAAAACCTCTAAACAACCTCTACTACGGACTGGTTGGCCCAACTGCTGCGGATTATCCTCGACGACACGACTAACTCCAATCCTGCATGGATACACAACCATGCTAAGCATAAAAGCTTAGTGGGGAAAAACACATAATGTGGACGACCATTCACAATGGTCGTCAGTCACAACACACAACAAATATCCAAAATAAAATCACTTGAATATAAATACATGTTCAAACAAACTTAAACATCTTATTTAAGAAATACATAAAATTGATCATATACGAAATATTTTAATCATAATCATTTACAAGGTGAAACAGGATGACAATCTTAATTAATACATGCTTTTCAGGTTTTATTATTAATATAACTCATGTCACACATATTATTATATTCAGCCAATAATTAATTCTCAAAAAAAAATAATCTGCACACATCAAAGAGTCATGAGTAAACAGCTAATAATCTAACTTCATGTCCCAGTATATAAATGCATGTCATATATATAGTTACTTTAATTTAATCACTTACTTCCACTCGTTTTATTACTTTCGTGAGATTAACTCATGTTAATATTTCAAAGGAAATAACTAAAGCTGGACCATGTAAGCTTTCAAAAATGTTACCACATTTTCGCATAAGGATCCTACCGAAACCAACACATAGGTGCGCGAAGCGCAAACTCATGCCACATATAAGTCACAGCAGACAATGTGCTCACATTCTTATTAAGTGCTTAATCTTTATCAAGTATTCACATATCTTTATTAATTCACACTTAGTATTCAATTCACATACTCTCGTTCATTCAATGCCTGCTAAGTCAAAGGGGTGGATAACGAGTAATGCATAGATACCCGAATGTATCAACACTGCTCTCATAACGTATAGATACCCGTAGGTATCAAAACAATCATTTCTTTTTGTTCCAAAAACATTTTTGCGTGGGATCTTGAAAAAGATCCAATACACATGGATCATGAAGATCCAGTCGGGGGACCTGATCAGGGTCCAAATCATACATAGGCTGCAGCTACACTAACTCTATTAGGCATGCCTAACTATCCACTACTCGACTAACGCAGGCTAAACACATATATGTTTCTTTTAGTGATGTACATGATATTTTTAATACTTTTTATAAGTGCATACTGTTATTGTAGTCACACAACGCATAATTCATTTAAAAACTAAAGCAATGGCTCATATACCATATGACAAACCATAAAATTTTTATTACAATCCCATCATAATTTTTACCATATTCCTAAACATTCATTTCAACTATAGCTTATATGGTATAATATATCCAAGTTTACACAACATGTCATATGAAAAGCATAAGTAAAAACCCATGACAAATAGCTTGACAACATACATTCATAGCATAGAAAGAGTTGCGCTCGCGACCTTAGTCGCAACCGCGACAGAAAGCTAGATGGCCTCTGTCGCGCTCGCGACACTAGTCGTGCTCGCGACAGAGCCAAGCATCACACTACTGTCGATTCCCAATTGAATACAACTTCACATAAAAATATACCTACTCTTATAATGTCCATAAATAATTTCATAAACATTACTTTCCCCAAATTCATGCATTAAACTCAAGAACTTCAACACAAGCATCTTAAACTATTCAATTTATTAAGAATCATTCCGTAATTAGACAGTCATATAAAGACCGTTTGAGATACGAAAGGTTCATTTTAATTTCAGTTTATGACACACTTAAAGCAATCATTTAATTCATTCTTAATATCCCATACAAATTCTAAACTATAAATAAGTCTACTTGAGACTTGAATCACTAATGGTTCAACAAGCTTTAACAAATCTGTGCATACATGCCACATTTATTTTTAACAAATACCAAGGCATTACTAGAGCTCAATTGGTACATTATCTTTCATGCCCGAATAAGTTTTTATACTCTGGTTTGGACTTGGAAGAGTGTTCTAACTTCCTATGTATCCCGAAGAGTTGGGAATCCGAACCCCATAACTCTACTAGTTCAAAATGCAAGTGATAGAATTTCATTTCAAATCGCCTAACATAATATAAATCCAGTCAATATTGAACATACTCGAAAAGGTTCGACTCATTAAACTTTTAAGTAACTAAATCAATATTATTATTAATAACCTCAAACAATTGTATTCCTAAGTGATAGCCATTTATTTACTCATTTCCAAACTCTAAACATGTGATGAATATGTATCAAGAGGTTCCGAGGAAGTTCGGGTGTATTTTGGAAGGAAAAACATTACAAAATACACAACCTAGAGAAGGGTGAAGAGGGGCAAGGGTTCATACCAACCATAAAGCACAAAATAAGAGGAAAACCCTTCAACAAGCAGGTTTTTTCGTGCTCGCGACAGGGGTCGCGCTCGCGACAGAAGCCTTCCCCAATTGCCCTACGAAAAACAGACGAACGTGACTGCTTCTCGCCCCCGACTTTGTACCATTTAAAAAACCTCTAAACCTCATTTTTAGCCAAAACTTCCTCTTAAAAAATGTTCTTTAGGATGTTAAATTTAAAATGCTACAAATTTCAAATCAATTGGACATCTAGAACTCCAGATATGACCTACACAACCGACACTGCTCCCGTGAACCCGTCTAAGTACAGGCACCCCGGTTTTTACCATTTTCAAGAATCTTAGATCCAGAATTGGCTTCCGATCCTTTAGAGACAATTTTAGATATATGAATTATCTTTCAAATGGTACTGGTCTCATACAATTTGGATATCTATTTCTATACTTATAGCTAAAACAATCACAAAAGGTCCACAGAAATCTGGGCAGAGTTTCCTCTGGAAACTCAACCTCTCTACAATTAAGCAAATCCACACAACTAACACAACACAAGCAACTCCAATTTGACATTTAAATATCAAAACATCAAATTATCAAATCATCCCAACACAGACATAGACATATTTCAAAAGGATAGATTTTCCCAAATCTCATAAGTGCTTCCCCAATCTTTCTCTTCTTCTCGTTCAACTTGATTCTCCATAACTCCCATACTCCACTTGCTAAAATCCTCAAATAAACCATACCAAAATTCACATTACTCATCAACCCCAAGATTAAGAATTCAAGCCCAAAGAAAAATAATAAGGGAAGAGAGGTAAATTAACACAAATTAACACTAACCATACCTTAATCATGGCCAAAAATTCCCTTAATTCATCAAATCCCTTAGCAACTCAAATAAACAAAGAAGATTAGAGAAGAAGGAAGAAAAACGTGGCTGCCCCAAAATTCCAGCCAAAAATGGTTGGTCTCCCTTCTTTCTAGCTCATTAAATTCTAACTAATCCTCAATGCCAAGTGTCACCCTCCTATAGATCAATTTTTGATTTTTATAACAATTCTCCTATTTGGTCCCTCAACTCTCCTTTAATCTTACAATATCACAATACATAAATATAATTCTTACATTGGCCCATAATTAAATCCTTATCCCTTTCAATTAAGTCCTAAATTAATACCTTCCAATTTTTGAATTGGCCTCACTTGCCGAAGCTTTTGCATTAATACCGAATTCGTCCTTTCGGCACACCTGATACCACAACTCACATACATTCAGCATAAAACTTATCCATTCTCAAAATTTAGCCCTCATAGTTATTTATTCGATTCAATTAAATCTATATTGGCAAAATAACCAAATTACCCTTGTCTTCCTTTTTTTCTTAATTCTAATCATATCTTTTCTCCTACTTAATCACTCCAACCATCAAATCATACGGTTTTGATCATCATAATCCCTAGAAATATACAAATCCTTCTAGGGTGCATTTCTTCCCTCCTTAAAGAATTTCGTCCTCGAAATTCACAAACACAAGTTTATCCGCATATCGTATTCCTTGTCATTACCACACTTAGGCGTTAACATTCCACTATTAAATAACTTATACACTTTACTCCTAACTTATCACATATTATACACTACATCACTCACATATCACGTCTCAATATTCTTATAACGAGAAATATTCTTAAACAAAGTCGAATTTGAACTTATCAGAACTATCTTACTAAATCAAGTAAACCTTATCTCAATAAATCATTACTCAATTCCTAACATGTATCACAATTATAATGATATCATTGGTTGGGATCCAACATATAGGCTTCTTAATTACCATACTTACATATACATGTAGAGTCTTATCGCTATAATGTCTAATACCTCAAATTGCCAAACTACACTAATTATTATCTTCATTCAGTACATTGCCTATTAACTCTCTTAATTACCACTCCTTAACTCAATCTGCAAAATAATCCTTTCATATCAGTTACTTATTCACTTTCTACGCTAATGGTAGCCTACACTTTACAATTTCTCAACACCTCCACTAAACGATCTTGGACTCAAAGCATAGCCTGTCAGCCACTTTTAATTGAGTTAAATCTAAGTGCTTGTCACATATGAATGAGGGATGTGAGTGAAATGAATGTATAATGATTTATGTATGCAAATGATGCAGATGTGATTTATGCAGTGGCAATATACTTTCCCATCCCCATGCTAACACATGCTTATGTTCAAATAATCTCAATTAAAATGGCTGACAGATGCACAGAGTGTCACCAATAATCCTAAATCAAAATCATTCACATCCTTACTTCGCATTCCCTTAAAAATAAGAAATTCCTTTCAGAATTCCAACCATACTAAGAGAAACTCCTTAACAAGATTGTTAATAATACTATTAATGCACAACTTTCATATCATCCAACTACCAACAAACCAAAACAGACAGATCACGATCCATCAACTCTACACTTTCTAACTTTTCACCTAACTTGTTCAGAACTTGCAATTTCTAACACCAATACAGAATGAGGACATCCTCTTTGGCCAATATAAAACTATATAGACAAACTTTAAACTCCTAGTTGTCCAGAACCGACTAAACCTATGCTCTGATACCACTAAATGTAACACCCCTTACCCATACATAGCATATTGTATGATAATATAGGCAGTATGTGACGATGAGTGAGGAATGCTAAAGGCAAAAACATGCAGGGGAACAATATATAAGCATAGCTACATAATTATTTTTTTCTAATACACAAACATTCGCATAATAGAAAAGACATTCATATAAATGGCATTACACTCTTCATTAACATCTTATTACATACCAATCACTTAATACAAAATTAATATAGAAATTACATTACAACAATTATCTAAAACCTCTAAACAACCTCTACTACGGACTGGTTGGCCCAACTGCTGTGGATTATCCTCGGCGACACGACTAACTCCAATCCTGCATGGATATATACCCATGCTAAGCATAAAAGCTTAGTGGGGAAAAACACATAATATGGACGACCATTCACAATGGTCGTCGATCACAACACACAATAAATATCCAAAATAAAATCACTTGAATATATATACATGTTCAAACAAACTTAAACATCTTATTTAATAAACACATAAAATTGATCATAAACGAAATATTTTAATCATAATCATTTACAAAGTCAAACAGGATGACAATCTTAATTAATACATGCTTTTCAGGTTTTATTATTCATATAACTCATGTCACACATATCATTATATTCAGCCTATAATCAATTCTCAAAACAAAATAATCTTCACACATCAAAGAGTCATGAGTAAACAGCTAATAATCTAACTTCATGTCCCAGTATATAAATGCATGTCATATATATAGTTACTTTCATTTAATCAATTACTTCCACTCGTTTCATTACTTTCGTGACATTAACTCATGTTAATATTTCAAAGGAAATAATTAAAGCTGGACCATGTAAGCTTTCAAAGATGTTACCACATTTTCGCATAAGGATCCTACCGGATCCAACACATAAGTGCGCGAAGCGCAAACTCATGCCACATATAAGTCACAACAGACAATGTGCTCACATTCTTATTAAGTGCTTAATCTTATACAAGTATACACATATCTTTATCAATTCACACTTAGTATTCAATTCACATACTCTCATTCATTTAATGTCTGCTAAGTCAAAGGGATGGATAACGAGTAACGCATAGATACCCGAAGGTATCAACACTATTCTCATAACGCATAGATACCCGTAGGTATCAAAACAATCTTTTCTTTTTGTTCCAAAAACATTTTCGCGTGGGATCTTGAAAAAGATCCAATACACAGGGATCATGAATATCTAGTCGAGGGACCTGATCAGGCTCTAAATCATACACAGGCTGCAGCTACACTAACTCTATTAGGCATGCCTAACTATCCACTACTCGACTAACGCTGGCTAAACACATATATGTTTCTTTTAGTGATATACATGATATTTTTAATACTTTTCATAAGTGCATACATTTATTGTAGTCGCATAATAATCACACGCAAAATTCATTTATAAATAAAAGCAATGGCTCATATACCATATGACAAACCATAACCTTTTTATTACAATCCCATCATAATTTTTACCATATTCCTAAACATTCATCTCAACTATAGCTTATATGGTATAATATATCCAAGTTTACACAACATGTCATATGAAAAGCATAAGTAAAAACCCATGCCAAATAGCTCGACAACATACATTCATAGCATAGAAAGAGTCGCGGTCACGACCTGAGTCGCGACCACGACAGAAAGCTAGATGGCCTCTGTCGCGCTCGCGACAGCCCCAAGCATCACGCTTCTGTCGATTCCCAATTGAATACAACTTCACATAAAAATATACCTACTCTTATAATGTCCATAAATAATTTCATAAACATTACTTTCCCCAAATTCATGCATTAAACTCAAGAACTTCAACACAAGCATCTTAAACTATTCAATTTATTAAGAATCATTCCGTAATTAGACAGTCATATAAAGACCGTTTGAGATACAAAAGGTTCATTTCAATTTCAGTTTATGACATACTTAAAGCAATCATTTAATTCATTCTTAATATCCTATACAAATTCTAAACTATAAATAAGTCTACTTGAGACTTGAATTATTAATGGTTCAACAAGCTTTAACAAATCTGTGCATACATGCCACATTTATTTTTAACAAATACTAAGGCATTACTAGAGCTCAATTGGTACATTATCTTTCATGCCCGAATATGTTTTTATACTCTGGTTTGGACTTGGAAGAGTGTTCTAACTTCCTATGTATCCCGAAGAGTTGGGAATCCGAACCCCATAACTCTACTAGTTCAAAATGCAAGTTATAGAATTTCATTTCAAATCGCCTAACATAATATAAATCCAGTCAATATTGAACATACTTGAAAAGGTTCGACTCATTAAACTTTTAAGTAACTAAATCAATATTCTTATTAATAACCTCAAACAATTGTATTCCTAAGTGATAGCCATTTATTTACTCATTTCCAAACTCTAAACATATGATGAATATGTCTCAAGAGGTTCCGAGGAAGTTCGGGTGTATTTTGGAAGGAAAAACATTACAAAATACACAACCTAGAGAAGGGTGAAGAGGGGCAAGGGTTCATACCAACCATAAAGCTCAAAATAAGAGGAAAACCCTTCAACAAGCAGGTTCTGTCGCGCTCGCGACAGAAGCCTTCCCCAATTGCCCTACGAAAAACAGACGAACGTGACTGCTTCTCTCCCCCGACTTTGTACCGCCTAAACTAACCTCTAAAACTCATTTTTAGCCAAAACTTCATTTCTTAAAAAATGTTCCTTAGGATGTTCATTTTCAAATGCAATAAATTTCAAATCAATTGGACATCTATAACTCCAGATATGACCTACAAAACCAACACTGCTCCCGTGAACCAGTCTAAGTATAGGTACCCCGGTTTTTACCATTTTCAAGGATCTTAGAGCCAGAATTGGCTTCCGATCCTTTAGAGACAATTTTATATATATGAATTATATTTCAAATGGCACTAGTCTCATACAATTTGGATAACTATTTCTATACTTATAGCTAAAACAATCACAAGAGGTCCAGAGAAATCTAGGCAGAGTTTGCCCTGGAAACTCAACCTCTCTACAATTAAGCAAATCCACACAACCAACACAACACAAGCAACTCCAATTTGACATTTAAATATCAAAGCATCAACTTATCAAATCATCCCAACACAGACATAGATATATTTCGAAAGGATAGATTTTCTCAAACCTCATAAGTGCTTCCCCAATCTTCCTCTTCTTCTCGTTCAACTTGATTCTCCATAACTCCCATACTCCACTTGTTAAACTCCTCAAATAAACCATACCAAAATTCACATTACTCATCAACCCCAAGATTAAGAATTCAAGCCCAAAGAAAAAGAATAAGAGAAGAGAGGTAAATTAACACAAATTAAACATAACCATACCTTAATCATGGCCAGAAATTCCCTTAATTCATCAAATCCCTTAGCAACTCAAATAAACAAAGAAGATTAGAGAAGGAGGAGGAAAAACGTGGTTGCCCCAAAATCCCAGCCAAAAATGGTTGGTCTCCCTTCTTTCTACCTCATTAAATTCTAACTAATCCTAAATGCCAAGTGTCATCCTCCTATAGGTCAATTTTTTATTTTTATAATAATTCTCCTATTTGGTCCCTCAACTCTCCTTTAATCTTACAATATCACAATACATAAATATAATTCTTACATTGGCCCATAATTAAATCCTTATCCCTTTCAATTAAGTCATAAATTAATACCTTCCAATTTTTGAATTGGCCGCACTTGCCGAAACTTTTGCATTAATACCGAATTCATCCTTTCGGCACACCTGACACCACAACTCACATACATTCAGCATAAAACTGATCCATTCTCAAAATTTAGCCCTCATAGTTATTTATTTGATTCAATTAAATCTATATTTTCAAAATGACCAAACTACCCTTATCTTCCTTTTTTGCTTAATTCTAATAATATATTTTCTCCTGTTTAATCACTCTGACCATCAAATCATACGGTTTTGATCATCAGAATCCCTAGAAATATACAAATCCTTCTAGGGTGCATTTCCGGGTGTTATAGGCATGGTCTAATTTAGAACAAAAGTGTGCACAAAGGTCGGTCGAAATTGAGGCAGTCTTTGGCATGCCCACATTTGTATTATCTGATGATAACCACCAAGTCCATTTGCACTTAGACGGGTTGCATGACATAGCTCCCTGTACAATTATGGCAGCAAACTGACCCCTAACTATAATTCCCTGCTTGATCTAAAAGATCTAATAGCGGGAGCCACATTAAGTGAATGTAATTATTAGACTATGACGGACACAATAATCGACCAATACAATGCAATATCCAAACATGGGTAAAATATTGTATACAGTACTCAGAAGTATCGGCCGGTAAGGAACCAAAATTCCTAGTTAACTATGTCATTTTAATGTTATGGCCTCTGAGAACGTCTTCTAGGGGAACTTGTCCCAAAAGCCGACCACACAGATCCGGCCAATCATAATCTAACTATCAAGTCATAGCTTGTCCTTTAATTGGCAGACTGGTCAGGATCTTCACATCCTGAAGTATAATTGTGGTTTCACCAATAATAAGGTGAAAAGTATATGTCTTCGGTCTCCATCTCTCGACAAGTGCAGTTACAATATTACAATCCACAAGCATTGCACCGATATGCGACATACTGTAAAATCCTACTAATCTCAAGTATGGTACTATTCTTGGATCGATATTCATATAGTGCCTGTCAATACTAGCTTGACATGCAAACAATACGTAATGATCAACCTAAAAATTAAAAATTATCAGTTATATATACGTGCCTCTGTGTGTCTGTTTATAGGCCTATATATATAATTTAATTAAAGTGTCAAAATGTACATACATTATTGCTCTAAATTGCACTTGCTCGGTGTTTGCCTTGCAATTTTAGCATATCATCAACATATGGACCCGAATTTATATATTGTTGATTTTCAAATTGATTCATTTTTTAATAACCTAAGTGTAAATTCAATAACAAGTGTTACTCGTGCATCAAAAAACTATTTGGAATAATTAACTATAAATGTAATTTAAAAATATTTCGCATAATAAAAAATATAAATCACATAAAATTAAGAATAAATAAAAAATATCCAACATTTCTCTATAAAAAACTAATACAATTTCCATTATTTTAAATATAATTATACTATCTTAATCTAAACAACCTTTATTTTCCAATTTCAATATTTTAAATATTATTTTTTTAGTTGATATTACACTAATATTTTTTTAAAATCAATAGAGAAAATGTTTTTACCATGACCAGCAAAATGAGCAACACATTCGAATAGAATCCACTTTATTAATTAAATTAGTCCAAATATATGCATATTTGTATGTCAAAAATATAATATTAATTGTTAAAAAGATTAAAAAAAAAAATTGTAGATGAATTGCTAATATTAATTTATTTTAACAATTCTCAATAACAAACTCATGAAAATAAAATTCTAATACATATTTCAAATAAAATAATAAGTCTGCATTTCTAAATTGCATAAAAAATTTCTACTATAAAACTCTAATTTATATTAATATAGCAATTCTTAATACATAAGTTTATTATCTAATATTTTACATTATTAAATATTACGTGTTCAAATAAAAATTAGTAAATTACCTTTTTTTTCAAGTCGTTAAATTAATTAACAAAATACACAGTAACAAAATTAAATATTTTATTAAAAAATATTTTTTATGACTTTTCTATAAAAATAATTGTAAACAATGCAATTAATTTTTTTACCTTTTATAAAATTAATCAAATAAATAAAAAATTAAATTAACAACTTTCATAACCAAATACATTAAAAAAAATATCCAATACATATTACACAAAAAAAAATAAGTTTACATTTCCACCATACATGAAATTTTCCTACTTTAGTATAAATATGTCAAATTACAATAATGAGTAAATTACTAATTTATATTAATATAAATTTTTTCTTAATACATAAATTTATTATTTTTATATTATTAGATATTGCATTATCAAATGAAAATATAAGTAATAACTTGTATTTTTTTCCTTCGTGTCACCAAATTCACGAATAAAATACACTTATAAATTACACAATATCACAATTAAATATTGTATCAAAAGCTTTAACATATAAATAATTGTAAAAAAAAAATGTTATAAATTTTACTTACATTTAATTTGTGTAAATAACTGATAAATTACTTGAAACCTAATGTATAATGGATAAATTATAAAGAAAAAAAAATTAGAATGCCAAAATGAGAGAAATGTTGAATGTGAGTGTGATAGTTTAGATGAAGAAGGAGAAAGGGGATTTTATATAGGCCAGATGGGAAATTTTTATAAATTCTAATTTATTTTGCTGAATGGATGTCAGTCACGCTTGAAACTGTTCACACGTGATTATCAATGTAGTAGGGGGTAGGATTAAAGCCTACTCCTTCTGAAACCGTAGCTGTCAGCTGCAGTTTCAGGCATGGCAGGCCTTATTTCTGCCCTTGCCACACGTGTCACAATACCTTAAGGCTATGTTTGGTAGAAATGATAGTAATGTAATGTAATTGACTTAGTAATTAATACTCTGTTTGTTAATGTAAAATTTTTATGTTGTATTGTAATGTTAAATACATTAGTAATATTCAATACATTTATTAATGTATTTTTTAATCCCTTAAAATTGTATGGTATTTCTCATTACAATTCAGTTACCAAATCGTATTTTACTGAAACACCTCCATCGCTACCTCTTTCGCCTCCTTCACCTCCATCGCTAGTCTCACCTCACCATCGCCGGTCTCACCACCATCGGAATCACCATTGCTGCCGATTGAAGCCTAAGCTCTCTCCTCTCTTTTTAAAGGTGAGTAACCCATCGATTCTATCCAGACTTTTCTTTTTTGGTTTTGATTTCGGTCTTGTGAGAAGATGAATCTTGTTTCCTTTCTCTCTTTTTTTGTAGATTTTGGTTTTTCAAATATATATTTGGTGGTTTGGTTTTTCAGATCTCGAATTTGTTGCCCTTCTGTTTTGGTTACTTATAGATTTTTCTTCATATGATGTTCGTGATTTAGAATTTTCATCACCTCTATTCAGTTCTTCCTCTTTGTAATTATCTTTTTCTTTGCAGCTTAATGCTTGTCAATTTGTCTTATGACTCTATTAAGCTGTATATGTTTAATTAGTTGATATTTTGGTTTTTCAGATATCTATTTTATGGTTTGGTTTTTCAAATCTTGAATTTGTTGCTCTTCTGTTTTGGATACTTTTAGAATAGCGTGATATTCCCTTTCTCTTTATACATTTTATAAAGGTTTATAGTGCAGAGTTGTATTTGTTTTTGTTTAGTTTAGTTTAGTTTAGTTTGTGGGAATACTGAAAAATGCCTGTTTTACCTCCATTTTGGCCTCGTGAATTCACTCAATGGGGTTTCAGTTTTTAAAAATGTCAAAAATTGACTGGGATTCAGAGAGCAAAATGGGGGAGATAAACCTGTGAAGATATTGTAACACGTGAGAGATTATGAGTGGTTCAAAGCTTCCTTATCAGTTTGACTTGTGAATGAAATGAAAAGGATTATTTCGAAGCTTTGCTCTAATTTCACTTAGAAGATCCAGAGCACCTCATCAATTCAAAGATTTAGGTATTAGTTTTTTCTAATAGTTTTTACATAAGCATCTTATTTAGGAACATCTGTTCAGCAAAAACTGATAAATTGATGAGTAATTTTATAAATTTTTATGGTACGTCTTGGCAAGGTGTGCTAGGAACATTGAAATCTTTTTAATTCATAGAAATCTTTTTACTTTTAAATAATTGTATTTTAATGTTTCCAAGTTTTAGAATTTAGATTATTTATTGTTCATAATAATCTTTAGTTATGAATACGGAATCATCAATTTTCTCTCTAAGGTTGAAATGTCTTTGGTTGTGATCTACTCATCCACTTAATAGCTTCCATCAGTTATATTTCATAAGTTAATTTCTCTTTTATTATCTTCCATTTCTTAATCTCTTGTATGATTAGTTAGTTAGCTTTAATTTAAGTTAATTAGCTTTATATTTCTTTTATGATCAAAGTGTGACAGAGTAACTAAGTTCTTTCAAATATTAATTGCTGCCATTTGACACCATGGAGTAGGGTATATGTGTAATGTTCTTAGCAAAGAAGCAATCCCACAGTCAAAATTCTGTCTACTAATCAAACCAGTGCTGAATTATACACCAATATTTTATTGATAGTTTTGGATATAAATTGAATGCAAAGTTAAATGTTGTCTATGTTTTGGTTGAGGCTTTGGTAAATGACAGGTTTTTCTATATTTACACCAATTTGTATCCAACTTCATGTTTACTTGAATGCCTTTACAACACAATGCAACTTCTTAGCCTGAGTACTCTAGTAATAGGTTTAACTGACATAAAAATTCAATGGAATAGCTCAAGTTTTTCTAGTTATACATTTTTTCTATGTACAGATAAAAGAAAAATGGCCCGCCTAGGTTTGGCCATAAGGAAGTTGATAAAAAGGAGAAAAAAATTAGTAATATTGTCACAATGGTTAGACTTTCTAAATGTAATAAGTTCATTTTTTCAATTATATTGTGTGGTATCAACGTATATTAGTTTTTATTATTTGAGAAAAAGGTATACCAATGATTTTTTCTTGAGAAGAAAAATGTTTAATGAAATAGTATATGAGAGTGATGATGTTTGTAATAAGTTATGTTATTTACTTAAACATGAAGGGGGTTTAAAGGAAACTAAATTCATGCTGTTAGATGAGCAAGTTGCAATGTTTTTGCATATATTAGCTCATCATGTTAAAAATAGGACCATACAATTGAGATTTAAGAGATCTGGGAAACTTATTAGGAGACATTTTGGGGAGGTCTTGAAAGCTATCATCCATTTGCAAGGAATCCTATTAAAGAAACCAGAACTTGTTCCTAACAACTCAACGGACTTGAGGTGGAAATGGTTTAAGGTACTATTGTGACTCTTTAGTATCTAATATATTTTATTGAAAAAGAATTAATGATTGACGTAAATTATTTCTCTTTTTAGAATTGTCTTGGGGCTCTAGATGACACATATATTCGAGTCAAAGTGCCTAGAGAAGATAGGCCTAGATATCGATCACCAAAAGGTGAAATTGTTACTAATGTACTTGGAGTTTGTTCACCAGATATGCAATTTATCTATTTATTGCCTGGTTGGGAGGGATCGGTTGCCGATGGTAGAGTTCTTCGGGATGCTATAATTAGGAAAAATGGATTAAGAGTTCCTCATGGTAAGTGCATATTATTTTAGTTATAGTTTTAGTTAATAACTTATTTTAAAAATTCTTGTCGTAATTGTTATATAGGACAATATTATCTTGTTTATGCCGGCTATACAAATTGTGAAGGATTTTTTGCACCATATAGAGGACAGAGATACCACTTGAATGATCGGTATTATTGCTTGTTGTCTTCTTCATAATTTTATAAGAAGGGAAATGCCTATTGATGAAATGGAGGAGAGGTTAGATAGAAGAAGATTCCAAGAAGAAAGATTTAATGAGAGCGAGGACGTTATTTCAACAATTGAAACATCAAATGAATGGAGTGCTTGGAGAGATAATTTGGCAAATGACATGTTTAATGCGTGGAGAAGAAATAGATAGAAAATTGCTACATCAATTAAATGTACTCCATGAATTTTAATTTTCAATTTTGGTGCTCCATGAATTTATTATCCATCTAAATTTTGTACGACTTTTATATTTTATAGTTACTATTGTTATGTTAATTTTACTTTAAATATTAAGTTTAAAACTTAATATGAATCAGTACAATTTAGTATAATTATATTTTTTATATGAGATTATAATATAATAAATATATAAAATAATCATAAAAAATAAAATAATTACATAAAATATTAGTTGATAATTATAAATATAATTATATTTCAATACATGTATATAATCTAACCAAACATAGTAATATGTTAATATTTACATTACATTACTAATACAACCAAATATAGTAATGTAATTATAATTACATTATATTATAATATATTTTTTAATTCATTACATACTCTAATTACATTATAATGCAATCTCTTTTACCAAACATAGTCTAAGTGTTTCCTATGGTATTGATTCAAATATCCCCGAAGCCATAATTAATTTGAAAAACACACCAATTTCATTTTTTTGTTTAAAATACATTAATTGAAAATTTGTCCCCAAGAAACAAGATATCACGCAACCCACCCAAAGAAACATAAAAATGGGTATTTCTAAAAACACAAATTTGAAAAAGAGTATGGGCGAAACTTTAAAATTCGTGAATACATTTTTTTTATAAGTTAAAAAATGGGTATTTTGTAAATTTCTCTTAAAATTTTGTCCTGTCCAAACTCTATTTAAGTACACACAAATAAAAAGCGGACTGAATGCTGATTGGACCCAAACCGGTCTCATAAAGAATATTTAAATAAAAAATAATTTTAATGTCTAAATTAATATATTATATTATATAAAAATTATAAAAATATAACTTAAAAATAATTTAACATGTTAATAAATGTATATAATTTGTTATTTATTCTAAAATTTTATTTTTATATTTTTAAATGTTTTATATTATGTAATTAATGAAAAATTATAAAAATAATTTAAGATTAGATAGAGTCAAATTAAATCTACAGTTTATATACAAAGTTTAAATTTGCATGCCAAAAAACAGACTTTTAATTGGTTTCAGATCGAATAAACTAATATAATAAAATATGCGTGGAATCATTAAAAATTGTTGGACCAATTGGGTGGATACCCAATTGTAAGAGTGTGAAAAATTCAATTTTACGGTTAACTGCAAAATTGATTCTGAGCTTAACCAATTTCTGTAAATTGATTTTTTATACAATGTATTTTTAAGATAAAGGTTACAATTATCGTTTAGCCATTTAAAAATCGGCTATTACAGTTAATTGATCCATTAACATTTATTTTTTAATATATATATATATATATATTCTTCAAAACATTATTCTTTCCATCCCATCTTGATAGACATGTGAAAAATTATTTTTGTATTTAAATAAAAAATTAGAATTTGAAAAATGAAAAACTAGGTAGAGTATATTTTTATTTTGGAATTTGTTTGATATTAAATTTGTATTTTATTTTGTATTATTTTTTATTTATAGTATTTATTTTTAATATTTTAAACAGTTGAAATAAACTTTGCAATTTATATAATTTAATATATTTATATATTATTTTCTTTTAATAATTTAAAATTAAAATTAATAGACTGATTAACTGAAATTATTTAATTTGATAGAGTTGTGATACGCCCATAACTCTATAATGGATTGAGTTCCAATTCAGATTAAATTGAGTTATTTAATCTGAATAAAATTACCAAATCATATCTCAGAAAGAATCTGAATTAAACTAAAGTTAGGTCTCTAACTTTTAAAATCTCTATAAATAGAGGTGAGATCCTTATTATTTGGTAACGAGAAAACGTACACGCCGCAAGACTGCTCATTCCCACTCACAAATTTTCTGTCTTAATTTTCAGGAGCATTTAGATTGTGATCTAGCTGCTCTTACCCCGAGTGGGTAAAAGTCGGACCAGTGACCAAAAACAAACGGGATCTTGGTAGACGCTTCCGCAACGAGTTTCTGCGCTACAAGAAGTAGGTACCATTATTTAATGTTATCTCCGTATAAATTATATTTGTTATAATTTTCCTATATCCATCATTGGTATCAGAGCCATGGTTTTTGCGTCCTGGCATGTGGCTAAATAGATCTAAAATTTTATGTGTAAAATTATTAGATCTGTGATGCAATAACACAACAAAAATTTAATTTTTGTGTGAAAAATATATATGTGTGTATATTTCGGCTCGATTTCATGTATGTGTACACCGAAACCCGAGGGGACGAACATGAGTGTTCAAAACGGCTAACTAGAAGTCGGGATTTTTGATTTTTGACCTCACCATTGGATTCACAGACCCTGAAAACCCCCCACCGGCCGGAACCGAAGCGTCAGATTCGGCAGAGAAGGCGGCGCGTGGACTACACGCACCACAACTCGTTAGGCGCATGCGCATGGGCGGTCGCCCACACGCGCGTCACCACGTGTCAGCAGTATTGCGTCACTGCTGACACGTGGCCCAATGGCCGAGCGCCACGTGGATGGCAGAGGTCATGCCACGTGGCACATGCGGGGTAGGACACGTGGATGACTGTGGTCAAGCCACGTGTCATGATGACGTGTCAACCGAGTGACGCGTGGACCAACCAGAGGGTGACACGTGGGAGACTGTGGTCATGCCACGTGTCCCAATCATATGGTGCTACGTGGCCCAATCAGGGGCAGCCACGTGTTAGACCGAGGTCTGCCACGTGGCAATGCTGACGTGTCATGTGTGACATGTGGACCAATGAGACACCGCCACGTGGATGACACGTGTCATGCCACGTGGCGATGACATGTACCCTGTTGCCACGTGGGCGCCAGGTGGACCAGTAGGAATCGGACACGTGGCGCGCTGTGGTATTAACACGTGTCTGGTCGAGTTGGAGGCCGGGCGTGTGGCGCGTGAAGAGGCATGAGCGCGTCTATCTCCCTCTGGTCGGCACGTGCGGTGTCCTCTGACTACCATTTCAGCTCCGTTTTTTATCAAATAATTTTTTCAAATTATTTCTGATTTTTTTGTCATATTTTTGAAATTTTTTAATGACTAGAAAATATATTTTGTAATTTTTGATATTAAAATGTGTTTAATTTCAAAAATAAAATATTAAAAATTGTAGAAAAATTATTTTCTGCATTCGATTAATTTTTAAAATATGTTGAAAAATTTTTGAGGTTCTGTCCTTACTTGTTGATTGAAAAACATTTCAATCATGAGTATTTATGCATGAGTGTATAAAAATTTTCTGTATTATGTTACAGAAATATTGAACAAGGACAACCGGTTCTTCCTTAAGAAATGCATAGGTTACTTTGAGAATTGCAAGAGTGCAATCAATAAGCAAAATGAGAATGCGAAAGAAGATTTGAGCTGATGACATTAATGCAATAGTGCATCATAAAGTACATGTGTGAGAACAAATGCAAGAGTGCATTTGAACTGGTGATCCGAATATAAAAATAAAATTTTGGTTTGAGTTACCAAAAGGGAAGTGTTGAAAAGTAACACTAAAATTCTGTGATGGTATTGAGAAATGGACGGAGTGTGCATCGTCCATTACTTCATCAATGGACTTATGAGTCGCTTGATGAATTGATTAAATCGGTCAAATATATAATCCTAATAACTAAAAAGATTTTATGAAATCCGGACTTCAATAATAGTTGACATAAGTGTCAATTTAAGTTGCCGTTTATTTTTGTTAAATAGGATTTTTGTTTCCTATTAATATTTGACATGAGTGTCTTATTTTTGGGATTATTGGATTTTATTTATTGGTTAAATAAATGTGTTTATTTATTAATTATGATGGCATTTAATTTTATAATAAATGATTTTATTTTAATTGTTAATTGACTTGCGATATTTTATGAGTAAAATGATTGCATGCTTATTAAGTAAAGGCTTAATAAAGATCCACTCATAAGTTTGAGAACTTGATAATCCAATAATTCATATTTATTATGCATGAAATTTTAACCTATAAGGTTGGACATTAGAATTTAGAGGGTAATTGGATACTACAAGTAGCCTTTTCGAATTTGAGCCTAATAGAAAATTTTACTAGGTTATTATTTCAGGTGCATAATAAATTGCATGTGTTGGCTTATCTCCCGTAAATATGTGCAATATTGTTCCATTTGAGATCAGAGGATCTTAATGGATGCTGCTTCCAAGTTATAATTATGAAATCTGGAATACAAAGATCCAGTATGTGCTTGAAGAGTAAGAGGCTCTTAAATCCTCAAGTTCGATTATGGTTGAACCTGAGGATGACACTATAACCCAGCATAAGTAGGACCGAGATGCCTATGTTGCATCACAGCACTAAGCTATTTCGCAAGTATCAAAATACAATGGATCTGTGGATCGCTTTGCAGGAGAAATTCAGAGATGTGACTTTGAATAAGCTCCGATCATTGAAGATCAAATTTGATACATATCACAAAAAGTCTGATTATTCGATGCAAAAACATCTAAGAGAGATGAAAAAGGAAAAGTGAGCTTAGTGAACTTAGTCATAAGTGACTGATGAACAGTAGGTCCAAACTGTTATTCGTTCTTTACCCAAGAGTTGGTAGCATGTGAAGATGCAACTAACTCACATGGATAAGCATAAAGACATTTGAGGGTGTCGCTTGTCATTTGAAGTTTAAAAGGGACCGTCTGACAGTGATTAAGGTCAATATCATAGTGCATATGGCATAGTCCTGTTCTAATAGAATGAGTTCTCATTAGAACAAAATAAAAGAAGCTTCAACAATAGGGGTAAAGAAAAGGCTTGAGAGCATGAAAAGCAAAAGGAATAGAATTATGAAAGGTCCAAAGGCAAAAAGGAGATATACTTTTCAAGAGTGAAATGTTTCAATTGCCTATAAAAATGACATTATGCAAGAGATGCATTGTGCCTAAAAAGATACACTATTCTAACTCAAGAGTGAGTAGAATTTATGTATCTAGTTCTAAATTTCATCATTTGTGGGTGATAGATTTAGAACCAATGGACCATGTAACAAGGGATCGAGATACCTTTATTATGAAATTTAGATTCTGTTCTTACTTTATTGGAATTTGTTTTCAATTTATATTTTAAGGATGACAGTATATGCTTATGTTTGAATGATTTCTATTATGATTCTAGTTATATTCTGAATGATTTTATTGTTATGGATGTGGACCATAAGTATTTGAGTAAAACTATTTTTTCCTTTAATTTATTATTTTTCACATAGTTATGAGGATAATGTGAAATTATGGCATGCTAAATTAAACCATATTGGACAAGACCGAATGAGTCAGTTAGTCAAAATAGGTTTAATAAGTGATTTAAATAAGTTTGAATTGCCTACATGTGAGCATTGCCTAAAAGAAAAAATTAGTTAGAAAATCACTCGAAAAAGGAACTAAAGCCAAATTTTCATTGCAGTTAGTCCATTCTGACAAATGTGGTCAAATGAATGTGAGGGTAAGGCATGAGGCCTACTATTTCATCACATTTATATATGATAGTACTAGGTATGGTCATGTCTATTTAATTTCTCACAAGTCAGAAGCATTGTGTTGCTTCAAGACATATATGAGTTTAGTTGAGAATCAATTAAACAAAAGGATCAAAGCTTTAAGATCTGACAGAGGTTAGTGATATCTTACAGATAAATTTAAAGTTTCATGTGATGAAAAAGGATTGAACATCGGTTGTTCATTCTTAGAAATCCATAACAAAACGGTGTTGAGGAAAGGAGAAGTAAGACTCTCCTATATATGGTTAGATCTATGATGGCAGAGGCAAATTTGCCTATCTCCTATTGGGGAGATATTTTACTGACTGCCACATATGTTCTGAACTGTATGCCCTCTAAATTTGTCGTTATCATAACTTATGAGTTATGAACTGGTCGACAAGTTGACCTAAGCCATTTACAACTTTTGGGTTGTAATGCTTGCGTCCATGATACCTCAATTTGGTAAATTTGAGACCAAGAGGTGAAAAGAGTGTCTATGTGAGATATTTTTAAGTATCAAGAGGATACATTTTAGTGGGTAAGTAAGAAAATGACATAATGACAGAATTTGAATCACTAGATGTCATATTCTTAAGAGGATGAATTTTCAAAGTTGGGCGAAGTGAATTGGAATCTCACTTTTAATTAATCTTGGGAAGAGAATATCAGGATCACTCCATCCGAGTGGGAGGGATTCAAAGGAAGAAGGTTAAGACCCTTATCCTCTAAACGATCCGGATATTCGAGACCTGATTCGAGTGGGAGTATTTTTTACTCCAGTGGGAGGAAAGAATATAGTATTCCTGACTCCAGTGAGAGTATGGAATATAGTCCCAGTGGGAGAATTATGAATCACGATGAATATATGAGACATGTTTATCAAGATTCAGAACTGTAAAAATCTAAAAGGATAAATGTTTCATGCCAATGATTTAAAATCGAAGGCTTGAACGAAGCCCTTTTGGTTATCCAATAAGACAAGAAAAAGCATAAAAATATTCAAAAAGCTTTTTCATGCCCATCTACGAAAAAATGGATTAAAGTAATAGAAGAAAAAATGATATTTATGAGATCAAATTATGTTTGAGAACTATTTGATCTACTGGAAGGACACAAATTGAGAATAAATGTATTCTCAAAATAAAGCAAAACGCTGAAAGAGGTATCAAAAGATATAAGGCTCAGCTAATCGCTATGGGGTTCATACAATAGGAAGAGATTGACTATGAGTAGACTTTCTCATCTGTTGTAAAATTTACGTCCATAAGGTTCATTCTAGCCATAGTGGCAAGTTTGAACGTAGAGCTTCATCAAAAGGATGAAAAGACTGCTTTTCTCAATGGAGAAATGGATGGAACAACCTTTAGGTTTCATCGAAAAAAGCAGCGAACATAAAGTTTGCTGATTGATGAGTTCAATCTATAGTTTTAAACAGTCTTCAACATAATGGTACTTAAGATTTCATCATATAATCATGTCGAATGTGTTCAACATGATTGATGAAGATCATTGTATTTATAGTAAAAGCTCTGAAAATAAATTTATTATTTTGGCATTGTATGTAGATGACATACTTAAAGCTAAAAATGATAAATGGTACGTAAATGAAATCAAAGATTGGTTATTGTCCAACTTTGAGACAAACGATATGAGTCATGCATATTATATTCTTGAAGTTAAGATTTCAAGAGATCATTCGAGAAAATTGTTGTCTGTTTCTTGAGAGAAATATATCAACAAAGACCTTGAGTGATTTAATATGCAGAACTGCAAACTCATAGATTACCCTATTGCTAAGAATTAGTTTTTTAGCAAAGATATGTGTCCTAATAAGCCAGAAGAAATGAACGTATGAGGAACGTTCGATATGCCAATGTCGTGGGTAATCTGATGTATGCAGTGTTGTATACAAGACATGATATATGATATGCAGTGGGCATGGTAAACATATATTAATCTAACCTAGGCAAAGCACATTGGAAGCAATTAAAAAGGTACTTATATATCTTAAAAGTACTGCAGACTATTCTCTCTATTATTAAGAAAATGATCTGCATTGAGAGAATACATAAACATTGATTGAGCAGGAAATGTGGATGAGAGAAAATCCACCTCAGGTTTTATATTCTTGTTTGGCAAGAGTGCCATCTCGTGGAGTAACAAGAATTAAATCTGTGTACCCCTATCAATAGTGGAAGTTGAATTTGTCACTTCCTCAATTGCAGTACAGGAGATAATTTGGCTGAAATGGTTTGTGAGCCATTTAAGAGTAATTGTCTCAAAGGTATCAGTGACAGTCTAAAGTGACAGTCAGTCGTTGATGGCTTATAGTAGAGCTAAGCATATCGGCATTAAGTATCAATATAAGAGAAATACTGTTGCACGAGAGATATGAACTTGCAGTACGTTTTTACGCATGCAGATCCATTGAGTAAACCTATAACGAGAGATGTGTTTCGAGAAACACATTAGATCTCGAGTTTTGCGTAAAATTTAATTGGTACTGTTATATTTTATATTATCCCTTAACGTTATTATTTGCGAATAATAACTAAAGTTCATTGTTGGCAATACATGAGTGCGAATGTTTATGTGTAAACATTTACTGTTATTGATATGAGATTGAGCATGTCGGACAGAGAAGTAGCCCACTCACAAGAGTGTTTACCTTAGTTTTGTCAATGAGTTGGCAAAGACTAAGATGAGGCGATTTTTAAACATATGAGAATGCTCGAGAGCCTGTTCAAAATAAAAGTGCTGTCTTGCAGAAATTACAAGATAAGTCTTGTTAAGGTGCGAGATAAAGTCATACATAAAATTGTATGCTTTGGATTGAGATCCAAAATAAGGATTGTAAGAAATCTGATGGTTAGTTATATGTAACTACCGTATTCTGTCTAAAAAGCCAGAAGTAGTCCTTAAGTAAGCGGACTAAAGTTGGGTACTTCGGTGCATCGCAACCTTACGCTTCTGTATGGTGTTTGATATATACATTATTGAAATGTGAGACATGCGCTCCTTTAAGGGAAGGAAAGAACACCATAACACATGTTTTATACCGTGTGTGCTTATGTGACCACAGGGATGAAAATTTAATAATATTAATGATCTCAACTTTCTCTATTGTGAGACCCTATTTATATTTCGACCCTTAGAACCCTTAACTTATCCCTCAAGTATGATTCAATGTGGCTAGCTTAGTTAGTTTCCAAGAGGTCCGGGAAAAGTTTAGGCCTGACGGATCTAACTAGAAAAGCGAGTTGAATTATGATGGATGGCATACAGTAAGAGGAGAAGATAGCTTTTGGATCACTTTCATAATGTTTCGTGGTTCACCGGCATGCCTATTATAGTTTCTATGAGTAGAAACATAATAGTGAACACGAAAATTGTTTTATGAGATCATGAGTTAAAACAATGAATGTGAGAAGACAATCTAGGGTTAGGCATACGTGAAAAGGAAGATCTTGTTTTTCGAGACGCTATATATCCCTAACAAGTGTATAGCACTAGTGCTCTCGAGATATGCTGGTCACACAATCTATCTGCCAGTATAACTGAAGATTAAGACTGGAATGCGTTCCGTCATGTGCGAATGGGAGATGATAGAGTTGGGATACGCCCATGACTCTATAATGGATTGAGTTCCAATGCAGATTAAATTGAGTTATGTAATCTAAATAAAATTACCAAATTCTATCTCAGAAAAAATCTGAGTTAAACTAGAGTTGGCTTTCTAACTTTTAGGATCTCTATAAATAGAGGTGAGATCCTTATTATTTGGTAACGAGAAAACGTACACGCCGCAAGACTGCTCGTTCCCACTCACAAGTTTTCTGTCTTAATTTTTAGGGGCATTTAGATTGTGATCTAGCTGCTCTTACCCCGAGTGGGTAAAAGTCGGACCAGTGACCAAAAATAAACGGGATCTATGTAGACGCTTCCGCAACGAGTTTCTGCGCTACAAGAAGTAGGTACCATTATTTAATGTTATCTCCGTATAAATTATATTTGTTATAATTTTTCCCATATCCATCATAATTGATTAACAATTAATAATTAATAATTTTAAAAATTAAATGGTAACAGACTGATAACTAAAATTTGTCAATAGATATGTTTAGGAATGATAAAAAAAACTATTGAACTTGGTTAACCGAAAAATTAAATCGAAATTGATTCAAAAAATATGTTAACTGAACCGATTTTTATGGTTAACTTTAATATTTTACAAAAATCGATATTAATGGACTGATTTTTATTTTTTAGGTTATGAATCGGTTAACCGAACCGAAATCGATACATAAACACCCCTTATATTTTATTAAGAGTGCCTAGTCAAGTATGACTATCCTGAAACGGCTCTTCCTGGCCAACTGATGGACTGTCCTGTTAGACTAACAGCACAGATAAAGAAAATCTGTTCAACGTACAGAGGAGTTTTAGATAAAAGGATCCCCAGAATAATAATAAGAATATTTTAATGAAAGAGAATAGAGAAACTTAGAGACTCATAAAGAGGTTTTAGAGAAGAAATCTAGAGAAGAAGTATATTTTTAGTATATCCTTCTCCCTTCATTTTATTACATATATATAGCCTTTAAAGAGGCTTACACACCTAGAATACAAACTAATACATATGATTACTATCTAGGATAAGGAGGAATCTCCTTTTACAAAAGTTACTTTAGAAAAGTAAGATAAAGAGGAATCCTAAAAAGAAACTTTACAAAAACTACTTTACTTAAAGACGGAATATATTCTCATCTTTTATAAAGCTACTTTAATAAAGATACTTTATTTATTCTTAATAGGCTCATGTGATGGTGACATGTTCATATCTTCAGGATCTGTATCCTCATTTTGTGGTGTCCATTCGAGATCTTCGTTTGCAAGATTTTTTCCTTTATTTGGCCCTTGTTGCTCAGGTGTAGCCAAGTGCTGTTCAGGAGATTGCAAAAAGTTTTGTGCCATTGTATCTCTCAAAAATGCTTCATCATCAAAAAGATTGACATTAAGATCAAGATATGGATCCTGTGAATCTTGGAAAAGTGAATCCAGAAAATTTGGTCTGAGAGAGGATTCTGCTGTGTCATATGTAGGAGGATTCAGTGAAGCTGGTTCAATATTATTTAATTCACAGAGGGTGTTCTGAAGATTTTTCTTCCAAAGAGGATGTCGACAATCATCAAAGTCATCAAGAACTTCCCAACACCATGCTTGTGGCTGGGTCCAGATAGAGTTGCTAGCAGGATTCCAGATATAAGGCCTGTGGAAAAAATATACAACAGATAACTTTTTTGCCTTTTCAAGATCTTTCTGCCATATTTTCCATGATTGAATTTGGCGAAGAAATTCATGACGCCACCATGACAATGGTGCGTACCATTCTAAGAATTGCCAAATATAGGAACCTTGTCTGGATGGTTCTGTGAGGAGATCGAAAACATCAACAAGTGGGAAGATAACTGCATGAGTATGCAAGACAGACAAACACCATAAGAACCATAATTCTTCATCACAAAAGGGTGCATTGGGATAAATCTTGAACAGAATACTCCAAGGTTTTTCAAGATTGAAGTAATTCTTGGTGAGATTTTTCTTAAGACAGAAGAGATGAAGAAAATAAAATAAATGACGAAGTGCAAATGCTTTTATTTGAGTGGGAGACTTTAAAGAACAGGCTGGAGGATGAGATGCTTTTCTCAGAGCTGGCATATGCAAGGTAGGAATCTGAGATTTTCTGGGACTTGGATTGGGTCGAAATCTATCCATGGAGAAGAGTAATGGAAAGATTGGAGATTGCAATGGGATAGCAGGTTTATGAGCAAGTCGTGAAAGATAATCAGGAATAAGGTTCTTATCCCCTTTTATATGCACAACTTGAAAGTTGTATTTGCTAAACCATTCTGCCCATCTTAGAAGTTGGTGATGTGGCACTGACTTCCCTTTGAAGTTAAGCATCTTTGGGAAAGAGGAACAATCCATTACAACAGTAAAGTGGTGTCCAATCAAGTGAAACTCAAACCTTTTGATTCCATACTTCACAGCTAAGATTTCTTTAAAGGTTGAGTGATAGTGACATTCTGACTCTTTGAACTGACCACTTGCATATCCACAAATACTGTGGATTTTGTCTTTTTCTTCCAAAAGTACTGCTCCCCAACACTCATCACTTGCATCAGTCTGTAGTATCCTTTTGCCAGTGGAAAGAATCTGAAGAGGTGGCAAATTCTGAGTGACTGCTTTGATTTTTTGGACTGATCTGGAGTGGATATCTGACCAGGCAGGTGGGTTCTTTTTCAAAAGCTGTGTTAGTGGTTTGGACAGGTGGCTAAAGTGATGGATAAACTGTCGGATGTAATTAGCTATTGTAAGGAATTGTTGGACCTGCTTTTGAGAAAGCTGATGATCTGGAAAGTTGAGCAATTCTTTTGCGAGATGTGGCTGAGGTTGATAGGTTCCATTAGCAAAATGCATTCCAAGGAAATCAATTTCTTTCTGTGCAAGAATCATTTTTGATGGTGAAAGCATGATTCCATGTTCCTTTGTCAGAGAAATGAATTGGTGTAAATGGTTTTGGTGTGTAGGAACATCTGGAGAAAATATCAACACATCATCAATGTAAATCAGTGCAAAGGAAAGAATTGACTTATAAACCCTTATCATAGACTGTTGGAAAATAGAAGGTGCAGTTTTGAGACCGAAGGGCATAACAGTCCATTGATAATGCAAGTTTGGGATACAGAAAGCTGTTTTGGGTCTATCATCTGGAATTATTCCGAGTTGCCAAAAACCTGCTTTGAGGTCAAACTTGGAAAAGATTTGGGCATTATGGAGGTAAGGGAAAAGAGAGGAAATGTTTGGTAAAGGGTATTTATTATCCTTAAGAAAAGGATTGAGAGGTGTATAGTCAATAACAAGTCTCTTCTTGCCTCGGACTTGTTCAGAGTGTTTGTTGACATAAAAGGCCTGACAAGCCCAATCAGATTGGGTAGGCTCAATTAAGTTCTGGGTTAAAAGTTGAGAACATTCTTCCTGAGCTAGAGTAAAATCCTCAGGGGACATTCCTGGATGAGTAGCTCTTGTAGGATTTATGTCTTCAGACTTTTTGAAAGGAAGGGTAATGAAGAATTCTGGTCTAGTCCACAAAGGGTTTGGATTTTTGGAGAGAAAATCAGTATGAGATATAGCACAACAATGAGTTTCAAGCTCATTTTTGATCTGGGCAAAGGGTCCTGGGTCAAAGACAGGGAAAAGTGAATGGGTTGTAGTATAAGGCTGGAAGGATTTCTTATATTGAAGACCATTGGGTTTTATTCTAAGGCGAGGTAATTTGCAATAAGCATCAAAGCCAAAAACAAGATCTTTTCCTGGAAGGTCTGATCCAAAGGCATGGATCCAAACAAAACAATCAGGAAATAATTGAATTTTGATAGGGTTTCTGGTTCTGAGCTTTATTGTAAGAACACCTTGATTGGCTGCCTGAAAATGTTGGGTAAATGGAATCCAACAAGTGGAAGGAAGAATTTTTGGATTCAAAATGGTGTTATGGGCTCCAGTGTCTATGAAGGCTATTATGCTAATGGGATTAGCATATTTATCAGGAAATATTTTTGCAGGGACCAGTGGAGTAGGATGGGTGGATAATATGGATTTAGTTGGAGATGGAAATGGTTTAATGGTTGAAATTTCAGAAATACTATCATCTTCATCGGAGGAATCAGAATCTGAGAAATCAGAATCAGTATACTCAATTGCAAAAAGAGTATAGGGGTCTGGTTCGTCATTTTCAGAAAAGAGAGATTCAATATCATCATTTTGGATATTAATGGGAGAAGTTTGTTGAATCTGTTGAAGAAGTTGTTGAGATCTTTTCCTTTGAGGACATTTCTTTGCAAAGTGACCTTTTTGGCCACAAACAAAACATTTGTCACCTTTAGGTTTATGTCTCTTTCGTCTGAAAAACCGAACTTTCTTCCCTTGATAAGGAAGACGACGATGCTTGTAGAACTTCTTCTTTTGAAACTTGAATTTTTTATGCTTCTTGTAAGGAGAGCATGAACAATCTTTCTTAGGAAAACATTTGATCTCCAAATCAGGTCGTTTGCAAGCTGCTTTGATCTGTGGATCTTTTCCTTTTAAGAAAGTATTCTTAATCATCTTTTGAGAAGCACAAAGGCGTTCAAGAGCCATGAGAACTCTGTGATAAATTTGTCCCAATGAGAGAGAGTTGAGCTGAATACCTTGTTCCCGAAGATAGAACATTGTACTTTCAGAAAGTTGCTCTGGAATGGAAGACAAGAATCCTTGTTTCAGATTAGGATCATTTGCTCCATTAAGCATATAAAAGAGTTTAGACATCCTCTTATAATGCTTATTGAGATCCTTTGGAAGGAGAGAACAACATTTCATTTTGAAGAATTTGTCTCTGGAGGTATTCTCAAAATCTCGGACATCACCAATGAACTCAGCATGAATCTTTTGAAGTACATAAGTGATGGATTCAGATCTGACAAATTGAGTTTTTCTATATTCATCAAGGCGAGTGAACCAGTCTCTTAATCTGCTTGTGAATCTACATTGGAATTCATCAAGAATGGGCTCTAAAGTAGTGACTCCTTGTTGTCTTGTTCGTGCTTTAAGATCAAGCCAAGCAAAGAATTCTTGAAGACGATCACGCCATTGATCACTAGAGATATCTTCAAATTGAAACCACGGACCACCTATTGGTCTAGAATCAGCAGGAAGTGGATTAGCATTATCAGCCATTTCTTCTTCTGGTTCTTCTGCTTCATAATGAGTGGTGGTACTTTCTGCAGGTGGATCTGCCATGAATAAAGGAAAGTGCTTTGGATCTAGTTCATCATCAGAGGTAGAACTAGTAGAACTAGTATCACTTTCATCTGTGACATCAGAAGAATCATCAACAGTGGCAGATGAGATAGCAGGTAGAGTCTGCAAGGCTTTTTGTTTCAGTGTTTGGATTATAGGATTTGGATATGAGGGTTATTGAATCATATGAGATGCTGGTGGTGATTCAGAGATAACAATGCCTTTTTGTTTGAGATCTGGAGTGGGAGTTGTGGGTATAGTTGTTTCAGTAGAGGTAGAAGGTTTAAAGGTATGAGGTAATGGTTTGGGTTGTTTGGGTGGTTGGAGTTGTGGTTGAATTTGTCTGTCAAAATTCTGTCTCATGAACATCTCATGAGAATAACCTAATGCTTCAAGGTCTTCTTGTGAAGGTTCAGAATATGGAGGAATTTGTACAGAAGGTTGATGTGTAAAGGGCATGAAAGTTGAATGGTAAAAGGGTAAAGTAGGTATTGGAGAAGGTTGTGGTTTAGCTAGATCTCTTTTGATTGTTTCAATCTCTGATTTCAATCTGGTAGCTTCAAGAGCTTTTGCTTTGAAAGTAGCATCATATGTTCGTTGATTGATGGATGTCATCAATTGCTTATCCAATTCAGCAACTTGATTTTGCAATTTAGCAAGAAGCTGATATGTTGCAGCATTTTGACTTGTGATCTGAGAGTTAAGCGTATCTACACGAGTAGAAACATGATCAACCTTAGTTTCTATTCGTTGTAATACCTTATTTTGTGCAAGTGAGTTCTCAGATTGCCAATTAAGTACTGCTTCTGCTGGCGATACAGATCTAGGAGTTCCTTCAGTAGAAATACCAGGAGATTTCACAAATGGAGTTGTTCGAACCTTTGTGGTAGGGTGAACAGTCTCAGAAAGAGAAGGAAATTCTTCTGTGTATTGTCCAGTTGGATGATACATGTAAACAGAAGGAAGAGGGGTTTGCTGTATTTTGGGTTGCCATTTAAGGGAAGATGCTGAACATGATTTTGGTGAAGGTTTACATTTTTCTGGAGTAGGAGTTGGTTTTGCAGGAGGTTTATACCAAGATGGAGGAGTATAACTTACTGCATAATCATATTTACCAGAAGGTTGGCCAAGTGTACCAACTGTAGGATCATCATCTTCATCCAAATGATCCTGAAAACGTGCTTCAGAGGAAGTCTTCTTTTTTGCTTTTCGTCTCCTTCGTCGGAGATCTTCATCATCGAGCTCTGCTTCCATGTAATCTCGGTGGCAATCAGCACAATTACAGAAATCCCAATAACAATGACCATTTCTTTTGTAAGCATAGATTGGACGGCCATCATTATCAAAAGCTTCAATAGGGATTCCATCTTCTTGTGGGTAAGGCTGCATCATGAACTGTGTAGAGAAAACAGGAGCTGTTGTGGAATCAGCCGAATCTGCTTCAGGTGGAATGAAATGAGTTTCAATCATACCATCCGGTTTCTTAAGAAAGATAGGAGTAATAGACTGAACTGGCTGTTTCTGTTCATGAAGAATCTCATAGCTCGTAAGCCATGATTTTGGAAAGTATTCAAGCAATTCTTCTTTTGTCAATTGCTTTGGAATCTGAACACAGGTAGGAACCTGGTTAGAATCTGCAGAGATAAGTAGAGCATCATTGGATCCTGGGAGAGAAATGTCTATAGCATGATTTTTGACTCTATAGATCATTTGATAATGGAGTGTTGCTACTTCAGTTGTTTTCACCTGATCAGCACCAGTAATCTGAATCTGAACTTTCAGGTTATCAAGAATATGAGGATCATTCAACCTCATACAGAAGTTTGGATAAAAGGTGAACATAATTGTTCCAGCATTCAAGGAGGTTTGTACAGTACCAATGACAGCTTGTGAATAGGTGAGATACCTAGTATCAAGAAGAGCAATTCTTGCAAAGACAGGAAGTCCTTTGCGTCCATGATATGTAACAGCAATTCGAACAGCACCAAAATGGAGATGAGACAATCCTTGATTAGTCCAGTATGGGATGGACTCAGAAGGAATATCAAGGGGTATAAACTGTTCTTGTCCAGTGGCTTTAATAGGATGCTGTCTGAAAGAAGAGGACTGAATATACTCTTTGACATGAGATTTAGGTTGACGGATAAGTGTCTTGATGTTGGATAAAACATTGGATCTGGGTGTTTTAGTAAAAGCATCATAAGGATTAAGGAAAGGCAAATGAGAGTCTTGGATCTTTTGGGATTCATCTAGGAAATTAAGCTCATAAAGATAATCAAAGTTTTTTACAGTGGAAGGGGAAAGAGAAAAAGATGATCTTGAAGAAGAGGAAGAAGATAAAGATAAACTGTTGAAAGAAGCCATAACGCTTAACTCTTAGATCACAAGTCAAAATGCTGCAACATATCAGCTTCTTGCTAAATTGCAAAATCAAGTTGCTGAATTGGATAAGCAATTGATGACATCCATCAATCAACGAACATATGATGCTACTTTCAAAGCAAAAGCTCTTGAAGCTACCAGATTGAAATCAGAGATTGAAACAATCAAAAGAGATCTAGCTAAACCACAACCTTCTCCAATACCTACTTTACCCTTTTACCACAATCAATAGAGTGCCTAGTCAAGTATGACTATCCTGAAACGGCTCTTCCTGGCCAACTGATGGACTGTCCTGTTAGACTAACAGCACAGATAAAGAAAATCTGTTCAACGTACAGAGGAGTTTTAGATAAAAGGATCCCCAGAATAATAATAAGAATATTTTAATGAAAGAGAATAGAGAAACTTAGAGACTCATAAAGAGGTTTTAGAGAAGAAATCTAGAGAAGAAGTATATTTTTAGTATATCCTTCTCCCTTCATTTTATTACATATATATAGCCTTTAAAGAGGCTTACACACCTAGAATACAAACTAATACATATGATTACTATCTAGGATAAGGAGGAATCTCCTTTTACAAAAGTTACTTTAGAAAAGTAAGATAAAGAGGAATCCTAAAAAGAAACTTTACAAAAGCTACTTTACTTAAAGACGGAATATATTCTCATCTTTTATATAGCTACTTTAATAAAGATACTTTATTTATTCTTAATAGGCTCAAGTGATGGTGACATGTTCATATCTTCAGGATCTGTATCCTCATTTTGTGGTGTCCATTCGAGATCTTCGTTTGCAAGATTTTTTCCTTTATTTGGCCCTTGTTGCTCAGGTGTAGCCAAGTGCTGTTCAGGAGATTGCAAAAAGTTTTGTGCCATTGTATCTCTCAAAAATGCTTCATCATCAAAAAGATTGACATTAAGATCAAGATATGGATCCTGTGAATCTTGGAAAAGTGAATCCAGAAAATTTGGTCTGAGAGAGGATTCTGCTGTGTCATATGTAGGAGGATTCAGTGAAGCTGGTTCAATATTATTTAATTCACAGAGGGTGTTCTGAAGATTTTTCTTCCAAAGAGGATGTCGACAATCATCAAAGTCATCAAGAACTTCCCAACACCATGCTTGTGGCTGGGTCCAGATAGAGTTGCTAGCAGGATTCCAGATATAAGGCCTGTGGAAAAAATATACAACAGATAACTTTTTTGCCTTTTCAAGATCTTTCTGCCATATTTTCCATGATTGAATTTGGCGAAGAAATTCATGACGCCACCATGACAATGGTGCGTACCATTCTAAGAATTGCCAAATATAGGAACCTTGTCTGGATGGTTCTGTGAGGAGATCGAAAACATCAACAAGTGGGAAGATAACTGCATGAGTATGCAAGACAGACAAACACCATAAGAACCATAGTTCTTCATAACAAAAGGGTGCATTGGGATAAATCTTGAACAGAATACTCCAAGGTTTTTCAAGATTGAAGTAATTCTTGGTGAGATTTTTCTTAAGACAGAAGAGATGAAGAAAATAAAATAAATGACGAAGTGCAAATGCTTTTATTTGAGTGGGAGACTTTAAAGAACAGGCTGGAGGATGAGATGCTTTTCTCAGAGCTGGCATATGCAAGGTAGGAATCTGAGATTTTCTGGGACTTGGATTGGGTCGAAATCTATCCATGGAGAAGAGTAATGGAAAGATTGGAGATTGCAATGGGATAGCAGGTTTATGAGCAAGTCGTGAAAGATAATCAGGAATAAGGTTCTTATCCCCTTTTATATGCACAACTTGAAAGTTGTATTTGCTAAACCATTCTGCCCATCTTAGAAGTTGGTGATGTGGCACTGACTTCCCTTTGAAGTTAAGCATCTTTGGGAAAGAGGAACAATCCATTACAACAGTAAAGTGGTGTCCAATCAAGTGAAACTCAAACCTTTTGATTCCATACTTCACAGCTAAGATTTCTTTAAAGGTTGAGTGATAGTGACATTCTGACTCTTTGAACTGACCACTTGCATATCCACAAATACTGTGGATTTTGTCTTTTTCTTCCAAAAGTACTGCTCCCCAACACTCATCACTTGCATCAGTCTGTAGTATCCTTTTGCCAGTGGAAAGAATCTGAAGAGGTGGCAAATTCTGAGTGACTGCTTTGATTTTTTGGACTGATCTGGAGTGGATATCTGACCAGGCAGGTGGGTTCTTTTTCAAAAGCTGTGTTAGTGGTTTGGACAGGTGGCTAAAGTGATGGATAAACTGTCGGATGTAATTAGCTATTGTAAGGAATTGTTGGACCTGCTTTTGAGAAAGCTGATGATCTGGAAAGTTGAGCAATTCTTTTGCGAGATGTGGCTGAGGTTGATAGGTTCCATTAGCAAAATGCATTCCAAGGAAATCAATTTCTTTCTGTGCAAGAATCATTTTTGATGGTGAAAGCATGATTCCATGTTCCTTTGTCAGAGAAATGAATTGGTGTAAATGGTTTTGGTGTGTAGGAACATCTGGAGAAAATATCAACACATCATCAATGTAAATCAGTGCAAAGGAAAGAATTGACTTATAAACCCTTATCATAGACTGTTGGAAAATAGAAGGTGCAGTTTTGAGACCGAAGGGCATAACAGTCCATTGATAATGCAAGTTTGGGATACAGAAAGCTGTTTTGGGTCTATCATCTGGAATTATTCCGAGTTGCCAAAAACCTGCTTTGAGGTCAAACTTGGAAAAGATTTGGGCATTATGGAGGTAAGGGAAAAGAGAGGAAATGTTTGGTAAAGGGTATTTATTATCCTTAAGAAAAGGATTGAGAGGTGTATAGTCAATAACAAGTCTCTTCTTGCCTCGGACTTGTTCAGAGTGTTTGTTGACATAAAAGGCCTGACAAGCCCAATCAGATTGGGTAGGCTCAATTAAGTTCTGGGTTAAAAGTTGAGAACATTCTTCCTGAGCTAGAGTAAAATCCTCAGGGGACATTCCTGGATGAGTAGCTCTTGTAGGATTTATGTCTTCAGACTTTTTGAAAGGAAGGGTAATGAAGAATTCTGGTCTAGTCCACAAAGGGTTTGGATTTTTGGAGAGAAAATCAGTATGAGATATAGCACAACAATGAGTTTCAAGCTCATTTTTGATCTGGGCAAAGGGTCCTGGGTCAAAGACAGGGAAAAGTGAATGGGTTGTAGTATAAGGCTGGAAGGATTTCTTATATTGAGGACCATTGGGTTTTATTCTAAGGCGAGGTAATTTGCAATAAGCATCAAAGCCAAAAACAAGATCTTTTCCTGGAAGGTCTGATCCAAAGGCATGGATCCAAACAAAACAATCAGGAAATAATTGAATTTTGATAGGGTTTCTGGTTCTGAGCTTTATTGTAAGAACACCTTGATTGGCTGCCTGAAAATGTTGGGTAAATGGAATCCAACAAGTGGAAGGAAGAATTTTTGGATTCAAAATGGTGTTATGGGCTCCAGTGTCTATGAAGGCTATTATGCTAATGGGATTAGCATATTTATCAGGAAATATTTTTGCAGGGACCAGTGGAATAGGATGGGTGGATAATATGGATTTGGTTGGAGATGGAAATGGTTTAATGGTTGAAATTTCAGAAATACTATCATCTTCATCGGAGGAATCAGAATCTGAGAAATCAGAATCAGTATACTCAATTGCAAAAAGAGTATAGGGGTCTAGTTCGTCATTTTCAGAAAAGAGAGATTCAATATCATCATTTTGGATATTAATGGGAGAAGTTTGTTGAATCTGTTGAAGAAGTTGTTGAGATCTTTTCCTTTGAGGACATTTCTTTGCAAAGTGACCTTTTTGGCCACAAACAAAACATTTGTCACCTTTAGGTTTATGTCTCTTTCGTCTGAAAAACCGAACTTTCTTCCCTTGATAAGGAAGACGACGATGCTTGTAGAACTTCTTCTTTTGAAACTTGAATTTTTTATGCTTCTTGTAAGGAGAGCATGAACAATCTTTCTTAGGAAAACATTTGATCTCCAAATCAGGTCGTTTGCAAGCTGCTTTGATATGTGGATCTTTTCCTTTTAAGAAAGTATTCTTAATCATCTTTTGAGAAGCACAAAGGCGTTCAAGAGCCATGAGAACTCTTTGATAAATTTGTCCCAATGAGAGAGAGTTGAGCTGAATACCTTGTTCCCGAAGATAGAACATTGTACTTTCAGAAAGTTGCTCTGGAATGGAAGACAAGAATCCTTGTTTCAAATTAGGATCATTTGCTCCATTAAGCATATAAAAGAGTTTAGACATCCTCTTATAATGCTTATTGAGATCCTTTGGAAGGAGAGAACAACATTTCATTTTGAAAAATTTATCTCTGGAGGTATTCTCAAAATCTCGGACATCACCAATGAACTCAGCATGAATCTTTTGAAGTACATAAGTGATGGATTCAGATCTGACAAATTGAGTTTTTCTATATTCATCAAGGCGAGTGAACCAGTCTCTTAATCTGCCTGTGAATCTACATTGGAATTCGTCAAGAATGGGCTCTAAAGTAGTGACTCCTTGTGGTCTTGTTCGTGCTTTAAGATCAAGCCAAGCAAAGAATTCTTGAAGACGATCACGCCATTGATCACTAGAGATATCTTCAAATTGAAACCACAGACCACCTATTGGTCTAGAATCAGCAGGAAGTGGATTAGCATTATCAGCTATTTCTTCTTCTGGTTCTTCTGCTTCATAATGAGTGGTGGTACTTTCTGCAGGTGGATCTGCCATGAATAAAGGAAAGTGCTTTGGATCTAGTTCATCATCAGAGGTAGAACTAGTAGAACTAGTATCACTTTCATCTGTGACATCAGAAGAATCATCAACAGTGGCAGATGAGATAGCAGGTAGAGTCTGCAAGGCTTTCTGTTTCAGTGTTTGGATTATAGGATTTGGATATGAGGGTTGTTGAATCATATGAGATGCTGGTGGTGATTCAGAGATAACAATGCCTTTTTGTTTGAGATCTGGAGTGGGAGTTGTGGGTATAGTTGTTTCAGTAGAGGTAGAAGGTTTAAAGGTATGAGGTAATGGTTTGGGTTGTTTGGGTGGTTGGAGTTGTGGTTGAATTTGTCTGGCAAAATTCTGTCTCATGAACATCTCATGAGAATAACCTAATGCTTCAAGGTCTTCTTGTGAAGGTTCGGAATATGGAGGAATTTGTACAGAAGGTTGATGTGTAAAGGGCATGAAAGTTGAATGGTAAAAGGGTAAAGTAGGTATTGGAGAAGGTTGTGGTTTAGCTAGATCTCTTTTGATTGTTTCAATCTCTGATTTCAATCTGGTAGCTTCAAGAGCTTTTGCTTTGAAAGTAGCATCATATGTTCGTTGAATGATGGATGTCATCAATTGCTTATCCAATTCAGCAACTTGATTTTGCAATTTAGCAAGAAGCTGATATATTGCAGCATTTTGACTTGTGATTTGAGAGTTAAGCGTATCTACACGAGTAGAAACATGATCAACCTTAGTTTCTATTCGTTGTAATACCTTATTTTGTGCAAGTGAGTTCTCAGATTGCCAATTAAGTACTGCTTCTGCTGGCGATACAGATCTAGGAGTTCCTTCAGTAGAAATACCAGGAGATTTCACAAATGGAGTTGTTCGAACTTTTGTGGTAGGGTGAACAGTCTCAGAAAGAGAAGGAAATTCTTCTGTGTATTGTCCAGTGGGATGATACATGTAAACAGAAGGAAGAGGGGTTTGCTGTATTTTGGGTTGCCATTTAAGGGAAGATGCTGAACATGATTTTGGTGAAGGCTTGTGAGGCTTAGGTGAAGGTTTACATTTTTCTGGAGTAGGAGTTGGTTTTGCAGGAGGTTTATACCAAGATGGAGGAGTATAACTTACTGCATAATCATATTTACCAGAAGGTTGGCCAAGTGTACCAACTGTAGGATCATCATCTTCATCCAAATGATCCTGAAAACGTGCTTCAGAGGAAGTCTTCTTTTTTGCTTTTCGTCTCCTTCGTCGGAGATCTTCATCATCGAGCTCTGCTTCCATGTAATCTCGGTGGCAATCAGCACAATTACAGAAATCCCAATAACAATGACCATTTCTTTTGTAAGCATAGATTGGACGGCCATCATTATCAAAAGCTTCAATAGGGATTCCATCTTCTTGTGGGTAAGGCTGCATCATGAACTGTGTAGAGAAAACAGGAGCTGTTGTGGAATCAGCTGAATCTGCTTCAGGTGGAATGAAATGAGTTTCAATCATACCATCCGGTTTCTTAAGAAAGATAGGAGTAGTAGACTGAACTGGTTGTTTCTGTTCATGGAGGATCTCATAGCTCGTAAGCCATGATTTTGGAAAGTATTCAAGCAATTCTTCTTTTGTCAATTGCTTTGGAATCTGAACACAGGTAGGAACCTGGTTAGAATCTGCAGAGATAAGTAGAGCATCATTGAATCCTGGGAGAGAAATGTCTATAGCATGATTTTGGACTCTATAGATCATTTGATAATGGAGTGTTGCTACTTCAGTTGTTTTCACCTGATCAGCACCAGTAATCTGAATCTGAACTTTCAGGTTATCAAGAATATGAGGATCATTCAACCTCATACAGAAGTTTGGATAAAAGGTGAACATAACTGTTCCAGCATTCAAGAAGGTCTGTACAGTACCAATGACAGCTTGTGAATAGGTGAGATACCTAGTATCAAGAAGAGCAATTCTTGCAAAGACAGGAAGTCCTTTGCGTCCATGATATGTAACAGCAATTCGAACAGCACCAAAATGGAGATGAGACAATCCTTGATTAGTCCAGTATGGGATGGACTCAGAAGGAATATCAAGGGGTATAAACTGTTCTTGTCCAGTGGCTTTAATAGGATGCTGTCTGAAAGAAGAGGACTGAATATACTCTTTGACATGAGATTTAGGTTGACGGATAAGTGTCTTGATGTTGGATAAAATATTGGATCTGGGTGTTTTAGTAAAAGCATCATAAGGATTAAGGAAAGGCAAATGAGAGTCTTGGATCTTTTGGGATTCATCTAGGAAATTAAGCTCATAAAGATAATCAAAGTTTTTTACGGGGAAAGAGAAAAAGATGATCTTGAAGAAGAGGAAGAAGATAAAGATAAACTGTTGAAAGAAGCCATAAGTATAGAAATTCTCTTTCATCAAAATATACCTTAGAATCAAAGTTTTTAAAGTCATTTTAGTTAATTTATTAATTGTTCAATATGTACATATTTAGTATTTCTTATTATTTTCTGATATATCAATTTTTCATTAATTAAAATCAAAATATATTCGAAAAATTATATAAAATTAATATATTAACTAAATTTTTTTTTAATATATGTGAAAATAATATTTTTGAATATTTTTAATTTATTTTTATTGTTTGAACATCATATTTAATTATTATGTTGAATTATATTTATTTTCTAATTTTAAATTTTAAGTTTTTTAAATAATTTAATTTTTTTATGAATATATTTTATAATTATAATGCTTAATCGAAAAATATTAGTTAACCGATACAAAAATTTGAAATCGATAAATTGATTAATCGATAATAATTAACTGCTTAAACTGAATTTTTAAAAAATGGATATTAACCGGTCCTTTTTTATCTCTAGATATGTTCATACAAATAAGATCTGGGATCGGATTTTTTTTGTTTATTTTTTAATAACTTTTGGCTCCAATTTTTGCCACCAAAATCCATTTAAATTGTAAGCATCTCCTATATAAACATCCTATCGTTTGTTTTTTAGTGGGAAAAAACAAAAGAACTTCAAAAGTTGAGAGAGAAAATGTCGGGCAGAGGAAAGCGAAAAGACGAAAACGAGGGCGCCTCTGATGATAACTCTGAAGGTCACGCGCCGCCTAAGAAAGCCTCAAAGACCGAGTCCTCCGATGACGCTGACAGCATCGTCGTTTGTGAGGTATTCCATGTTCATCTATCTATTTAGGCCTGTCCATTGGGAGTTATTCTAGGGTTATACTGTTGCGTCCTAAATTTTGTTTCCAGATATCGAAGAATAGGAGAGTGACTGTAAGGAACTGGCAAGGAAAGGTATGGGTTGATATTCGTGAATTCTATCTCAAAGATGGCAAGCAACTTCCCGGCAAGAAAGGTACGGCTCTCTTTCTTTTCAGATTAGGGTTTAAGCTCTTGCTGCTCTTTTGAGTCAATTGATGATGTTTGGTTCATTAGGGTTTTATATGTGAAGACGCTCTAGCTCTTTCCTTGAAGTTAGTGGCAAATTTTCTTTCTAACATTTCAACTGAACAATGCTTTGCATAATTTAGCCTATTAATCAATTAAATGTGTGAAATTTAATTTGACGGATCAACTTTTTTTTGTTCTTTTATTTATGACATACAATCTATTCTCAAATTTAATAGCAACCAAGTACCATTGCTTGTATGTTTTGGGGAGCAAAGGAAAAATGATTCTTCATATTTATCTTCAATAAAATCTAAGTAAACCAAGGATGATTCAACAATCAAGGTGAAAGCTTTTGTCTCTGTTTCCTATCTTTTCTTTAGAGATGAAGAGCTCATAGGGTACTGAGAGGAGTTTTTGAGGGTTGTATTTGAGAGGAACATGATGAGATTAATGGGATGGGAGAGATATAATTGGATGGAGGACTTTTTGTAAAGCATGGTGTAGAGCATTTTGAACTACTGAAACAGGGAGAACATAGTTCATCTGGAAAGCATTGGTTGGCAATTGATGTTTATAAGAAGTGAAACATTTCTTATTATTTTTTTTAGGACACCGAAAAGTAGGCTTCCTTTCCATTATAATTGAAAAAGACTAAATATTTGCTTAAGAATGTAGGAAGCAATCCAACGTTGTGGCCATTTATATATTGACACCATGACCGGCTACTCTATTTTTTTTCCCTTTTTCACTGAAGAGATCCTTTTGAAGCCATTGTAGTTGCTAACCTCTCCCAACATTGTTTATGCTTATAATATGTTTCGGATAATTTAAAATCTTAATTTTTTTGTTAGATTGTCCATATCTGCTTGTTGATGATAGTTCCTAGGTTGAATAATCTACTCTGAAGGTCTTACGTTAGGAAATAAGGCATAATGTTCAGTGTTTATTGGGCACTTTTCTTTAGTCAGAAGCCTGAACAGTCCTTTTATTTTTGCTAACGAGAGCCTTGCAGCTTTGTACTTCAAAAGAGAAAGAGTGAGAGAAAAGGGATCATTTTTCTTTTATTTTCATCACTTTATGTTGTACCTTCAACATTCCTAACGTGCATACACGTTTCAAATTTGATGCAGGTATATCGCTAAGTGTGGATCAGGTACATACCTTTCGCAAACTTATCTCGTTATTGAATGGTTCTAGGGGCAAATTACTCATGCTGAATTGGTTTTCTTGTGTAGTGGAATATACTTCGGGATCATGTGAAAGAAATTGATAGTGCTCTTGCTGAATCTTAGGAGCATCCGTGGATGAGTTAGATTATAGTTTCAGAAATTTAGGTTCTTTTTGTATGGTGGGGTGAAAGGCTGATAATTGCATTTTGTGTAGCTAATTAGCGGGTCTGGTTTGCCTTAGTCAAATTATTGGCCTAGTTGTGTTTGTAACTACTAATTAGTGCTTTTGCCTTGCGGTTAAAGCTTGGAGGGTTTTGTTGATAGACTTGAAAGCCCATTTCAGAAATTATTTTTGGTAAATTGAAATCTTAAATGAGGTACACAATAGGTAGACGGTATCTCCCCTACCCCCGTTGGGCTCTCTTCAGGGGTGTGCATAATTGAAAGAACTGAAAATTGAACTTCTCATTTATGACCGAAAGTTGAACTTCTCATTTAGGAACTGAAGTGAACTGAACTTTTAAGAGAATCAAATTGAACGAATTGAATTATATTCAGTTGGTTTAGTTTGGTTTAATCAGTTTTTCATTATATATATATATATATATATATATATATATAATGATTTTGCAATTTCTGAATTGAACAGGACTGTGTTAACTTCTAATATTTAAATCAAAAGGTAGACTTGAAAGCCCATTTCTCTATTGAGCGGCGCCGCTTTTAGAACTAGTTAACATTCTTTCGGTGGCCCAAGTTCTACTAGGATTACATTGCTAATGCAATGCAAGAATACTTCAAATTTGCCATGTTTTTTTAAAAAAAATTTTCGTCCATAGGTAAAAAAAATGTTGAGTTATTTTATACGTTGGGAGCCTAATTGAAATTTAAGTAATAGATTGAAAAATATTTGTAATTTTTTCTATGCTTAATTAGACATAGAGGTATTCAATAAATTGGTTAATCCATCTATAAGTAAAATTTTAAGTTTGTTCTACTAAAATTAATTTTATAAGAATGTTAATATAAACCAGTCCATGGGGATTGGATAACTGCCAACTGATTATCCATTGAAATTAATTAGGTTAACCATTAATAAAAATAAAAAATTAATTTTTAAAATGTATTTTAAATTAACAAAAATCTTACACAAACAAAATATAATTCTCCAAACCTAATTTTAACATAATTCTCAAAAATATTCCATTCTTTCTAGATTCTTCAATCACAAAAATAAGCATCTTTTTAGTCATTATTAATGTTGAAAAAGGGATCTTCAATTCTAAAATTATTCAGAAATAATAACTATCATTCAATCATTACATATATATGACTTTAAATTTGAATTAATATCCAAATATATGAAATTCAATTGAATATAAGTTATGTAACATACATTATACATAGTAACGGAAATAATAATAATAATAAATAAACCGACTAAGCAATAAATTAAGTTAAAAAAATTTTGAACTTGGAGTAATTAAATTAAAATTATTTCTTGAAAAATTCATAGTTTGATTAGTAGACATTGCGATATGCAGTTATATACGAAACTAAAATTGTAAATGAATATATAATAAAAATATAAATTTAGAAACTAAAAGTGTAAATGAATATATAATAAAAAAATAAAAATATATAAATATATACCAGATTAACCAACTAATTAAAATCTAACCCTTAATCAAAGTTCAAAAAATTAAAATGTTATGAAATATCCTATTTGTATGACTAATTGATTATTTCCTTCTTTACTAGATTTGTATCAAATTTGGTTATTTCCTTTTTTACTTTATTTCCTAAATTCATTTGTTTTTTGTATAGACTAATTCTTTGTGTCTAAATATTTTCAAAGATTATTGTTTCAATGCTAGAAAAATTACGAATACAAGGGAATGCATATTCTCATTCTTCTATTTCTAATTGATTTTATATTTTTATTTATAACACGTTATCAACACGATAGTTTTTATTGATTATTGGAAGTCGGTGGTTTACGACAACTTGACTTGAAAGAATCAAGAATTCTAATTTACAAGACTAAACATGTATTTACAATGTCAAACCTTTCCAAGCTTGTTGATATTTCTGGAAGAAATTATCTGTCATGAATACTTGATGCTGAAATTCATTTGAATGCTATGAATTTTGAAGATTCAATAAAAGAAGGAAATACTGCATCCCTGCAGGATTGTGCTAAGGTATTGATTTTCTTTCGACACAATTTACATGAGGAATTGAAATCTGAATATCTCACTGTTAAAGACCCATTAGTCCTTTGAAATAATTTAAGGAGTGATATGAATACCAAAAAACGGTGATTTTTCCTAAAATTCGATATGAATGGATACACTTACGTTTGCAAGATTATAAAACTGTAAGTGAATACAAATCAACTTTATTTAATATTAACTCTCAATTAAAATTATGTGGAGAGAATATTACTGATGAATATATGTTAGAAAAAATATATTCAACTTTCATTCCTCTAATGTGATCCTGCAGCAGCAATATTGAAAGCGTAAATTCAAAAAATATTCTGAGCTAATCTCTTGTTTGTTAGTGGCTGAACAAAATAATGAGCTTTTGATGAAAAACTACCAATCTCACCCAACTGGTTCATCCCTATTACCTGAAGTTAATGCAGTATTTTTTCAACGCCGTGGAAGAGGTCGGGGTAGAAGGGGTCGTGGTCGTGGAAAAAGAAATGGTTTCAATTTTTCTCCAAATACTGAAAACAAAGGTACTAACAAAAATAGATCAAAAGTGAGGAAAACACTGAAAAGAAAATGGAAAATAATGACAATATTTGCTTTAGATGTGGAACTAAAGGTCATTGGTCTCGTATATGTCGCACTCCCAAACATCTAGTTGATCTTTACAAGGCATCATTAAAGGGAAAAGAAAAAAATGCTGAAGTGAATTTCTCAAAACCTGTTGATCCTGTTAATGATACTGAATTTCCTTTAGATGTTGATTTTGATGTTTCTTATTTTTTTAAGGATGATAGTGGCAAAATTGATCATTTGATTGGTGATAGAAATGTCAACTATTAAAATAATTTTATTCTAGTTATGTATTTTTGCAATTTAAATAAAGATTACTTTTTAACTTTTAAAGTTTCCTTATTTGTTACTAAATAATGTTTTTTGTTATTAGATACTTCGATATAAACTTATTATTTATGGAGGACGACATATGTTTAGTGAACAGTGGCATAACTCACTATTTTTTGTAACAAAAAGTATTTCTTACAATTAACATTAGCTAAAATTAATGTTAATACAATATTTGGTTCAACAAATGTAATTGAAAGCTCTGAAAGAGTCCATTTTATGTTCCCAAATGGAATACCACTATACATTGATGATGTTTTATATTCTAGTAGATCCCGAATAAATCTACTAAGTTTTAAAGACATATTTTGCAATAGTTATCATATTGAAACCACAAATGAGAGAACTGTTGAATAACTATATATAACTTTCATAAAATTGAACCAGAAGTTTATATTAGAGAAGTTTCCAAATCTCTCAATTGGATTGTATTTTATTAAAATAAAGATGGTTAAATCTATTTATATGCACCAGAAGTAGGAATACTCATGGGGTGGGGATTCCCCGGACATGACGGGGACCCGACCCGTTCGGGGCGGGGAATACGGGGATGGGAGGAAAAAATTTCCCGTTTATGGGGACAGGGAGTGAGGTCCCTGCCGGCACGGGGATGGGGGGAGTTTTCCCCCTGTAATCCAATAGAGGGCGTGGACGGGGAATCCCTGCCCCTATGCGGGGCAGTAGGTGGGGAGCCAGTCCCCGCCCCCGCCCCGTCCCGTGATCATCTCTAGCCAGAAGCTCAAATCCTATTAAATTTATACTTTGGCATGATCATCTTGGTTATCCAGGTTCAACCGTGATGCGACGTATTATCAAAAATACAAATAGGCATGGATTAAACAATCAGAAAATTTTTTTATCTAATGATTTTTCTTGTAGTTTTTGTGCACAAGGTAAATTGATTGTAAGACCTTCACCACCCAAATTGCATTTGGAATCCCCTATTTTTCTTCAAAGGATACATGGAGATATATGTGGCTCGATTCATTCATCTTGTGGACTATTTCGATATTTCATGGTTCTGATTGATGCTTCAATTCGATGGTCACATGTATGTTTACTTTCTTCTCGCAATATTGCTTTTGCTAAATTTCTTGCTCAACTTATAAAGTTAAGATCTAGTTTTTTCGATCATCCTATTAAGACAGTTCGTTTAGATAATGCATATGAGTTTTCTTCAAAAGCATTTTGTGATTTTTGTATGTCAATTGGAATTTGTGTCGAGCATTCTGTTGCACATGTTCATACTCAAAATGGTTTAGCTGAATCTTTTATTAAGCGATTACAATTAATTGCTAGACTTATGCTTGTGAAGTCACAACTTCCTGCATTTGCTTGAAGACATGCAATTGATTCTTTATCTTGTGATGCTTGTGAGTATGCTAAACATACTAAAAACACTTATCCTTTGAGTGATAATAAAACTATTGTTCCTTTTATGCTTATTTATTTTGATGTTTGGGGGCCCACACAGATTGCGTCTTTGTCTGGAAATCAATGGTTTGTTACTTTTATTAATTGTTGTACTAGAATGACTTGGGTGTATTTAATTAAAGCAAAAAGTGATGTTCTCCTGCTTTCAATCTTTTCATAAAATGGTTCACACCCAGTTTGATGCTAAGATAAAAACTTTAAGAACTGATAATGGTATAGAATACATGGATAGTAGGTTTGGTACATATTTGGTGTCTCATTGGATTGTTCAAACTAGTTGTCCTTATACTAGTGCTCAAAATGGGGTAGCTAAAAGGAAAAATAGGCATTTGTTGGAAGTTGTTAGATCCCTAATGTTTATCATTCCAAAGTTATACTGGGGGGATGCTATCCTAGTGGCAGCCTATGTTATTAATAGAATGCCCCTTAAAACTCTCAACTTCAAGACCCCTTTAGAAGTCTTAACCGGGAAGAATGGCTATACTGTTTCACCAAAGGTTTTTGAGTGTGTTTGCTTTATCCATACTAAAAATATTGGGAAATTAGATCCGAGAGCTCTTAGATGTGTGTTCATTAGGTATTCTCATACTCAAAAGGGATATAAGTGCTATCACCCTCCATCTAGAAAGTTTTATGTCAGTATGGATGTGACCTTTCGGGAATTTGAACCTTACTTTGGAACTATTCAGCCACCTCTTCGGGGGGAGAGTAGTGAAGTAGAAGAGATGCCCGTGGTTCTTCATGATTTTATTCAGGGGGAGATTAAGGAGACTAATGTTTAGGAGGAGAATGAGAAGAGTGATGATGTTCGGGGAGGGGGGGGGGACTGTTGTTGGGCATTTAGATTGACCTGATTTGTTGAGATACTGGAGGAAAAATAGGTCTAAAAAAGCCATCATGCATCCTACACTGTAAGAATCCTCAGATGAGTTATCTTCTAATCCTGATTTGAATTTACCCATTGCTCAAAAAAAAGGAGTCAGGTTGTGTACCAAACATTCTATTTTTAACTTTGTCTCCTATGATTCCTTATCTCTCTCCCATAGAGCCTTTGCCTTGTCTCTTTCCTCTATGTCTATTTCACAGGATTGGAGGCAAGCTATCATAGATCCAAAGTGGAAAGAAGCGATGGTAGAAGAAATGAAACTCTCGCAAAAAATGAAACCTGGGAATTAGTTGCTTCTCTAGGTAAGAAGCTAGTTGGTTGCAAGTGGGTGTTCGCAATAAAACACAAAGCTGATGGTCCTATTGAAAGATTCAAAGCAAGATTAGTGGCAAAGGGATTCACACAAATTTATGGAGTTGATTATCAAGAGACATTTGCACCTGTTGCCAAAATGAACACAATCAGAATCTTGCTATTTTGTGCAGCTAACTTGGATTGGGATTTGCAGCAATTTGATGTGAAAAATGCATTCCTACATGGAGACTTGGAAGAAAAGGTTTACATGGAGATTCCTCCTAGTTTTAGAAATGAGTCAACTCAAGGAAAGGTGTGCAAACTAAAGAAAGCCTTATATGGATTGAAACAATCTCCAAGAGCTTGATTTGAAAGATTTGGCAAAGCCATGATCTCTTGTGGGTATCAACAGAGCAATTATGATCATACTCTCTTTATGAAACACTACAAGGGTAAGATCATTCTTCTTCTTATTTATGTTGATGATATAGTGATGACAGGAGATGACAAAGAAGAAATGGCTCAGCTGAAAAAGCTCTTGGCCTAAGAGTTTGAGATCAAGGATCTTGGAAAGTTACAATACTTCTTGGGAATTGAGGTTGCCAGATCAACTAAAGGAATCTTCATGTCTCAGAGGAAGTACATCTTGGATCATTTGGATGAAACTGGTATGTTAGGATGTAAACCAGCAGACTCGCCCATTGAAAGCAACCATAAGCTGCAAGTAGGAATTTGAGAATCAGTTGATAAAGGCAAATATCAGAGAATGGTTGGAAGGCTCATTTATTTGTCTCACACTAGACCAAACATTGCTTATGCAGTCAGCTTGGTAAGCCAGTTTATGCATGATCCTAGAGAATCTCATCTGCATGTTGTTTTTTACATTTTGTGGTATCTAAAGTCAGCTCCAGGGAAAGATCTTCTTTTCTCCAAACACGGTCATATTCGAATTGAAGTCTTTACAGATGCAGATTGGGTTGGATCTCTAGATGATAGAAAATCCACCTTTGGTTATTGCACACTTGTGGGAGGTAACTTGGTCACTTGGAGAAGCAAGAAACAGAGTGTGGTTGCTGGATCTAGTTCAGAAGCAGAATACAGAGCCATGGCTCTAGGTGTCTGTGAATTTTAATGGCCGTAGAAGTTGCTAGCAGAGATAAAGTTGGCTGAAAAAGACAAACCATCCTTGTATTGTGATAACCAAGCTGCAATCAGTATTGTGCATAATCCTGTTCAGCATGACCGGACGAAACACATCGAAATTGATCGACACTTCATAGAAAAGCTAACTAATGGTGTCTTGAGTTTATTCCATGTGACGTCGGAAAGACAACTAGCTGATGTTTTCACAAAAGGACTTAACAGTCGATCCTTTCATACATTAGTTTGCAAGTTGGGCATGGGAAATATTTTTGCACCAACTTGAGGGAGAGTGTTGATAACTGTTGTATATTCCTAATTAAATTAGGATTCTGTATATTCCTAATTATAGTTTGTTTCCTAGTTAGTTTTATGTTTCCTTATTATAGTAGGACTATGACTCTTTTATTTTCTCTATAAATAGCTTGTACAATGGATTGTTTATACAAGTGAGATAATAAGAAAAATCTCTTCTACAAAAATCTACAATAATCAATGCTAATGAGCCTGAGCCTCAAACTGTAGAAGAATGTCGACATCGAAGTGATTGGCTCAAGTGGAAAGAAGTAATTCAAGCTGAGCTAGATTCATTAGCTAAGCGCAAAGTATTTAGACCAGTAGTCCAGACACCAAAAACTGTCAAACCTATTTGATATAAATGAGTCTTTGTCCGTAAGAGAAATGAGTTAAATGAAATTGTGAGATACAAAGTACGACTTGTTGCATAAGGTTTCTCACAAAGACCTGGTATAAATTATGAAGAAACGTATTCTCCTGTTATGGATGTAATAACGTTTAGGTTTTTGATTGGTTTGGCAGCCTTTGAAGGGCTTGACATACATCTAATGAATGTGGTAACAGCTTACTTATATGGATCATTGATAATGACATATATATATATAAATCCCTGAAGGATTTAAAATGCCTAAAGCTTACAATTCAAAACCTCGACAAATGTACTCGATTAAACTCCAAAGATCTTTGTATGGATTAAAGCAATCTAGACGTATGTGGTATAATCGCCTAAGTGAATACTTAGTGAAAAATAGGTATGAGAATAATTCCATTTGTCTATGTGTTTTTATCAAGAAGATAAATTCTGGATTTGCTATAGTTGCAGTTTATTTTGATGACTTAAACATAGTAGGGATTTCAGAAGAGATTTCTATTACTACAGAATATTTGAAAAATGTGTTTGAAATGAAAGATCTTGGAAACAAAATTTTGTCTTGGGTTTCAAGTTGAATATTTGCCAAAAGGAATTTGTATGCATCAATCATCCTATATAGAGAAAATCTTGAAACAATTTTATATGGATAAGTTATATCCATTAAGTATTCCAATGGTTGTTCGTTCTCTTGATATCGAGAAATATCCTTTTCGTTCACAAGATAACGAAGATATTCTTGGTCCTGAAGTACCATATCTTTGTGCAATAGATGCACTTTTATATCTTATAATAGCATTAGACCAGATATAGCTAGTAAGATATAGTTCTGCACCAACTCGAAGACATTGGAATGGTGTAAAACATGCCCTACGTTATCTTCGTGGCACCTCTGACATGGGTTTGTTTTTTCCAAAAGGCACAAAGTCAGAATTGGCAGGGTATGCTGATATCGGATACTTATCAAATCCTCATAAAGCTCAATTACAAATAAGTTATGTTTTCACATATGGTGACATTGCTATTTTTTGGCGATCTATAAAGCAAACAATCATTGTTACTTCATCAAATCATTCAAAAATATTAGTCATCCATGAAGCAAGTCGTGAATTTTTGTGATTGAGAATCATGACTCAACACATTAAAGGAGCAAGAGGATTTGTGGTGGAAAACAAGCCAACAGAATTATATGAGGATAATGTAGCACGTATTTCACAACTCAAAAGTGGTTATATTAAAAGAGATAGAACCAAACATATCTTACCAAAATTTTTCTACACTCATGACCTTATGAAAGGACAAATCGAAGTTTGCAAAATTTGCTTAGGTGATAATCCAGCAGACTTATTCACAAAGGCACTGCCAAGTTCAAAGGTGGTTATATTAAAGGAGATAAAACCAAACATATCTTACCAAAGTTTTTCTACACCCATGAACTTATGAAAGGGCAAATCGAAGTTTGCAAAATTCGCTCAAATAATAATCCAATAGACTTATTCACAAAGGCACTGCCATGTTCAATTTTCAAAAAGCATGTGCACAACATTGGAATCCGCCAATTGAAAGATTTAGTATAGTTCATTCTATTTTTTAGGGGAAGTGCTTATAAATATTGCACTATTTTTTCTTCGCTAAGTTTTTATTCCACTGGATTTTTCTTAGTAAGATTTTAATGAGGTATATTTATAGTGTATAGTTATTAAAGGGGAAGTGTTATGAAATATCCTATTTAGATGACTAATTGATTATTTCCTTCTTTACTTGATTTGTATCAAATTTGGTTATTTTCTTTTTTACTTGATTTATTTCCTAAATTCATTTGTTTCCTATATAGACTAATTCTTTGTTTCTATAAATACTTTCAAGGATTATTGTTTCAATGCTGGAAAAATTAAGAATACAATCTATTTCTATATGATTTTACATTTTATTTATAACAATCTTTACTTTTAACCACCGGTTTGGGTTAATCTATTTTTGCTTTAGATATGGTTTGATTTTTCAATTTTTCTTAGATAACCCTAATTGGACATTATATTAGTTATGGAAGGTAAATATAATGGAATATTCAACTTTAATATATTTGAAACGTAGGAGATTGAGTTGATCTGTTTTTTGGAAGCCAAATTAAAGATTAGATCATAAATTAGGGAATTTTAGTTATTAATCCTTGATTTTTTTCCCCTTATTATTATAGCAGTGGTAAGTATAATAATCTATTTATTTACTGTCCATATTTGTACTCCTCAATATATTGAAAAAACATAAAATATCATATTGCAAATTACAATTCAAAGAACCTGGTTTGGGCACTCTGTAAAAATTTACACTTCATGGTGAAGAATTAGCCATTATTTTAAGCTAGGATGATATATTGATATTGTTGAATTATAGAGTTTTAATTCTGTGTGCCTCCATGTACTACAGACTGTCGGATCAAATGATTATAGTCAATATACTTTGTCATTCGATCAGCCACTGCATAGTGCGCAAGTGCTCATCTCTGTAAATTATGAAAGCAAGCAAGCAACGCATAAATAAAATTTAGTCAATAAAAGACTTCAATCTTTTCTTTCCATTCTCCAATCCACCCTCCTTTAGATATACAGGAACCATGAGGTACCTAACAACAAAATTCTAAATTCTAAAATCACATGCTAATACACAAAATACTCCTGCTGAAAACTTGGTATTGCAAACAGTTCCAAGAGGATCAACTTAAAAGCCTCATTCATATAACTTGACTGGTATATAATTGAAGTAATTTTATTTATTTATAAAATTAAAATTGTAATGAATTTAAATTTTATAAAGAAAGCCAATTTAAAAAGCTCAACTAAAAAATCGAACTGAACCAAACCAAAATATTTTGAAAAATATTTTAGTTCGATTGTGTGATCAATTCAATTCAATTTTAGCTCTCAATTTCATAGACAATTCAATTTTCAATTATTTTGATTTGATTTGATTAGTGAACTAAACTGATCGAAACTCACCCCTAAACTAGTGTTTTTAGGAATGAAAAGTACAATTGTTTATTGAGGCAAGAATAATAATAATAATAATAATAATAATAATAATAATAAATTATTGTTGATCACAAGATATTGTCAAATAATAATAAATTGTTAATCACAAGATCCTTACATACCAACTCCATACATGTGAGCTAAGCGGCAACTTGAAACAGTACATGTCAATTGCTTTAGGATTGAACCCAATTATAACACAAGTTCTGCCTTTAGGCACATAAGCACCTCCATTCGAAACACTCACCTAAGGATAACCAAAAAAAAAAGCCGTCATTTTACTGCATTTGAAATTTTTATCATTTACTGCTATGATTAAAAAGGTATTAACCTCACCCATTGAATTTCAATCACCCGTACCTTGTTCCTGGTGTCATAACTAGAGGGCAGGGATGCTGAGGGATCCAATATCAATAACCCTAGCCAAAATCTATAATGTTCCATGACATACAAGGGTCAAAAACATTGAAACATAATTTCATAAGCTTATAGCATCTCCTAATTGGAAAAAGTCAAATTTGCTTTGAAACATGCAAAATAGTACATATTTGCACTTAAAAAAAAAAAAAACTTCAAAAATAAATTTATACTATTTCCAATACTTTAAGCGCAAATTTGGTTCCAGAAAAACTTACCTCACCCAATCGGGCATTAATCCTCAATGGCACAAAATCATCAGCTCGTGTAGGCCCTACATTCACAATTGCTGTAGCAGCGCCTGCCTCATGGGCTGCTCTGTAACATTCAATTTTAAATGTATATCAGTTGATGTTTTAGGGAACTAAAAAATATATTGCATTAGAAAAATTTCCACGGTTTTAGTTTAATGCCAGATTCTATCAACATTAATGCTCTCATCCTTCAGTGAAATGTCAATTCTTCTGGATAAAACTGTCAAACAAGCACACTGTTAACAGTACGCATGAAGCATGCATTCAGTAAACCCCATCTATCAATAAAATAAACAATTAACACAGCATCAGAAATAATCTTTTCAAGTCCAATTAAATATGCACATACAAGCACATTCAAGCAATTTGATTACGATGCCAAAAGAAATTGAAAATTCTCCATCCTGAAAGAAATGCCAGCAATATGTATCTACCCAACAAGTCGATAAGCAGACATGGTCATTAGAGACGATCCCAATACAAGGAATGCATCGCATCCTTTTGAAGCCTCCATTGCGCGGTCTGCCCTGTCCTTGGGGACATTATCACCAAAGAAAACCACCTTCAAATTTATCATTGGAGCATGGGATTAGAAAAATCAGACAACTGTTGGATATTGGCTGCAGTCTCTACATGAGTCTTTTGCTTGGAAAAGAAATCAAAAATAAAACTCAAATTAAGAGATGAATGCACAAACATGCTGCATAGCCTGTTCACATTCAATCACACAGATAAATCATCAGTCTTTAAAACTGAAGAGTATATAACAAGAAAATGGATTTCTGCAACTAAGAAAACTATTTCAGAAAAGTGTTTTTTGTACCATCAATTTTAGTGAAGTCATTCATGCTAATCTAAGCCAATCAATCCATAAACCTTCTAAAAACAACCCACAGTAACAGTCAATCCAAACAAAATACAACCAAAAGCCAAACGATTTTTCTATTTAATTATAACCATAAGGTATTTTCTATTTCCAGAACAAGTGATTTCCTTGCTTCGCAATGAAAAATGTTGAGCTATTCAAGGAAGAGGTACTTACGAGATCTCTAATTGCTCAAGCATATAAGATTTGATACAAAAGAAAATAAGATAATGACATACAAAGTGCAGAAATAAATAATGAACTATATATATCAAGTTTCAAACAAAATCATTACATCAGGTTTGAGCACTCCATTGCATTTATTGCATGTAGGTATCTGGAAATCTTCCTCCCAAAATTTCTCATCAATCTCAATATCACCATCAGGCCTTTGCTTCATGCCCAAGCTTTCATCTGATCCAGGATTGCCATAATCCAAACTTTCAATTGCTGCTGCCCACTGCAGTAAAAAGAAATTTGATCCATTAGCCCTTTGAATTACAGAATTAACATTTCAGATCAAAATATGCCTCTAGAAGGCTATAAACTAAATTCGATCCATTAGCCCTTTGAATTACAGAATTAACATTTCAGATCAAAATATGCCTCTAGAAGGCCATAAACTAAGGGAAAAGCCATCTGAAATCCAAAATCATGAAAATAATAAAGCACAAACATAAATATGCTGAGCTAGACAATTATTTATCCATCTATTTCCAAAACGGCAAACATTCCTTCATTGATATATTACTTTAATTTCTTAGATTCTAAGTCATGAGGGCATCCACATGTGACAGAGCCAAATGTCAATATCTGCAAACAGGATTTCATGATGTTGCTACACATCTAGTACATTGAAGCAATGATGCAAATCGGATAACCAAGTGAATCATTATTCTCTATCAAAAAGTATCAACGTTTGTTCAAAGTGAAGTTAGTGCGTTCAACATTCATCCAATAATTAATTAAAATTTATTTTTCAATATTTCCTAAGTTTGGATTCAAGCTTAAAGGAGATGGCAATGCCACAGGAACTTAAAAAGTGTTTGACAGAAATTAGGATGAAACCCAACCATGAAATTGAAGCCTCTGATCTACTTACCAATATACCATTATGGGGAGCAATTCAATTTGTGAATTTCACATTGTCTTCTACCTGCCATGTTTTCTGCGAGCTAATCCTCCTACCCTTTATTGATTGAGACAAACATTTAGAAATTGAAACAGTAGGCCTAAGCTGGATTCTGAATAATCACTTTTGGCATTGAAGTTAGCGGTTACTATTACAAAATGATGATTTAGACAGTGCATTAGTATGGGAGGTATTCTTAATTGAGGGTTACTTCTACTAAAGAATGCCATAAGCAATTCATGATTATGCAGTCAAAGTATCCTTGATTGTGCATCCAACAAATTCAGATGTCAATAAGTGGAGCATTGAAATTACACTCCATTAGGTGATACAAAAATCATTCAACTACACTTTGAATTACACAAAATTCCCTTCAGTCGTTTTCTGTTCATCTCTGGTGAGGTGTTGATCTCAAACTCTAGTTTGGTTTATTTTCATAAGCTTTTCACTGATCCATAATCTCTCTCCCCCCCTCTCTCCCTCTTTTCCTCTCTCAAGAACCAACATTTATCTCTCTTCAATCAAACAATTGTTCCCGCAATACGTACTCCCATTCTCTCTTCTCAGATTGTTCCACCTTCGAATTTTTAAAGTCTGGTAAGTTATTTCCAAAATCATCTAAATCTCACCAACATCATAATCTATGATCTTGATTCTTAGCAAAACAAGGACATTAATGCCACATTGATGTTAATAGGAGTTGTAAACCACCCATACAAATTCAGATCTTGCGCCCACAATAGATAAGAATTACAATATATATAGCATCGCTATTTGTAGTATATATAAGGAGAAAAATAGTATCTAATCAATTACTAGTTTATTTCCGAATATACACTTTCCCTTTGTGTAGCCTGACTAAATTTAAATTGCTAAAGCTGTATCAGTTTTGTCATGGCAGAAATTCTCTTTCCAATGTCCTGACTCAAGCTGGCTTGAGCTCGTCTTGTATGGGAAGCTAGCTAATTAAGTAGCAAACTGTCTTTTATATAGTCCCTTTGTAAGAAATATCTACCACCTGATTGCCAGCAGGTGCATAGGTGATGTGCATTTTTCATTGATAAAGTACTTGTCAAATTCAATGTGCTTAGCTCTTATCATGAAGAAAATGATTATGAAAAATTGAAATTTGCTGCCTTTTTTTCGCATTGCACTTTCATTGGTAGTGTACTTCAAAATTTTATATCCTCCAATCATCTCTTGATCCATAGAGCTTCAAAAATCCCATGAGCCCCTGATCTAAACAGAGCTATGGCACTTCTCCTAGCAAACACGGTCTAATTTTTACTCTCCAAGTAACTATATTTCCTCCATATAAGGTGCCTAATCCACATATGCATATACAGCCCAATCTAAACATACATGCTTTTATTTGAAGTTGCCTGATTTTTACATAAAACAGCCTTGCCAGGAATTCCTTTTAAGCAACTCCGGATCCTGTATGCTACTTTGAAGTGCTCCTATCCTGGTGAATGCATGAATTGGCTTACTCTGCTAAGTGCAAATGAATGCTATGTCTAAAAGAAGCACATTGAAATTGATTGTCATTTCAACAGCAAAACAACTAGTGGAATTGTGGATATTTCTTGTGTGTCTTGAGAAAATCAGTTAGTTGATGTTCTTACTGCAAGGCTTAGCGATGAGTGTTTCCATGTTTTGGTTTGCAAAATGCTGTACACCATCATGAGAGGGATTATTGACAGTGTATGGTTTTATTAGCTGCACATCATGTCATGAGGGATGCATTATTGATTTCTATGTTACGGCCCCTATATTTTTTATTCCTCTTAGTTATCTTCCTATTTTAGAAATCGTGTATATATAACCTATGACGTAATCGTGTATATATAACCTATGGCGTAATCATGTATATATAACCTAGGATGTTATCTGTCTTTAATCAAAAACAAATGTCATACACATGACTCCTTCAGAAAACTGGAATTTTTCACCTTACTCTCAAACCTGCAAGACTTTGGAGGAGAAAATTCAAATATTTCATTCACAATACAACTTATATGTTGTTAGATGTGCTAGATACCTTACCTTCTCTATTTCCTTCTCCATCATTTGCACGACATGTGTCCACATTTTGAATTTCATAACAAGTTATGGGACCCACGAAATTAAATTCACTTGCACACTTTTCATGCAAAGAGTGGAGAAAGTAATCAATAAGGCAATAAAGAGAAGGAAATAAGCACTTCTCTATATATTATACAAACTAAAGCCCCTAAAATAGGAAAAAAAATTAAAATCTCTATAATTACGCTCAGCAATATGGAAATATATACAAATCTACTTCCTATTCTATAATGTCCATGCTACAATAAGCTTTAAGTTCAATATCCACGGAGAAAGCAAAAATTGAAACCTCAAATAAGATAAAATGTAGAGGGTCGTGTTGTGTGACTAATTTAAGAGAGCAAAGTGAATTTATTAGACAAAAATTTGGAAGAAACAGCAAGTAACCCTAGTGGACTTAATACAAGCAGCAGTAAAGAATATGAGGAGAATACATGTAGAAGATATGATTACAGTACAAGCTATGATGGTGAAACAGAGATAATTAACAAAATGAGGTAAGAGCTTATAGTTTGGGGTAGTAAAGATGTGACATTAACATGTCCTCAAGTGTTTTGATGATTACTAGTCAAATTGATAGAAAATGACAAAATATATGACATAAGTGATTGTGGAAGCTAGGCTGCGATCAGTAAAACAATGTGTATAGATGGAAAAGTAAATTTTGTTTTGTCTAGTAAGTTTTCCTCAATTTGAAAGAGAAGGTAGAAGAAATTAGGCAATGGAATACTATGAATAGATTATGCACCATATTGCAAGATAATTTTAACTACATAGATTATGTAGTTTGGGTACACGATGTCTTTAAAGACATATGGTTGCAGTTGAGTCCTACTTTGGAAAAGTCAACATCAGTTACAGCACCAAGCCAAATCTTCCTACTCATTTCATCGGTCTCCTATGGAAAAGTCAACAACAGTTACAGCACCAAGCCAAATCTTCCTACTCATTTCATCGGTCTCCTATCTTGCCACATCCCATGAACAAAGAATCTACATTTGTTGTCAGGTGACATTAATCTAACAAAAAAACTTAACTCCAAGAGTTGTGAATCCCTAACAACAAAAAGGGCATGATGATGATGATCGCTTGAAGTAAAGGTCAAACATTAAATATTCACAAAATAATTGTGCAACTCTTATATAATACGTCTAGATCATTGCTGCTTGAGGAAGAAGAAGATTTTACAGAAAAAGCAACCTTCGGATTCAGGGCCTGCAGCTGGTCTTGAAATAAGTTTCGACTAGACGAAAATCCACAGTCTAGACAAATGACAGAATAGACAGTTCCATGCAATTCGAGTGGTTTGCTCCCAGCACAATGATGTAGCCTGAAACAGGACATTATTAATTTGTCCCATTAGAGTTCCAGCAGAAGTTTCTTAGATGAGGTGCAAAGTACAGCTATTTACCTGTCAACATTCTGTGTAACCATAAAACTAATCCGGCCAGCTTTTTCTAGTGATGCTAAAGCAAAATGAGCTGTGCCAGGTTTTGCAGCAGTAAATCGTCTCCATCCAGCATAACTCCGAGCCCAATACCGCCTGCGGGTTCGACTTGAACGGATAAACTCCTGATCAGATAAAGTTCCGAGAAAAACAATGTCTGCCTTCATTACATCTCAGGAAGAAAAAACTGATACACAATAAATTAAATTAATTCTTCCAATTTCTGAAACTGAATTGTTCATAGAAAAATTTATGTCAATATGCATATATCAATGGCATGCCAATTAAAAAGATGACCTCACACTTCCTGAAAAAGAAATGGTATTAGTCCAGTGAGTAGTAAATCACTAACTAATTAATCTCCAAAAGAGTACGCAAATATTCTAATAGTGAAACAGAATTTTTTTTTTTTTTGGTAGAGCAAACCAGAAATTCATTTTTTAATGATAGTAAAACCAGCTAGCATTGCTTCTTGGATGCATAAGGGAATTAAACACCATTAACCCATTGTTTCTCACTGTCCCAGAAATTAAATCATGTAGATTTTTCAAACTGGATTATTATAATAATCACTTCAACAAATGACGCATAACTGATCCACAAGATTTACCAAGTACAACTATTTTTAGGATTACGAACTAGGTCAGTTTAGTTGACAATGGTGATTTAGCAACTGCAGTAGCTACAAGAAAAAGTAAAATATGCTGATAACGCATGACAAAAACAGCAATTTACCTCTTGTTAGTCAACATATAATAACTTTCTAAGCACTTTGGTTTTGAATAGATGGTATTCTACCATTAATGATACTCGAGATATACATTAAATTTCTGAAAGTATTTTGTTTATTATCCACTCTGCTTCCTACTTTTAACCCTCTAATTTCAACCTCTCTGCCACAGAACCTTCACATATTTGAACCTTTATCAATAATGAAATAATGCTAAAGAGTAGTTGGCTGTCACGCACATGCCTTCAGATCACCTGATGAGTAATTGGTTTGAAACCAGAACTGTAAGCTCCATTGGGGCTGCATCAAAATAAAGTTCATATATTACATTTACAGGAAGGATCAGTTTGAGTGAGCAAAAATAGATTCAAACACAATGATTTAGAAAATATTTGCATGTGATATATTTGAGCACATAAAAATATTTAAGAAGAATTTAAACTCCCAACAAAGAGAAAGAAAAAGATTTTGCAATGACTGTCCTGCATGCACATGCCCACGCTGTAATACAGGTTAAAAGAAAAAAGAAAAATAGTAGAGAAGAAACTGAACCTTCTATAATCAGGAATTCCACATTCTGTACTAATTCCAGCTCCAGTCAATACCATGAGATTATTACTGCACAACACATAAACCAGAAAGAATAGAATGCAGTCAGAAGAGGAAATGAACCTTTGAAACGAATCTTCATAGTAAGAAAAGGATTATTCGTATATATATATATAACCCTTCCAAATAATCTCTCATAGTAGAAACAATGCCACCTTTGATCAAAAAATTGATATAAAAGATTGACATCTTTCAAAGAGGGAGGGTCTGAATGAGGAACTATCTTCTTCTTGTCCCTGAAAGTGCTTGAAATGGCATTGCCTTGATTCCCAGGAACCGAGATACGACATGATGTTTGTATAAAATTTGCAGAGGCTCGAAAGGAAATTTTTCCTCTACAAGAGAATTCAACACAATCTTTAAAACCCAAAAAGAAAAGAGAGAAATTATTCAATTAATCAATCAATCTGAAAAAAAGACAAACCCTAAAATAGTTAACACTCGAGACTTGCCTCTGATGAAATTTGTCAGCAATTTGGTTCCACTTCTAATCTGCATATTTAACTATAAAGACAAAAAAAAATAAAAAATAAAAAATAAAAAAGAATACACTAGAAATGAACGAAAACTTACAGAGGAGGATGCATGTGAAGCAAAGTGCAGAAGCATTGTTTGATTAAGGTGATGATGTTAGGATCTAAATTTTGGAAACGAAATTGAAATTATAAGAAGATTTTTAGCTTCAGCTTCTCACCCAAATATGGTTAAACTCGGCTGTTTCAATTCCACGTTTCTCCCTTCCTTGCCATTTATAAACTGCCTCATTTTATAAATGCTCCCATGCAGTTGGACCATCTCCAGTGAGAGAGAGTCTCGTCCAATTATCTTATCGGAACTCATATCTGCCATATAGGGCGTCAAAAAACTTCTCATTCTAATTATTGGCTGTCTTTTAAATTTTTCGTACTCTTAAAAATAATTAAATAAATATTAATTAGTTTGGGACAAAAAATATATTTAGTATTTTTTGAAAAAAAATTTCTCAACGTGATATGTGTTTCAAAATATTTCCGAAATTGAGATTTTATCAAAAATCGCAACTGACGGCTGCGATTTTTAACGTCAGAAACCGCAGCCGTCAGCTGCGGTTTCTGACAACAATAATTTTTTTTTTTTATAAATGGACGCTGCCATTTGCTGCCCTGCTCGGCAGCTTGTTAAGCAAGCAAAAGCATTTGCTTTTACTTGCTTTTATGTAAAAGCTGCAGTCTGCAGCTTTTTTTTTTAAAAAAAAATTATTATTATATTTTTTAATAAATAATAATAAATAATTTTTTTATTAAATATTAAATTTAAAAATTAACACAATTATAAAAATTTTGTTTTAAATATAAATTGATTTGATTTTTTTTTAAATTATTGGCAAATAAACTTAATAAAAAATTATTATATATACAAATTATTTTAACAATTAAATTGATTTAACAATTTTCAATCCAATATAAAATTGTACAAAATAATTATAAAAATTCGATTCAAGTTCAAAGAAAATTCGTAAAATTTATCCGAAAATATCTAAAATTCAACCGAACTCGTAATCTAATTTTTCAATTATTTTAACAAAATTATTGATTGATGAGCCCAATTAATAAATATATTTATTGTATAATTATTATATATACAAATTATTTTAGCAATTAAATCGATTTAACAATTTTTAATCCGCTATTAAATTGTACAGAATAATGATAAAAATTCGATTCAAGTTCAAAGAAAATTCGTAAAATTTATCCGAAAATATCTAAAATTCAACCGAACTCGTAATCTGATTTTTCAATTATTTTAACAAAATTATTGATTGATGAGCCTAATTAATAAATATATTTATTGTATAATTAATAAATATATTTACAAATTAATTTTAGTAACATGCAAAATTAATAAAAAAATTAAATTACAGAGCCCTAACTTTTCCCGAGAAACAAACACTCGCATCCTATACTTGATTTTTAGAAAAAAAAGAGCAAAATTTCTGTGAAAAACAGCATAAGGTCGGAATTTCTATTCACTACTTGATTATTATTTTTAATAAATGATGAATATATTTAAATTTTATTAACAATCATTGTGACTTGGGATCAATAGAATGGATGCTGGAAGAAAGATACGAACAATCATTGTGCCCCAGAAATCTTTGCCTCCGTGGACATTAAATAGTATTGACACTGCAAGAAACCTGAAGCCCAGAGATCTAGCTGCATTTTCAGTGTAGGTCAAATCTGCTGTCCCGTGGATCCCACTTGTAAAAACGCAACAAGTCGTTGCGTTTTTTAAAACAATCCCAAAATTCTAAATATTTTCTGACACATCATATTTTTCTAATTTTTAAAAAAATATTATTAAAAAAATTCCCCCTTCCGAAGGGTTTAATATTTATTTACAAATTAATAAATATATTTACAAATTAATTATAATAACACATTAAAGATGTAGAATTTTTTTTATATATAGGGTGTTTTAAAAAAATAATTTGAGTTTTGGGGTGTTTAGAATTTAGAATAACAAATTGGTGGAAGCCAAGCAGATGATTTTACAAGCAGAAAGCAAAGTTTGGTTCTAACATTTAATGTAATTAGATATAGAATAATAATACCTGTAAAAATTTATTCGAAAATATCAAAAATTTAATTTTTTATTAATTTTACGTGTTACTAAAATTAATTTGTAAATATATTTATTAATTGGGCTCATCAATAAATAATTTTGTTGAAATAATTAAAAAATCAAATTACGAGTTCGGTTGAATTTTAGATATTTTCGGATAAATTTTACGAATTTTCTTTGAACTTGAATCGAATTTTTATCATTATTTTGTACAATTTTACATTGGATTAAAATTTGTTAAATCAATTTAATTGCTAAAATAATTTGTATATATAATAAGTTTTTATTAATTTTATTTGCCAATATTTTTTTAAAAAAAATCAAATCAATTTATATTTAAAATAAATTTTTTATAATTGTGTTAATTTTTAAATTTAATATTTGATAAAAAATTATTTATTATTATTTATTAAAAAATATAATAATAATTTTTTAAAAAAACAAAAAGCTATAGACTGCAGCTATTACATAAAAGCAAGCAAAAGCAAGCTTTTGCTTGCTTAACAAGCTGCCGGGCAGGGCATTTCGCTGCCCTGCCCGGCAGCTTCCATTTATAAAAAAAAAAAAAATTATTGTTGTCAGAAACTGCAGCCGTCAATTGTGGTTTCTGACAAAACCCCAATTCCGGAAATATTTTGAAACACACACCAAAATCAGAAATATTTTTTCAAAAAACACTAAATATATCTTTGTCCCAATTAATTTTATATTTAAATAATATAGATTAATAATAATTAACATTAATTAAATAAATTATAAATTACTTAATTTAATGATATAAATTATTTAAATTAATAGATGATAATAAAAAATAATAATATTGAAAAAAATACATGACTAATGATAATTTAGTGGGTATAATAAAAGGCAGATATGTTCAACTAAATCCGTTTATAGTTATCTATTCCTTTTTATCTCGAACTTGGATATTATTTGTGATACATTCTTCATAAGGAGAAAAATTTCCTCCCCAAACTCTGGTTGCAGTAAGCTATTGGGCAAATCATTATAAAAGTTGACTGGATGATAATTAATAATATATATGTCTTCTCAAAAATAATATATATGTCATTTTCATTCGCAACAATCATATTATGCAATATGATACAAACTCTCATAATCATTCTAAGATTCTCCTTAGACCATGATCGAGTAAGACTATGTATAATTGCAAAGTGAGACTGCCACACTTCAAATATACATTTCATGTCTTTTCGTGCCGATTCTTAAATATTTTGCAAATAACTGTCTCTTCTCGTCTTGCTAGCAGAGAATTGTTTTGATGAATATTGCCATTTAGATTATATACCATCTGTTAAATAATATCCCATGATATAGATGTTTGCCATTAACAGTGTAATTTATCTCGGGAGAACGGCCTTCTAGCAAATCCGTTAGTGATATACTCTACAGCCCATATATAATGAGATCTTTATTCATGTATAAACATTATATTTGAACAATAATAAGGCATTTATACATTCTTTAGTGCTTTTGTATATTCACGTTTGCTTGCATATGACTTAAATTATAGAATGTAGTCCTTAGTATATGAAAACAATACAAAGGTAATCATAAAAAGTTTATGATATGAGATACCTATTGTATGTAAATGTGTTAATACCTAAATTATCCCTAGTCACAATATTAACAAGACAGGACATTGTTAATACTAATAGACTATTACATGTTATACTTCTTGAAAATTTCAACCAGTAGTTCTCATTAGCTGTGATCATTAAGATGACCAAAGTTGACATGTGGATGCTTGTTAGAAAAACAAATACATTAGAGACCTATCATGAGAAACTTCACATGGATACTGAATCTATATCAGCAAAGTATCTCATCATAACAGTTGTGCAAGTATCCTTGGACTTGAGATCATTGAGGTAACTTAAGTAGCAAGTGTTATACGTTGACTCATACCCTTTTACTCTTCGATGGGTATACATAGCTTGGAGTTTGGGAATAACATGAACTATTTGGAGGTAGTTAAGCGACCAAGGTGGAATGCAAGGTGAATGAGATTCACAAGGGCATTTTGGGAATAAAAATAAAAGTATGAGAATATAATAAGTTCATGAATGAATTGATACATGTCCATATTCAATTCATGAATGAGACTAGAAGAATGGTGAAATGGGTGATTGGATAGAAACTTGATATGGAAGGTAAAAGTGAAAGCCACTGAAATTCTTGTCATTTAGGTAGTCATGATACTTGACTAAAAGTCTCTCATGACTTCTACAATAATTTATTGTAAACATTAGAGTCCTAGTTCAACTAGGACTCGTAGTTACATTTTGTATTGCCACCATGTACAAGAAACCAAAAGGGTCACATAAATATAAAAGTAAAGGTTTGAGATAAAAAAATTTTTTTTTTAAGCATGACATGAGATATCATGGGAACTTATTAAATAAGTTAGTAAGAGAAGGGTTTGAGACTCAGAGAAAAATACTCATGCGTAGAAAAGGCCCTCCAAGCCTAATTTCTGCATAGAACTTTTGTGAGCTAGGGATTTTTTCTTTGGAGATCAATTTGAATTGGATGCATCTAATAATTGTTATGGGACTTCATTAATATGTTATAAGGCTATATATAAAGTTTGTATGAGTTTAGAGCTCATTCAATTGTGCAAGCCCAGTTTGTTCAAGGCTCTATGCGTATACTTGGTCTGTTGGGTCTGTACGTGTCACTTAAGCTCATCCGAATGGTCCAAGCTCATTTAGGAGGTATAGCCATTATGACATACCTAATCTAACCCATGAAGTGGATAAATACACCTTAAAGTCAAATTCAAGGGGTTAATTAAAATTAGAACTCTATTTGACACAAAACCCTAAGTTTTTTTTTTCTCTCTTTCTCTCTTGTATACAAATTGGCTTTAATAGTTCTTAAGCCATTTTCGGCCTGTGCTACCCTTTAAGAAGGTTCTTGGACTTTATTTCTTATGTGGATACCCTGGAGGTGCCTTGAAGTAAGAACATTGGTAGTTTACGACAACTCGGTGTGAGGTTTTACAACTGTTCAGCAAACTCCTACGATAAAGTTCTTAATTTTAGTTTAGGAATTCAATTTTTTTGACTAGATTAACCTTTATGATTTACAAGTTTTTAAATTTCTACCTTCTTACATGTGATGTATGGTGCTTGTAAACTTATAACATCATCAAACATTGATGATTGGTCTAACATGTTGATGTCATTATTTGACCCAGCCACTTTAAAAAATGCTTGCCATATCCAGAGATCAATTGAAGCTACTACTTTAAGTACCAAAGTTGGAGACCTATAGTGACCACTCTTGTACATACCATGCCAAGCTTTCAGGTAATTTTTCCACTTATAGTGCATGTAATTAATGCTGCCCATTATACTAAAAAAGCCGTGGGCCTCTCCCATCTATAGTAAGTAGTTAACATCATTTGCATTAGATCTTCACATGTATTGAGCCTCTAAAATTAAGAAGACATCTTGGATTAACTTTTGGACACATTCGTGGGTAGTGCTCTCCCTAATCCCGACATAGTCATCAATGACATTAGCTGATAGTCCGTATAATAACATATGTATAGTAGATGTGCATTTTCACAGTAGAGATAAGCCTGTTTAACTTGTTGGATAAAATTGTTGTTGGAAATAGGGATCAACACTTGAGAGGCTATTAGGAATACGAAGGAACACGTCATGTCTCATTCAAAATCTTCACTAGAATGTCTTTGAAGGGTAGACTAGATCATCAGCGAAGTAGTCATGCACGAGGCATTGCTTTCCGCCTACACGGTCTCTATCTATTTTCCTTTTTGAAGGTTTGGATGAAGAGATTTCCTTATATGTCATGTAACAGCCATACCCGGTCCAATAAGAGCCAGGTACCAAATGTTACTATACTTGCATCTTTCTTCTTAAATGAAAACCAAAATCAAAATTTTCTATTTTATACTTTTCCTATTTCTACAGAAAAACGGATAGAGTTTTCCCTATACGGGTCTCTATCCCCCTATTAGACATTCGAATATTCACTTCTATAACATCATTTACAAATTCCAACTCCATCTAAAACCAAATCATTCATCAAAAATATCCCAACTTCCTCAAATACATCAATACAAGGAAATAATTCATAACTTAGTTTGTGCACAGCCCATAATTAAGAACTAAAGCATCAATTATCTTCTACATGCATATAATTACAACATCCTTCAAGTTTTAATATGGTTAACAAAATGAATTACATCTCATAATTCTAATTTAGTGCATTTTAAAAGCCATTTAAAATTTCAAACTTCAAAGCTTCAAAATGACAAAAATAACAATAATAAGCCTAAGTATCTATTATGAAGTTAAGAATTTTCCCTTGACTTCCTGATAGATCCTCGGCTTGCATTTTTGACCACATGTCCTTTATACCTATGCACAAAAATAAAATTTCACGCGCTAAGCAATTTGCTTAGTGGCAACCATTAAAATTACTTTTCCAAAATATCTCATGCCATAAGTTTTAATCAAAATTATGAGACAGAAAATATAAATAGCAAATGCAGAATTAACACTATACATTTCACTGTCATAAGTAATTAAACATGCTAGTGTATCTGTATATTGATATACATAATTGTTATCTTTAATCTTAAAACTAAATTAATAAATTATACTAAACTAGTCAATTTTTCAATATTTAAAACCATTTTAGCTAAATAAGTTGGAATGCCTATAGTAACTCGATGGAATACATCAAGGGGATAAATGGGACTACGGATTGAAGTGGCCTATACTGGGCACTGCATTTCAATCCTGATTTGTAGGTTCTTAATAACCTACATTACAAAACGACAATATCCAAATACATCACCAACGTATCAATTAAATTTCCATCCTGCACTCCAATTCAAAGTGTTTCAAAATCCATTCGACACTCTACATACATTTTCATTATCCAACCGACACTCCACATAAATACTAAATATCCAACCGAAACTCCAAAGAAAAATACATTCCTATGGCCGGCCAATTATATCCTACCCATGTTTCCTATAGTTTACTAAGGGCGCTGATGATGTTCTTTTCTTTCTTTATTTCCAAAAGTGATGTTCATAATAGTATACACATTTATAATTATATTAAGTCAATTCCGATTCTCAACTTTAGCATTTCCATCTTTCATTTCAAACTAGTACACATCATATCCACATTTTCACAATATATATTCTCTTTCATTGACCCCAATTAATCCAACAACATACTTAATTAAGCAAAAATATCAATATTTACACATTAAATCAACAAGATATGAACAATCACGATCACCAATTTAATTAAAACGTTTTTAAAAGGTGCACTCACATATACAAATATTTTTCATTGTAGACATTATACCATCGGCTTATATACATTACAAAGATTAAATTTCATCTAACTTGTTTGCATAAAAAAAAAAAATTAAGAACTCATACAACATTTAAATTTTTCTACTGTTAAATTACTTTATTAGTCTCATTTATACACTTGTCATAAAATCCTAAGTTGATTTTATTAATAATACTTCATATCACGATTTTCTACTTTAAATGTAGACAATAACAATTGAGAAAAATAATTTTAGTGGTCGCAAATCTCAATATTTGACAAAATAACTTCGATGGCTTCAATTAATTTCCACAAAAGTGAATTTAGGCCTCCACTTGTTTTTCTTCCCTTTGTTCCTCACATTTTTTTCTCCTTATTCACAATATACACACAACATTTCAACCATAAATTCAATAAATCACAATAATAATATAAATTAACTTGACTATATTACTTAAAATGGAAAATCTAACTTATTCTAAGCTTAAAACCTTAAATTCCTAAAATTAAATTTTAAAATCCCTAAACTCCCAATTTCTGTCTTCTTACAATTTCTCCTCAAATTTCCAAATTTTACCCTCACCTCAAACCACCATTCAAGGAGGGAGGAGTTAGTGGCTGGCGATGGCAGAAATGGTGGAGGAGATGGCTGACTTGAAGCAAGAACGTGAGGAAGAGGCTGTCGTCGCGCACTGGAGGGGGGAAAAGAAAGAGAGCGACGCTGGTGGCACCGGCGGCCAGCCGTGGAGGAGGGTGATAGAGGGGCGAGGATGCGACGGGGAAGAGAGAAGAAGACGGGGGAGGGGACGACTGGAAGAGAGATTGGGACCACGAAAGAGGGAAAAGAAAGAAAGAAGAAAAAAAATGAGAGAAGGGAGCCCAAAATGACGTAGTTTTGGGAAAAGGGGGAAGATTTTTCTTTGCTTCAAATTACCATTTTATCCCTCCCCAAAACACACACACTAGTATTTACCACAAAATTAAACCATTAAATTTCTAATTACTTTCACACACTCCCTTTTTAAATTATTTTTTATTTATTTGCCCAAAATATCGGGTTCATTACCCACACTATTTGGGTCCATTATTTTCGGGGTGTTACATGTAACTTTAGAATAATGCTTGAGGAACTCAAGAAAGTTCTCCTCTGTATCATCCAGTAACAACTTTTCCATCCAATCCAAGGGATCCAAAGAGAAGTTATCGGGTCGAATAGGATTTTTAGCCATTTTTAGAGGATTAGTATTAGATGTGAATCAATAGAAATGAGAGGATGTTAGTGAGTGATTACTTTTATAGAAAGGAAGGAATAGAATTCCATTAGCTATAATTATAAAATAAAAAAATATTACTAGGTCATAATCAAATATAGTATAATTAAAAAAAATAAAATATTATTTAAATTAATGATAAAAAATACAAATATTTTGTTAGAACTAATTTCTCATAAAGGGCAAGTTGTGCCGTACATATAATAGATGTGTCTTTGTTAAGGAGTTCAGTGGCCAATTCCTTATTCCTTGTTGCATTTTCCTCTTTCCCCATTGCCAACTCTTGATTGTTTTGATGTGCAAGTTGAAGTGATCTTTTCCATTGCATTATCAATATTGGAAGCAATAGTCTTCGCTTTTGATTTTCCTTTACTTTTTCCCTTGGTTGTTTCTTTGCCTTGTAGATGAACGGCAGATTCAACATCTGCATCCCTATTAGTTGGTGGACTAGATGATGTCATGTACCCTCTAAAAGCATTTTTTGTTCGCTTTGAACTTCCCTGCAGGTTCAAGATTTCTCCATTTCAGTTGGTAGCGGAGTATGCTCCAAGCCAACTCCATATTGAATTTATGATTGTGTTTTTTTAAAATATAGCTTGTGCACCATCTCCATTGCATTGTCTTCATTCATTCATTTTGACCGATGATGTTCTACTTGTAAGTGAAATCATTGGAAACTTGAGATAGTGTTGATCTTTACCATCGTTGCTTCAAAACATTTGTTTCTCTTTTCTTGAAAGTTGGGTTATTTTATCTACAATACTCGTAAATCCAGTTTTAGAATGAAGTTAAAGTTTGATTGAAGTCTACAACAACATCTTTCCCAACATTTAGCTAGTCATGATTAGCAGTTGATCCTTGTTCTACGTCCATTTAACATTAGTGCGGCCACCATCTTTAGCTTGAATGTAGGTGGTGTTCAAGTCGATCTCGTCTAAGTCGACATTGGGAGATTGAGTAATGATAAATATGAGGTCACATGTGAAGATTGTTAGGAGGATGCTTTGGAACCACTGCTAGATATTTAATTCGTTACTCCCATATATTAGGATGAGAAATAGGGGGGACAATGGATATGAATTTTTATTTAGCAGACAATACATAAATGGAAAACGTGGATGAAAATTAGGATTTGGTATTTGAAAGTTTGATGCTTGGGGATTTTGAAAATTTGGATCTTAAAAGAAATTCAAATTTTGCTTATAAAATTCAACATTATTAAGGTTAAATTGATTTAGATTTTTTTTTTGTTAAATAATAAGAAGATGTAGATTTGTATGAGAATTTATTGAATGTTGATTGATGTATTTATATTTGTTTTTTTTAACAAAAAATTACCGTTGAAAACGGCTGTTGGCCAAAGGCAATTTTTTCCTTAGTCGTTTGAGCCATTTTGCTTTTTGGTAATAATATTATGATATTTATTATTTTTAAAATTAAAGTGTCATGTATCATTGTTTGAGAGGGTCTCTCAAATGAAAGACTAGTCTCTCTCATTTATGTCTCTCCACCAAGATAAGACTCTTAAAAGACAAGCGTGCCACTTTGAGAGATGGTAATTTTTTTACCCCTGGTGATGGCCTTATTATTTCAAATTTCAGTTAAATTCTCTTGTTACAAAATTACCCTTTACTTATTCTAAAAATACAATGTTACTTCGAAATTTTTAAAATTAAAACAAATTATTTCTCTGTTATATTAAAATAAACCAATTTTCATTTGCAAATTTAATAGCGGGCCAAGTAAGAGCAAACTAATTTTCACTACTAAACTTAATAACCGACAAATCAGAATGACACCTAAAACATGACTTGGCACATTTTTTATTTTTTGTAAATCACATTATTTTTATAAATGACACATTTTTTTCACTCTTCTTTCTTCTCTTTTCCCTAAAGTTTTCTTCTTTTCTCATCTCGTGCCCTCACATTTTCTTCCCCTACCACACATTCACATTTTCTCTAAAGTTCATTTGGGCCCATCCAAAGGAGCATAATCTTCGTGTATTATATTGTAATTAAATATCAACATTTTCATAGAAATTTTCTTTGGATTGACTTCAGGTTTGTATTTTTAACTTGATTTTTTTTTAACTTAAAATCAATGTTTTAAAGATCGGGTTGACTTGACCGGTTGAATCGGTTCAATTGTGAACTAGTAAAAAAATTGGTTTGTTCCAACATGAAAACTGAAATATGCAAAAACTCAGCTTGAACAGAAAAAAATCAGGTTGGACCGAAAAAATCGGGTTCAACCAAAAACTACTAAAATATATTTTTATAATCCAGGTTAATAGCTGTTTGATATTATTCAATCAAAACTTTATATTTGATAATAAAATCAATTCATATTAATATTAAACTTGATAAAATGGAAAATTATGTGAAATTGTTTCCACTATATTTTTATTTTATATTTTTAGATATTGAATAACTACATAATTTAATTGTAATGAAATATTAAGAAGGAAATGGAGATGAACATTTATTAAATTTTACAATTGAAATTAAAATTAAAAAATTTATAAATTCAAAAATGCATTTTTCTTATAAATTCAAATATTTAATAGAAAAATCCAACTATAGTATTTAATCTTTTACTATTGTTGCTAAAAAAGTAGTAAAATAAATGAATAATGAATAATATATTGATATTTAATAATCAATAAATTATTTGAATGTAATTTTTATATACCATATTTTTAATTTTTTTTTATAAATAATTATACTTAAAAAAAAAGATAAAAACTCGGAATCAACCTGGTCTAATCAGTTGACTCATGACTCAATTGGTAGGCCAAATCAATATCCGATCCACTTCCGAAAACATTGCTTAAAATACAATATTTGGATAAGGCTGTATCTATAAATTTTCTTAGAAATTTCCTTTAGATTGACTTCGGTTCTGTAACGCCCTAATAGAATGACAACTCAAATAGTGTGGGTACAGAACCTAATATCTTGGGCATATAAATAAAATTATAAATTAATTTATTTTGGAGTATATTAAGTATTAAAAATTCATAATATCCTTTAGTAAAATAAAAGTAACAACGATAAAGCAATTATAATTTCTATAGAATAAAAGATATGGTATGAAAGAATTTAAAATTAGGAATTTAATTAGATGGAAATATTAAAAGGAAGGAAGTAAGAGTAAATAAGGAGGGACTGAATGAAAATTTGACAAAAAAAATCTGCCCCTACACCTAAACAGCATCGTTTTGGTCCATTTCCCTTATTCTTCTTTTCTTTTCTTCTCCCATTTTTTTGATCATTCCTGATTTTTCTTCCCTATTCCAGCCACCATCATCTGCATCTCTCCTTTTCATCACCACTACCACAACTTCTTCTATCATCAGCTATCGGTTGTCGGTGTTCTCATTTCTTTTCTCCCTCTGACACGTGATGGCAACAACCAGATCTTTTCCTTATTTTTCTTGCATTCTTATTTAGGCTACAGCCCCAAATTCTGCTGTTCCCTATTGCCACCGATCACTGAAACACCACCAGTTTTCTCCTCTCTAAACGGCAGCTAGAAGGATAAGTATTAATGATTATTAACTTAAAAATTAAGAGGAGAATGAGAAGGGGAACAGATTTTGGAATTTAGGGCTTCAAAATTTAAAGTTTAATTTTTCTTAGGCTAAGAGTTGGGTAAGTTAAAATTCATTATTTAAGGCCGTTAATTTGTCATTTACATTGTAACACCCCTTACCCGTACGTAGAAAACCATACCGTGATCCGATGGTTCACGATGATAGTCGAGGGCATTACCGCCACAATATGCAAAATTGATAAACTTCCAAGCTGAAAATTGAGTTATAAAATTTCTTTCATTAATGAAAACATATTTATAGTTAACCATAAATTCATTACACAAACATATTACAAAAGATACTTTCTCGGAGTTTACTATAGATACATTAATTACATAACTATTAGCGTTTTTACAAAACTTATAATTCCAAAATTTCTAATCTGACATACATTCTTAAGCCTAAACAATTCCTATCCTAAAATTTCTTCATAACCTTACATTGGCCAGGACTGCTGCGGAAAGACTCTCGAGCGATCCAAGCAATAGTACCTACATGGATTAAAAGAAAATCCATGCTAAGCATAAACCTTAGTGGGAAACACAAAAATATAGATGGCCACTGGTAATGCCCGTCACAACAGCCTCAAAGAAAAGCATAATATCAAGAATATAATCATATCAATTATAATAAATCCGATGCTTTCAAAGAGATCATCAAACATATTTACTTATCTAAAAAAAAAAAAAGAAATCGACATTACCAAGTCACTTATGCATTATTACACTTTTTCACATCTTACACATATCACTTTGTTCACTTGTCCACAATTGCTCAGATTCCCAAAATTCCTTTCACACATCTTGCTTATAACACAATCAAATGTAGAAATTTCATAAAATAAATCAATATATGGAAGCACAATAATCACATTATTTCATATGCTCACATACTGTAGATAACTCATCACAATACACAATATTTCAGAGTTTAAATACATTAATAATATTGCACCTGCTTTAACCCAAAACAGTGGATAACGAGTACGCATAGATACCTGAAGGTATCAACATTATTCTCATAACACATAGATACCCGAAGGTATCAAAACAGTCTTTTAATTTTGTTCCAAAATATTTTCACGTAGATTCAGTACACAGTGATCACGAAGATCCATTTGGGAGACCTGATCAGGGTCCAAATCATACACTAGCTGCAGCAACACTAACTCCATTTGGCATGCCTAACTATCCATTTATTTGACTTTAGCAGGTCATGCATCATATCAGTCATGTACCAAGGTATAATATACAATTATTCATATCAAGGAACTATAATAAAACACCCACATAACCCAAATACGTTCCAAAATTATAGTATGCACTACAATTCACAATATCCATTATTTGACTAAGTTAAAATACCATTTAATATCATTTGCTAATTAATAACACACCAACTAAGAGTAAAGTACCCAAAAATAAAGGAAAAAGAGTTGAAAAAGAAACAGATGCAATTTTGGGAAAAATAGGGACAGAACCGGTTTACACTGCGGTATGGTACCGTCGTGTAACCCGACAGACCTACATTCCAAAATGCAATCACACAGGGGTAAGGAAATCCTTACCGCCGTGTGACTTATCAGAAACCCAGAATGCAGCCATCTTCCAATTCAAAAACCTTAACACAACTCACATTAGTCTTTTATAGCAAAGCACATAATTCAATCCTCAACTCGAACATAAAATTTATCACTGACTTAAGTAAATAATTACCTCTTTAATTCAAGATTCCCTAAAACTAGAAATTCTATTAAATCTTATACCATACTCATGCGGTAACTCAATTGTACATAACCTATCCATTTTAACATAAGACAATCAATAGTCATGGCAATTAGAGCAAGAACACACCCTATAGCATATTAATTAACACACATACTCACCTGATGTCTCCACTATTGGTCTCCATACAAATAAGAAGTCATAAGTTCAATACATTAAATCACGTTTATTATTATCATATAAATATATACTTCTACATCCATGTGATCCAATTAAATACTTTACACAACATCTATATTTTATTACTACTTATATCAATTCACGCATTCATAGAACGTTAAGTCATATTCTCATACATCTCTCTTGCTTATAAAATGACCCTAGCTTCCTCATATACAATCTAACGTCATTATACGACTATCTATAGTTCATATCTTTATTAAACAAACTCATTCCATTTGTTATACTCCACATGTATATACTTAATTTCAATTCATTATTATACATACTTATTCGTACTGCATATACCTATATAGATGAAGGTGTCAAACTCCCTAAATGTCATTAAACTTAACTTCATTCAATTCCATACAATTACACATCATCGCTTCATTAGGTTGCTATTATTCTTACTCCTATTCATGTGTATATTCCAAGTGGTAACTATTCATATATCCATTTTATAATGCTCAAAATAAGATGGACAAACTATAGGAACTTCCGGTGAAGTTCGGGGTCGATTCGGGAAGGAAAAACACCATTTAGGCGGAAAGTTAAGGTCACACGGTGATAGGAAATTCATTACCACCATGTGGGACACTAATAATGGGTATTTGTGGGACAGAAACATTGTACATGGCGGTGAGGAATTCCTTACCGCCGTGTAAACATATTCTGCCTCACAACGTGAGGCAGACTCTAGACAGACTACAGGTCCAAACTTGTAATGCATTTTACACATAGTTAGAGACATTTTCAGGAAAAACTTTCTTCATAACAATTTTTCCTTAGGATGTTAACTTTCAAATGAGATAAATTTCAGGTCAATTGGACATTTATAACTCCATATATGAGCTAAAAAATCTATACTGTTCCAGTAACCCGACCACCCAAGCAGAGACACTTCGTTTTTTAACATTTTCGGAGGTCTTAGAGCCAGAATTGGCTTCCGGTCCTTCAGAAACAATTTTAGATATAAACCTTAGATTTCTAATGGCACTAGTTTCATACCATTTGGAGTTCTAAAACTCTAGATACAGCCTAATAACCAAAGAGGGGTCAAGTGTAACCTAACACAGTTCTCACCAAAATCCTATTCACATGCACTTTTTATCAAACTAAAACCAACACTCACTACCATCATCATATATCATCATCAACACATTCAAGTCACTTAAATAACACATTAATATCATCAAAATCGTATATAAACAAAGAGTTTCCAAACCTCTCTTCCTTTGCTCCCTAATTGCTCAAATGACTGCACAACCCTTTTGTTTTCTTACTCCTTCTTTAACTTCTCTTGTTCCCTCCAAACAAAACAACCAAAATTCAGAGTTATACATACCCCTACTTATCTTTAAGGAGAAGAGGAGAGGAAGAGGGAAAAGAACCAACCACTTACCTTTCTCAACCACATCTTGCATCTAATTACTTGAAACTTGGAAAAATCCACCTTGGCCTTGAATTAAGAGGATTGGCGTGAATAAGGAGGAGGAGAGGCTCTCTCTATCTCTTTTCCCCTCACTAACCCGGCCAATAATGGCCTAAATGAAGTCAAAAGGGGTTTAATTAAGGCTATAAACTCAATCTTATCCCAAGTGCCACATGCCACCATTTTATTGGTCCTCTAAAGATTTTTTTGTATTAAACTCATCTTTTAGTCTCTTATCTTACTTCCTTTCCCTCAATTAGCATTAAACTTTTCTATTACATACATTGGCCTACATAATTTAACTAATTCAATCAATTTAATCCATAATTACAAAATGACTAAAATACCCTTACCTTATACAAATAAAACCAGTCACGTTCTTTACTACAATTAATCACTTCCCTCATCCAATTAGACATTCTTAATCACTAAAATAATTCTTTTCACGTCATTTAAGGCACGATGATATAACTGTCCAATTTACCGAAACTTGCCGAAACTTCCGAATTAATGACGGTTGTGTCCTTTTTAACACTTATGTCTCTATTTCTAGCACATTCGATTTTCGCTACACCCTAAACTTGTTTTGATTTGACTAGGGTGTATTTGGGGTGTTACATACATTGCATTATTTCAATGTTTTGTTTGATTAATGATTGAAATGGGTCTTGAAATTTGTAAAAGAAGAAGAAAATTTGAGGAAGAAGGAGAAAGGAAAGGAAGTAGAAGTTTGAGTTGATTTTGTGCGGAATTTTTGGAGGATTAAAGTTGTTTTGCCATACATCAAGGTTTATAACCACTAAATTTACTTTCCCCTAATTGTTATTATTATGTTTGAGGTATAAAATATTAAAGTTTGTAACCATTAAATTTACTTTCCCTAATAGTTATAATTATGTCTAAGGTACGAAACATGGCATGATATAAGTTTTTGATAGAATAGTTAGCACTTCTAAAATTAATAGGTATAATCGAGCTTATTGATATGAGAAATTGGATGGAAAAACTTCAAAATTGTGAGTGTGCCAATTTCCTGTTGTTAAGATATATGTACAGCTAATATAACTGTAGAATAGCATAATTATAGGGATTTTATTTTTTCCTATTTTAGCTCTAGTACATTGTATAAATACTTGTATATTTTCCATTTCAATTAAGTGAATATACTCTCACTTTCACATGGTATCAGAGCCTAGTCGAGTTTCTAGGTTTCTTGAGTGAGGGTCAGCAACGTGATTGAGATTGGGTTATTGTTTGTGGTTGTTCTTCTTCCTGGGTTTGGGTCAGTAACGTAAGTGGGTTTAGGTCACCCGTTTGTGACTGTTCTTTTGTCTCACCGCCACCATACGGAGGTACGCCTCCATCAGTCCGGTCGTTTTACCTTTTTTGGGTGACCATCGGAGCCGTGAGTGGGCCTCACGCGCCACTTGGATCTCACCGCTCTTCCTCACGTGCCGACAAGTGGACGTGCGCGGCTTATCAGTTGGACCTCCAACTTCATCTCCGGCGTCGCCTTGTTATTTTTGGTCAGGATCCGGTGTCTTCATGGGGGATTTCCTCTGGTTGATGGTGTTTACTTCTTTTGGATATCACGCCAGGGTCTGCCTCACTCCTTTTGAGGTTCTGTTAGCAAATTATAGTCTCAAGGTTCTGCTCTTTCGTCCTTTATTTCTCTAGTGATTGGTTGAGAAGTTTGGGTGTTCATTTGTGTTGGGTATATTGAATTTTCTTTGCTGCATTGTCTGCTAATTTCATTACCTAAGTTTATTTATGATTGGTTTAAATGGATGAGAGTAGTAATAAGAAGACTGTTATTGAAATTATGTTTGGGTCTTCTAAAATTACGGATAGAAAACTGACTAGAAGTAATAATTATACACAATGGAAAAGTATATTCGTAGATTTATGACTAATGTAGATTTGGAGGACCATTTAACTAGTAATCCACCGTCTAAAGATGATGTTGTTAATTAAAAGAAATGGTTAATAGAGGATTATAAGTTGTTTAATCAAATCTAGAATACTTTAGATCCCGTTGTTGATGATGTTGTGAATCACTGTAAGAGTGTAAAAGAACTATGGGAATATCTAGAATTTTTGTGTGCTTGCAAACAAGATATGTCTCGTGTCCATAATTTATTGCTGAAGATTTATTGAGCCGAACAAAAAGGTCACTCTCTATTCTAGTATTATACTGAAGTTAAATAAGCTTTTGAAGAAAAGCGGGCTATGTTTCCTATTGTTGCTGACATTAAACAAATGCAAGAACAAAAGGAGCAGATTGTGGTACAGTATTTCTTAGTAGGGTTGGGTTCTGAATATGATATGGCACACACACAATTGCTAACTGGTGAGTTAGTTCATTTTTTTACTAAAGTTTATGCTCGTTTGCTTCGAGTTTGTAAAGATGGTGATTTGCATTTTGGTATGGTGCCCAATGATACAATGGCTTTGGTTAATAATGCTTTGAATAGTAATCACAGAGGTAAAGGTGAAAATAGTAGTGGATCTGTTGCTGGGAATAGTGGTAACTCCCATACATGTCATTATTGTGGAGTTGAGGGGCACATAAAAAAGAATTGTTGGAAGTTGCATGAAAAGCCTCCCAAGAACTCAGGTCAGATAAATAATAAAAAGTTTGCAAATGTAGCTACTTAGGATGGCATTTTACCGATTCCACAGTCATCCTCACCATCTGTCACCATTTCAGCGGATGAGTATGCCCGTTTAACTGCCACTTATGACTCACAGCAGTTATCTTTTGGGATATCAGCTTTGGCGAATACAGGTAACCCCACTGCTTGTCTTTTCACCTCATCTCGTATTTGGGTTGTTGACTCAGGTGCTACTGATCATATGACTGGCAATACAGGTATTCTCTCTTTTTTCACTTCTACTGATAATTTACCTTGTGTTACTTTAGTAAATGGATTTACTGATTCTGTAATTAGGTGTGGGATAGCAAACCCAACAAACTCTCTCCCATTATCATCTATTTTATGTTTATCATCATTCCCCTTTAGCTTGTTATCTGTTAGCCAAATTACCCAAAATCTTAACTGTTTTGTTATTTTCTATCCCAATTATTGTCTTTTTCAGGATCTTGGGACGAAGCAGATTCTTGGTAAAGGGTGTCTGGTGAATGGCTTGTATGCTCTTGAAACTTCTGGACCTGTACCTCGATCCATTGCGTGCACAAGCTCGTCTTCTCTTTTGTAGCTTCATCAACTTGATGTGAAGAATGCATTCTTGCATGGGGATTTGAGTGAAGAAGTTTACATGGAGCAATCACTTGGTTTTGTTGCTCAGGGTGAGTCAGGGAAGGTGTGCAAATTAAGAAAGTCTTTGTATGGTTTAAAGCAGTCTCCACGTACTTGGTTTGGGAAATTCAGTACAGTTGTGATTGAGTTTGGCCTACAGGGAAATGCATATGATCACTCAGTGTTCTTTACATCATCTAGTTTTGGGTGCATTTTATTGGTTATGTATGTGGATGATATAATGATAACTGGAAGTGATGAAGCTGGGATCATGAGGTTGAAAGCTTTCCTTGGGACTCACTTCTAAACAAAAGATTTAGGACCATTGAAATATTTCTTAGGGATTGAAGTTTCTCGCAGTAATAAGGGGATCTATCCATCTCAGAGAAAATATTGCCTGGATTTATTAGATGGTACTGGTTTTATTGAGGCAAAAGCGTGCGATGCGCCTATGATACCAAATGTGAAGTTGAAGCCAAAGATAAAGACTTGTTTGAGAATCCTGAAAAGTATAGGAAGGTTGTGGGAAAATTGAACTATCTTGCTATCACTCGTCCTGGCATTGCTTTTCCAGTAAGTGTTGTTAGTCAGTTTATGTCATCTCCTAGAACCTCACATGGGATACTGTTGTACATGTTTTGAGATATCTAAAAGGTGCACCAGGGCATGACATCTTATATCGAAATCATGGTCACCACACTATAGAAGGTTTCACAGATGCAGATTATGCAGGGGATCTTTCAGACAGTCGTTCTACCACCGGTTACTGTGTTTTTGTTGGGGATAATCTTATTTCTTAGAAGAGTAAGAAACAAAATGTTGTATCCCGATTAAGTGCAGAATCCGAATATAGAGCTATGGCACATATTACTTGTGAACTTATATGGCTACGTCATTTGCTTGAGTAGATTGGGTTTGCTCAGTCTAAACCAATGAACTTATGGTGTGATAACCAAGCAGCTATTTATATTGCAAATAATCCCGTGTTTCATTAGAGAACCAAACACATAGAAGTCAACTATCATTTTACTTGGGAAAAGCTAGAAGATGGATCAATCTCAACTTCATATGTCAGAACAGGGAATCAATTAGCTGATGTATTCACTAAAGCTTTACTTGAGAAGCGAATTGACTACATTTGTAACAAGTTGGGCATGATCAATATCTATGCTCTAGCTTAGGGGGAGTGTTAATATATTTGTACAGCTAATATAATTGTAGAATAGCATAATTATAGGGATTTGATTCTTTCCTATTTTAGGTCTAGGACATTGTATAAATGCCTGTATATTTTCCATTTGAATCAAGTGAATATACTCTCACTTTCACACCTGTGATTTGTTTAATACAAGAGAGATTATATTTGATTTATTGAATGGTAAATAGGCTTATATATATATATATATATGTATGTATGTATGTATGTATGTATGTATGTATGTATGTATATATGTATGTATGTGTGTATGTATGTATGTATGAAATCTTGTAACACCCGTTACCCGTACGTAGTGATCCCCACCATGAAATGGTAGGATCACCCGACAAGTGAAGGATGTCACCAGGCTTAACATGTATACCTACTAAACACATACATGATGTTCATAATTATAAAATTTCTTTTCATAATATAATATCATTCACATTACACATTCTAGATTAAGTAGTTATCTTAATATACTAAAAGTCGCCCTACATACGTTGTGACTATATTACATTTTTAAAGTACATTTTTATAATAAAAAGGATTACATTTACATCATTACAACATAGTACAAAACCTGCATAAGAAGCTCCTATTATGTTGACCTTTGGAGATACGAGATGTCCTTAGTGTCTAACTTATCTTCGATACCTACATGGATGCAACACCCGTGCTAAGAACAAAGGTTTAGTGGGAACAAATATGAAATGGATGACCACTCATAGCAGTCATTAATGCATACACACACATATGAAGCATACATATCTCAATGCCAAACATAAATGTCATAATCATATATATATATATATACATACATACATACATATATATATATATATATATACACACACGATTACTCAATTTAAAATAAATATTTATAATAATATTCATTCAAAGTTCATAGATATAGGTGTATTCCTTTAACATATGTCTTTCTAAAAGATTGCCTACATTCTTAAAGAAGTGGATAATGAGAGTACGGAACAAAGGGTACCTAATGGTACAATTCATATATAACATATTATAATATCAGATACAGATGGTGACCAAAATGGGGTCTAATATAATGATCCAAATGGGGCCTGAATAACAACCCAAACGAGGTCGATAGAACAGAATAGAGGGCTGCAGCAACAAAGGTCCCTATAGGCATACCTATCTATCCACATCCCGGTTATAGCAGGCTAAATATTAATTTGGGATAATTTTATAATTAATAAAGTACAAATAATATTTAATGATCTTATAACTCTTATTTCGAAACAAATATTAACAATTCATATATTACTAGCATGCATAACATTAATACCATATTAATTCACAGCATAAATTTATGCATGTACAATTCGTTTCATTAATGTACATTTCATAAGTTAATAATTCCTATGTATAATCACTATTTCCAAATCATTATTTAAGTGTCTATTAAGTTCCAGAATATCCATGCCAAAAATCAATTAAAAATTGGTGAAGAAAACATAATTTATTAAAGTGGAACAACAAGTTATACAGTGGGCAGGAATTCCTGCCAGTCGTGTAAACCAAATTACATGCAATTATTCCAAAACATAATGTATTTACACAGCAAGCAAGTTATTTTACATGATTGGCAAACTGGGTTACACGGTGGGTAGGAATTTCTGCCAGCCGTGTAAGCCAACGGACCTAAAAAGATTCCATCCAGAATGCGTTTACACAGTGGGCAGGAATTCTTGACCATCATGCAACTCGAATTTTAGGCAAAATCAGCAATCCAAAATCATTTTACATGGCGGGCAGGAATTCCTGACAGCCTATAGCCCTTTTCCATTGATTAGCAAAATAGGGTAGCTTTCATACTTCAACTTATCCTGCCATTTTGAGTTCATAGCAGACATTTTTAGGCAAAATGGTCTGCTTAGAAAATGATCCTTAGGATCTTAGCTTTCAAATGGCGCTGATTTTATACCATTTGGACTACCAGAACTCCAAATATAGCTTAAACAAGCCAACCTGCTCCCTTTGAGGGGACAAAATCAATACCTTAAGTTTAAGCTTAATTTTGAGCATCTTAGAGCCAGATTTAGCTCATGGTTTCCTCTAGACATATTTAGGTATGGGTCTTAACTTTCACCTTCAACTATAATCATCAAATTTTGAGCTCTAATACTCAATTTATTAACAACACAAGGTCGAGTGGAACTTTGACAGAGTTTCCCCCTATAACTCTCCATGCCATTTTCCACTACTACAACCAATCCCTCAACCACCACCAAGCTCAATCTAGCATTTAACATCTACACACATTCAAAACAAATAGAATTCATCAACAAATGCACATAAAGAAAATAAAGTTCCCAAACCTCTATCATTTTCCGTCCTTGCTTCACCTTCTTTCTCCTTTCCTTTGCCTTCAACTCTTCCTTCTTCTTCTAATATCATCAATAAACCGTTAATCATCATACAAATCATAATCTTCCTATAACACCCTTAACTTTCTATACTATACATACGATAGCCGGATATCTCAGTTATCCCATTAATACTAAAGTCACAATATCATGCTATAGTAAACAGTTCAGCAAAAATTTTTTGCATTTAAACATCGATGATACATGAGAATAAACAATAATAATACAACAGTTAATACATAGTTCTATTAAAAACTTATCTTACATAAAACATAAGCCCGTATCATCCCTTACGACCATATACATGCCATGCCTATCCCTTCTGTAGACACCGGGTCCTGAGACAGCCCAGATCAGAGTTACCCAATGATGATAAGATGCCTTGTCACGGGCAAAAGGGTTAAAAGTGATGATTTTCTTGAAAATTTGCATTTTAGAGTGAAAAATTAAAAAATATTTAAAAAATTAATTTTGAAAAATGGGGGCTTAAAAATGTAGCATTTTTAGTTAATCTTTAAAAAAAAAAAATTTTCGAGTGTCGGTCGCGGCGTCGCCTTGCGGCAGCGCGCTGCGGAGCGCCATCGAGCGGCACTCGCCCAGCGTGCGCTACGGACGTTCGTCAGGCGCTCCGACGGGCGTCCGTAGGCCTTGTTCCGCCCCAAATGGGCATTTTGCCCCAAAATTGATTTTTTCCGATTTTTTCCACAAAATTCGATTTTTTATGACTTTTAAGGGATTTTCAGGTTTTTTTCAATTTTTAAAATTTAAAATTGTTAATATCTGATTTTATTAAATTTTATCCCTTTAATTAACAATTTTTTCCCTATTTTTTTCATATAAAAAGAATAAGAAGAAAACCTTAAAGGGGGAATTTTTCTAGGGTTCTTCTTCATCTTTTTCTCTTCTTCTTCCTCTAAAACTCTTTCTAATTTCCCAGATTTTTCCCCAACAAAATAAAAAAAAATAGTTCAATTCTTCTTCTTTTTCTAACATAATTTCTTCTAAACATATATTTTGGAAGGAGTTTTGTTGTTTGATTTAATTTTTGAGACAAATACAACAATTATTTGTTCTCAAAATTCCTTTTTTCTTCTTTATTTGTGTTCAAGAAAACTTTTTCCATTGATTTTCTTTTGAATCTCTTTTTGATGAAAAATTAATTTTGAGACAAACAAAACAATTGTTTGTTATCAAAATCTAATTTTTTCATTTGATTTTCTAAAATAAGACTTTTAATCATTTTTTTTCTTGATACAAACAAAGTGATTATTTGTTCTTAAAATCATTTTTCTTTATTTTAATTAATAAAAATCTTTTTTTTGATCAAAATCATTTCTTTAGGCAAAGAAATCAATTCTTTGTTTTTAAAGAATTTTTGATCATTTTTTCATCCTATTTTTTCTTGGAATAAAATTCCAACATTTTCATCATATTACACTCTAATATTACAAATCATCAAATAAAAAATCGATCATCATTTTACGTTCATCGAATCCGAAACTCTGAGGGAAAACATTCTGAGCTTATTCTTTCTTTTTATTATTTTTGTTCATTTTTAATTTATTCATGTATATTTTTATCAACTTCATTTATTTATTTAATTTATTTATTTCAGATTTGTTTTATTTAATTTATTTATATTTGATTTTATTCTTATTTATGTATATTTTATTATTTTCCATTGTCATTATCATATATTTAATGTTTTGTTCACTTATTTATTTTCATTATTATCATGTTCATATTTTTACATATTAATTAATTAACATGTTGTATTTTATTCCAATTACATCTTTTAATCCATTTGTTATTCATAACACATTTTTCTCATTTATTTTAAATTGTAAACACGTTAATTCATTTGTTATTTTGATATCATTTCATTTTATCTCATTTTATTTTATTTTAATTCGTCATTTATTTTATATTTAATTGATTTTAATTGATTCAATTACTAACATTATTTTATTTGTGTTTTATGATTATTTCACATCTCATTTTCCATCTTGGGCAATTTTTGCGAGCACACGGGGAGATCCAGAAGGCTCGTTTGGGATAAAGTATTTATTTGTTTTATTTGTAATATTTTATTTATTTGGCTTTTCCATTTATTTTGCCATGTAATTTTCTTATAAAACTGTTTACTTTAGGCACGCCATAAAGAAAATCACAAAGCATTTTTTTTAATTAATTTGGAATTTTTCCTAAATTAAAATGGGACTAATGTCTCAAATTTCTATATCCAAAATAAAATCATCACATCAAAATTGTTTTATAATAAATATGCATGCGAGGACCAATGTCCTCATCATTAATGAATATCCTGATTTATGCATGATTTGTATTTTATTTACAATGGGGGTTGTATTCCGCCCCTAGTTTTGTTGTAATATTATTACATATGCTTTATTTTATTTACACTTTTATTTATCGCTTCCACTACGTGATTGACATGTGCTTTAATTAATTGCATTAAAATGAATGAGAAATGGGATGAAATGATAAATTCAAAACTCGATTATAAAATTAACCAAGGTATGAATAAATGGGAAGTCCCGAACTCACTCTGGTCTTGGGCTCAATGAGGTTAGAGGTCCATCTCAGTGTTTCATTGGGATGGAATCTCCAAAAATATCTCTTGTGTCCCACCAAAAGACTTAAATTTACAATCCTAGGCTCCACGGGGTAGAGGGTCATTCCAGTGTTCTATTGGGATGATATCTCCAAGATCCCTTTGGCTTGCCCAAAATGGATATTATGCGCCGTTTTAGGCTTACCGAGGCTAGACGACCTGTCCCAATGTTCTACTGGGTGGCGACTCGAAGAAACCTGCTTATTGCCCAAAATAGACGCACTTGTAAATACCTTACAAGTTTTAATGAACCTCTCCCGATCGCCCTATAAGCGGGCCTTCGGGGTGTCCTACGGGGTTCGGCGCGCGTCACAGTGGCGACTCCACTGGGGACAATACTCGAGACTTTGCTTCGAAAGTGCCTTAGTTAAAATTTACAATTGAGTTTTAATTTAAAAATTTCATCCTTTTTTGAAATTTCATTGCATCGCATTAGAGCCTTAGATCTATCCTAGTTTGGTCCCTTTATCAGCCCCGGTGCGCTCCTGAAGCACGACTCTACATTCACTCAATGTAGCGAAGTGTTAAGGATAATCACCAGCGCAAGCCTCGTACTATCATGGTATATTAAATAGAGACCCGATCGGTCGTTATGCTCGTGATGAGCTAAACCCGTCGGCAGGGACCATGCTTGGGTAGCCCTAAAGTAACATCACCTTAACCAAAGCTCATGTAATGGAAATAGTTACTTCCCCTAAGTGGTACGAACCTTAATACTATGCTTGCTATGTGGATCATTATGTATTGGACAAACCCAGATAATTTGATCTGGTCACCTAATCAAAGGCTTTCATGCCCCGATAGGCCCATGTCAACTTATTCGGACTGCCTAAATACATGATGGTCAAAACCCATGCGTATGCATATTAGCTAAGAGAGGTTATGCTGTCGGTTTTCCACTGAGCACCATGCGCGTCCATCGGGTTCCCTGTTAACCCATGGATCAAGCCCACCTAGGACAGAGACTGCACGACCTCGTGTGTGGGGGCAATAAGGTTAGAAGGATCTATCTGCTTGCATGTGGTTGTGGATGATGCATTGCATATTCGTGTTATTCATGCACAAATAAATTTTTTTTATTTCTTCCTATGTATACATCTTATTCTTTGTATATAATTATTACATGTATATATTATCCTGTGTATAGTTTTTCAAATGTTTCACATGTATCATTGTAATCTCTTTCAGTCATTGTATACCATTTGTTGCACAGCACGATCATGCATTACATATTATTCATACATCATTCCAACTCCTTGATTTTCAGCCATTATAAACCATTTGCTTGGGTGGTTAGGGGATCCCAATAGTTATCTAAGGAGCAATCAGAGTTCATGTGGGCTGATAAAGTTTTAGCGTTCTTACCAGAGCATCTAAAGGCATTAGAAATGGCTGGCCCTTCAAAACAGAATGAAGAGACTCGTGCCCTAATTGCCCAGGAGTTGGATAAAAGGTTCGAGGAGCTTAAAACAAAGATACTGGCCATGGTCAAAGAAAGGATGGATGCCATGGCACTTGTTCTGCAAGCTCAGCTTATGGCAACAACTCTCAACCAAGGAAAGCCAGCCACGATCGAGAAGGCTCATACAGCGATAGCTCCAGTACCTCCTTTTTCTTCTGAGATTAGAGATAAGAGATCACTTGATTACCCGGTTGAGCAAGGACGAAATAGGAGGCGTACTTCAGAACATGGCATTATGTCCGAGGAGGATGAAGACCCTACAATCATGCGTACTCCAAAAGATGAAAGCTTAGGAGGCCTTGACAATAGTAAGGAAAATGCTAAGGCTGCAGAAGTCCCAGCCACTAGAACAGCTCAGCCCCACCTCACTATCTCGGGTAGGCCATTATCTTAGCATTTCACCCGTCTCGTCAAGAAAGGGAAGTTACAACCCTTGCCGGCCGGGCCTGCCCTAAGTCAAGGACGCCCTAGACATAGAGTAGATTGGTACTGTGCGTATCATCGGTATTCGGGGCATAGAACGGACTACTGTCGTACCTTGAAAGATTGCATTCAAGAGCTGATGCCAGGCCCAGAAAAGGAAGAGATTGTAGAAGCGCTAACCACGGAAGTAAAGCAAAGGCATTTTTCTAATTTGGGCAGATCTTTGTCCTGGGTCCCCAAGAGGCTGATACAGGAGGGGATATTGCAGCCATTGCCAGCTAGGCTCGCCAGAAGCCAGGGACAGCCCGATCATAAAGCGGATGAGTATTGCGCCTTCTACTAGCACACTGGGCATACCATAAATTATTATAAGCCTTAAGACATGCCATTCAAGATCTGATTGACTCCAAGCAGATCTCTGACCCAGAAAAGCGAGAGGGAAAGAATAAGATGGACTAAGCGCCTAAGAAGGAAAGAATGATGGGCCCTGAAGTTGATTATGGACCGTTGGCAATAACACCTGCATCGGCGAAGAGAGGAAGATGATAGTTTAGACTTTCCTTCTTAGTTCTGAACTTTTTTTAATAATGTTAGTGACGTTTTTTAGTGTTATTAATAAATCGAACAATTTCCTTCACTTGTGTGATGTTTTTTTTAACGATTTCATTATGCATGATCATAATCCATTTATATTTGACATTAGCTCAATTGATGCTTCTCTGTTTATTCTTGGAACCTCAAAAATCTTGATGGCATCTGACATAACTCCTGAAGAGCGAGAAAAATTTGAGAGAATATTAAAAAAATATGAAAAAGTCTTTGCCTGGACTTACGAAGGTATGCCAGGAATTGATCGGGAAGTGGCAGAGCATGCTATACCTACATATCCAGATCATAAACCTGTTAAGCAGAAACTGAGAAGGCTTAGGCCGGAATGGGCATATAAAGTAAAAGAGGAGATTCGCCAGCAAATCAAAGCCAAATTTCTAGTTGAGGTGTAATATCCAACTTGGTTGGCCAATGTTGTCCCCGTAGCCAAAAAGAATGGCAAGGTAAGGGATTGCGTAGATTATCGGGACTTGAATAAGGCCTATCCAAAAGATGACTTTGCATTGCCCCATATAGATGTGCTGATAGACAACGCCACTGCTTGCTAGATGTATAGCTTTAGAGATGGTTATACGGGCTACAATCAAATTCTCAATAAAATAATTGAACGAATTAAGACGGCTTTCATCACGGAATGGGGGACTTATGCTTATTGAATAATGCCTTTTGGCCTAAAAAATGTAGGAGTCACTTATCAGAGGATGGCAACAAAAATCTTGAATGACTTGATCCATAAAGAAGTGGAGGTATGCGTGGATGACATGATGATCAAGTCAGCCACTAGAAAAGGTCATTTTGAAGCCCTGGAAAAGTTCTTCCAGAGGATAAATAAGTACAATCTACGGTTAAATCCTAAGAAGTGTATCTTTGGTGTTACCTCAGGGAAGCTCCTAGGACACGTAATTAGTCAGAAGGGAATTAAAATTGACCCAGATAAGGTTAGGGCCATCAGAGAGATGCCGATACCGCAGAAGGAAAGGAATGTGAGAAGCTTTTTGGGTAGGTTGCAATACGTCAGTAGGATTATTGCTAAGCTTACTTCGATCTACGAACCGGTCTTCAAATGACTCACCAGTAGTATGGAATGAAAGTTGTCAGAAGGCTTTCGATACTGTCAGAGAGTATCTGCTGAATCCACCGATGTTGAGACCGCCGCAGCCAGTCAGGCTATTGATTTTGTATTTAGCTATAGAAGACAGTTCTGTAGGTGCCATGATGGCCCAGGAGGACGAATTTGGAGTGGAATTTGCTGTTTACTACATTAGCAAGAAGTTCCTGGCTTATGAGGTTAAGTATACAGAAGTAGAAAAGATTTGTCTTGCGGTAATCTAGGCTTTTAAGAAATTACGGCATTACTTTCATGCCTACAGGGTACAGACAGTAGCGAAGTAGAATCCCTTAAGGTACTTATAGGAAGCTCCATCTTTACTTGGGAAAATGGACAGGTGGTTGTTGCTGCTACAAGAGTTTGATATAGAGTACGTTACACAAAAAACTGTCAAAGGGCGTGCAGTGGCAGAATTCCTAGCAGAACACACAATTCAAGGAGGCTCACTTTCCAGAGGAGGATGTGACAGCCATCGGAGTTTAGGGATGGCAACTGTACTTTAATGGGACTGTGAACAATAAGGGGGCAGGAGTAGGAGTCATTCTGACCACCCCGGATAATGAAAAACTCCCTTTGGCAAAGAACTGAGGTTCAAAGCTACCAATAATTAAGCCGAGTATGAAGCATGTACTTTTGGGTCGGAAGCATTAATAGCCTTGGGGGCAAAGAAAGTGGAAGTTTTTGGTGATTCATCCCTGGTGATCAATCAAATTCGAGGCGAATGGGCTGTTAAAGAAGAAAGACTAATGCCATACATTAAGCACTTGAGAGACTTGAGTAGTCAGTTTGAAGTGTGTACATTCCATTTGTAACAACCCAGAAAGGGCCTGGTCGAAATCTGCGTGGTAAGTCGGAATATTTAGGGTATGTCAGTAATTTATGTAAGAGAAAAATTTGGATATTAAAGGACTTATATGTTAAGAATTAATTAATTAAGTGAAGAAGAGGAATTATTAAGTGTGCTTGTAGTGTATAGTGTTAGGATGTAAGTGGGTTAAGGGATTTTATTGTGTGGTCTATGTGTGTGTGGTGCCTTGGATGTAAGTGGCTTATAAGGAATTATTTGATGTGAGTTAAGTTTGGTGCCAAGAGTGGATAAGTCAAAATGGATTTTGTTGGTCCAATGGGAGAGTGACACTTGGCTTGGATAGGTGAGCATTAAATGGAAAAGTAGGAGAGAGGTAAGGGGAAGGCATATTTTTTTGTGAAGCTTCCCGTGGAAGCTGCCCCTTCTTTCTTGTTCTTTGTTTTCCCGTTCCCTCTCTCTCTTGCTCCCATTTTCTGCTTTCATCTCCTCTCTCTTATGTTATCCATGAGCTTTGAGTAGGATTTTTGAGTTTTTGAGCTGAGTTCTTGAAGGTAAGTGCTTGAGTTTGAGTTGGGGTTTCTTCATCTCCTTCTTGTTCCTTTGATTTCTGGTTTGAAGAGTGAATTTTATGATTTGACTTAAGTGTGTTTTGGCTGGGTTTTGTGCAAGAATCGGAAGAAAGAAGAAAGAGTAAAAGGAAAGAGAAGGTGGGTCCTTGAAGAAGAAAGTGAGAAGCTTCAATTTCAGGTTTGGGAGCCTTTCTTGTTGAATTCAAGTTTGGGAGTGTTTTCCCTAATTCCGGTTCTCCTTGAATCAGTTGTATTTGTGGTTGCAAGTTGTTAGTGATCTTGAGTGTTAAGTTATATGTAAATGCATGTAATAGATTAATTGGAGTGTGGGTTTAGCATGTCTTACGGTAGTGATTTGCATGTAGCGTGGTGATATGATTATGTGAAGGTAAAGTGTGCCTTGTATGTTTTTAATGATTAATTGTGATATCTTGTTCAAATTTAAGTGTATCTTGATCATAAGCATGTTTCTTATGCATTGGAGCATCGAGGTAAGTGTTTGTGAGTGATTGAGTGAGTGGTTTTGGAAGTTGTTTGCGATAGAGAGCTGGAAAGTGCAGATTCTGGGCAATTCTGGGTTCTGTCGCGAGCGCAACAGAATATGGAATGGCCCCATTTGCTAAGGAGCCCTCTGTCGCGACCGCGATAGAGAGCTCAGCAGCCGAATCCTCCGCGCGAGCATGCTGCCGAGCGTGCGCGCGAGGAGGAAGGAACTGGTCTCTGTCGCGATCGCGAACGCGACAGAGCCCGATTTTGTGTAAGTCTACCGAGCGTACTTCATCGCGAGCATGCCTCCTGGCGCGAGCCCGCGATGAAGTACCCTGTGCTCTGTCGCAAACGCGACATAGTCGCGATCGCGACAGAGGCCCTTCCTGCCTACCCTATTTTCTGAATGTGATTCTTTTATCCCACTTTGCACGGTTTCTCACTATTGCATGGTATTTGACTGAGTGGATGTCTTGTTGACATTATGATACTAGTGTCGTTGTAGTGAATTACTATATTGTTGGAGTTTTGATTTGAGACTTGTGTAGTAAGTGTTGTGATTAAGAGTGAGTTGTCGAGCCTGAAGTGTCAAGGTAGTGGATAATTAAGCATGCTTAAGAAAGGTTTGTGAGTACAGCTGCCCGTGTCTGCCCCGTTTGGGTGAAGCGGTTGACCTTCGAGATGGTCATCTTCCGTGTAGTGATAAAATGTTTTGAGACTCCGGTCTCCCGCGCTACCTTCGGGTATTAAAACTGTTTTTGAGGCTTCGATCTCCCGTGCCGTGTTCCCGTATCCTCCACCATTGAAATTCAGGCTATTGTCTTAAGTGTTTTGTGTTGGGTTAGTGAAGTGTTTTGATTATTGCGTGATTTTGATTATGGTAATTGCTTCGTGCTTTCTGTTTTCAATTCTGATTTTCTATATATATTCTTTTATCCTCTGATTTTTAGTGGTTTCTGTATTATTGATGCATGTTTGCATTTAAGTATTAGTGCATGATATTATTGTATAGTGTTCTGTTGTGTTTTGTTCCGCCCCACTAAGCGTTATCGCTTAGCACGAGTTCTTGTCCCGTGTAGGTGGCAAGGTTTTGAGTTCCTGTACGAGTTTCGAGTAGCGCATCTGCAGGCTGGCTACATAGGAGTAGAGTTATTTATTTTTGTCTCCTCCTGTAATTCTTTTTGTATATGTATTAAGTATTATTTTTTTGTAAAGGATTTAAGATGTAATATTTTGGAGTTTGTATATAAGGATATTTTGATTATATGAGATTTATGTTTTGCCTTTGTTATTATTGTTAGTGAATGCTTCCGCTTAGTACATGTATGTTCGTTTATAGTGAGTGAGCGTCGGGTAGCGCGCCCATCGGCGTGCTTCCAATGGGGGCGGCGGAGGGGGTGTTACAGTTTGTGGTATCAGAGCACAAGTTTAGGCGGTTCTGGTTGTCTTTGTTTGTTGTGTATCAAGTCTTTGCATGTTAGTCTGTTTTGTGTCGTGGCCTAATGCAGATGTGTCTTGTTTTGTGTAGTATCTAGATGGAGTCTGATCCAAGTGAGAACGTGGGTGAGACAGCTGGTAGTGCGAGTGTAGTGAGAGGCGAGCAGCCTGCTCCACAGCGTCAGCAAGAAGAGGTTCCTGGTATGGGTTTTGGTCATGAGAATCCGATCTTAGTGCAAGGTTTGCTTCAATTAGTAGAGAGGTTGACTTCTCCTAAGGCTCCGACCGAGTTATTAAGAAAGAGAGGAGCAGAAGACTTTCATGGGACTGCTTTGGACCAATCTGATGTGGCCGAGTTTTGGCTTAAGAGGGTAGGCCGAATTTTGCAAGAGATTAGATGTCCTGCAGATCAGAGGGTGCTTTGTGCAGTGTCATTACTTCAAGGGTCAGTGTACGATTGGTGGGAACTCACGATGCAAAATCCTCAGCGACCAGCCGAGTTGACATGGGAATTCTTCAAGCAAGAATTTGAGCAGAAGTATGTGACGAAGGCATATCGGGAAGCCAAGTGGAGAGAGTTCATTAGTCTGAAGCAGCGGGGTATGACTGTAAGTGATTACGAGAAGGAATTCAGTCGGTTGAGTAAGTATGTGCCCGAGCCATTGCTGAGGAATGAGTTTAGATGTAGGCACTTTCAAGAGGGATTGCGTGAGGTGATCAGAGGTCCTTTATCTGCAATGTCAGTCATACAACCAGTGGGGTACTATTAGTTAGTGGCAGCGGCGATCAAGTTAGATGAATCTGAGTTGATCAAACAGAGGATCGAGAACAAGAGGAAAGCACCGGATAGTGGTCATGGAAGTGGTAGGAAATCAAGGGGAGCTCCGAGTGGTCAAGGTGAGAAGAATTCGGTTCCGGTCCGTTCGAAAGTTGGGAGTGTAGCGCCACCCTCTAGCAAGAGAAGTGTGATCCCGGAGTGCGAGCATTGCCATAAACGCCATTGGGGCGAGTGTAGAAGGATCTCTGGAGCGTGCTTCAGATGTGGCAGTCAAGAGCATATGGTAGCTAATTTTTTGGATCGAAGAGAGCTTCAGGGTCAACCTGAAAGTAGAGCCAGTGGTCAGAAAGTGAGAGGAAACCAAAGTGGAAGAGGCAGTGGATGTCTTTCGCAAGCGCCGTCAGAGTCAGTGCAAAATCTGCCAGCTGAAGAAGTGTATGCGCGCCCGCGAGTATATGCCATGTTAGGAGAGGATGCCGCAGATCGAGCAGGACCTTCCGGTAAGTTGTGTTATTAGCTTTCGGTTACGTTTCGGGTGTTTGGGTTGTTGGATTTTCGGATAGCGGGGAAATTTCGAGGACAAAATTTCTTTAAGGGGGAGTGATTGTAACAACCCAGAAAGGGCCTAGTCGGAATCTGCATGGTAAGTCGGAATATTTAGGGTATGTCAGTAATTTATGTAAGAGAAAAATTTGGATATTAAAGGACTTATATGTTAAGAATTAATTAATTAAGTGAAGAAGAGGAATTATTAAGTGTGCTTGTAGTGTATAGTGTTAGGATGTAAGTGGGTTAAGGGATTTTATTGTGTGGTCTATGTGTGTGTGGTGCCTTGGATGTAAGTGGCTTATAAGGAATTATTTGGTGTGAGTTAAGTTTGGTGCCAAGAGTGGATAAGTCAAAATGGGTTTTGTTGGTCCAATGGGAGAGTGACACTTGGCTTGGGTAGGTGAGCATTAAATGGAAAAGTAGGAGAGAGGTAAGGGGAAGGCAGATTTTTTTGTGAAGCTTCCCATGGAAGTTGCCCCTTCTTTCTTGTTCTTTGTTTTCCCGTTCCCTCTCTCTCTTGCTCCCATTTTCTGCTTTCATCTCCTCTCTCTTGTGTTATCCATGAGCTTTGAGTAGGATTTTTGAGTTTTTGAGCTGAGTTCTTGAAGGTAAGTGCTTGAGTTTGAGTTGGGGTTTCTTCATCTCCTTCTTGTTCCTTTGATTTCTGGTTTGAAGAGTGAATTTTATGATTTGACTTAAGTGTGTTTTGGCTGGGTTTTGTGCAAGAATCGGAAGAAAGAAGAAAGAGTAAAAGGAAAGAGAAGGTGGGTCCTTGAAGAAGAAAGTGAGAAGCTTCAATTTCAGGTTTGGGAGCCTTTCTTGTTGAATTCAAGTTTGGGAGTGTTTTCCCTAATTCCGGTTCTCCTTGAATCAGTTGTATTTGTGGTTGCAAGTTGTTAGTGATCTTGAGTGTTAAGTTATATGTAAATGCATGTAATAGATTAATTGGAGTGTGGGTTTAGCATGTCTTACGGTAGTGATTTGCATGTAGCGTGGTGATATGCTTATGTGAAGGTAAAGTGTGCCTTGTATGTTTTTAATGATTAATTGTGATATCTTGTTCAAATTTAAGTGTATCTTGATCATAAGCATGTTTCTTATGCATTGGAGCATCGAGGTAAGTGTTTGTGAGTGATTGAGTGAGTGGTTTTGGAAGTTGTTTGCGATAGAGAGCTGGAAAGTGCAGATTCTGGGCAATTCTGGGTTCTGTCGCGAGCGCAACAGAATATGGAATGGCCCCATTTGCTAAGGAGCCCTCTGTCGCGACCGCGATAGAGAGCTCAGCGGCCGAATCCTCCGCGCGAGCATGCTGCCGAGCGTGCGCGCGAGGAGGAAGGAACTGGTCTCTGTCGCGATCGCGAACGCGACAGAGCCCGATTTTGTGTAAGTCTACCGAGCGTACTTCATCGCGAGCATGCCTCCTGGCGCGAGCCCGCGATGAAGTACCCTGTGCTCTGTCGCAAACGCGACATAGTCGCGATCGCGACAGAGGCCCTTCCTGCCTACCCTATTTTCTGAATGTGATTCTTTTATCCCACTTTGCACGGTTTCTCACTATTGCATGGTATTTGACTGAGTGGATGTCTTGTTGACATTATGATACTAGTGTCGTTGTAGTGAATTACTATATTGTTGGAGTTTTGATTTGAGACTTGTGTAGTAAGTGTTGTGATTAAGAGTGAGTTGTCGAGCCTGAAGTGTCAAGGTAGTGGATAATTAAGCATGCTTAAGAAAGGTTTGTGAGTACAGCTGCCCGTGTCTGCCCCGTTTGGGTGAAGCGGTTGACCTTCGAGATGGTCATCTTCCGTGTAGTGATAAAATGTTTTGAGACTCCGGTCTCCCGCGCTACCTTCGGGTATTAAAACTGTTTTTGAGGCTTCGATCTCCCGTGCCGTGTTCCCGTATCCTCCACCATTGAAATTCAGGCTATTGTCTTAAGTGTTTTGTGTTGGGTTAGTGAAGTGTTTTGATTATTGCGTGATTTTGATTATGGTAATTGCTTCGTGCTTTCTGTTTTCAATTCTGATTTTCTATATATATTCTTTTATCCTCTGATTTTTAGTGGTTTCTGTATTATTGATGCATGTTTGCATTTAAGTATTAGTGCATGATATTATTGTATAGTGTTCTGTTGTGTTTTGTTCCGCCCCACTAAGCGTTATCGCTTAGCACGAGTTCTTGTCCCGTGTAGGTGGCAAGGTTTTGAGTTCCTGTACGAGTTTCGAGTAGCGCATCTGCAGGCTGGCTACATAGGAGTAGAGTTATTTATTTTTGTCTCCTCCTGTAATTCTTTTTGTATATGTATTAAGTATTATTTTTTTGTAAAGGATTTAAGATGTAATATTTTGGAGTTTGTATATAAGGATATTTTGATTATATGAGATTTATGTTTTGCCTTTGTTATTATTGTTAGTGAATGCTTCCGCTTAGTACATGTATGTTCGTTTATAGTGAGTGAGCGTCGGGTAGCGCGCCCATCGGCGTGCTTCCAATGGGGGCGGCGGAGGGGGTGTTACAGTTTGTGGTATCAGAGCACAAGTTTAGGCGGTTCTGGTTGTCTTTGTTTGTTGTGTATCAAGTCTTTGCATGTTAGTCTGTTTTGTGTCGTGGCCTAATGCAGATGTGTCTTGTTTTGTGTAGTATCTAGATGGAGTCTGATCCAAGTGAGAACGTGGGTGAGACAGCTGGTAGTGCGAGTGTAGTGAGAGGCGAGCAGCCTGCTCCACAGCGTCAGCAAGAAGAGGTTCCTGGTATGGGTTTTGGTCATGAGAATCCGATCTTAGTGCAAGGTTTGCTTCAATTAGTAGAGAGGTTGACTTCTCCTAAGGCTCCGACCGAGTTATTAAGAAAGAGAGGAGCAGAAGACTTTCATGGGACTGCTTTGGACCAATCTGATGTGGCCGAGTTTTGGCTTAAGAGGGTAGGCCGAATTTTGCAAGAGATTAGATGTCCTGCAGATCAGAGGGTGCTTTGTGCAGTGTCATTACTTCAAGGGTCAGTGTACGATTGGTGGGAACTCACGATGCAAAATCCTCAGCGACCAGCCGAGTTGACATGGGAATTCTTCAAGCAAGAATTTGAGCAGAAGTATGTGACGAAGGCATATCGGGAAGCCAAGTGGAGAGAGTTCATTAGTCTGAAGCAGCGGGGTATGACTGTAAGTGATTACGAGAAGGAATTCAGTCGGTTGAGTAAGTATGTGCCCGAGCCATTGCTGAGGAATGAGTTTAGATGTAGGCACTTTCAAGAGGGATTGCGTGAGGTGATCAGAGGTCCTTTATCTGCAATGTCAGTCATACAACCAGTGGGGTACTATTAGTTAGTGGCAGCGGCGATCAAGTTAGATGAATCTGAGTTGATCAAACAGAGGATCGAGAACAAGAGGAAAGCACCGGATAGTGGTCATGGAAGTGGTAGGAAATCAAGGGGAGCTCCGAGTGGTCAAGGTGAGAAGAATTCGGTTCCGGTCCGTTCGAAAGTTGGGAGTGTAGCGCCACCCTCTAGCAAGAGAAGTGTGATCCCGGAGTGCGAGCATTGCCATAAACGCCATTGGGGCGAGTGTAGAAGGATCTCTGGAGCGTGCTTCAGATGTGGCAGTCAAGAGCATATGGTAGCTAATTTTTTGGATCGAAGAGAGCTTCAGGGTCAACCTGAAAGTAGAGCCAGTGGTCAGAAAGTGAGAGGAAACCAAAGTGGAAGAGGCAGTGGATGTCTTTCGCAAGCGCCGTCAGAGTCAGTGCAAAATCTGCCAGCTGAAGAAGTGTATGCGCGCCCGCGAGTATATGCCATGTTAGGAGAGGATGCCGCAGATCGAGTAGGACCTTCCGGTAAGTTGTGTTATTAGCTTTCGGTTACGTTTCGGGTGTTTGGGTTGTTGGATTTTCGGATAGCGGGGAAATTTCGAGGACAAAATTTCTTTAAGGGGGAGTGATTGTAACAACCCAGAAAGGGCCTAGTCGGAATCTGCATGGTAAGTCGGAATATTTAGGGTATGTCAGTAATTTATGTAAGAGAAAAATTTGGATATTAAAGGACTTATATGTTAAGAATTAATTAATTAAGTGAAGAAGAGGAATTATTAAGTGTGCTTGTAGTGTATAGTGTTAGGATGTAAGTGGGTTAAGGGATTTTATTGTGTGGTCTATGTGTGTGTGGTGCCTTGGATGTAAGTGGCTTATAAGGAATTATTTGGTGTGAGTTAAGTTTGGTGCCAAGAGTGGATAAGTCAAAATGGGTTTTGTTGGTCCAATGGGAGAGTGACACTTGGCTTGGGTAGGTGAGCATTAAATGGAAAAGTAGGAGAGAGGTAAGGGGAAGGCAGATTTTTTTGTGAAGCTTCCCATGGAAGTTGCCCCTTCTTTCTTGTTCTTTGTTTTCCCGTTCCCTCTCTCTCTTGCTCCCATTTTCTGCTTTCATCTCCTCTCTCTTGTGTTATCCATGAGCTTTGAGTAGGATTTCTGAGTTTTTGAGCTGTGTTCTTGAAGGTAAGTGCTTGAGTTTGAGTTGGGGTTTCTTCATCTCCTTCTTGCTCCTTTGATTTCTGGTTTGAATAGTGAATTTTATGATTTGACTTAAGTGTGTTTTGGCTAGGTTTTGTGCAAGAATCGGAAGAAAGAAGAAAGATTAAGGGAAAGAGAAGGTGGGTCCTTGAAGAAGCAAGTGAGAAGCTTCAATTTTAGGTTTGGGAGCCTTTCTTGTTGAATTCAAGTTTGGGAGTGTTTTCCCTAATTCTGGTTCTCCTTGAATCAGTTGTATTTGTGGTTGCAAGTTGTTAGTGATCTTGAGTGTTAAGTTATATGTAAATGCATGTAATAGATTAATTGGAGTGTGGGTTTAACATGTCTTACGGTAGTGATTTGCATGTAGTGTGGTGATATGGTTGTGTGAAGGTAAAGTGTGCCTTGTATGTTTTTGATGATTAATTGTGATATCTTGTTCAAATTTAAGTGTATCTTGATCATAAGCATGTTTCGTATGCTTTTGAGCATCGAGGTAAGTGTTTGTGTGTGATTGAGTGCGTGGTTTTGGAAGTTGTTTGCGATAGAGAGCTGAAAAGTGCAGATTTTGGGCAATTCTGGGTTCTGTCGCAATCGCGACACTGTAGCGAGCGCGACAGAATGCGAAACGGTCCCTTATTGCTAAGGAGCCCTCTATCGCGACCGCGACAGAGAGCTCAGTGGTCGAATCCTCCACGCGAGCATGCTGCCGAGTGTGCGCGCGAGGAGGAAGGAACTGGTCTCTGTCGCGAGCGCGACAGAGCCCGGTTTTGTGTAAGTCTGTCGAGCGTACTTCGTTGCTAGCATGCCTCCTGGTGCGAGCCCACGATGAAATACCCTGTGCTCTATCGCGAGCGCGACACAGTCGTGATCGCGACAAAGGCCGTTCCTGCCTACCCTATTTTCTGAATGTGATTCTTTTGTCCCACTTTGCACGGTTTCTCACTATTGCATGGTACTTGACTGAGTGGATGTCTTGTTGACATTATGATACTAGTGTCGTTGTAGTGAATTACTATATTGTTGTAGTTTTGATTTGAGACTTGTGTAGTAAGTGTTGTGATTAAGAGTGAGTTGTCGAGCCTGAAGTGTCAAGGTAGTGGATAATTAAGCATGGTTAAGAAGGGTTTGTGAGTGCAGCTGCCCGTGTCCGCCCCGTTTGGGCAAAGCGGTCGACCTCCGAGATGGTCATCTTCCGTATAGTGATAAAATGTTTTGAGACTCCGGTCTCCCGCGCTACCTTCGGGTATTAAAACTGTTTTTGAGGCTTCGGTCTCCCGTGCCGTGTTCCCGTATCCTCCACCATTGAAATTCAGGCTATTGTCTTAAGTGTTTTGTGTTGGGTTAGTGAAGTGTTTTGATTATTACGTGATTTTGATTATGGTAATTGCTTTGTGCTTTGTGCTTTTTGTTTTCAATTATGATTTTCTATATATATTCTTCTGTCCTCGGATTTTTAGTGGTTTCTGTATTGTTGATGCATGTTCACATTTAAGTATTAGTGCATGATATTATTGTATAGTGTTCTGTTGTGTTTTGTTCCTCCCCATTAAGTTTTATCGCTTAGCACGGGTTCTTGTCCCATGTATGTGGCAAGGTTTTGAGTTCCTGTACGAGTTTTGAGTCGCGCATCTGCAGGCTGGCCACATAGGAGTAGAGTTATTTATTTTTGCCTCCTCTTGTAATTCTTTTTGTATATGTATTATGTATTATTTTTTTGTAAATGATTTAATATGTAATATTTTGGAGTTTGTATATAAGGATATTTTGATTATATGAGATTTATGTTTTGCCTTTGTTATTATTGTTAGTGAATGCTTCTGCTTAGTGCATGTATGTTCGTTTATAGTGAGTGAGCGTTGGGTAGTGCGCCCGCCGGCGCCCTTCCAACGGGGGCGGCGGAGGGGGTGTTACACCATTTCGTTCCAAGGGACGAAAATCAGTTGGCCGACGCGCTCGCCACTTTAGTGTCAATGTGGGACAATCCAGAAGGGGTAGTTATGAGGCCGATTTTGATTTCTAGCTCTTAGAGACCTAGCTTCGAATCTAAATCAGTCATGGAAACAGAAGTAGCGGATGGGAAGCCGTGGTATTACGACATTATGAACTATCTAGAAAATATGACTTTTCCAGAGGAAGCTACTGAGAAAGATCAGAGAATGATTCGCAAATTGTCTACCCAGTTCATTTGCATAAATGTGATATTATACAAACGGCAGGCTGATGGTATCCAGTTGAGATGTTTGGATGGGAAAGAGGCCAAGAGGGTAATGGAAGAAACTCATGCTGGCGTATGCGGAGCCCATATGAACGAGCTGACATTGGCAAAGAAGATTATGAGGCAAGGGTTCTTCTTGCTCACCGTGGATAATGATTGCTCAAAGTATGTAAAGCAGTGTCAGTTGTGCCAATAGTACGCAGATTTAAGGCACTTGCCTATCTCAGAATTACATAATTTGACATCGACTTGGTCGTTCGCAGCTTGGGGGATTGATATTATTGGAAAAATTTGTCCTATGGCTTCCAATGGACACAGATACATCATCGTCGCCATTGATTATTTTACCAAATGGGTAGAAGCTGAGTCTTTCAAAAAAGTTGATGCTAGGGATATGGCAAAATTCATTGAGAAAAATTTGATATGTAGGTACGGCCTCCCACATCACGTGGTATTTGACAACGGGGCCCAGTTTATGACCGAGATGAAGAAATTGTTCCATAAGTATAGTATTGAACATCACAAGTCGTTCCCATACCGCCCTCAAGCTAATGGGGCAGTAGAAGCCGCCAACAAAAGTATTAAGAGGATTCTAGCCAAGATGGTCCAGAATTATAAAGATTGGGCGAAAAAGTTGCCTTTTGCACTCTGGGGTTACAGAACGACCATCAGAACTTCGACAGGAGCCACTCCATATTCCTTGGTCTATGGGACGGAGGCAGTATTGCCGATAAAGGTTGAACTCAAGTCACTGAGGGTGGTAATGGAAGCAGAGATTCCAAAAGCTGAATGGGCACAGCAGCGGCTGCAACACTTGAACATGTTAGATGAGAACAGGCTGAAAGCCTATTATCACAACCAGATCTACCAAAAGAGGCTCGTCAGGTCCTTTGGAAAGAAAGTTAAGAAGCATCCCCTGAAGGAAGGGGACTTGGTGTTCAAACAGATGAGACCAGATGCGCCTAATATCAGAGGAAAGCTTAGACCAACGTGGGAAGGACCATTTGTCCTCAAGAAGCTGTTATCAAAAGGAGCTGTGATTCGGTCAGATAGCGCTGGCAATGAATTCAAAGAATCGATCAATATTGATAGACTCAAAAGGTTCCATGGCTAAAGGCTACAAAATCAAAAGAAGACAATGAAAGCTCCGCGGGTCAAAAACCGAAAAAAGGCGGCCTTGCTAAAATTGGGCGCTTCGTCAGGGTGAAAACCAAAAAAAGGCATCCTGGGAAAAAATTAGAGGAATGAGAGAAAATATCCAATCAAGAAAACCCGAGAGGGCTGATTGGTAACAGGAGTTGATGCTATCAAGATTTGGCTCTGTGAATGAATGTAGTTTGGCATTTTTTGAATTAGTGTTAAATGGTGATGATGTATATTGAAATCGTACTGAAACACAATGCTGTGAAATGAAATAAAACTAAATTCATTCATTGATATTATTTCCTAGTTCTGTTCTAAAAAGGAACATATTGCTTAAAATCCATACAAATCTGAACTCGACCTTACCACTGCTCTCGTCGGCCGGGTGCCTTAGTAGCCAGGTCCTGTTATCAATTGCGGGGCTAGGTGTCCATCCTCTATATGCGCTAGTAGAAGTTACAGAATGATTCCCAGAAAAGGGTATAGTAGTTTTCTCTGGTAATTCAGTCCAAAGATCATGATACTGAGAAGCAAAGGCTAAAGACAAGACCCCGCCTCGAAAGAACAGGGAATGTCTCACTACATCGTTAATCCCTCTGAATTATCAAGCACAATAGGTGGTAGTGTAAAAGGCAGCCTCATGAGGCCTTCAAGAACCACATCCTCATCTGCTACCTCCCCCAATCTAGTAACACATTCATCAAGGGAGGCCATGGAATGCAACTGATGCCTAGAGAGAAATACCTAAGAGAATAACTGCTGATTACCTAGGAAGGGACTTTGATAGTAGCTCCAACTTTTCTTGCAGTCGTACTAGAAAGGCAAGAGAGTCTCAAAAAAAAAAAAGGCCGTTAGAGATGAAAACCGTAACTGGCTCTCTAAGTAAAAGTTAGGCCAAAGGGCAGGGTGAAAACCTGAGAACAGGCAGTCTGTCCTTCAAAAAATAAAAATGAATAAAAGCCGCTGAAGTGGGTTGGGTCCATTTCAGGCAAAAATTAGGCACAGGGTTATGTGAAAATCCCTAAAGGGACCCATTTCTCGCTAAGAAAAGCTAGTGTGAAAATCTACAAGGGATGCACTATTTTTAAAATAATGACTTTTGACGCCTAGGGCGATAAGGCGACATTACTCCGAATGACTTTCCTTTAGGTAGAGCTTGATTCAGAGTCAAGGGGGGCAAAATGCTCGTTGACCGGGGGGCAAAGATACGCACGAGTCATTTCTCCTTGAAAAGATTCTAGGTCAGAGTCCTTAAAGCCAAGACAATGCTTTTCTACATCCTTGGGGGCATCAGACAATGTGAGCAGCCGAGCAGCACCCTCAATGAATCCCTTAACCACCTGGGAGGTGGTCAATTCATTTTTGCATGTCACATGCATGTCACGTGCATTTAGTCTTTTACACGCATAAATATGCACACACAATTCTTGTATATTAATTCTTTGCTCGTGTTTTGCGTATATAGCTTTATGCATATATTTCCCACACATAGTTCCATACGCACACACAATCCTTTGTATATGTTGTTGTGTACATGACTTAGAGGGAAGGGTCCGAATAGACCTCATGAGCAAGGATGATCCAAGGGATGGGTTTAGCTCCACATGGTCGGCCACTGTATCCGGCATAAAATCAGGTGAATAGGTATAGGGGGTGGAATGCCCAGAAGAGCAAGCTTATCCGGACACACCATGCTCAGGGCAATCCTGAATCACACAAATCTATAGAAAATAAGATCATTTGAGAAGCCGAACTATCCACACATAGTCGGAGGCAAATCAGATGCAAAAGTGAGCCAAGGTACAGTTTTGAATCTACATCGATGCTCTTCCATGCCGAACAATCGGATCAAGATAAAGTCCTCACGAGAATGGAATCTCAACGACCCGCTCCTAAGAAGACATTTAAGAGAGCAAGCCGACTCATACACACATGTCAGGAGCAACAAGGTAAGTTTCTCTATCATAAGATATATGCTTGCACTCATTTGTACAATAATCAAGATGAAGTCCTCACGAGAGAAGAATCTCAAGGACCTGCTCCCAAGAGGGAAAAGAATAAGCCTTTCTCATGCACACCATGCCGGGAGCAAACATGTAAGTTTCTCTGTCATAAGATGTACGCTAACACACCTCACACAATTCGGATTCAAATGTATGTATATTGCACACACATGATTCCACACACGTGCACAGTATTTTGTATATGTACAAGGCTCATATGAGGGGTCTGAATAGACCTCATGTTTAAAGATGATTCAAGAGATGAATTTAGCCTAACATTGTCAGACTCATGCATGCCGGGCCGGAAGCCACCAGGTAAGTTTCCCTATCATAAGATATACGCTCACATACATCACATAGTAAGTGTATCAAAGCCAAATTCAAATGTACAAATTCTCAAACAAATGCAAATATACAAAGAATACAAACTCTCAAACCAAAATAACAAAACGACTTCTTAAACCAAAACAACACAAAAAAATACAAATTCTCAAACAAAACAAGACAAAACAAAAAAGACATTTTCAAGGCCTTGAAAATCCAATATACTGTAAATACATTCAAAATGTAAAGGTCAAAAAAAAAAAAACAGAAACAAAAAAAATAGAAAAATCACCCGCCTGCAGGCAAACAGCAAAATTTCCAATCTAATTTTTTCTTTGAGAAAGCTTAAATCTTTTTTTCCTCCCCGGAGGCTCAACTTCAAATTCTCTCACCCTCTTGAGAAGTATGTAGGTCTTTTCAATAAGGAGGCTACATTGGAAATGATAGAGGAATCGATATCTGGCATGTCACAGTCGGTGCAATCAAGAAAATGGGGAACAACTAGCCGTCCTTCGGGGGCACACTCTAACATCGGCCCCAACAGGTATGTACTGCCACATATATGCGCCTTTTATATATCCTACACATTTGCTTTGCCCTTTTTGTAGTAAAAAAGAAGAGGTTCAGGATAAGCGCCAGTAAAGAAAGCAACAAACGAGTCACCATGTCAACCCAAGGATGGTTAACGGTCAAGCACTGGGTTAACCAGATGGTGGTTAGCAAATACATCATTCAAATAATGGTTAATAAGTAGACACCAAGTAGACTGGATGGGGGTCAAAAAGTTAAAAAGCAGACATTGCACTACCTGGATAGGGTTTAGCAGATCACACATTGCACTGGCCGGATGGGGGTTAGCAGATCAGACATTGCACTAGCCGGATGTAGGTTAGTAGATCAGACATTGCACTGGCCGGATGGGGGTTAGCAGATTAGACATTGCATTAGCCGGATGTAGGTTAGCAGATCAGACATTGCACTAGTCGGATGTGGGTTAGCAGATCAGACATTGCACTAGCCAGATGGGGGTTAGCAGATCAGACACCGTGCAGGCTGGGACGAGGCTAGCGGATCACCAGCGGTAGAATAGATCGCAAATAGAGGTTGTAGTCAGAGAGAGTACTGCATCTCATAGACACCGTGCAGGCCGGGACAAGGCTAGCGGATCACCAGCGGTAGAACAGATCGCAAACAGAGGTTGTAGTCAGAGAGTACCGCATCTCACAGACACCGTGCAGGCCGGGACAAGGCTAGCGGATCACCAGCGGTAGAACGGATCGCAAACAGAGGTTGTAGTCAGAGAGTACTGCATCTCACAGACACCGTGCAGGCCAAGACGAGGCTAGCGGGACACCAGCGATAGAACAGATCGCAACAGAGGATGCAGTTTGACAATACTTCACCTCACACCGCGCAGTCCGAGATGAGGCTAGCGGGACAGACCAGCCGCCGTGCAGACCGAGATGAGGTTAGCGAGGGACAGCGATAGAACAGATCGCAACAGAGGATGCAATTAGACAACACTTCACCTCACGCCGTGCAAGCCGACCGAAGGCGAGCGGGACAATGCGACAGAAAATATTGCAAACGAGCCACAGTCTGATAGCGCTATAGCTCAATGGCAACAAGTCGCAACATTCCACACAAAAAAAAGGTAAGGGCTGCCTCAGGTACGCATCTCTTTCCTTCTTCTTTGAATTTTGGCTCATTTAGGCACTAGTGCACTAGTTTCCCCAAAATTGGGGGCATCTGTAGACACCGGGTCCTGAGACAGCCCAGATCAGAGTTACCCAATGATGATAAGATGCCTCGTCACGGGCAAAAGGGCTAAAAGTGATGATTTCCGTGAAAATTTGCATTTTAGAGTGAAAAATTAAAAAATATTAAAAAATATTTTAAAAATTAATTTTGAAAAATGGGGGCTTAAAAATGTAGTATTTTTAGTTAATCTTTAAAAAAAAATAAAAACTTTTCAAGCGTCGGCCGCGGCGGCGCCTTGCGGCAGCGGGCTGCGAGGTGCTGCGGAGCGCCATCGCGCAGCGCTCCGCACGCGAGCGTCACATGCGCGCGAACGCTAGGCGAGCGCTCTCGCCCAGCGTGCGCTACGGACGCCTAGGCCCTGTTCCGTCGCAAAATGGGCATTTTGCCCCAAAATTGATTTTTTTCGATTTTTTTCCACAAAATTCGATTTTTTATGACTTTTTTAAGGGATATTCAGGTTTTTTTTCAATTTTTAAAATTTAAAATTGTTAATATCTGATTTTATTAAGTTTTATCCCTTTAATTAACATTTTTCCTATTTTTTTTATATAAAAAGAATAAGAAGAAAACCTAAAAGGGGGAATTTTTCTAGGGTTCTTCTTCATCTTTTTCTCTGTTTATTCCTCTAAAACTCTCTCTAATTTTCCAGATTTTTTCCCAACAAAATAAAAAAAATAGTTCAATTATTCTTCTTTTTCCAACATAATTTCTTCTAAACATATATTTTGGAGGGAGTTTTGTTGTTTGATTTAATTTTTAAGACAAATACAACAATTATTTGTTCTGAAAATTCTTTTTTTCTTCTTTATTTGTGTTCAATAAAACTTTTTCCATTGATTTTCTTTTGAATCTCTTTTTGATGAAAAATTAATTTTAAGACAAACAAAACAATTATTTGTTATCAAAATCTAATTTTTTCATTTGATTTTCTAAAATAAGACTTTTAATCATTTTTTTTCTTGATACAAACAAAGTGATTGTTTGTTCTTGAAATCATTTTTCTTTATTTTAATCAATAAAAATCTTTTTTTTTTTGATCAAAATCATTTCTTTAGGCAAAGAAATCAATTCTTTGTTCTTAAAGAAATTTTGATCATTTTTTCATCCTATTTTTTGAATAAAATTCCAACATTTTCATCATATTACACTCTAATATTGCAAATCATCAAATAAAAAATCGATCATCATTTTACTTTCATCGAATCCGAAACTCTGAGGGTAAACATTCTGAGCTTATTCTTTCTTTTTATTATTTTTGTTCATGTTTAATTTATTCATGTATATTTTTATCAGCTTCATTTATTTATTTAATTTATTTATTTCAGATTTGTTTTATTTAGTTTGCTTATATATGATTTTATTCTTATTCATGTATATTTTATTCTTTTCCATTGTCATTATCATATATTTAATGTTTTGTTCACTTATTTATTTTCATTATTATCATGTTCATATTTTTACACATTAATTAATTATTCCAATTACATCTTTTAATCCATTTGTTATTCATAACACATTTTTCTCATTTATTTTAAATTGTAAACATGTTAATTCATTTGTTATTTTAATATCATTTCATTTTATCTCATTTTATTTTATTTTAATTCGTCATTTATTTTATATTTAATTGATTTTAATTGATTCAATTACTAACATTATTTTATTTGTATTTTATGATTATTTCACATCTCATTTTCCATCTTGGGCAATTTTTGCGAGCACACGGGGAGATCAAGAAGGCTCGTTTGGGATTAAGTATTTATTCGCTTTATTTGTAATATTTTATTTATTTGGCTTTTCCATTTATTTTGCCATGTAATTTTCTTATAAAACTGTTTAGTTTAGGCACGCCAGAAAGAAAATCACAAAGCATTTTTATTAATTAATTTGGAATTTTTCCTAAATAAAAATGGGACCAATGTCTCAATTTTCTCTATCCAAAATAAAATCATCACATCAAAATTGTTTTATAATAAATATGCATGCGAGGACCAATGTCCTCATCATTAATGAATATCCTGATTTATGCATGATTTGTATTTTATTTACAATGGGGGTTGTATTCCGCCCCTAGTTTTGTTGTAATATTATTACATATGCTTTATTTTATTTACGCTTTTGTTTATCCTTCCACTACGTGATTGACATGCGCTTTAATTAATTGCATTAAAATGAATGAGAAATGGGATGAAATGATAAATTCAAAACTCGATTATAAAATTAACCAAGGTATGAATAAATGGGAAGTTCCGAACTCACTCTGGTCTTGGGCTCAATGAGGTTAGAGGTCCATCTCAGTGTTTCATTGGGATAGAATCTCCAAAATATCTCTTGTATCCCACCAAAAGACTTAAATTTACAATCCTAGGCTCCACGGGGTAGAGGGTCATTCCAGTGTTCTATTGGGATGATATCTCCAAGATCCCTTTGGCTTGCCCAAAATGGATATTATGCGCTGTCTTAGGCTCACCGAGGCTAGACGACCTGTCCTAATGTTCTATTTGGTGGCGACTCCAAGAAACCTTCTTGTTGCCCAAAATAGACGCACTTGTAAATACCTTACAAGTTTTAATGAACCTCTCTCGATCGCCCTATAAGCGGGCCTTTGGGGCATCCTACGGGGTTCGGCGCGCGTCACAGCTTCATCTCTACTTTCGCTTTCCTTCACGACTGTCACCAAAATCTCGACCACTTTAATACTTCCTATCTTCAAAACATGCGCGCAACAACAATACTATGCGCTGAGCATTAAAATGCTCAGTGCTGGATACATATCCTAAATTTTCCATAACTACATCTACATGCATGAACACACAAACATTTTTCTTTATTTATACAGTTTGAACATTAATTAATTCTTTAAGCTTTTACTTAATTTATGTCTTAATTTAATATCTTATTCAATCTTTTACTTCAGTTGTTTATTTGAGCACAGTATCAGTTACTGAATTATTTACTAGAACTGTTATCATTCCTTGCTACTTCATTTACTCTATTCTAGTTACACTAGCCTTTTTACGTTTTATATGCATATTGTTATTTTACATTTAAAAATTTCTTTTACAGTACCATTATTAGAGCTGTAATCATAATACATTTATATATAGTTTCTATTGATACTATTTAACTAAATATCTATTAATAACTATTTTATGGTTAACTTTATTATTACTGTAAATAACAATACCATTATTAACAGTAACAACTAACTTGCTCATATTATTAGTATTGTCATTATAACAGTTATCTTTATTTCATTATTTATACTTAACACTTTATTACTAATCCCAACCTTTTATACATAAACATATCCATTGCTAACATTTTTATTTATACTTTTTTGTATCTATTAATTATAATTAGCATATGTATTTCTTTCCCTGATTATATTGTAGTAATACCATTATCATCCTTAGCATTAACATTTACATTATTGCCCATGTAACTAACTAATTTCATTTTATTAAATTTGCATGTGCCACATTCTTAGAGCATTGAATTCCATATTTTACATTTTATACATAGCAAGCCCATAATTATGTTACCTATATTAATTACATTATACTATCTTTCCATTATTATTCTTTACACATGCTTTTTATCTTTATAATTGGTACTTCCGTCATATAAAATTAAATGCCCGGTTCAATTTACCTGAGTTTTACAACGTTATCATTATCATTATTAGTATCATTTTAACCATTATTACTATCTAAATAAATTTGATTCATTCATTTTTCTTAATTATACATGCTTAGTCTTATATCTGTGTTTTCCCTAATTATTTTCAATAATTCTTTAACATTAAGGTGACATTTCTCATTTGTTTGCTGACACCACTATTATTCATTTAATTTCTCTTACATTCAATACTCTTACTATTATTAGTGACATTAACATGAGCGTTACCATTTACTTTATCAATATCATTGCCATTAACAAAAGTATTAACATTAACAGTCACATTAACATTAACATTTATGTTGTTGTTATTATTATTATTATTATTATAAAGTCATTAATTTCTACATCTTCAATCATTTATTCAATTAATATTCATAATATTTGCCAATTATATTTTAACCCTTTAAACTATATTACTACAAACTTTCGTTAAATTACATTATTGCCCTTTATTATCACTTATTATCAATAATGCCATTAAATAACTTTATTATCACATTTATTTCATTATTTGACAGGCAAGTTACTAATTAGTCCTTACAATATTATTCTGATACTAATTTACACTTAAGTCCTCTTAATTTCATCCAAATTACAATTTTACTCTTTATTTTCACTATATTTACAAATATGCCATTAAATGTTATTTGTTACTTACTTTTCACGCTAAATTCATTACTTACCATGTAAAATTTCCATTTAATCCCTAAATATTATTTTTATATTAAATTACCTTTTTAGTCCTTAATTTATTATTATTTTACTTAGTTTAACATTTAGTCACATATAACTTCATATTTCCCCTTTTAATTCAATCTTTTACATAATTACCATTTTGTCCCTATTACTTTAGGATCTTTACATTTTAGTCTTTCTTCACTCTATTTTCCTTCATTAGAGTTCATTCACGTACTTTAATTCATTTTCATTAATTTGCCCCTAGTACAAATCCGATAGAAATCTCTAAACCGGATACACGGGACGTGGATCGTTGCGAATCAGCTACAGTAACAGTAAATAATATACAGTAAATTTCAATAGCAGTAGCAGTGACAATAACAATACAGTCGATCGTCATTGACCTACCAATGAGAGTAGTCATAACTCGCTACTACGATAAGAGTGGCTCTATGGCTAGCCAACTATATCCTAAGTTAGATTCACTACCAGAACACTAAGGCAATCACATTAATCATTATTTTCAGTGATGCATTATGCTCATAACCATGATTCATCATCCACCATTCATTATCTTTTTCCATCATTTCTCATTTCCAATTCATTTATTATTTAATTCTAGCTTTATTTAAGTCATCGTCTTATTTTAATATAACATTTACCATTAATTCCATGTCACACATAATGTATTACTAAAATATAAAATATTCAATAATAATCTATAAATTCTCAATAAATTGTTAAACACTCCAAATTAAATATACATTCACATTATGACATTTATTCTATCAAATTAACAAAATATATTATTAAACTCTTTACTCATCAATTCGGCCATGATACATATTCCATCATTTAATGTATTTTTATTTCTTTTATGATTCAATTAATTTCATTTCATGATAATTAACATAAACATACACTTAATTAACATTAACATTCAAAATATACCTTAATATTCTTTACATATATATTCAGCCAAGACTTCATTTCCTCCTCCATAATTAATTTCTTTCCATTATTCATTCATTTGACGATATTACATATTAATCACCATGTATACATAGTTGTTATGCCTTAAACATCAATTTATACCTTGAGAATATGAACATAACAATTCGGCCATGTACTTGATTCTTTAGCAATATTTATTTTTCTTTAATTAATTATTAATTCATCTAGATTACATGTTATTTATCACAAATATACCATTTATTTGCATTAATTACCAAAGTATACCCTTGTATACTAAGGTATACCATTCGGCCTACATGATGTCTATGGTATATGATTTATTTATTTCCATGTTAATCACTCAAAATCTCATTTTTAACCTTTTTAAACATGTCTGTCAAATTTATTTCAATTAAACATGCATAAATCACATATATACAATATGAACATAACCAAAATCATACTTTTTCAATTGAAAAAAAGGATATTGTATCCATTAACCTTATTTTCTTGATCTCCACTTCTTAAGCTTCCTTTTCTTATCTTAGCTCCTTGAAACACCATCACCTCCTTTATGTTCCTTTAGTAGCCAAAAATACACATCAACAAAATCACCATAAATTTGCTTCCTTTTTGTAATATAATTACATAAACATACTCTACACCCTTAAATCTACCTATTTGAACCATTGAATCAAATTAAAAACTTCAAATACACATACCTCAATTTTAGGACATAACCTTTGCCACTTACTTTTTTCCAATTCTTTCACTTAAAATGGGCTTTTGAGACCATTACCAATGAAAAGAGAGGCTGAATTTTACTTAAGAAGGTTGGATTTGGTGAGAAATTTGGAAGAAAATGAAGAAAAATATGGAGAATGGAAGAACATACCATGTAGCTAAGAGAGAAATGGGGAGAGATAGAGAGGTTTTTAGGGTTTATATATCTGATTTTTTGGGCTGGGCTTGGTCCAACCAATTGGGCTAACCCAATTCTAAGCCCATTTAGGTAATTAGCCCCATTAAGAAAATCCAATTTATTTCAATTCCTCCCAAAATCAATTTTATAATTTTTAAAATATATAATTTTGCCTCCATGTAAAATTTTAAATTAATCGAAGACAGTTTCTCGATCCGATAATTTATTACCAGTCTGATAATTCAATTTTCTATTTCACCATAAAATTTATTTTTCATTGCCATTTGATTCTCCATAATATTTCATGCAAATCCATGCTTTCGGATAATTTTTTTGAGGTCCGTAGCATCATTTAGAGCTCAGTCAAACTTTGGTCAAACTATTCACACTAAAGTGCAACCGGTCCAATTCACTAATTCAATCGGTTCGGTTTATTTTCATCCTTAACTTCCGTTTTACTCTTAATAACTCATTTGACCTTGGTTCCATCTTATTCAGGGTCTATTTCGGTCAGGTTTAATTAAACCGGTCCGATTCATTCATTTTTCAGTGTCACGATAAAGCTACTTTTTCACTACCAAATTGTTCTACACACTATTCAGAGTCTATCTATGGCTTTAGATAACTTTTTAGAGGTCATTTACTATCTTTAAAGCCTCGATCAAATCTCAATTAAATCAGTTACTATTTGAATCGAACCAGAGGCTTTTTTTTTTTTTTACTTTTGGGGACCTATTTGACCTAATTTTTACTCCAAATTATACAACCAGACTCTTATAACTTATATTTTCTAATGGTCTAATAAAATATTTTGCTCTTCCGGGTTCTCGGGAGGTCACCCATCCCTGGGCTTCCCTTGCCTTAGCATGTTTAACCTTATAACTCAACTGAATTTCAAGGCATAATTATTGGCATTTTCACATCCAAACCACACTATACACACTGCATGATTTACTGATCAATACTATACCAGTATTCAAGCCATCACATGCCAACTATGGCAAATTTGGGCCATTACACTTCCATTTCCATAAGATTAGAAGAAAAGAGGAACACACTTACCTTATTCAACTTAGAATTGGCATAAATAAATATTTTCCTACTTAGAAAGCATTTAAAGCAGATTTTAATAGAGGTTTTGGTGAGAAATTTAAGTGAGGGAGAGAAGCTGTGCTTGAAGGAGGATGCTGGATTTCTAAACCCCTTATCAATCGGCCTTCATGATTTCTTTTATAAGCCATGAAGAGCTGCCTCTACTATTTTTCATCTTTCTAGATTTATATAGCTTTTCTTTTCTCACTTTTAATCCTTAAACTTCTACTTAATCATGCATTAACCTTATAATTTCATTTTAATCATACATTAGCATACCAAATTACCTAACTTATGCAATTTTGTCCATAGGTGTCAAATAACCAATTTACCCTCAGCTTTTAATTTAATGTCGATTATGTCCCCAATGCATGTATTCAAGTAGCTCAACACATATTATAACACCCTAATACCCCCTAGGAGGATAAGAGAGTGATACCGAAACTTTTTCAAACAATAATAAACATACATGCTAATAATAAGGAAACCTTAAGAGCAATACATATAAAAAATTACCATCAACTTTACTTAACCAAAGTTTACATTTTACAAGTACATGCTTATACAATATATGATTACATATCTTTGATATACAAAAATGGTACTAAAATTGTACAATACAAAAGATTGAACCTAACTAGAAGACTTCAAAACTTCACCTAGTGGCCAGTAGGTGTCCCTCTCAAAACTTGAGCTTCCAACTATAAACCTACACCGGAGATAAACACCCATGCTGAGCTATGGCTCAGTGGGGATACAAATAAAACAAATAGACTACTACAAAAAATCAGAATTTAAACATATAATAGCAAAATATACTTTAAATAAATGATAGGTCAAATATTCAATAATACATGCTTTATTTCACTATTATCACTAACCTAATACCATAATACTATAATCAGTCAATGAAATAACAATCCTAATATAGCCTGAATCATTATAGCAGTGGATAATAGGAACACTGGATACCATTCGGGTATCAATCACTAGATATTGAGAAAAACAATATCACATTAGAGATATGTAAATCTCAATTCACTAGATACCAAATGGCATCAACACTAGATACCAAATGGGCATCAACACTAGTAGCTGTGAATAATAACCCTTATAGGAATGCCTACCTATCCACGACTCAATTTGCAGGCTAAAAAACTAGTCCATTCAATATTTGTTTAATCATATAGTAAAACATCACATATTCACATGGATTAACACATTTACAGATTCCATATGCATAATCATTCAAAAGCCAATACAATACTTCACACAAATTAGGACAACCATCAAATATTTCACAATCTTAGCTATGTCGTGCTCGCGATAGACCCTGCATATCCTTCTGTCCCGCTCGCGACATAAGTCACGCATGCCACAGAACACACAAAAAACTTATGTCGTGCTTGTGCTAAATCTCGCGCTCATAACAGAACAAGCTCTTGTATTTTTTGCTCTATGAAGCCCTCTGTCGTGCTCACGACAGAGCATGAATTCTATGCTCACGAAAAAGCATGAATTCTATGTCCAAAACTCCAACCTCACTCACCTCTTTTAAAGCACTTACCTGTTTTCACAAATATGACTTCCAAAAACTAGCCAAACGTCATTTTCAGCTAAGATGGCCTCTAACCAAATGTTCACCTATAATTTAACTTCATAATGGCACAAACCTCAATACATTTGGACTCAAAATCAAGAATTTATGGCCAGGGGAACACAATTGCTCTAAAGGCCCTCCTATAGAATTCCAACTACACATATAGGCAATTTTGAAGACCTTAGAGTCCTCAAAACAATATGACCATTCCATAAAAATTATACACATAAACCTCAGGATTCTAATCTAATTGACCTCACATAAATTAGAGTTGTAAAATTCATCTTATAACGCAAACAACTCAGATAGGTCAAAATGACCTCAAAACCAGTTTTTACACTAACGAGCTCATCAACTCAACAATACTATCCCAAATTAACCAATCTATAAAAGAGTCAAAATCCCAAACCTTTAGAAGCTAACTCTTTCAATCTTCACAAATCAAGCAATCTTCTCTTTTCCCTTTGCTCTCCTACTTGATTCTTCAAATTTCAATCAACAAAATCTTGAATGAGATGAAGAACAAAGGAAAGAAAAGAAGCAAACTTAGCCTTGGATGAAATCAAACTAAAGAAACAAAGGAAAGGAAGAAAGCAAAAACCTACCTTTCAAATGAGAGAAGGATGGCCAGCCAAGATGAAAAACAAAAGACAAACTTTGCCTATTCTCACTCATATATATGTACATGTCAACCTTAGGTGTCAAACCCACACCATGCCACTCGTAATCCACTAATAGTTAATTAAACTTAATAATCAATCTTAACTTAATTAATCCTTACTTAACACTAATCATATGGAGTTACCCTTTAGTCACTTAACTTATTAATTTCATGCAATTAGGTCCTTAATTCTCAATTACACTTTAGTTCAAAAATTATAAATCCTAAATCAAACTCATCTAATCACCCTAATCATGCACAATTCTACTAGGGTGGATTTCGAGTCATTACATATATGGTCATTCTCATACTCCAAGTGTGTTCGAAAATAACTAGGGTACAAGTTGGGGCCTTATAAATCTCTTTGAAAGTATGAATCTAATTATGTCGGTGATCTTGAGTTAAATTAATTAATTAATATGTATGATTGAATAACATATGTTAAATATAGCTATAAAGGAGTAAAATAGTAGGATATAAATAATAAGTTAACTAATTCTAAAGTTCTATCCAAGAAAGTTTAGTATTTATACAAAGGTACGACTTTGAAATACAACGTTATCGGTGATACGATAATGATTATGTTTAGAAATGATAAGTGAAGGCAACATTGTGTCGTAAAATAAATGGAAAAATTGAAATACAAAAGTGTAAATTGAAATTTAGTTAAATGTGATTAGATATATGTATGAGAATGCCGTTGGCAAATATGATTAAAAGATCAATATTACCCTTGGTAATCAATAGGAAGCATAGATGAGGGTATAATTAGCTAGCCATAGGGAATAGAGATCTGTATTGGAATATGGGTTAAAAACCGCCCTTATTGTGGGTTATTGAGAACCTAGAAAGTTTTTTCCTTTCATAAGGCCAGTGTTTGATCATGACCTCTTTTACACAGGATTAGAGCAGTGCTCGGTGTTGGACACTCTAATTCATCAGGCCTAAAAAGGGTCAAGATCCCGTGTACCTAACTCGCATAGTCCCATCGGATTACTTCGGGCAATAATATATATATATATATATTGATTGGTAATAACAACATTAATTATGTATAATAATATATTATGGATGAATATAAGAATTTGTGATTTGAATATTTGTTCTTATTTGTTTATTTTTATATGAAATCCATTTAAATCTTTTAGTAAATTATGGTGGAAAAGTAAAGTTAGTGGTTGTTACCACTAAGCATTTTGCTTAGCACGTGAAATTTTATTTCTGCATGTAAGTCCATATAAAGCTAGCTGAAGATCTACCAAGAAGTAAGAAGGAACCCTTTGACTTTAGGATAGATGCTTAGTCGTGGAATTTGATTTTGTCATTTGGGAATATTGTAAATTTAAAGCTACTAAATGGCTCATCAAAAGCCAAACCAGAATTTGAGTTGTAAATTTTTAGTTAATAGGTTTGATGTCCAAACTTGAATATTTAAAGACAATGTAAATGTATTCATGTAAAAAAGAGGTGGATGTTATTATTCTTTATTATGAAAGTGTATGAATTAATAAGCTTAAATTCACAACTGTTGGTGAATTTATTCCTTTATTTTGTAATTTGAGGAGGATGAGAAATATTGAGTATACATTGGATGTAGATGGAGTTGAGATATGTGGATGATTTTATAGAAGTGTAATTGTGATTATTTAATAGGGGGATATAGACCCATATAGGAAAAACTCTGTCTGTTTTTCTGTGAAAATATGGGAATTGTAAATTTATAAAATTTAAAAGTATTAAAGTAAAATTTGAATTCTGTAAATAGATCCTAAGAAAGAAATAAGTTGTGTAGCATTCGGTATTTGGCCTTTATTGGACCAGGTATGGGTGTTATATTTAATGGTATCAGTATTGAGATTTAAGTAGTCCTAGACCTAGATTAGAAAAAGGATGATAGTGAACAAGGGTAATATGCTCTATGTGCCTGTCAAATGGCCCTTAATGATATAGGCAATATTTTTTTATAAAGCATGAGCATAGGGATGGGGTAATATGCATAGTCACACGTGTGATGCATACATATTTTGCATAAATTGCATATATGAGTCATTAAGCATATATTCCATTATTTACACATAAACATTCATTAAATGTCTGTTGTAAAAAGAAATGGCCTGTATAAGAGGGACTTGACAGGTTATGCATTGAGCATATTATGAAACATCGAATTTGGTTTTCTTTGATGTGAATGAATGAGTATGGAGTCGGGCTCTAAAAGAGCTAGTTAGGAAGAGGTAGAGAGTCAGGCTATCGCCACTGTTGAGGGTACTGTCAAGATACAATCCTCAATAAAAAAACCCCTCACGTACCACAATTTCCTCAAGCCTAAATGGAATTCTACCAAGATATGACTGAGGCGGTAAGAAGAATGGTGGAGACTATGCCACACAACTAGCCTCAGCTGCCACCTCCTCCACTTAAAAGTTATTATGAAAGAATGCAGAAATTAGGGGCCACAAATTTTTGTGGTGATGTTTCTACCACCTCACAGAAAGCAAAAGAATTGCTTCAAAATTTAAAAAGAAATTTTGACCATATGAAGATTGCACCGGAAGAAAAATTATACTGTATAGCCTTTTTACTTCAAGATCAAACTCATGAATAGTGGATGGCTATCTCAAGAGATATATGAGAATCTGGTCCTACTTGGGACTTCTTTTTAGAACAATTTGACAAAAGGTACATTAGAGCTCAATATAAGAAGGCTATAAAGAAAGCTTTTCTTTATCTTAGGCAGGGAAACAAGACGATAACCGAGTACCTAAGAGAATTTGATAAATTAAGCCATTATGCTCTAGAGCTTGTTGCAACTAAGGAGATGGTTGTAAAGATTTAAGGATGGTTTACATACTGAGATGAGATGTGGTCTTATTGGTTTAAAATTTCTACACTTTAGAGAGATGGTTGAAGTTGCCCTTGAGATTAAAGAATTAGAAGCTGGGGAATTGAATAAGAAGATTAGAAATCAACAGAAGCGAAGCAAAGGTCAGTCTAGCTCAGCTGCTAACTCCAGCAAGAGGCATAAGGGATCTCAATCTTCAGCACTGTAACACCTCATCTACCCCCTGGGAGGATAATAGAGTACTACAATACAAAACATGAATCTTGCAAAATTCGAATAATAAAATTTTGTTACTTTCCATTACTGTACATGTATAACATTACAATAACAGTTATTTACAGGTACCAGATACAATTACTCTACATAATACAAACTCGCATAACTCTAACAATTTATCATATCCTTGTGTTGGCCTAACCTACAACAGACAGTCCTTTAGAACAATTCCCACTTTGTACCTACATAATTAAAACCTGGACTAAGCATAAAGCTTAATGGGGTACACAAATGATATGGTCTACCTTGCACGACAGTTGTTAAATCAAAAACTTGTATAATGAATATTTATATATAAATAAATAGTAAACAAATCTTCAAACCTTAACAATGTACAATACATGTGAAATACATCAATATACTTCTTCTAAGTACACTTCTATAATCTTTAGCTTGTATAAGTAATAAGCATATATCTTGAACTAAGAAATTTACAATACAAATTGAGCATACTTTCATAACATTTAATTAACATATTACAACCATTAAGAAGCATATATCTCCCGAAAGGAATGGATAATCTGAGTGCAGTACAGTAGGTACTTGTAGGTACAATTCAATAGGTACCTGTAGGTACAATTCAGTTTAATTATATTATTTTATATTTCAATGATAATAGGTGACCCAAACGGGGCCGAGGTAATGACCCAAACGGGGCCGGAGTAACCCAAATGGGGCTAATAGAAAGTACGGTATCCATTGCCCGATTAATAGTAGGCTTTTAATCATATCAAATTAAAAGTAAACATATTGAATAAGAAATAATGATTTCGGTTTAAAAGATTTCATTACAAGTATACAGAATAGTACAAGTATATAGAATAGTAGTTGTAACTTTTACATCGCGTCGGTACCTACATACATAATCTCTATGTTAAGTTTCATTCATATAATCCTTCCAAACTTCTATGCACCTATTAATTTTCCATGATTTGGTTCGGACTTGGAATAGTATTCCAAGCTTCATATGTATCCCAAATTTTGTTTGGGAATCAGAACCACGTAGTTCTACACATTCTGAAGCAAAGTATACAGTTAAGAGATATAGCAAACACATACACATACATACATACATACATACATACATACATACATATATATATATATATGTGTGTGTGTGTGTGTGTATATAGATATATATATATATACACACACACACACATATATATACATATATATATATATATATACATATATATATATATATATATATATATATATATATATATATATATATATATATATATATACATACACACACACACACACACACACACACACACATATATATATATATGCATATATATATATATATATAAACTCACTCATGTGAATTCATATTTAACAGTGCAAAGTCTGAACAATTATCATTTAGCGTTATCAAATAATTATCATAATTAATTTGGTACAATTCAGAGTTCATTTTGACAGAAAAAATTCATAATTAAATTCTAAAAAATAGTGGTCACACGGTGGTCAGAAATACATACCCACCGTGTGGAATGCCATAATTTAATTGTTGATCATACATAAATGTTTCACACGATGGTCAGGGAAATCCTGCCCACCGTGAGGGTCACCACACAGTGGCTAGAGAAGCCTGACCACCGTATGGATCATCAAACTACTCATATTTTCTGCCCAGAACATGCTCATACGGTGGTCAAAACTCTCTAACCACCATATGGCTAGAAATTTCCAGATTTTGAATCTATAGATTTCTAGGTCCAACTTGCTAAACATTAATTACATATCAAACAACATTTTTAGGTCTGAAATCCTTCTTAACAAATATTTATCTATGTCTTAAGTTTCTATTAACATAAAAATCACATCATTTGGGCTACAATACACTGAGTTACACTCTAAAGAATAATAGCAGATCAACTTGCATCACAAACTTAATTTACTCTCTTTATCCCTAGATTTAAAGACCTTAGGACTATAATCAATCATATAGTTAAAACCAATCCTAATTCTCATTCAAAATCACTACCACATCACTTAAATTCTTTTTCATACATTCAAACTATATCAATTAAATCCACATGCAAAATTCCCCTCAAAATCACTCGGGACTACTTCAATTTCTTATTTACTATCCAAGTCTCATATATTGAAGCATAAATCAAATTCTCATATAATACACACATATGAGATAGAGGAAGTTGCCAAACCTGTTTTACTTTTCTTCATCATTCAAGCACTTCTTTTCTCTTCCTTTAAGTTTTCTTAATCTTTCAATTTACAAGCAAATCACACAAATAAACCCTTCAATTCACCTTAAGCAAACTTGTAGAAAAATGAAAAAGAGAGCAAGAACAGAAAGAAGAAGAGGGAAGAGCTAGAATCCTTCCCCCAAATCTGTTGCCTCAAGCCATTAAATACCCATCCACTTTCTGCATTCTAGAAATCATAAGTGTCAACTTGTGATTAGTCATGGCAAATTACAATATAAATCCCTCATTTTTCCTATTCTTCACATCATGGCCTCTTACTTAATTTAAACTTAAACATTGGCCCACAAAAGTAATTCTTTTATGCCATTCAAGCCTTAATTCACAAATTATTCATTTATCGCACTTACCAAAACTTTTATAATAATGACAATTTCATCATTTTTAACAATTCGTGACCAAACAAGCGTATTTTGGTTTCCATTTTACCAAAAAAAATGCATTGTTATTGTCAGGGTGTATTTTGGGTCGTTACAAGCACAATTATAAACTCATTCCTAGACAGTCCCAAGGTAAAAAATCCTCAGTTAGATCAAGCCAACACACCATTTCTATAGCTAGTATGTCAGGGGGTGCACATAGAGTGAATCCTTAATGTGAGAATTGTGGGAAGCAACATCCAAGCAAATGTTGGAAGTTGATAGCTTGCCTTAGATGCGGCTCAAAAGATCATCTTGTTAGAGAATACCTTAAATCTCGAACCCCTATAGCTTCACAGACTAGAGGACCTACTATCACTTAGGGAGACAAAGGTAAAGGTAAAGAGATGCCTTAGGAGCTACCGATTAGAGGAATTTTACACAGATAGCTTTGGGATCAGATGTTAGAGCCCCAGGATGAACCTATGCTATTAGAGCTCTGAAGGAGCAGGATGCACTTGATGTCATAGTTGGTAAATTTTCTCTCTTTGATTATGATGTTTTTGCATTAATGGACCCTGGCTCTACACATTTATATGTATGCACTACAATAACACATAGAAAGGGTTAGAATGTTAAAAAACTAGAACATGAAATTCTTGTAACTAATCCTTTAAGGCAGAGTATGTTAGTAGATAAAGTATATAAGAATTATCCGGTTCAAATACACAATCATACTTTCCTAATTAACTTGATTGAAATACCATTCCATGAGTTTAATATAGTTCTTAGAATGGATTGGTTGTTTGCACATTAAGTGATGATAGATTGTTGTCTTAAATGAATTACACTTAAAACTGTCATTTATGAAGAAATTATAATAATAGGTGAGAGATCAGATTTTCTTTCCAATGTGATATCTGCCACCATAGCAAGAAGGTTAGTAAGAAAAGGGTGTAAGGATCCAAAATACACCCTAGCTATCTTAAGGTATAGTCAGGGTGAAATGGAAACTGAATGCACATGATTGAGCGACGGAAGTGTCGAAAAGGATGCAACTGTCATTAAGCCGTAGTTTCGGTAAGAGCGACCATTTACCAATTTTTTTTAATATGATATATGAGTATAAAAGAGAGAGTATTGTGGGCTAATGTGTTAAATGAAAGTTATGTGTATGTAAATGTCTTATTAGAAGAGAAATTAAGGATCAAGGAGAGATTTTGCATAAATATCTAGATATAACCAATCAAAGGAAGAGATGCATTTTATTAAGGGCCAAGTATATGTGTGTATAATGGATGAGAGAGAGAGAGAGAGAGAGAGAGAGAGGATAAGGGAGAGCTCAGCCTGCCACTTTATGGGCTGGAAGAAGATTCAATCATTCCTCTCTTTTCTCCTCTCAACTTGTGCTTCAAGATGGCTAGTGAATAGAAATGTGAGATTTAGCTTTTGCTGTCATCTTTCTCCCTCTTCTTTGGTTAGAAACTGAAAGTTTATGATTGAGTATAGTTTTGATGTGGGTTTCTTATTGTGTTTTGTTTGAGGAAACTTGGCCAAGAGAAGAAGGGATAGAAAGTTGAAGTGAAGTGTAAATAAACAAAGAGAAGAGGAAAGCAGAGAAAGAAGGCTAAGTGAAAAGAGTTTTGGCATACAAAATGAGGTTTGGAAACTTGAAACCTTACATATATGCTAAATTGGATTTTTGATGCATGATTTGAGTTGAATTAAATGTGTTTATATTGATATATTATGGTTTTGATGAGTTTTGGCTTGAAAAATGATAAATTGTGCATGTGAATAGAGTTAGTAAAGAACTGTGTTAGGACACACTTGACCCCCTCTGCCCTCCCGAGTCAGTGTTTTGGTCATAATTTAGTGCATAAACCTCTCTAGTGGCCATTGAACCATAACTTTCATATCTACAAAAGTCATAGAAAAGTATGTGAGCTAAGTTTTAGCTCTAAGTGACCCAAAATTTGCCAAAATAGTAGAATTCTTGTTCTGTCTGGGTCATAGGAGTAATTTGTATTTCCAAGACCATATCTTCTAATATATAGCTCTAAATTGAATGATTTTAGTACCATTGGAAAGATAAGACATAGAGGAACAAAAGTCTAGTAGACCATTTGGGCATAAAATTCCATATACTAGTCCAAATTTTGTCCTCAAGATCGGAGCAGAATCTGCCCCCTATGCAGATTCTGTGCCGAGTCGGCACCATGCCTCTATGCTAACTTGACATAGCCACCTTCTGTCATGAGTAGCACAATGGTGCCAACTTGTGATAGCCCTCGCCCTCCTTTCTTTGTTTATTCCTTTGATTAGTTTGTGTATTCTTAAATGATATGCAATTGTGAATTTGAATTGTAAAACCATGCAAGAATATTTTAAAGTAAAGTGAGTTAGTGGGAAATTGTGGAACTTATAAGTGAGTGGAAATAAATATAATAATAATAATAATAATAATAATAACAATAATAATAATAATAATAATAATAATTATTATTATTATTATTATTATTATTATTATTATTATTATTATTATTGTTGTTGTTGTTGTTGTTGTTGTTGTTGTTGTTGTTGTTGTTGTTGTTGTTATATGGTATATAATAGAGTTGCAAATATTTATATATATATATGTATATAGGTATATGTATTTAAATGGAATATATGTAACTAAATATTATTTTATTAAATAATATTATTTATGGGATGTGCTTGGTTTAATTGGATAAATGAGTGTATGTTACATGAAGTGAATTAGTGAATGTTGTGCAAAGTGAAATCTTTTAGTTGAGCTAGAATTTGATATAGATGTGGACATATATGGGATAGTGATTTGATACCTTCGGGTATCTAGTGACGACACCTCCCCTGTGTCTAGTGATTCGATACCTTCGAGTATCTAGCGACGACAGCTCCCTGGTGTCTAGTGATTCAATACTTTTGGGTATCTAGTGACGACACCTCCTCGGTGTCTAGTGATTTGATAGCTTCAGGTATCTAGTGACGACATCTCCTCAATGTCGAGTGATTCGATACCTTCGGGTATCTAGTAATGACACCTCTCCGGTGTCGAGTGATCTGATATCTTCGGGTATCCAGTGTTCCTGATTGTCCTCACCTATATTGAGCTCAAGTTGCAAGTAATTGTATCGAAATTAAAATAATGTTAGAAATGAGTATGATTTAAGGGATTATTAATGAATATTTTGATAACATGTTAATTAGTTATGACTAATGTATATGCAGTGGTGATATTACAAGACACTTGTGCTATAAGAAGAGGATAGACATGGTCGATATGTTTATTAAAGTAAAGTGTTTGTTATGGTTAGAACTACATGGTTCTGATCCCTACTTTTGGGATACGTAGAAAGCTTGGAATTCTATTTCAAGTCCAAACCAAATCAGTGGAAACTATTAGTGTATTTAAATTATAATTAAGCAATAAGTGAATGTGTTTGTACCAAGTCATAGAGAATTGGTAAACGCGTGTAATCTTTGATGACTCGATCTATATGTTCTTTTGTGTGACATTGATATTACCATATGATTTTATGATTATATTGACTTCGTAAGAAGTCAATTGCATTATTTTCTCCCCACTGAGCCTTTGCTCGGCACAGTTTTAATCCGTGTAGGTACTAGAGTTGCAATTGAGTCAGAGATTGATCGTTAGAAGTGAGGCCAACACAAGATTAAAGGGGGGGGGGGGGGGCTATAGTAGGTTGTACAAGCTTTTTTTTTATTTTGATATTTTGTATTTAAGAAGTAAATATATGTAATAAAGTGAACATGTAAAGATAAAGAATCTAGTGAATTTGATTAAGTGATGTGAATGCTTGTAATTTTTTTTTATTGACTCAAGTTGCGTGTTCTTAATGTGCACTCCCATATCCTCTTCGGGTAAAGGGGTTTTACAAAGGGTGTGAAGCCTACCTAGCATGTATACTTGAAACTAAGAAGGAAGCCAAACTTCAAGATATTCCTATGGTGTGTGACTTCTAGGATGTATTTTTGGATGAGTTACCAAAATGACCACTAAGAGAGAGGTTGACTTTTCCATTGATGCAACACCTGGTACCGCACCTATATCTATTGCACCTTATAGAATAGCACCAACTGAACTCTAAGAATTGAAGATTCAATTACAAGAGCTTTTTGAAAAGGGTTTCATTCATCCCTGTAACACCCCCTTCCCATACGTAGGCGATCCCATCCGAGAAGGAGTGAGATGCCGTATGAGTAAAGGTGCCACCAAGCAAGTACAAAGTATAACATACATTCATTCATAACATACATTCAGAAATACAGAATAATTAAAAACTTTACATAAGGAAAGCAAAAGCTGATCATGCATTACTATAATAAACTATTACAATAATGATCTGATCAACTAGCTGAAACAAATAATATTACATATACAAAATATAGATACAAAAGCGGAAGCTGATACAGAACTGATACATGAGAGTTCTATACAAAAAGAATCATCACTGATACAAAAATAGCCCTACACTAAAAACTCTTCTGTGTTGGCTTGATGACGGCGACTCTCTCAAAGCAAAACGCCTTCCGCACCTGCACGGGTAAAAACACCGTGCTAAGCGATAAACGCTTAGTGGGGAAACACACATAAATATTGGACGGCCATTCACAATGGTCATCAAGGCATAACACATTCACAATGGCAGAATGCAAAGGTTATAACATAATCCATATAAACATACTCATATTTAGAAGCCATATAATCAGTACCTCATAAACATATCCATTCCAGAATAATTCAATATATATATTTCATCATTAAACTCATTCAGACAATCCATTCATAGCCAGATCAGATCAGAACAATTCCATTAACATTTTAAGAACACCTGCTGACTCTAGATAGTGGATAACGAGTGTACTGAAGGTACCTTACGGGTACGAATCGAATACTGAGGGTACCTCACAGGTACAAATCAAATATTAAATCATTTATCAAAACATGTTATTTATATACTGAGGGGATCTTAAACAAGATCCTATACTGATGGGTTCGCAAGGAACCAAACGGGGACCTGATCGGGGTCCAAACTGAACTGAGGGCTGCAGCTAAAAGACTCTATTAGGCATGCCTAACTATCCACTTACTCGACTCTAGCAGGTTATGCGACATTCAAATCCCATTTCAGAGTACGGAATATAATTCATCAGAAAATCATGGTATCACGCATATCAAAGCATCAAACAGTAAGACATGCATCATACAACAGTAAAGTCCATTCAGAAGAATTACCAAATTAATTTCTGAGTTAAAAACTAGGAAATTTCATAAAAACGAGCTGAACGGAGAAACGGGCGAGATTGGCTGGTCACGAGGCGTGACTGGCCTTCCCAACAGGCAGGTCACGCGACGTGACCTAGGGTCACGTGACGTGACTTGCTTGTTCCTCGCCGATCACGTTGCGTGATCTTCGCAAATCACGCAACGCCCTCGCAGGTCACGGCGTGACTGGACGTCACGTCTCGTGACGTGCTACTCCCTTGCAGATCACGTTGCGTGATCTCGCAGATCACGCATCGTCTTCGCAGGTCGCACGACGTGACCGAGAGTCACGTCCCGTGACTTGCTTGTTCTTCAGCTGGTCACGCGACTGGCTTCTCAGCAGGCAGGTCACGACGTGACCGTGGGTCACGTCTCGTGACTTGCCTTCTTTCGTAGCGAATCACGTGACAAAGAGAACTTCAACAGTACTTCGATTTTCCAGAATTTCCAGAGTTTCCAGAACAAAGAATTCCATCCCAATTTGATTTAAAACCATACAAACCTGTTTTTACCTTCCAGAAATCATCTCAAACAACATAGGCAACAATTATACAACTCAATTCATCAAATAATTAATCAAATCAAATCAAGAACATATGCATTCAAACTTACAAGAACATAAACCCTAGAATTTTACAGTAAAATCAAAATCACACAATTTCACAAATAAACATTCCCAAACCTGGATTCTAAGCTTCTAACACTTAGTCCCACTGCTCCCAGCAACCTCTTTGCCTTTGGGATCGCGTGGAGCCTCAGCTAGAACACAAACACAGTAATGAACATCAACATGCAACCCTAAGTTAAAACTCAACCTAAAGAAGAAGATAAAGAATTACAGCAAGATAAAGACAAGGATATGCACTTACCAAGCTAGGGAATGCCAAGAGAGATTAACTTCACCAATAAAATCTTGAATCCACACACAAGAGCCCTTAGGGAAAAGGAAAGGAAAAAGAAGAAGACCAGTGAAGAAAGAACGTGAATCTACCAATTCCTTTTCTTTCTTTCCTTTTTCTTTTTCTTTTCTTTACCCTAAGTAAGTGTCCATTTCTTATTGGTGGAGTTAACCACTCACACTTAAAATCCCACACACATCACACACACCTAATGCACTTATAATTAAAGTACCCTACAATGGCATACACACACACACCCAAGTATTTCTCACTTAATAAACACACTAATGCCATGTATGTACTCCCATAATAATAAAACCCAAAAACATATATTTTACTAAAATACCCTTATGAAATGCTGAACACATGCGAATGCGAACACATACAGACAGACAGACAGACAGGCTCATTCTACTAGGGGGCAAATGGGGTGTGACAATCCCAGTGTGTCTCCTTGAAGTGCATCTGTACTTTTTATCAAGAAGAAAAATGAGACACTGAGACTTTGCATTGATTTTAGAAAACTAAAAAAAGTCATAATGAGGAATAAATACCCGTTGCCCAGAATTATTGATCTCTTTGATCAATTTATAGGTGCCGATGTATTTTCCAAAATTGATTTAAGGTCCGGCTATTATCAATTGAGTGTGAAGGAGTCAGATGTACCTAAGATAGCATTTAGAACTAGATATAGGCATTATGAATTTTTAGTGATGCCTTTTAGGCTCACAAATGCTCCAACAAACATTTATGGACCTTATAAATTGCATCTTTATCCTTCCTTAGATCAGTTTGTAGTGGTTTTTATTGATGAGATACTGATCTATTCAAGGAATCGGGAAGAACATGATGAACATCTCAGAATTGTTCTGTAGACTTTAGGAGAAAAAAAGCTTTATGAAAAATTTAACAAATATGAATTTTGGCTAAGTGAGATATTGTTCTTGGTCATATTGTGTCAGCTAACAGGATTAGAGTGGATCCCAAGAAGATTAAAGCTATTCTTGAATGGAAACCGCCAAGAAATGCCACGGGGATTATAAGCTTTTTTTGTTTTACTGGTTATTATAGAAGATTTGTCAAGAGGTTTTCATTAATTGCAGCTCTTTTGGTTAAGAATGCCAAACTCATTTGGAGTGAGAAATGTCAAGAAAGTTTTGAAAATCTTACGGCAATATTGACATATGTGCCTATTTTGACTTAACTAGTAGTGGGAAAGGATTTTCTAATTTATAGTGATGCTTTAATGGACTGGGATGTGTTTTAATGCAGGAAGGAAAGGTAATTGCTTATTCATCTAGGCAACTTAAATCGTATGAAAAGAATTATCCAACTCTTGATCTGGAGTTAGCAGCTATTATTTTTACTTTAAAAGTTTGGAGGCATTATTTATATGGGGAAAAAATGCTACATCCACATTGATCATAAAAGCCTTAAATACTTGCGTACTTAGAAAGAGTTGAATTTAAGGCAATGAAGATGGATAAAATTGATTAAAGATTATGATTATATCATTCATTGTCATCCAGGTAAGGCGAATGTGGTAGCAGATGCACTTAGTAAAAAATCAATGGCAGGTAAATTTTCTAAGTAACTAGTGCACCTTTCTAAAATTTTTATTCACGGTAAGATTGCATGTAAATTCTAATTTTGGTCTTTTATGTATAGTTTTGAGAATTATGAATGTCAGACTAGCATTAGCAGATGGTAGAGCTATTGTAACTGAATTGAGGCTTAGGCCAACTTTATTCCAGCAAGTCAAGGATGCACAAAAGCATGATGAAAAGCTAGCTACCATCTTTAAGCAAGTATAAGAGGGGAAGGATAGTGAGTCCATGATTAAAGAAGATGATTGCCTATACTATAAAGGTAAAATATGTGTTCCTGGTGATGAGGGGTTGTGAAAATAGATTATAGAAGAAGCACACAATAGCTTTTATGCCATGCATCCAGGCAGCATTAAAATGTGTCAAGATTTGAAAACTTATTATTAGTGGCTTAGGATGCAGAAAGACATAACAGAGTATATGACAAGGTGCTTGACTTATTAACAAGTAAAGGCTGAACAACAAGTTCCATTGGGTTTACTACAACTTATTGCAATACCTGAATGGAAATGGGATAAAGTTACTATAGATTTTATCACTAGATTGCCACTGACCAGGAAAAGGCATGATTCTGTGTGGGTGATAGTTGACAGATTAACAAAGTCAATACATTTTCTACCAATCAGAGTCTACTATCCATTGATTAAACTAGTAGAATTGTATATTAATGAGATAGTACAGTTACATGGAGTTCCTTCTTTTATTCTATCAGATAGGGATCCAAGATTCATATCGTGATTTTGGAAAAAGCTTCATGAAACTTTGGGCACAAAGCTAAATTCAGCACTAATTTTCATCCTCAATCAGACTCACAGTCTAGAAGAGTGATACAGGTATTCATTAATAATTGATTTAAGAATAAATGATGTTATAAACTATAGTAATAGTGTGATAATGATGTAATAGGTATTGGAAGATATATACTTAGAAGTTGTAGGATAGATTTTGAGGGTAGCTGGGTCCGATATTTTCCATTGGTTGAATTTGCCTACAATAATAGTTACCAAGGAAGTATTCAAACGGATCCTTATGAAGCATTATACGAAAAAAATGCAGAATTCCATTATATTGGATTGAGCTTAAGGAGAAAATAATATTTGGTCCATAATTAATTGGAGAAACAGAAGAAAAAGTGAGGATTATCAAGGATAAGTTGAAAGCTGCAGCTGACCGTCATAAGTCCTATGCTGACTTGAAAAGAAAAGATATGGAATATGTTGTTGGTGATAAGGTCTTCTTGAAAGTATCACCATGAAAGAAAGTGTTGAGATTTGGCAGAAAAGGCAAATTGAGCCCTAGGTTCATTGGACCATACGAGATTTTAGAACGTGTGGGTTTAGTGGCCTATAGACTAGCTTTGCCACAAGAATTGGAAAAGGTTTATAATGTCTTGCACGTGCCTATGCTTAGAAGGTATCAATCGGACATCTTATATTGTTAAACCTGGAATGATAGAGATCCAACTAGTCGTAGAGCCGCACTTCACACTTTTATGAATAAATCTACTAACACTTTAGATATAAAAATACTAAGCATTCGCATCTGAAATAAATTATAAAATTATAATGCTACCTCTTTTAATCTTTATATTAGTTTATTTCACATAAACTTATAATATGAATATGTTTTATAAAATAGAATCCAAATAAAATGCATAATTAGTAATCTAAAAAAAAAGCATAAAGCTATTAGCCTAAAAATAATTCAACACACGTTAATTAGCTCATTGTAAATTTTTTAAAAAATAAATATAATTATAAGAATGGTATGACTTACCTATTTTTATTTACATAATAAAAATGGCCTATACATAAAAAAATAAAAAGATATAAAATATCAAAAAAGTAAAAAAAAAGGAAAAAAGCCGGACATAAAAAATCAAAGAGATATTAAATACCAAAAATAGTAAAAAAAACTAAAAACAAAAAAGGAAAAAATGCATAATGCAACTTGTAAAAAGAACTAGCAAAAAATCAAGGGAAAAAGGAAAAAGAATGGAGAAATTGCAATTGCAAACTACTCGCAAGCTTTGCTATTTAAATAAACAAACTCTAACAATTTGTGGGGCTAATTTCACTTACAGTCACTGAGCTATTTTACTTTTACCGAAAAGTTATAAAAAAAAATTTTAACAGAAAACAAAATTTGAACTTAAAATAATGTTTCAAAAAAGTCAATTTAGCAGGATTTCGAGAGGAATCCTACTGAAAATTCTTATTGGCATGGCACTCAGGCCACCACATTAGTATGCCACACATAACCAATAAAGAGATGCCATATGAAAAAATATTTTTAAAATAAAAAACTCATAAAATTTTTACATATCATCTCCTTATTGGTTGTGATGTGGTGGCTAATATGACACCCATCCCATGTGACACGCTGATATGGCGGCCAATAAGGATTTTCAGTAGGGTTCATTCCAAAATCCATAGTAAAATGACCTCCAGCCAAAATGAATTTTTTTTTTGAAATATTTCCCTATGTTCAAGTATTTTTCCATTAAAAAATTTTATTTTGTGACTTTTATGTTAAAAGTAAAAAATCCAATGACTATAGGTGAAATTAATTTTAATTTGTGTTGCATTAAATTTCTAATCTGTATATAGGATCCTATTTTTGACAAAATCGTAATTCTTATCTTTAATTCTAATTCTAATTCTGATTAAATATAATATTCTATATAATGATTAAGTAGATAATTAATAATAAATATATTAAAAATAATTTTTAAATATTTTGATTTGTCAAACACATAAGAAAAAAATATAATTAATTATCTCATATGAGAAAGAGTAACCTTTCAGAAAGTCTTAACTTTACTATATATGTGTGTGTGATTTGTTTTAGGTGTCATTCTTACTTGCTAGCTATGAAGTCAATGGATGAAAATTATTTGTTTTTAATAAACTAGAAGGTGGTTTACTTTAATAGACTACAAGTAGAAGGACAATATTTTTCCAATTTTGAGAGTTTAAGGGTGACATTGCACAAATGTGAACTAGATAGGCTACATTACACTTTTGTGAAAGTAAAGAGGCAACTTGCACCTTCATTTAATTATCCCTGATATTTGAGAGTTAATTTTATGGGGAAAAGTGTAATTTTATCCTTAATGTTTGACAAAAATGACAATTTATGCTTAATGTTTCAATTAGTATAATGTTATTCTCTATGTTTTAAAATTAAGAGCCTTTTAACACGTGGCACTCGAATGCAGATACTATGGCACATTAGGAATAAAATTATCTCAGTTTTAAAACATAGAATGTAACATTATACCAATTGAAATATTAGAAATAAAATTGCCTTTGTATCAAACACCAGGGATAAATTGCACCTTTAGTTTAATTCTTAAAAGAAAAATTGAGAGTTAATTATATCATGGTTATAAAATTTTATTTATTTTAATGCCATGATCAAAATAAACTATTTGCAATTATAAATTATTGCATTATTATTTTCAATGTTATTAAAATAAAGCCAGTATGGCCAGTCAAACTAGTTTAATGGTAACCACTAACTGGTCCAACTTGATTCAGTAGAAAAATTTAGAATAGAAAAAATCGAACAGAACTTGTAAAAATCAGTGAACCAGTTAAAATTCGATTTTACACTAAAAAGCCAAGTAATGTCATTTTGAGAAAAAATAAAATAATAAAATATAAATTGGTGAAATATGTAAATTACGTAAAAGAACAACAAAATTTCAAATTCATCAATAAACACACCATTCTCTCTCTTTCTCCCTTTAGTCTTCTTTTTTTTCGTAAACTCCATCATCACTAATTTTCACCAACCACTAATCATCACCCGTGCTTCCTATTTTCTGTTTTCTTCTTGTGTATGCTGAGGAATGTTTTGTTTTCTTAATTATATTGTTATAGCTTTGAACTATTAATATTTTTCCTCTTCTTTGTTTTTAATCCTTAATGTGAACACACCTAAGAAGAAAGATGAATTGGTCATTTGACAAGGACTAATTACAAGACAAAGGTCTAAAAGATTAAGAAAGGCATTTTCAAGTTCATGAGATCCTATATTGATGTTTTTGATGATGATAAGGGTTTCAAAGAGGTCAGGTTTAATCCATATGAAGTTTGGGTTCATTGCCTTAAAGTTGTGTTTGGATTAGTTGAAGTAAATTGAAGTTTTTGAATTTTGTTAATTTTGAACTAGGGTTGAAATCTATGTTTGAAAGTTGAAAATGGGTCTTCGCAAGTTGGGTTCCAGTAGTGATCTATTGGACTTGGAATTGTTTCCAATAGGGGTTGACTTGAATTGCATGGGAGTTTATTCACTTTTCCACTTTCAATCGGCGTTGGAATATTTCTCATCGTTGTTGGTTTTATTTCAACTTTAACTTTTTGCTTCATTCTTCAACTGGATATTGTGCCATTTAGCAAGAGTGGACTTTTAAATTAACGAGTATTGTTTTCTCTTCCACAACCGTTGCTTGTTCTTTAACCGCAATTGATTGCTACTTTAAATCAAACACACCATTTTACTTCTTCAGACTCATATCTTGATTTATGTTTATAATTTTCTATTTTTCTTATAATTTCTTTTTTTTTTCTAGTTTAGAGTTTTAGGTTTAGAGTCCATTAGAGATTAGGACAATGTCCAACCCTAATCCAAGTAAGTTTAGCTTCTTAATTAGTCTTTTAGGGTTTTCATTAGACTATATAATCTTTTATTTGTAATTTTTCAATTAATCAGATTTTAATAGAATTTTCCTTTGAGGAATTTCAAAGTTTTACTTTGTTATGAGAAGATTCGTCTTCTTTATTGCACTAATAATTGATTGAGTTCTTCCAGTTTGCTTGAGTGTTTATCAATTCTTATTCATTTGATCTAAGTGTTTTTCATTGATTGATTAGGGATTTAGCATGAGAGCTTTTACTTATTTGTTTGTTCATATTTTCTATGTGTTGGTGTTTCAGATTCTATTATAGTCCTGGGCATTAATCATTTGAATCAACATAGATAACATGTTAGCCAATGGACAATAGTAACCCAAAATTTCTAGTAATTTCCATAACTTTTTTTCTTACATTTTTTTGTGCCTTATGGTCAAATAAGTGCATTTTTAAGGGCTGACTTATGATGGGTATATATAATCCTTCTAAGTCACATTAGGTTCACAATTAAAAAGTAACTCTTAATCGGGTTATTAATGTGGGCTTAGCTCACATTTCTGCAAAATTTCATGAACTTTGCATTCTCAATGGTCGTTTAAAATTACCAACACTCATTCATCAATCCCAACAGCTGTTTAACAACTTAATAGGCCATTGGCTATACCACAGTCCAAGCCTATTGGATTTAAACATCCAACATCCATTCATCTAGATAAATGGCCGTTAGTTCTCATTTTCAATGCTTGTTCATTAATATGAATGACCGTTGGATAAGGTAGAATCCAACTATGGCTTTTTATTTTTTAGTTAAACAATATAACTTTTATGGTGTTTAATTCTGAGCTCAAAAATAAAATTTTCTTTGATTTAATAAGTTCCTTCAACATCCTATGTCCAACTTATTCATTATTTTTTACCTCAGATCATTATTATATTATGTGTGTGACCCTATGGATTTTTGTGCATGCTGACAGTACAAGATGTATCCATAAACTCTAGATCGCACAATTTAAACTTTTTAAATCATTTTATCAATCTCCATTGATATTAACATACATCCTTGTACAAGTTATGAGAGGTTTCTAGTTAAGTATCATGATTATTCAAATGATCGAAAAAAGTCAGTGGTTTTGACTTTCCCCCTTCCATGTTCAGTTTCCATGTAATACATCCTTTCACCACTCTTATATCTCGTTCATGAATTAAATGTGGACTTATATCAATTCATTCACAAACTTATTGTATTATTATATTTATGTCTTTTGTAACACCCTAAAAATTTTGATGTTGTAAATAGTAACTCAGTAGGCCAAAAATTTACGGAATATTAACTTTTGACTTGAAAATAGTTAAATATTGACTTTGATTAAATAGTTAAGGCATAATTAATATAAATAAATAAATAAGCAAATAAACAAACGAACAAACAAACAAATATATATATATAAAAGTAAATAATAAGAAAAATTTCCATGAGGATCCTAGAATTTTCTAGAAGAGAAAAAAAAGAAGAACAACAAAATTGAAAAATTGAGAAAAGGAAAAATGGTAAAGTGGGAAAACAAAAGGGATAAAACACAGAAGCACGGGGGAAAGAACAAAATCGTGAGCAGATAAAGGAAAAAAATGAAAAGGAGAGCGAGAACAGAGATCGGAGATCGGGGAAAGAGAAAGAAGGAGAGGGAGTGTACTGGTTGTGGAATCTGGCTAGACATGTTGTCTCCTCCATCGAGTCTGCTGCGCTATGCCATGAGTTTTTCTCTCTCTTATTGATAGTTCTCCTCTATTTTTTGGCCAACTATGGTGGCAGATGGCGACATGAATGTCATCGGATGATTGCTGAGTGCGAGGCACACCTTCTGATGCCATCCATTCCTCCTCACTCACCGGCGATGAGCGGATCGCAGTTGGGTGTACTAAATCCTTTTAACGGCGATTTTGGTCAAACAGCCAAGTGTTAGAGCACGTGACCACCACCAATAGACCCTTGGCAGTTCCAGTTTCCTTTTGATGATGGTTGTGTTATCACTAGCGAAGCTTCGGCGAGGCTCCGATGACCGGCGAAGGGAACAGGCATAATTGAGCTAGAAATACGGAATGTGGACTACCAAATTTACCTTTCCATGAGAAATTTTGTTAATAAATTAAATAGGTAGGTAGATTTCATGCTCTGTGTTGTGTTATGTAATTAGAATAACAACTGAGTTCAGCTAACTATTGACATTTAATTATTGATATAGTATGTTAAATTTATGTTTAGGTAAGTAGGAGTTAATAAATGCATTTGCTGTGTAAATTAGTCATTATGTTCAAATTAAGGAAGTTAGGTATAATCATGATTTGAGAGAATGGAAACTATAATTATACATTTAGGTAGTAATTGAGTTGTGGTATATAGGTAACTGGAATTTCAAACTTGTAAATTTTCTTATTTCCAATTTACATGCATTATGTTAAAGATAAAATTCTTCATAGACTTGACTAGTTGACTAATTAGTATGACTAATATGCTCCTAATAATATAAGAAGCTAATTGAAATATGTAATTAATAGAAATAAGAATAAAATGTGAGTCTTGATTAAAATTTCAATGTAACTTACTGAGGAACTTGGAAATTAGCTGTGCGTTTTGAGCCTCTAATAAAGCATGAACCTAAAATGTAAAAAGGAAGAAACTGGCTTAGCTTTAGTGATCTAAAAGAGATTTAATTTGGGTGAAGAGTTGAAATTTATGGAATAAGGAACATGGATATTTGTTTGATTATTTTGATGAATTAAATCGAGTTTAAACATTAAAATGGTATTAAGTTAGAAATAAATGAGTATATTTTTATTGGGTGAAATTATGTTAAATTAAGATGTATGTATTAAATTAAGGCGTAATTAATGTAAAAAAGACATGGTTAGTGATTAGTTGAGATTTTAAGTTGGTTACCTAAGCATAAATTGTTAATTCCTCCTAATGTGATTGGATATGTATATTATGCTTAAGTAAGATTTATGAATGTTTATGTTTGTATGTTAAAATGTATGCATGAACTGGTAATTTATCTAATGACTACAAATTTTATTATTTTTCATTAATTTTGATGAAATTTTTATGTATATGTGTATGTATGTTTATGAATAAAACTTAGGATTAATTGAAATTGAGTATAGAAACATGAAATTAAGGTTTGAATATGATGTTTGGATTAATAAATTTAGTTAAAAAGATAACTATAGGGCCGAAACCTACACCTTAGAAAATTAAACTGGTCATATGGAAATTTAGTGAATTAAAAGTAAGAAAATAAAATTTGGGTTAAAATAATGTAACTAGAGATTTAATAGGATATTTTGAGAATTTATTTGGTATTGTTATGGTTTAGACATACATTATATATATGTTGAAATAAATTATGTATAAAGATTTTAGGTGAAATAATAGTATAATTCAGTAAGAAATAAAATAAGAAGATGATGAAAAATAGATAATTTGGAAGAAAAATAATATGGTAGAGATTATAAGGTTAGGGCAGAATATAATGTGGTATAGGAAAATTCATGATATGCATGTATATTGACTTAATTTTTAATAATAAAGAAGGAGAAATAAGAAAGTAAGAAAAGAATTGGAAGATATTTTGCATGGTGTGGTCAAAATGATGCATGTGTAAAAATTGAGACTATGTAATGAATGTGGGTATGTATGTCTGGTGAATGAGTAAAAATTATAATGTATGGATGCATGGTATGCAATATGGAAATAATAAATAGAATTATGTAAATAGAATTATGTACATTGATATGGAATAAGATGATTAAAGGTATAACATGTAATTATGTAAGTAACGAAAATAAAAGATATTTAGTTTTGCCCTTAGCATGCTGTCAGGATAAAAAATAGTATGGTTTTTAGGATAGTTTTCTTCATCTTTTTCTTAGTTTTATGTTTGCATTTGTGTGATTTATATTTGGTTTTAGTTTTTTTAGTTTGTATGTTTTGTAAAGATTATTTAACTTGGAGTACAATTGGCTGAAATTAGGCTTAAGGATGAAGAGTAAGAAAGCAAAAGAAAAGAAGGAGGATGTCACGACTCGGCACGTAGGTCACGAGTCGTGATAGGGGGAGAGCAACACGAGTCAGCACGAAGGTGACGACTAGTGACCGAAAGATAGGGCAGCATCGCGACTCGACACAAATGTCACAAGTCATGATAGAAGAGGAAGTCCAGTGTCACGACTCGGCACATCCGTCACGAGTCGTGACAGAGATCAAAGGTGACGACTCGGTCATGAATCGGCACATCCTTCATGAGTCAGCATTAGCACTCCCTCCCAAGTGTTATCTCGCTTTATCACACCCTTTCAAGCCACTTGTTCATGTTTACACCCATTCGCAAGAGGCACAAGAAGGGGTTACCAAAGGCTTATAAATGGATGCAATTAACTTCCTGAAGAGGAAGAGACGACAATGACAAAGAGACAAAGTCAAAGAAACAAGAAAAATACAAAGAGGTGTAGTTAATATCAAGTAAACTCCTTAAAGAGCATTGAAGAAATTCATCAACAAACTGTTTACCTCTTTTCTCTTTTTATTTTGCTTAATGATTAGAATATTTTCTTGTTGTTTGTTTGTTTCTAGATAATATGTATCTTGGCTAAGTTTTTTTTTATGTATTAGAATTACAATGATGAATTAATATTAAGAACCATCTTTTCAAATGCATGAATGATTTAAGTTCAATTGAGCATGAAGTGTGTTATGCATGCTTGATCACCATATATAACTTGCTAATTAAAATTTTACAATGAGAATTGGGGCATTTTGGTGGAAAAACAATTGAATTTACTTAAAGGTTACAAAAGTACTTGGAGATAAGAAATCCACTTTAAGGGGTTTAAGGATTAGCATAGAACTTAATGGTTTTCGTTTATCTCTACAATGTCATGAGAGTGCTTGTAGACTCTAAATGAAAATACCTTTAATTGATAACGAGAGTTGCTTTTAAGGATTGTTGGCCATATTCTCTAATCATTGCATGTATTATGTGTATATCAATTGTTAAGATTCTTGGTTTATTCTCATTTGTAATTCTAATATACATTTTTACATATATTGTTTAAATTCATTTAGATTAATTAGAGTAATCATGATTCTTAGTAATTTAGGAATTTAAAAACATTTCAACTACTTTTATGTCATTTGCCTATCCACCTAAGTATCTATTCAATTAATATAAAATTACTCTAAGGTTCCCAGTGTTCAACACCCTACTTGCTCTATACTAAGTCTTAGAGACTACGGTTATAATTTGACCCGCTTCAAATTTTGGCACCTTTGCCGGGGAATTCTTTGCTTATAATTTTTATTAATTTAGGGTAGAGAAAGGTTATTTTAGGCTTTAATTTAGTAATTATATTTTATAGTTTTCTAATAGTTGTATTTTGTTTATTTGATTTTAATTTTTTATTTTTTATGCGTCATAGTAGAAGTACTAGTGATATTTTAGAATTTGATCCTGTAATTGAAAGAACTTTTCGTGTTTTGCGTAGGGAGCAAAGACAAAGGCAAGTAGAAGAACAAGAATTGAATAAAATGGCTGATCCGGAAAGAAGAACATTAGGTGATTTTTCCATGCCCGACATAACGGGCATCTATTGCTAATAACAACTTTGAAATCAAGCCAAGCATTATTCATATGGTGCAAAATAATCAGTTTGGAGATTTACCAAGAGAGGATCCATATGCTTACATATTGGCATTCTTTAATGCATGTGCAACATTCAAGATCAATGGAGTAACTGATGATGCAATAAGGCTTAGGCTTTTTCCATTTTCAGTCAAAGAGAAGGCATAACTTTGGCTTGCTAGTTTGCCTAGTGAATCAATCACCACTTGGGATCAATTAAAGCAAGCATTTCTTCACAAATATTTTCCCCCCATAAAAGACTCAAGATTTCGTAATAAGATCACTATTTTCAAGCAAAATGCAAGTGAGACCATCTATACGGCTTGGGAAAGATTCAAGGAACTTCAAAGGCAATGTCCACATCATGGTTTGCCCGATTGGATGATCCCTCAAATTTTCTACAATGGGTTGACAAATGACAATAGAAATATTGTCAATGCAGCCTCTAGTGGGAAATGGATGGAGAAAACTGTTAGGGAGGCTGTTGCATTGCTGGAAGAACTTACATCTCAAGAATACATGGAAGATGAACCAATAATGGCAAAAGTAAAAGGAGTTTTGGAGCTTGACACCATCAATCTATTGAATGCAAAGGTAGATGCTCTCACCAAAATGGTAAGTAAAACTCAAATTAATTCTTTAGATAGTGCTAATGTTGTGTGTGAGTTGTGTGGAGGATCTCATTCATATTCACAATGTAACATGAGTTCTAATGAAGATGTGAGTGTTGTACAAAGGGCTTTTAACCAAAGAATGGGGATGAACTCAAACTCTTATAACCCTCAATGGAGAAACCATCATAGATTTTCATGGTCCAACCCATACTCTCAATTAAACCCCCAATTAACCCAATTAATAAGCCACAAAACCCATCAGGATTTCCTATGAAACAAACTTTCAACCCTCCACAACCTAAATCTAACCTTAAAAACCTTATGGAGCAATTCATTCACCAACAAATGACCACCAATAAACAAAATGAGGAGTAATTTAAGCATAGTAATTCTAAGGTTGAATAGCTTGCTACTCATAATCGCATCCTTGAAACCCAAATTGCTCTACAAGCCTCTTCTTCATCTAAACCCTTGGGAAAGCTTCCTAGCCAACCGAAGTTTACACAAAAAGAGACTTGCCAAGCAATTACTTTAAGGAGTGGTAAGGAGGTTAAACAAATTTCTAGAACGGGTAAGAGAAAGAATGTAGTTGATGATAATGGTGAGGAAGAGGTTGAAGTTAGAAAAGGAAATAAAGATGTTACTGTTAGTACCAAAGGTGAGGAAAATGATGCGAAAAAGGGTAAAAAGGAAGACGCCATACCAATTAAAGATGATGAACCAAAGGTAGACATTAAAACTCTACCTTTACCTCAAAAGATCATAAGACGTAACTTAGATAAGCAATTTGGTAAGTTCCTTAACTATCTCAAAGATATTACTATTACTGTACCATTTATGGATGCTATTAGAGACATGCCAGCTTAGGGTAAGTTTTTCAAGGATATTATTAGCCATAAAAGTAATCTTGAGGATTATGGTATAGTATCTCTTGTTGAAGAATCTAAAGCTATGTACTCTAAAGCTCCACCAAAGCTTAAGGATCCAGGTTGTTTCACTGTTTTGTGCATAATTGGTAACACTCATTTTGATAAAACTTTGTGTGATGTTGGTGCTAATATTAGTCTTATGCCTTATTCCATTTATAAAAGGCTTTATTTAGGTGAACTTAAGCCAACAAACATGTATTTATCTATGGCTAACAAATCTATTACTCATCCACTTGGCATTCTTAAAAATGTGCCAACCAAAGTGGGTAAATTTGTTATACTTGCTGATTTTGTTATTTTAGAGATGGAAGAAGATCCTAAAATTTCAATTTTGTTTGGAAGACCATTTTTAAGGATAGCTAGTGCCATTATTGACATGAAGAGGGAGAAGATTAAATTTGAGGTAGATGATGAGATTATGGAATTTGATGTGTTCAAGATGATGAGATCTTCACTAATGGAAGTTGTATGTAGAATTGACTCAATTGATATTATTGATGAATGCATTGATGAAGTGATGATTGAATGTCTAAGGCAAGATCCCATTGAACCGTACTTGATGCAAGAAGCTAATGTGAATTTTTTGGAAGCCACTCCATATATTCTTTCTTATAAGACCTCACAATTTGAACCTTTATGGAAAGATGATGATCCTAAGCCTACTTCACAAAGTGAGGAAGTCAAAATAGAGCTCAAGCCTTCACCATCGAGTTTAAGGTATGCATTTCTTAACTCTAATTGTAAATTTCCATTTATTGTGAATTCATCCATAACTAATAATGAAGTTAAAGCTTTATGTGATGTGTTACTTAGTCATAAAAATGCAATTGGCTATTCTATCAATGATTTGAAGGGTATTAGCCAAAATGTGTGCATACATAGAATTCTTTTAGCTGATGATGCTAAGCCTTCTATTGAAGGTCAAAGGAGGTTAAATCCTACTCTAAATGAAGTGGTGAGAAAAGAAGTGATTAAGTTGCTTGATAATGGAATCATACATTCCATTAGTGATAGTAAATAGGTGAGTCAAGTTTAAGTTGTCCCTAAAAAGGGAGGCTTAGCGGTGGTTAAGAATGAGTCTAATGATTTAATACCCTATAGGACTGTCACAGGATGGCGTATGTGTATAGACTATAGGAAGTTAAACAAGGCAACTAGAAAGGATCATTTTCCACTTCTTTTATTGATCAAGTGCTTGAAAGATTAGCTATTTTTTCTTATTTTTGTTATTTGGATGGACTTAATGGTTTTTATCAAATCCCTATTCATTCCGAGGACCATTCTAAGACTACATTTACATGCCCATATGGTACTTTTGCCTTTAGATGTATGCCATTTGTTTTATGTAATGCTCCCGCAACCTTTCAACGATGTATGTTTTCAATTTTTAGTGATTTGATAATCCTTTTAGTGTGGAGGTTTTCATGGATGATTTTAGCGTTTATGGATTTTCTTTTGAAAATTGTCTAGAAAATCTTTCTAAAGTTCTTGATAGGTGCATGGAGAATGGATTGGTACTTAATTGGGAAAAGTGTCATTTCATGGCACAAGAAGGAATTGTTCTTGGACATTCGGTGTCAAGTAGAGGTATAGAGGTTGATAGAGCTAAAATAGAAGTGATTGTTAATTTACCACCACCTAAGTGCATTAAGGATATAAGGAGCTTCCTTGGTCATGCGGGTTTTTATAGAAGATTTATTAAGGATTTTTCCAAAATAGCAAAGCCATTATGGAAATTACTTGCTAAAGATGCTGATTTTGAGTTTGATGAGTCATGTCTAGATGCATTTGAAACTTTGAAGAAAGCTTTTATTTCAGCTCCTGTTTTGCAACCTACTAATTGGGAGCAACCATTTGAAATTATGTATGATGCAAGTAATTTTGCTTTGGGGGCTATTTTTGGAAAGAAAAGAAGGCAAGCCTTATCTGATTTATTATGCTAGCAAATTACTGGATGATGCTCAAATTAATTATAACACTACAGAAAAAGACTTGCTAGCTATTGTTTATGCATTTGACAAATTTCGAGCATATCTTGTAGTGTAAAAAGTAATTGTTTTTTCTAATCATGTTGCCCTTAAATATCTTCTAAGTAAGAAGGATGCCAAACCTAGGCTTTTAAGGTGGATTTTGATGCTTTAAGAGTTTGATTGGGAAGTGAGAGATAAGAAAGGTAGTGAGAACCTTATTGCAGATCATTTGTCTAGACTTAATCAAGATGGATTAAAACGGGATGATGATGGTGTGCCAATTAATGAAACACTTCATGGTGAGCACCTTCTTAGTTTGGTATCAAAGGAAATTCCATGGTTTGCAGATATTGCAAACTATTTAGTGAGTGGTGTTCTTCCTTATGGTCTAGATTATAGACAAAGAAAGAAATTTCTGTATGATAGTAAGTTCTATTATTGGGAGGAACCATTACTTTATAGGAGATGTGTAGATGGTTTGATTAGAAGGTGAATTCCTCAAGATGAAGTTCAAAATTTCTTAAGACATCGTCATTCTTTAGAGGTAGGTGGCCATTTTGGTGCATCAAAACCAACATCTAAGGTGCTTCAATATGGTTTTTAGTGGCCCACATTGTTCAAGGATGCTAGAGATTTTGTGCTTACATATGATAGATGTCAAAAAATGGGTAATATTTGTAGGAAACATGAGATGCCTTTGAGGGGATTCTTGAAGTTGAGCTTTTTGACGTTTGGGGTATAGATTTTATGGGTCCATTTCCAAGTTATTTGGGATATAAATATATTTTGGTTATGGTAGACTATGTCTCTAAATGGGTTGAAGCAATACCTGCCATTACAAATGATGCTAAGGTTGTTAAGAAGATGCTAAAGAAAATAAATTTTCCAAGATTTGGTACTCCTAGAGTGCTAATTAGTGATGAAGGTTCACATTTTTGTAACCAAGTGATAAAAACTCTTTTGAAGAAATATGAAGTAACACACAAGGTTGCTACTCCATATCATCGTCAAACAAGTGGTCAAGTTGAGGTGAGCAATAGGGAGATTAAATGGATCCTAGAGAAAACAGTGTCTTCTTCAAGAAAGGATTGGGCATTAAAGCTAGATAATGCCTTGTGGGCATATAGGACAGCTTTCAAGACTCCTATTAGCCATACACATTATCAATTAATCTATGGAAAATTTTATCACTTGCCTATGGAACTTGAGCATGAGGCATATTGGGCAATAAGATCTTTGAATTTTGATATCAAGAAGGCAAGTAGGAAAAGGTTACTTCAACTTAATGAATTGGAAGAATTGAGGATAAATGCTTATGAAAATGCAAATTTGTACAAGGATCGTACCAAATTATAGCATGATAAGCATTTATTGAAGAAGGAATTTCATGAGGGAGATCTTATTTTACTTTACAACTCAAGATTGAAATTATTTCCTGGGAAGTTAAAGTCAAGATGGTCAGGACCTTTCAAGGTAATCAAGATATATCCCTACGGAACAATTACAATTTCTAATGATAAGTGAGAGGTTTTCAAGGTTAATATCCATCGTCTAAAACCTTATTTCATTGGTGAAACAATTGATCCTATGAGTTTAGTCTCCCTAACTCAACCTAAATTTGCACAAGGTAAGGTCAAGCTATAGACCACTAATTTTAGCAAGGTATGATTCCCACATTTTCTATTTTATATTTGGTATCTAATATTTATTTCTTTTATGTTTTGTTTTCTACATTTTTTAAGATTTTCTTTGACCACATTAGCATGTTAGTATAATTTATAGTGTATAACTTCCTTATAGTTTCATTTTTTACTTTTTCCATTTTATATTTTTCTATAGGAACAACTAGTGTCATGAGTCATCACCTTCATGCCGACTCGTGACAGAGGCTTAGCATCATGAGTCATCACCGTCGTGCCGACTCATCACAGGGATATAACTTGTGTCATGAGTCATCACCTTTGTGCTGACTCATGCCAGGCAAAATTTTTAGCATCACGAGTCATCACCTTTATGCCGACTCATGACAGAGAGGATTAGTGCCAAGTCAGCACAGATGTGCCGACTCATGCCCTATTCTTCCTAAATTTCATTTTTACGTGTCGATGTTCCTAAATTACCCTTTTTTATCCCCTTTTCAGATTGTTTCATTCTTTTTGTTTAAAATATTCTATCTCTTTCACCCCCTTTCTTCAAAGTTCAAGAGTCATGACCTTTCATATCAACCCTTTTGTCTCTTTCTATTCCTACAAACTTCTTTCTTTTTCCCTACCTATCTCTTTTGTTCCTTTTTAGAGTTCCAACATCTTTTTCTTTGGCTTTTCTATATTCTTTCTTTCCCCATATCTTTTTCGTCCTTTTCACTCCATTCTCCCTTCTTTCTTTTTCCTTTTTAATCTCTGTTTTGTTTCTTTCATTCTTTTCCATATCTCTTTTATTTTACTCCATATCTCTTTCATTTTCTTTTTCTTCTTTTCTGTTTTCTTCTTCTTCTTTTCCATTTTCCTCTCTTCTTCGTGTTAGGTTTTCCCTTTTCCTTTCCAGTTTTTGTCCATCATGGCGAGAAACAAGAACCCATCTTCTTCACGGCAGGAAGAAGACTCTAACATTGAGGAAGAGAACTTGAAAGCCATGTACAAGACACCTTTTCCCATCTTTTCACATGAAGAAGGTACACGGTTTCAAAATATGAGGTACAGGGACCTTGCGACATGCAAGTATTTTCCATCAACTTTGCTTGAATGTGTTGGTATGCTATATTCTGTAACTTAAATGTTAACTTTATGTGGGTTTCTTAAATTTTTATCCATGCATGAACATACCCATATAGATTTACTACTTGAGTTTTATACAACATTGGAAGTTAGTTCTGAAAATTCACGTATTTTAGAATTTAGGTTGTGTGGACAACATCACAAACTCACATATTTCTTCATGTATAAATCTTTTAGTTTTAAGCAAGATGGTTTGTGTGACCCACCCCCTCCTGCTTTTAAGTTGAATGAGTTTTGGACATTTCTTATTGATTTACAAACTCCATTTCAGGCTAAGAGGGGCAAGTCTATGTTTATTAAGGATTTGAAATTTTGGTTATTGCACAAAATCATTTCTTGTGTTATTTTTCACAAATATGAAACTAATAGAGTTTCTGCTCAAGAGTTGTTTTTAATGTGGTGTGTTTATAGTAAAAAGAAATTTTATTGGACTTACTGAATTTTTAATCAATTATTGGCATGTTCTACATGTAAGGATGCTCCTTTAACCCATGGACATGTTATTTCCATCATTGCTAAGAATCTTTGCATTAACCTTGATGATTTTCATCGTGTTATTGAATGTACTTATTTCACTAAGCAAGTGTTTGTGCGTGGTGAGGTGGTCGATGCATCTTTTTAGGTAATTCCTGCAAAATCTGGGTCTTGTTGGAAGGGTTTAAAACTTATTGAGGAGCCTGTTGCAGAAGATTCTTCGAATGATGTTTCTCGTGATACTTCCCAGTTGCCATCAGATGCTAGTACTTCTTCCAGTCTCGATACACCCATTCTGGAGCAGCTTCTAGAGAATCGGAGAGCATTGTAAGACCAGCTTACTAATATGGAAGCTTTTAATCGTTAACTTACTCGTAGGCAACGAAAAATGAAGTACAAGATGAACCAATTCTTCACCTACTCTGGTTTCACCATTGAGTCTCCTCCACCATTGCCTTCCGAAGATTGAAGGGAGTTCTTTCTTTTCCTTCTCTGCATTTTTTATTTTCATTGGGGACAATATGCAATTTTAAGTGTGGGGAGGGTTTATAGAATTTGCTCTTTGTTTGTGCTTCTCATTTTTGTTTTTGCTTTTGTTTATATGCATTCTATTATATGCCTGTGTGTTTGCGCTTCAATATGTGTTTGTGTGTTATTTGTGATTTTCATTTTTATTTATTTTTTGTTTATATGCATTCCATTATATGCTTGTGTGTTTGCACTTCAATAAGTGTTTGTCTGTTGTGTTTTATTTTGCATGTTTTTATTCTATCCACATTAATAAGTAGTCTCTTCATTAAATCATCTTGATATTGTTTGGGGTTATATATTAAAGTTATGTAATTAGTTAACTTCTGATGCTCAATTGATAGAATTTTAAAGTTTCATTTAGTATATATGGTTGTTTTTCTTATTATCTCTTTTTATTATTTTCAAGATTTTAGAATGTTTAGTCAAGTTTCTAACTATGACTATAGCTAGGATGGTAGGTATTTAAGCTTAGGTTTTAAGGATTCAAGTAGCCTTAGGGAAACTATAGCCATAATAAGAGTAACTCACTTTTCAATAATGGATGAGGACAATCTAAAAAAAAAAGAAAAAAATGAATGAAATAAATTGTTGGTGTTATGCATTTCAAGTAAGTTGTGTGTAAGTGAGTATGCTCCTCATTTACATTCATTTAGAAAGAGTGTGTGATGTCATAAATAGAAAATATATATAATAAATAGTGGGATGAAGCATAAAATGCACCCACTAAATAATAATAATAATAATAATAATAATAATAATAATAATAATAATAATAATAATAATAATAATAAATTTGTCTAAAAATGCCATGAGAAATGTGAGTGAGTGTGTGCGCTTCCCTTTTGTCCCAATGGCTACTTTTATTCTTAGAATCCTAAGGTTGAGGACTGACATCCTGATTAGTTAGTTTGGTTGGCATCTTGACTTTATAATCTTGGTTTTGTTCCTAATTAATTGAGATAATTTGTTAAATTTACTATGTATGATATCAACTTGTTTTCTCTATCATTATTAAGCATTGGAAGCTTAATTCTTAACTTTTTCTTCCTTAACCTTTTTCATAATTAAAATGACTTGTGGGATGGCTATATTTATTTTGGAAAAGATAAAGATTTCATTCCTTCTACTTAGATTTTAATTTCTTGCTTGAGGGCAAGCAAGGTTCAAGTGTGGGGGAATTTATTAGGATACAAAATAGTATAGTTTTTGGGTTAGTTTTCTTCATTTTTTTTCTTAGTTTTTATGTTTGCATTTGTGTAATTTATATTTGGTTTTTAGTTTTGTTAGTTTGTGTGTTTTATAGGGATTATTTAACTTGGAGTACAATTGGCTGAAATTGGGCTTAAGGATAAATGGTAAGAAAGAAAAAGAAAAGGAAAAGGAGGAGGATGTCATGACTCAGCATGTAGGTCACGAGTTGTGATAGAGGGCAAGCATCTTCGTGCTGACTAGTGACCAAAAGATAGGGCAACGTCGTTACTCGGTACGAATGTCACGAGTCATGACAGAAGAGGAAGTCTAGTGTCATGACTCGGTGCATCCATCATGAGTCGTGACAGAGACCAAAGGTGATGACTCACTCACGAGTTGGCACCAGCACTCCCTCCCAAGCGTTCTCTTATTTTATCACACCCTTTTAAGCCACATGTTCATGTTTACACCCATTCGCAAGAGGCACCAGAGGCTTATAAATGGATGAAATTAACTTCCAGAAGAGGAGGAGACGTGAATAACAAAGAGACAAAGTCAAAGAAACAAGAAAAATGCAATGAGGTGTAGTTAATACCAAGTAAACTCCTTGAAGAGCATTAAAGAAATTCATCAACAAACTCTTTTCCTCTTTTCTCTTTTTATTTTGCTTAATGATTAGAATATTTTCTTATTGTTGTTTGTTTCTAGATAATATGTATCTTGGCTAAGTTTTTTTTATGTATTAGAATTACAATGATGAATTAATATTAAGAACTATCTTTTCCAACTTTTCAAATGCATGAATGATTTAAGTTCAATTGAGCATGAAGTGTGTTATGTATGCTTGATCACCATATATAACTTGCTAATCAAATATTTACAATGAGAATTGGGCCATTTTGGTGGAAAAACAATTGAAGTTACTTAAAGGTTAGGAAAGTACTTGGAGACAAGAAATCCACTTTAAGGGGTTAAATGATTGGCATAGAATTTAATGGTTTTTGTTTATCTCTACAATTTCATGAGAGTGCTTGTAGACTCTAAATGAAATTGCCTTTAATTGACAACGAGAGTTGCTTTTAAAAATTGTTGGCCATATTCTCCAATCATTGCATGTATTATGTGTATATTAATGGTTAAGATTCTAGGTTTATTCTCATTTATAATTCTAATATACATTTTTACATGTATTGTTTGAATTCATTTAGATTAATTAGAGTAATCATAATTCCTAGTAATTTAAGAATTTGAAAACATTTCAACTACTTTTATGTCATTTTCCTATCCATCTAAGTATATATTGAATTAATATAAAATTACTCCAAGGTTCCCAGTGTTCGACACCCTACTTGCTCTATACTAATTTTGGCGACGTTGCCTGGTAGTGAAATCATTAGTTCATGATGTAATTGGCTAGCCATAAGGACACTTACCGCGGTCCGAGTCATGGTGACTCATATGGATAGGCTAATGGCAGTCTACTATGTATGGCTTTATGCCATTATGGTTATATGTTGTACGACTCGAGTACGGCTTGAGAGTAAGTGATCCTTAATGATCACTTTCTCTTATGGCTTCTAGAGTTAGTAATCCTTAGTGGTCTCTTTCTCTTACGGATTTGGACTTGTGAGGTCCATGTCCCGCATATCCGGTTTAAAGATTTCTACCGGATACTACTAGGGGCAAAAATGGTAAATTTAAGAAATAAAGTAATAAATATGAAATAAATGGGTAAATTAAGATAAAATGATAATTTTGTAGGAAAATAAGAATAAAAGGAGTAAAATGTTAATTACATAAGGAAATAAGAATAAAATGGTAAGTTGGTAAATTTAGGTAATAACAGGGAAAATTTAAGTAACATGATGATAATTACGTGTTAAGATTGCAGATTTAGAAATAAAATGATAAATTTTAATGACAAAAATCTTAATCAAATAAACAATATGAGTAAACGATCTATAAATTAATGGCATGATGAAAGTGACTTTATATAAGCATGCGAATTAAATGTTTATAAGTGTGTATAACATATATACATATATGTTGGTAGTAATTATAGTATAAAATACAAATTGAAAATTGTTCTTGATGTGCATATAAGAAACTGAATGCCATATTATATTCATATAAATTTGCTTAAGAATTCTATGAAATTAATATAGTGATACATGATAAGTGTGTTTTATGAAGTTCTATTTGTTTGTCTATAGGTGCTAAATGTACTGCATAAAATGTTGCTTTGTTGCATGAGGTGTATGTATTATAAAATTAATGCAGACAAATCATAAATGGGTAATAAGTAGTATATTAACTGTGAATAATATTTTTAAAATAAACCGTTTCATATGAAATGGATGTAATTGAATATCTGCAGATACTAAAAGAAAGGTTGAGTTTAACAGGTAAAATGTAAATTATTATATGATGTGTGTATACTATAGGGTGAAAATTGATGACTTTTGTACAAGATTATAATCATGTATGTGTGTGTTTGAATTTTATGTATTCATTTTATATTTTAAGTTTTGAAAAAGTAAATTTGGTAGTCACCACTAAGCTTTTAGCTTAGCACGTGGTTCTTTACCGCGTGTAATTTAAACAACAGCATACAAGAAATAGAAAGGATTAGTCTAATAGATCTGTATTAAGCTGGAGTCATATCAGGAAGAAAAGGAAAGGATATGTTAAAAAGGGATGTTTATGTTGTATTTCAGGATTTTTTTGTTCAACTTAGCAAGTACACTGCATAGTAATTTTGGAGTATTATTTGTAATGAGAAGTTTTGTATCAAACAATTGAATTATAGTTAGTAGTTCATGATGTTTTATTGTTATTTATGCGAAAGATATTTGCATTTAATGTGATTAATTTTGAAATAAGCATGTCATACTATGGAGAGGGATAATATTATTGCTTATGTATTTTGTACAGTTGATTAAGTGTCGAATGTTGGTGAATTATGCAAATTTCATGATATGTATGATTGATGTACAACGGTGGATGGGAAAATCTTGTGTTAGAGTTTGTTTTGGAGCATTGAAGATGAATATATGATTTTAGAAGTGTAAGTAACTTTCTTTTACAGAGGGATAGGCAACATTTTAGGGGAGATTATGTCGAGATTTCTATAGGATTAATAGTAGAATTTAGAGTATTTTAATCTAAGAGAGGAATTTATATTATTCGTATATTATGGATATTAAGATAGGTTGTGACATTCTTATCCGGCTCTATTATTGGACCGAATGTAGGGTGCTACATCTTTATTCTAATGTGCTTTTGAATCACATTCACCTTGCATTTTATTTTGGCCAAAGATTCATGGATAAAAACTATAGGAATGCAATGAGATAAAACTCTCCATAACATCAGGGGTGGTGAATCCTCTATCAATCACTCAACTACTTTTAGATAGTTCATCCTATACCTAATCATTGAGTTATGTATACCTTTTCATGGAGTAAAAAAAAGGAGTTAAAGTGTAAGAGTTGCTACTTGAGACAACCTTGGTGATTTTATGTCCAATGATAATTACATATCTGATATGATGAGATATTTCATTAATATAGATGAGTGTCCATGTGAAGTCTCTCATGGTAGGTCTCTAATGTATTTGTTCTTCTAATAAGTATCCATATGTTAATTTTGATTAACTCATGATCACAAATAATGGGAACTACTATGTGATCCAATGAAATAGTATAACATGTACTAGTCTATCCAGATTAACAATGTCATGTCTTGTTAATCTTATGACTAGGGATATTTTAGTTATTAATATATTTGTATACAATAGTTATCTCATATCATGAACTTTTCACGATTTAGTTAGTATTGTGTTTATATAACAAATACTTCATAAATTAGTTTAAGCATAAACAAGCAAATGTATTTAAACACAAGCACTAATAAATAAAGAAATGCCTTTATTACATAAAGCAATATTGTTCATACATGGGAATCATTCTTATCATACGTAGGCTTTAGGGTATATACCTAACAATTTTCCACTCATACTAAAGCTAATCACCCTTATATTTTAAGCCTATATGCTATACATTGTAATCAAACTTATTCTGGGATAGCGCTTTGCTAAGGGGATCTACCACATTCTCTTCTAGGAACTCGCTCTATCTTCACATCATTTCATGTTATAATCTCCACAATGAGATTGTAGCATCCAAGGACATGCTTGGATTGTTGATGAGATCATGGCTCCTTTACCTGCATAATGGCTTCTTTATTATCACAATACAAGGGTATTGGATCAATAATGCTAGGGTCCACTTTAGTAATGAACCTCTTGATCCATATTGCTTCTTTAGCCATTTCAAAAGCTATAATATACTTAGCCTCTGTTGTTGAATCCGCAGTTGTTTCCTATTTATAAGTTTTCCAATTAACTGCTCCTCCACCCATAAAAAACACAGAACTCAATTGTGATTTACAATCATCCTTATTAGATTGAAAGCTCACATCGGTATACCCGCTTATCTAAAAATCACATTTTCCATATGCCAAGAACATTTTCTTAGTCATTCTCAAGTACTTAAGGATGTTTTTGACTGACATCCAATGTCCTTTTCCATAACTGGATTGAAATATACCCATGACACTCATAACATATATGCATCTGGATGTGTACCTAACATAGCATGTATGATGGATTCTATTATAGACGCATAAGGGATCCTCCTTATGTTATCTCTCTCTTTTTGTGTTTGAGGACACATAGAATTAGAAAGGAATTTCCTATGTACCATATGAATAAATCCTTTTTTAAATACGTCCACACTGAACCTTTTTCTTACTTTGTCTATGTATGTTGATTTGGAAAGACCGAACAACATTTTGGATCTATCTTTATACATCCTTATTCCTAGAATATAGGATGCTTCTCCAATGTCTTTTATAGAGAACTATTTGGATAATCATATTGTTACCAACTAAAGGATATAAATGTGATTTCCTATGATCAATATGTCATCTATATATAGAACAAGGAAAATAATTGTACTTCCATTAACCTTATTTCACACACAATGTTTATCCTCATTCTGTGAGAAATAAAATGTTTATCCTCATTCTGTGAGAAACAAACTTTTTGATTGTCTCATTGAATATAATGTTCCAGCTCTTTGCTTTAATCCATAAATGGATCATTGAAGCTTGTATACCTTTTCATCATCTTCAAATGTGAATCCCTTAGGTTGTGTCATGTAGAAGTCCTCAGTTAGATTTCCAGTGAAGAAACTTGTTTTCACATTCATTTTTCATAACTTAAGTCATAATGAACGATAATGGCTAAAAGTATCTTGATAGACTTAAGTATTGCCATTAGGAAAATGGTTTTGTCAAAGTCAATTTCTTCTCTTTGATGATATCTGTAGACACCGAGTCCTGAAACAGTCCAGATTAGAGTTACCCAATGATGATAAGATGCCTTTTCACAGGCAAAAAAGGTTGAAAGTGATGATTTTCTGGTCAAATTTGTATTTTAGAGTGAAAAAATAATAAAAAATAAAAAATATTTTGAAAATTAGATTTGAAAAATGGGGCTTAGAAATTACAATATTTTTAGTTTAATTGAAAAATTCTAAAAAAAAAATTCGAAGCGTCGGCCTCGCGGCAGCGCCTGCAGCAGAGCGCGCGCGCGCACTAGCACGTTGTTGCGCGTCGCGCGCGAGGCAACATCCCACGCTACGCTCAATGCAGCGTCGCGCGCATACTGGGCGAGCGCTCTCGCCCAGCGTGCGCTACGGACGCCCGTCAGGCGCACCGACGGGCGTCCGTAGCCCCTGTCCGCCGCAAAATGGTCATTTTCGCCCCAAAACTCTTTTTTCCGATTTTTTTCCACAAAATTCGATTTTTTATCAATTTTTAGGTTTTTTTTTAATTTTTAAAATTTAAAATAGTTAATATCTGATTTAATTAGGTCTGATCCCTTAAAAATTAATTGTTTTCCTATTTTCTTGATATAAAAAGAAAAAGATGAAAAAATGAAAGGGGGAAATTTTTAGGGTTTATTTTTTAGGTTTTCTCTTGTTCTTCCTATCAATTTCTCTCTAAAAATTCCAGATTTTTTTTCCCACCAAAAAGAACAAAAATTCAGTTCATCTTTCATTATTTTTCCAACATAATTTATTCTAAACATATATTTAGATGGAGTTTTGTTGTTTGATTAAATTTTTGAGACAAACACAATAATTATTTGTTCTCAAAATTTTTTTTATTTGTTCTCAAAATTTTTTTTAACCTTTTATTTGTGTTCAATAAAATTTTTTCCATTGATTCTCTTTTTGAATCCCTTTTTGATGAAAAGTTGATTTTGATACAAACAAAACAATTGTTTGTTATCAAAATCAAATTTTTCATTTGATTTTCTAAAAATAAGATTTTTTATGTTTTATTTCTTAAGACAAACAAATAATTGTTTGTTCTTAGGATCATTTTTTTATTTTTTTAATCAATAAAAATTATTTTTTGATCAATAGTATTTCTTTAGGCAAAGAAATTAATTCTTTATTCTTAAAGAATTTTTGATCATTTTTTAATCTTTTTCTTGGAATAAAATTCCAACATTTTCATATTTCAATTCTAATCTTGCAAACCACAAATAAGGAAATCAATATCATTTTTATCTTTATCGAATCCGAAACTCTGAGAGTAAACATTCTGGGCCTAATCTTTTATTCCTCTTTATTTATTTGTGTTCATATTTAATTTATTCATGTATATTTTTATTATCTTCATTTATTTATGTATTTTATTTATTTTATATTTATTTTATTTAATATGTTTATATGTTATTTTATTCTCGTTCATGTGAATATTGGTTTCTTTTAATTCTTAACATGTAATTGATTATTTTGCTTTAATTTATCATTATTTTTAACATATAATTAATAAATTCATTTTAATTGATATTTTTACCATGTAAATGTTTTATTTTAATTGTAATTATATTGATTAATCATGTTGTTCATTTAATTGCTATCATTATTCTGTTATTCATTTTTTATCATTCTTTTATCGTTGTCATTGTTATTTGTTCATTCATTTATTTATTTTCATTATTTCATCATTATTATTATCATGTTCATATTTTTTTTACATACTAATTCATTAACATGTTATATTTTATTCCAATTACATCTTTTAATCCATTTGTCTTTCAAAATACATTTTTTATTTATTCTAAATTGTTAACATTTTAATTCATTTGTTATTTTGATATTATTTCATTTTATCTCATTTTATTTTAACTTATCATTTATTTTATATTTAATTGATTTTGATTGATTCAATTACTAACATTATTTTATTTGTATTTTATTTTTATTTCACATCTCATTTTCCCTCTTGGACAATTTTTGCGAGCACACGGGGAGATCCAGAAGGCTTGTTTGGGATTAAGTATTTATTTGTTTCATTTGTAATATTTTATTTATTTGGCTTTTCCATTTATTTTGCCATGTAATTTTCTTGTAAAATTATTTATTTAGACCCGCTAGAAAGAAAGTCACTAAACCATTTTTATTAATTAATTTGGTATTTTTCCTAAATAAAATGGGATCAATGTCCTGGTTTTTCACACCCAAATTTACCATCACCTTTAACGTTTTTTTAAAGTATACATGCGATGATCAATGTCCTCATTCTTAACGAATATCATGATTTATACATTATTTGTATTTCATTTACAATGGGGGTTGTATTCCGCCCCTAGTTTTGTTATATTTACTTTCATGTGCTTTACTTTGATTATGTTTTATTTATCGCTTTTTCTTGAGTGGACAACCTGCGCTTTAATTAACTGCATTTAAATGAATGGAAAATGGAATGAAACTCTAAATTCAAAGCTCAATTATAAACTTAACCAATGTATGAATAAATGGGAAGTCCCGAACCTACTCTGGTCTTAGGCTCAACGAGGTTAGAGGACCATTTCAATATTTTATTAGGATGGGGACTCCAAAATATCTCTTGTGGCCCACCAAAAGGCCCAACTCGAATAAATCTTAGGCTCCACGGGGTTAGAGAGTCATCCCAATGTTCTATTGGGGTGATATCTCCAAGATCCCTTTGGTTTGCCCAAAATGGATATATATGCGCCGTCTTAGGCTCACCGAGACTAAACTACCTTTCCCAATATTCTATTCGGTGGCAACTCCAAAAAATCTCCTTGTTGCCCAACATAGACGCACTTGTAATTCATTACAAGTTTTAATGAACCTCTCTCGAAAGCCCTAAAAGCGGGTCTTCGGGGCGCCCCAGGGTTCGGCGCGCATCACAGTAGCGACTCCGCTGGGGACTCTTACTCGAGACTTCACTTCGAAAGTACCTTGGTTAAAATTTACAATTGAGTTTTAATTTAAAAATTTTATCTTTTTTCGAAACTGCATTGCATCTCATTAGAGTCTTAGATTTATGCTAGTTTGGTCCCTCTATCAGCCCCGGTGCGTTCCCGAAGCACGACCCTACGCTCACTCAATGTAGGGAAGTGTTAAGGATAATCAACAACCCAAGCCTCGTACCATAAATGGTATATTAAATGGAGACCCAACCGATCGTTATGCTCGTGATGAGCTAGACCCGTTGGTAGGGACCATGCTTGGGTAGACCTAAAATGTCACCTTTGACCAAGGCCCATGTAATGGCAATTAGATATTTCCCATAGGTGGTATGAACCATAATACCTTGCTTGCTATATGGATCATTATGTATTGGACAAACCCAGATAATTTGACTGGTCACCTAACCAAAGGCTTTCATGCCCCGATGGGTCCATGTCAATTTATTCGGATTGCCTAAATACACAATGCTCAAAACCCATGCGCCTGTGCATTAAGTTAGGAGAGGTTATGCTGTCGATTTTTCGCCATGCACCATATGCACCCAACAAGTCCCCAGTTGACCCATGGGCTAATCCCACCTAGGATAGAGATTGCATGACCTCGTGTGTGGGACTAACAAGGTTGGAAGGACCTATGTGCTTGCATGTGATTTGTGGATGTTGCATAGCACGATCATGCATCCTATATGTCATTCATGCATCATCCTAACAGGTATTTTTTGCAGCCATCATAGATCTGTCTAGGTGGTCTAAAGGTCCTAACAGGTGACTAATCGGCAATTTATTTATCTTTTCTTTCTGAGGAGCAGAACACGTGGGCTCAGAGAATGGTAAGTCATCCCCTTTTATAATATTTGATAGGAAGTAACATGGCTAATCCATTAGGAAGATCGGGTGCAACCCATACCCTCATTATTGATGAAATGGATAGGAAAGCACGGGACTTAGAGAGCAGGCTAAAAGAATTTGAAACCAGGATGAAGACTATGAAGGAAGACTTTGCTGCCATAATAACACCGTCTACCAAGGCACAACATACTGGTTTTGCCATACCACAGAGCAAACAGGGCTTAGCTGCAATAGCATACATGCCAGGAATCGGGTCCAGAGGAAAGATGCCTTGTGTTCTGCAGTCAAGGCAAAAAGGCAAAGGACATATTTGTAATGAGGGGTTTAAGATGACGACGATAGGTGGCCCCAAGAGAAGAAGGGACGTCCTCGAGGAGGCAATTCAGCAATCCAAACGTGCTACTGCCCAAGCTGCTAACAAGAGGCTTGCCTTTGGTACTACGAACTCGGAGAGAAAAAGTGGCCTATGTACTACGAACTCGGAGAGAAAAAGTGGCCTATGTAGAGGTGACAGTTTCGTCGGCATTCAGAAGATCAAAAAAGTGCCGGTGGCTGGAGTGGCCCATAAATATTGCTTTGGTTTAGGCGAGTCTTTCCCTCAGATGAGGTTAACTAAGCCAACTGTTATGGGATAATGGATCCTCATCAGTATGCCACAGTTCTATTTGATGACTGGAAAATCCCGAGGAAGTAAGTTCAAAATCTTGAGCCGCCTAGAATTACTGAAGGGTGCCCAAGTCATGGCAATGGCAGTAGAATAAGTGGTGGAGACATGAAGATGTCGGCTAGGGAGGTGACCCAAAGTGACCGCATCATCTTAGGAAAGCCTCTGTCAAAGCATTTTGCCTATTTTGTTAAGCAAGGGAAGTTGCAATCAAAACGAGCTAGACCCTCTAAAAGCCAAGGGCGTCCAGGACATCGGGCAGATCAATATTGCACCTATCATCAGTAGGCTGGACATGACACTGATGAATGCTAAGCTTTGAGGAAATGGGTTCAAGGCCTCATCGACAAGGAGCTCAAAGGAAGGAAGGATGGGCCCTGAAGTTGATTATGGACCGTTGGCAACAACACCTGCGTCGGCAGAGAGAGGAAGATGATAGTTTAGACTTTCCTTCTTAGTTCTGAACTTTTTTTAATAATTTTAATGACGTTTTTTAGTTTTATTAATAAATCGAACAATTTCCTTCACTTGTGTGATGTTTTTTTTTAACGATTTCATTATGCATGATCATAATCCATTTATATTTGACATTAGCTCGATTGATGCTACTCTATTTATTCTTAGAACCTCAAAAATCTTGATGGCATCTGACATAACTCTTAAAGAGTGAGAAAATTTGAGAGAATTAAAACAAAATACGAAAAGGTCTTTGCCTGGACCCATGAAGACATGCCAGAAGATGATTATGAAGCCGTCGAGCATGCTATGCCAAACATATCCTAATCATGGACAAGTGACGCAGAAACTCAGAAGATTCAAGCTGAAATGGGTAGAAAGGGTTGAAAGGGGAGATCCATAAGTAGGAATGGGACAAAAATTCATACTGAAATACAATGCCCGACTAGATTGAACAACAATGGTCCCAATGGTTAAGACGAAAAGTGCGCACATGTGTAAACTTCAGGATTTGAGCAGAGCTTATTAACAGAAAAAAAAAACAAAAAAAAATTATTGAATCCAAAAAAAAAAATAGAGAGAGAGTAGAAAAGATAGAATTGATCAGGGGGCAAGAGAATGCTATTTGGAGGCAAGGTTTGTTCAAATCCCGTCGATTTACACATGCCCGTATTTTGCCATCTTTCTTGACTTCCAAAAAGGACCACAAAGATTATATCGACTTGCAATAGATACAGGTTGCCCGAGCTTAGAAATAGACATCACAGGAGAGGTGCGCCCAACAGCCTCGACGAACAGGGTCATGCCAAGGTGGTCTCCTACTCTATGCATGGTTCAAGGGCAAAAGGGCAATGTATGGCTAAGGCTAGGAAACTACTCCAGAGGTGTAACATTAAAGACCACAAGCCCTCTCTGTGTTGCCCTCAAACTAATGGGGCAGGAGAGGCTGCTAACAAGAAGATCTCAGTCAAGATGATCCAAAACTATAAAGGTTGGGCAGAGAAGCTGCCTTTCCCACTCCAAGGCTAGAGAATCACCATTGTAACCTCTATAAGATTCACCTTTTATAAGGGGGGCAGAGGCAGTATGACCGGGCGAGGTAGAGATCAAATCTTTAAGGACAGCCATGGAAGCCCAAATTTTTAGAAGCCAACTAGTGCAGCAATGGCATCAGTAGTTAAGCACATTAGACAAGGATAGGTCACAAGATCACTGCCATAGTTTGATCCATGAGAAAACGCTCTACTTGATCATCCAGGAAGGAAGCCAAAAGGCAACTGTGAAAAGAGGGAGATTCAGTCTTTCAGCAAATGAGTCCAAATGTTCCAGATGAATGAGGCAAGTTCAGGCTGATGTGAGAAGGTCCCATTGCTCTTCAGAGATCGTTATCTGAGATAGCAGCAATAGACAGTGGTGAAGATGATGTCTGTGAACCGATCAACATCAACAGACTCAAAAAGGGTCCATGGCTAAAGACTTAAAAATCAAAAGAAGGGAATAAAAGCCCCGCAGGTCGAAAATTGAAAAAAGGCGGCCTTGCTAAAATTGGGCCCTCGTCAGGGTGAAAATCGAAAAAAGGCATCCTGGTCAAAAATTAGAGGCTTGAGAGAAAATCTCCAATCAAGAAAACCCGAGAGGGCTGATTGGTAACAGGAGTTAATGCTATCAAGATTTGGCTCTGTGAATGAATGTAGTTTGGCATTTTTGAATTAGTGTTAAATGGTGATCATGTATATTGAAATCGTACTGAAACGGGGACAATGTTGTGAAATGAAATAAAACTAAATTCATTCATTGATATTATTTCCTAGTTCTGTTCTAAAAAGGAACATATTGCTTAAAATCCATACAAATCTGAACTGGACCTTACTACTGCTCTCGCCGGCCAGGTGCCTTAGTGGCCAGGTCCTGTTATCAACTGCGGGGCTAGGTGTCCATCCTCTATATGCGCTAGTAGAAGTTACAGAATGATTCCCAGAAAAAGGGCATAGTAGTTTTCTCTGGTAGTTCAGTCCAAAGATCATGATACTGAGAAGCAAAGGCTGAAGACAAGACCGAGCCTCGAAAGGATAGGGAATGTCTCACTATATCATTAATCCCTCTGAATTATCAAGCACAATAGGTGGTAGTGTAAAAGGCAGCCTCATGAGGCCTTCAAGAACCAGATCCTCATCAGCTACCTCACTTGATCTAGCAACATATGGAATGCAATTGATGCCTAAGGAGAAAATGCCTCAAAGAATAACTGCTGATTACCCTAGGAAGGGGGTTTTGATAATAGCTTCAGCTTTTCTTGCAACCGTACCGAAAAGGTAGGAGAGTCTCAGAAAAAAAAAAGGGCCATTAGAGATGAAAACCGTGACTGGCTCTCTAAGCAAAAGTTAGGCCAAAAGGCAAGGTGAAAACCTGGGAACAGGCAGTCTGTCCTTCAAAAAATGAATGAGAAAAAGCCGCTTGAGTGGGTTGGGTCCATTCCAGGCAAAAATGAGGCATTGGGTTGTGTGAAAATCCCCAAAGGGAAGCATTTCCCGCTAAGAAAAGCTAGTGTGAAAATCCACAAGGGACGTACTACCTTTAAAACAATGACTTTTGATGCCTGGAGCGATAAGGCGACATTACTCCGAATGAATTTCCTTTAGGCAGAACTTGTTTCAGAGTCCTGGGGGCAAAATGCTCATTGACTGGGGGGCAAAGATACGTACGGGTCAGTTCTCCTTGAAAAGATTTTGGGTCAGAGTCCATAAAGCCAAAACAACGCTTCGGGGACATCAAACAACACGAGCAGCCAAGCAGTACTATCAACGAATCCCTTAACCACCTGGGATGTGATCTATCTATTTTTACATACCACATGAATCTCACGTGCATTCAATCCTTTCTGTGTATAGATATGCACACACAATTCTTATACACTAATCCTTTGCTTCTGTCTTGTGTATATAGTTTTATGTATATATTTCACACACATGATTCCATAAGCACACACACAATCCTTTGTATATGTTGTTGTGCACATACTCAGAAGGAAAGGTTTGAATGCTCCTCATGAGCAAGGATGATCCCAGAGAGGGTTCAGCTTAACATTATCGCCCACGGTATCTGCCATAAAATCAGGTGAATATGTACAGAGGTGGAATGCCCAGAATGACATACCTATTCATGCACGCCGCTAAGGGTAATTCGGAATCCCGCAAATCCACAGAAAATAAGGTCCATTGAAAAGCCAGACTACCCACGCATACTTTAATTGGAGGCAATCAAATGTAGAAATGGGCCAAGGTACAATTTCAGCTCTACATTGGCGTTCATCCATGCCAGACAATCAAGTCAAGATGAAGTCCTCACTAGAATGGAATCTCAAGGACCTGCTCCTAGAAAGACATTTAAAAGAGCAAGTCTACTCGTGCACACCATGCTAGGAGCAGCAAGGTAAGTTTCTCTACCATAAGATGTGTGCTTGTACACATCACACAATCGTCAAGATGAAGTCCTCATAAGAGAAGAATCTCAAGGACCTGCTCCCAAGAGGGAAAAGAATAAGCCTTTCCATGCGCACCATGCTGGGAGCAAACAGGTAAGTTTCTCTGTCATAAGATGTACGCTCACACACCTCACACAATCCGGATTCAAATATATGTATATTGCACATACATGATTCCACACATGTGCACATTATTTTCTTTATGTACATGGCTCAGATGAAGGGTCCAAATAGACCTCATGCTTAAAGATGATCCAAGAGATAAGTTCAGCTTAACATTGTCAAATTCATGCACGCCATGCCGGAGGCAATCAGGTAAGTTTCTCTATCATAAGATGTATGCTCACACACATCACATAATAAGTGTATCAAAGCCAAATTCAAATGTACAAATTCTCAAACAAAATAAATGTACGAGGATACAAACTCTTAAACCAAAAACAACACAAAGAAAAATGACAAAACGATGGAACAAAACAAAAAAAAAGAATATATTTTCAAGGCCTTGAAAATCCAATATACTGTAAAAGTTCAAATGCATCCAAAAATATGAAAACACAAAAGAACAAAACAAGAAAAAGACAGAAACAAAGACGAAAACAAAATAGAAAAATCATCCGCCTGCAGGCAAACAACAAAATTTCCAATCTAATTTTTTTCTTTGAGAAAGCTCAAATCTTTTTTCTGCCTCGGAGGCTCAACATCAAATTCTCTCACCTCTTGAGAAGTATGTAGGTCTTTTTAACAAGGAGGCTACAATAGAGGAGACTATATCTGGCATGTCATAGTCAGTACAATCAAGAGAACGGCGCCCGTACTTTAGAAGTTTAGAACAGACTTAGCCAAAAGGCCAAGAGGATAACGCTCAACAAATTATCTTCTAGGGGAGCAACCAACCGTCCTTCAGGGGGCACCCGTCTGACATCGTAACACCAGCGATAGAAGAGATCGCAAATCGGGGTTGTGGTCAGAGAGTGTTGTATCTCACAGACTCTGTGCAGGCCGGGATGAGGCCAGCGGAACACCAGCGATAGAAGAGATCGCAAATCGGGGTTGTGGTCAGAGAGTGCTGCATCTCGCAAACACCGTGCAGGTCGAGACAAGGCTAGCGGATCACCAGCGGTAGAACAGATCACAGACATAGGTTATAGTTAGAGAGTACTGCATCTCATAGACACCGTGCAGGCCGGGACGAGGCTAGCGGATCACTAGCGGTAGAACAGATCGCAGACAGAGGTTATAGTCAGAGTGTACTGCATCTCACAACAGGATTGTAGTTAGAGAACACTACATCTCACAGACACCGCGCGAGCCGAGACGAGGCCAACGGATCACCAGCGGTAGAACAGATTGCAGATGAAGGTTGTAGTCAGAGAGTACTACATCTCACAGACACCGTGCAGGCCGGGACGAGGCTAATGGATCACCAGCGGTAGAACAGATTACAGATAGAGGTTGTAGTCAGAGAGTACTGCATCTCACAATGGGATTGTAGATAGAGAACATTGCATCTCATAGGGACGAGGCCAGCAAAACACCAGCGATAGAACAGATCACAGCAGAGGTTGGAGTTAGAGACACTGCACTTCACACGATGCAGGCCAAGACGAGGCCAGCAGGACATACTAGCACCATGCAGACTGAGATGAGGTTAGCGGGGCACCAGCGATAGAACAAATCGCAACAGAGGATGTAGTTAGAGAACACTACATCTCACAGACACTGCGCGAGCCGAGACGAGGCCAGCGAATCACCAGCAGTAGAATAGATCACAGACAGAGGTTATAGTCAGAGAGTACTGAATCTCACAGACGCCGTACAGGCCGGGACATGTACTGAATCACCAGCAGTAGAATAGATCACAGACAGAGGTTATAGTCAGAGAGTACTGAATCTCACAGACGCCGTACAGGCCGGGACGAGGCTAGCGGATCACCAGCGGTAGAACAGATCGCAGACAGAGGTTGTAGTCAGAGAGTACTACATGTCACAACAGGATTATAGTTAGAGAACACTACATCTCAGAGACACCGCGCGGGCCGAGATGAGGTTAGCGGATCACTAGGGGTAGAACAGATCGCAGACAGAGGTTGTAGTCAGAGAGTACTGCATCTCACAACAGGATTGTAGTTAGAGAACACTACATCTCACAGACACCGCGCGAGCCAAGACGAGGCCAGCAGATCACCAGCTGTAGAACAGATCGCAGACAGATGTTGTAGTCAGAGAGTACTGCATCTCACAGACACCGTGCAGGCCGAGACGAGGCTAGCGGATCACCAGTGATAGAACAGATCGCAGACAGAGGTTGTAGTCAGAGAGTACTGCATCTCACAGACACTGTGCAGGCCGAGACGAGGCTAGCGGATCACCAGCGATAGAACAGATCGCAGACAGAGGTTGTAGTCAGAGAGTACTGCATCTCACAACAGGATTGTAGTTAGAGAGCACTACATCTCACAGACATCGCGTGAGCCGAGACGAGGCCAGCGGATCACCAACGGTAGAACAGATCGCAGACGAAGGTTGTAGTTAGAGAGTACTGCATCTCATAGACACCGTGCATGTCGGGACGAGGCTAACGGATCACCAGCTGTAGAACAGATCGCAGACAGAGGTTGTAGTCAGAGAGTACTGCATCTCACAATGGGATTGTAGTTAGAGAACACTGCATCTCACAGAGACGAGGCTAGCGGATCACCAGTGGTAGAACATATCGCAGATAGAGGTTGTAATCAGCGAGTACTGCATCTCATAATAGGATTGTAGTTAGAGAACACTATATCTCACAAACACTGCGCGAGCCGACACGAGGCCAACGGATCACCCGCGGTAGAACAGATCGCAGACAGAGGTTGCAGTCAGAGAGTACTGCATCTCACAAACACCATGTAGGCCGGGATGAGGCTAGCGGGTCACCAGCGGTAGAACAAATCGCAGACAGAGGTTGTAGTCAGAGAGTACTGCATCTCACAGATACCGTACAGGCCGAGACGAGGCTAGCAGATCACCAGCAGTAGAACAAATTGCAGACAGAGATTGTAGTCAAAAAATACTGCATCTCACAATAAGATTGTAGTTAGAGAGCACTACATCTCACAGACACCGCGCGAGCTGAGACGAGGCCAGCAGATCACCAGCGGTAGAACAGATCGCAGACGGAGGTTGTAGTCAGAGAGTACTACATCTCACAGACACCGTGCAGGCTGGGACGAGGCTAGCTGATCACCAGGGATAGAACAGATCGCAGACAGAGGTTGTAGTCAGAGAGTACTGCATCTCACAATGGCATTGTAGATAGAGAACACTGCATCTCACAGAGACGAGGCTAGCGGATCACCAGCGATAGAACAGATCACAACAGAGGATGCAGTTAGACAACACTTCACCTCACACCCTGCAGGCCAAGACGAGGCTAGCGGGATAGACCAGCTGCCATGCAGACCGAGATGAGGTTAGCGGGGGACATGCGATAGAACAGATCGCAACAGAGGATGCAGTTAGACAACACTTCACCTCACACCGTGCAGACCGAGATGAGGCTAGCGGGACAGACCAGCCGCCGTGTAGACCGAGATGAGATTAGCGGGGGACATACGATAGAACAGATCGCAACAGAGGATGCAGTTAGACAACACTTCACCTCACATGCGCAGGCCGAGATGAGGCTAGCGGGACAGACCAGCCGCCGTACAGACCGAGATGAGATTAGCGGTGGACATGCGATAGAACAGATCGCAATAGAGGATGCAGTTAGACAACATTTCACCTCACACTGTGCGAGCCGAGATGAGGCCAGCGGGATAGATCAGCCACCGTGCATGCCAAGATGAGGACAGCGGGGCAAATGCGATAGAACAAATCGCAACGGGATTGTGGTTAGGGGACACCGCATCTCACAGACACCGTGCAAGCCGATCGAAGGCGAGAAAGACAATGCGATAGAAATGATTGCAAACGAGCCACAGTTGGATAGTACTACAGCTCAACAGTAACAAGTTGCAACATTCCACACCTTAAAAAGGTAAGGGCTGCCTCAGGTACGCATCTCTTTCCTTCTTCTCTGAATTTTGGCTCATCTAGGCACTAGTGCACTAGTTTCCCCAAAATTGGGGGCAACTGTAGACACCGGGTCCTGAAACAGCCCAGATCAGAGTTATCCAATGATGATAAGATGCCTTTTTACAGGCAAAGAAGGTTGAAAGTGATGATTTCCAGGTCAAATTTGCATTTTAGAGTGAAAAAATAAAAAATAATAAAAAATATTTTGAAAATTAGATTTGAAAAATGGGGCTTAGAAATTACAATATTTTTAGTTTAATTGAAAAATTAAAAAAAAATCGGAGGGTTGGATGCACGGTAGCGCGCTGCTGCGCGTCGCGCGCGAGGCGCAATTGTCCGCGAATGCGCATAGCATCACGCGCACGCTGGGCGAGCAGTACGGATGCCCAATTGAATTAAAATTAGAAATAAAACCCATTGTAGGATAAAGGCCCAAGAGTTAAAACTCAATGATCCAACAAACTTATTAAACCCAGAATAAAATGAAGAGAGCTTGCAATTAAAAAGATTAAACCAAGACCCATCGAAAATTCCATTAAAACCACCATTAACTACTTATTTATCAGGAATATAACATTAAATTGTTTTAACCATTAAATTCTATATGCCCAACAACAATTATCCAACGCTACCATTATGAATTGCCAATTTGTTACCAACATACCTGTGAAGAAAAATAAATGAAGTTAAACATGAGAATGTAATCAGGGAGAAGAAGGCAGTAAACTAAAATAAAAATGAATCAAATGCAATTAAATGTGAATAGTATCTGTTTAGCCTTGAACAAGGCTAAGAAATGGGTTGCCTCCCAAAAGCGCCTTTCTTTAACGTCTTTGGCTAGACGTTCCTGAGTCAATTCTTGTCCACAGGCAAAGCCAGCTGAGTTTCTTCATTCCCTTTAGCTACAAATCCATCATAGAAAGGTTTGAAGCGATGACCGTTAACTTTAAATATTTTTCCATTCTCCATACTCTGTATTTCAACTGCACCATGAGCAAAAACGTTAATAACAACAAAAGGTCCTATCCATCTGGACCTTAATTTTCCTGGAAATAATTTCAAACGTGAATGAAATAATAAAACTTTCTGTCCTATTTGAAATTCTTTACTAGAGATCATCTTGTCATGGAACTTTTTTGTTTTCTCCTTGTAAATTTTGGAACTTTCATAAGCTTCATTCCTTAATTCTTCTAGTTCCTGGAGCTCTAATTTACGGTTCTCTCCTGCTGCCTTTAGCTCCATGTTGCACTGCTTTATAGCCCAATATGCTTTATGCTCTAGCTCTACAAGTAAGTGACATGGTTTGCCATACACCAATCGATACGGGAACATACCGATAGGTGTCTTGTAAGCAGTCCTGTAAGCCCATAGAGCGTCTTCCAACTTCAAACTATAATCCTTTCTATTCGAATTCACTGTCTTTTCAAGTATAGATTTGACTTCCCGATTGGAGATTTCAGCTTGTCCACTGGTCTGGGGGTGGTAGGCAGTTGATAAGCGATGTGTAACCCCATACTTCTTCAACAATGCGTCCCTGATTTTGTTACAGAAATGTATCCCTCTATCACTTATGAGCACTCTTGGGGTGCCAAGCCTGCAAAATATATTATTTTTGATAAAATTCACCACAGTTTTGGCATCATCAGTTCTTGTGGCCTTAGCTTCAACCCATTTAGAAACATAATCTACTGCAAGTAAAATATAAGTATTTCCATAAGAAGATGGAAAAGGCCCCATGAAATCAATACCCCACACATCAAATATTTCACAGATTAATATAGGTGCGAGTGGCATTTGGTCTCTGTGCCCGAGATTACTTGTTCTTTGACATTTGTCACAAGACTTATAGTATAAATATGCATCTTTGAATAATTGAGGCCAAAATAAACCACATTCTAACACCTTCCTGGCTATCCTTTTGGGACCAAAATGACCTCCACATGCCTCAGAGTGACAGAATTTCAAGATAAAATGCACTTCACTGTCAGGGACACATCGTCTAATAATTTGGTCAGAACAATATTTCCACAAATAAGGTTCATCCTAAGCATAATATTTGGCATCTCTCTTCAACTTATCCTTTTCAAATCTGGAAAAATCTTCAGGGACAGTACCTGTAACCAAGAAATTCACTATATCAGCATACCAGGGGCTGTTAATTGCTATGGTAAATAAATGTTCATCCGAAAAATCATCATTTATAGGCAATGCATCATCATTCAACAACAGTCTACTGAGATGATCAGCCACCAAATTTTCAGACCCCTTTTTGTCTCTAATTTCAAGATTAAATTCCTGTAGTAAGAGAATTCATCGGATTAAACGAGGCTTAGCTTCCTTCTTCTTCAGCAAATATCTTAAGGCTGCATGATCAGAGAAAATAATTACTTTATTACCCAATAAATATTGTCGAAATTTTTTTAAAGCAAAAACCATAGCTAAAAGTTCTTTCTCTATTGTTAAGTAGTTGCTTTGGGCACTATCCAATGTTCTTCAAGCATAATAAATCACATGTGGATTTTTCCCAATTCTTTGGCCAAGAACAACTCCTACTGCATGATTACTAGCATCGCACATTATTTCAAAGGGGAAATCCCAGTTTGGAGGCTGGATAATTAGCGCAGAGATCAGTCTCTCTTTGAGTGCATCAAAGGCATCCTTGCAGGCTTGATCAAACTCGAAAGTCACATCTTTTTGCAACAATTTACACAGCGATTGGGTGATTTTGGAGAAATCTTTGATGAAACGTCTATAAAAACCTGCATGTCCAAGAAAGGAACGAACTTTTCGCACACTTGCAGGGTAAGGAAGAGATTGTATAACATCTATTTTGGCCTTATCTACCTCTATACCTTTTGAAGACACAATGTGACCCAAAATCAACCCCTGGTCTACCATAAAATGGCATTTCTCATAATTAAGGACCAAATTTGACTCTAAACATCTTTTCAAAATCTTGATTAAATTAGACAGACATTCATGAAATGAATTTCCATAAACCGTAAAATCATCCATAAATACTTCTATTATTTTCTCAACATAATCTGAAAATATGCTTACCATACATCGTTGGAAAGTCGCTGGAGCATTGCAAAGTCCGAATGGCATCCTACGGTAGGCAAATGTACCAAAGGGGCAGGTGAAAGTGGTTTTCTCCTGGTCTTCAGGTGCCACCGGTATTTGATAAAAACCTGTATAACCATCAAGACAACAGTAAAAAGATTTTCCAGCAAGCCTTTCTAGCATTTGATGAATAAATGGAAGCGAAAAATGATCTTTTCTCGTAGAAGCATTTAATTTTCGGCAGTTTATACAAACCCTCCACCCGTTTTGGATGCGGGTTGGTACCATCTCTCCATTTTCATTCTCCACAACCGTAAATCCTGTCTTTTTGGGCATAACTTGGACTGGACTCACCCAATTACTGTCTGAAATTGGGTAGATCACTCCTGCACCCAACATCTTTTGTATTTCCTTCTTCACCACTTCCATCATTGGTGGATTTAATCTTCTTTGTGCTTGCCTACTGGGCTTAATGTCCTCTTCCAAATGAATCCTGTGCATACAAGTAGAGGGACTTATGCCTTTTATATCAGCAATGGTCCATCCAATTGCCTCCTTATGCTCTCTCAAAGCTTGGATCAATACCTCTTCTTCTTTAGGATGCAACTTATTAGAAATTATCACTGGGAGTGTTTTCTCTTCACCCAAATAAACCTACTTCAAATGATCAGGCAACACCTTAAGTTCCAATTCTGGTGCCTGCAATACAGATGGTAAAAGCGTTTTGTTAATGCTTGTTAATTTCAAAGGATTAGAATCACGTACCATTGGTTTCAATGCCTCTAACTCCATCACTACTTCCTGTAACTCATCTTCAATGCTCAATTCTGATTCCACTACATCAAACCTGTCCCTATGAACATTCTCATTTAAGGCAACCTGCAACTTGTTAGTCCCACTCATTTCAAACACTTTTTGAGTCAATGGTTCTATAACATCAATTCAACATACAGAAGCCATCTCATATGGATATTTCAGAGCATCATACATATTAAATTGCACTATTTCACCATTAAATTCCATTGTAAGAGTAACTTTGTATACATCAATTTTAGTTCTCGTTGTTTGAAGAAATGGCCTACCTAATAGAATGTCAGCTGAATCACCTGAATTGCCTTCATCATCCATGTCGATCACATAAAAATCAGCAGAAAAAATCAGACCATTCACCTGAACTAACACATCTTCTAATAATCCCTCAGGATAGACTATTGACCTGTTTGCCAGTTGAATAACTATTCTTGTTTCTTCTAAGGGTCCAACATTCAAAGAGGTATAAATAGACTTAGGCATGACATTTATAGACGCACCAAAATCACACATAGCTCTTTTAACAATTAAATTACCAATTTTACAGGAAATAGCAAACATACCTTTATCCTTGCATTTTTTTGGCATTTTTCTTTGAATAACAGCTGAAACATTTTCATTCACAGTAATTTTCTCATAGCCAACCTGTTTTTTCTTGTTAGTACAAAGATCTTTAAGAAATTTCGCATATTTTGGTATTTGTTTAATTGCATCAATCAAAGGAATATTTACCTCAACCTTGCGAAATGTCTCAAAGATATCTTTTTCCTCTTTCTCCTTTTTAGATTTAGCTAACCTTTCAGGAAATGGGGGCTGCACAACTAAAACAGGGGGCTGTTCTGAATTTTCTCCTATGGGCTGCACTTTTTGCTCAATTTTCGCTTCTTTCTCTACTCTCTTTTGCTTTTTCTAATTCTCTCCTTTGGGTAGGGGTTGCTCTAGCTCTTTTCCACTCCTTAGAACTACAACACTTGCATTTTGCCTCGAATTTTCTATAGTTTGTGAGGGCAAACGTCCTTGGGACTCAATTCTACTCAAGGATTGTGCCATTTGGCTCATTTGTGTCTCCAAATTCTGAAGCCTTGAATCTGATTTCTTTACATGTTGCTGAAGATCCTGCACATTATTAGCTAAAGAATGAATAATGTCTTCTAGACTCATACAGGAGCTGGTTGAGCATGTTGCTGTGGTTGTCTAGGTTGGAATTGTTGCTGTGGATTTTGTTGCCTAGATCTATAGCTGAAATTGGGATGATCTCTCTACCCTGAATTATATGTGTTGGAATACGGATCATATTTCCTGTAAGGCTGTCCAGAATATCATCCCATCGCATTTACTTGCTCTTGTCAGTCATCTTGAAGTGTTGGGTACATATCTGTTGGATGTCCAGCGTATGCACATATTCCATACACCCTTGCTTGTGAAGATGTTCCTGAAGCCATATTTTGCACAAGAACAGTTAGAGCATTAAGTTTATCTTCAATGGAAGAAGAACTTACCTCATGTACTCTTCTCGGGGGGTCCTGATATCTTCCAAACTGTTGGGAAGTGGCTGCCATGTTTTGTATTGACTCACGTGCTTGTGCTGGGATTTTATTGTTGAGACTTCCCCCACTTGCTGCATTTATCATCCTCCTTTCCATGCTCAACATACCTTCATAAAAATACTGAATAAGGGACTGATCAGTAATTCCATGTTGGGGGCAGTTTGCACATAATTTCTTGAATTTTTCCCAATAGTCATGAAGTGACTCTACATCCTTTTGTCTGATTCCACTTATTTTTCTCCGAATTACAGCAGCTCTGGAGGCTAAAAAAAACTTATCCAGGAACATTCTCAACATATCAGTCCACGTTGTGATTGTTCCTGACGGTAAATTCAAAACCACTCCTTTGCTGAATCAGCTAATGAGAATGGAAAGGCTCTTAATTTCACTTGTTCTTCAGTAACTCCTTGTGGTCTCATATCGGAACAAACCAAATGAAATTCTTTCAAATGCTTGTGAGGATCTTCATTCTCTAAGCCACGAAAAGTGGGTAATAAGTGAATCAGCCCAGATTTTAGTTCAAAAGCGGTGTCTAAGGCTGGATAAGTTATGCACAGGGGCTGCTAGTTCAAAGGGGGTGCATTTAATTCTCTCAAAGTCTGTTTCGCCATTCTTTCCTCTTCTATTTTCGCTGGAAATTCAGTAAAATCAGTTTCCTCTTCTTCTTGCTATTGTTGGAAAGAATTTCCAGCAAGTTCCTTGAGTAACCTTGTCTCTTTCCTTAGTCTCCGGGCTGTTTTTTCAATTTTCGAATCGAACAAAATTTCTCCCAGAATTTCAGACCTGGTCATTAACAAATTAAATCAAGTTAGACTAGTCCCCGGTAACGGCGCCAAAATTTGATGGGTGTCGAAGCCACCAAAAATAAATACCTAAATTAACTTATCAATTAAATTGTAAATAGGGTAAGAAAGGGTCGAATCCACAGAGACTAGCACTGAGATAATTTTTAATAACTAGATTTTTAACAATAAAAATATAAAAGGGGGGATTTTCATGAAATAAAAGCGTCAAATACTGAAATTGAAGAAATAAATAAATAAGCAATAAATTGATTAAAAGAAAATTCAATATGCAATAAATTCCAGCTAAAGACATTCGCAGCACAAGATTAATTCAACCGATCATTGACGACAGAATAATTCTAAAAATCAAATAATGGGCCAGTTATAGCCATCGGCTTCGCGCTCCCAACCTAATCTTTCCGTATTATTGAATTAATCAAGTAAGACTATAATTAATTTCTAACCAATAAATAACCCTAAACACGCGCAAGGATTTAATTTATTGACAGCATTAAAGAAATAGAAAGACCTGACCTAAGCCAATCGACCTCAAGCGAGATTGATTTAAACCCAATCATGCATCTACTCAGTGTAACAGCCCTTGTGAGGAAGCTACAATGATTGCCACTTGTTGTTAACTCTACTAAATAATTACAGATTTAGTAAATTTAGCAATATGTTATTTAATTAAATGAACAACGGCACCTCATTGAACATAAAACAAATAACAATCGAGATATGGTTTTTCTAAACTTCAGTAAATAACATGAACATTAAATGAAATTAAGAACAATAAATAATTGCAACAATCTCACGGTGAATAAAACCTAGCTTTGAATTAATCCTTAACTAGAATAAGAGTTTTTAGCCACACATAATTGAAATAAAAATTAAATTAAATTAAATTAAGAAAATAAACTCCCTGTTACAGCCTTGAGAAAAACCTATATGAAGAAGGAATATGAGAGATCTCACTATTCACGTTTTCCTAGCTAAAATAGGAGTAAAACCTAGATAAGTTAGGAAAGAGATAAAATCCTATCCAAACTTTGAAAATAAATTACAAATATAAATTGTGATATTATCTTCCTAAAAATACTGCCTAATATCCCCTTAATTACAGCATAATTATCCCTAAAAATCTGACTGAGAAAAACTGGCGGCTAGGTCATCTTTCAACCAGAAAACCTAAATTTGCATTTGCTGTCGCGTCTTGGCCTTTAGCCTTGGGCAAGGCAGTTCCTTACCCTTGGCCCTTAGCCTTGGGCAAGGCTAAGCCCAAAATCAGTTCTCTGCTTCAAAATTCTTTGAATTTCCTTGGCTGTTCCATATTCACTCTATTTGGCTTCAATTGCTTCATTTCCATCACTTTGACCCTATAATGACAAAAATCACAAAATAAGTGAAAAGTACTAATTTAAGCCAAAATAAAGTGCCATAAAGAGATGAAAAACAGACCAAAACATGCAATTTTAGGCACACATCACAAGCACTAATAAATAAAGAAATGCCTTTATTACATAAAGCAATATTGTTCATACATAGCAATCATCTCTATCATACATAGGTTCTAGGGCATATATCTAACATTTTAAAATATTTTTCTTTTATAAAATGGCTTCTTTTTTTATTCGGTTGCAAAAAAAAAAGATGGATCTCGGAGGATCTAGGGCTCCTGCTGCAAAATCTTTAGTCTTGATGATTTTTCTAAGCCTCTAAGGGTTTAGATATAGGCTTGCATGAAGTTTCTATAGTGAAAATTAGATTTTTGGGGCTTAGATATGGGCTTGCATGAAGTTTCCATAGTGAAAATTAGATTTTTGGGGCTTTTTTACCCTATGGTTCTATAGATCCATGAGTACCCTAGTCTCCCAATTTGCAGATCTTATAGGTCTCTTATGGTTTTGAGCTATAGTTTCTAAGGTCCATGTAAGATAGTTTTTTTCTTTTCTTTATAGTTTTTTTCTTTTCTTTTCTTTATGTTTCAATGCCAAATTTTGTGTTTCTTTATTTTTTGGTTGTGAGATCTTGGTTCTAATACACCTATATTCTTAGATCTACATGTATCTCTTTATCTCTTTTCCTTTTCATATTTTGAATTGTTCTACTTCTCTCTTTTCAAAGGGGTTTCTAACTATTCTTATTTCTTTTTTTAATCCTGGGGCTACAATGGACTTCTATGGACTCCTACTAATACCTAATGGCTTTTGGAAAAGGGCAATTCCTTCAATCTGGTCTTCATTTAGAGTATTTCTACTTCCTTAACCGAAATGAAAAAGGAAAAGAAAAGGCTCATTTTATGTTATTTTGTATCCTAACTGTAACTGGACTGGACTGTTTGTTGTTTTTGTTCGCGAGTTTGCTTGCTATAATGATATCATGCATGGTTGAAATTTTAATTTTGATAAAAAAAAATGTTTTTATTCAAAAAATGGTCTTATTCAACATTTTTCTTTGAATATGATTTATGTATTTTTAGATTAAAAAAAAGGAAAAAAAGTGTGTTTTGCTTGTTGGAAGCATTTTTTTATTGCTAAAATTTTTGTGGGTATATTATTGAGGCTCCTTTTAAAGCAAAAATGGGTTTATTTAGTCAGATATATCTCTATGGTTTCTATTTGTATTTTGATGGTTGTTTTGGTTGGATTTTGATGTGAGTGATGATTATGATGGCGATGATGCTTTGGTTTGATTATCGTTTTGCAAGTAGAAGTGATGATGATGCCAAAACAGTTTTGATTGTCAAAATCAATTTTGATGATAGAGGTTTCATATATGCTTAAAATGAATTTTTTATATTCACAACATGCGTAAACAGAGTAATTTAAGGACTCTTGTTTTTAATTAAGACTAATTGCCTTATGATGTATAACTCCATCTTAAGTAATCTAAACATTTCTAGAAATTACTTATGGGTACCGAGTCAGATATCCATATCTAAGTTCTTAAGTGGTGTTTAAGAATGGCAAAAAATTTAAGAAATAGAGAAAATTAATACAAACTGAAGGTAATGAATAAGTAAATAATGAACAAATGAACATGATGCATGGATGAAAATGGTGTTTTTCTTAACTAGCTTAAAAGCCACTAAGATGAAGAACTACCCTCATTTGGCATGAGAATAGTTATAAACTTGAATTCCTATGCCAAATGGGAACTTCCAATCCCCTACCCTCGCTGAAGGTAATCATTTTTGGAGTTAAAGTATACCACTCACTATTTAAGATAACTTTTGTGACCTCAAGTCAAAGGATGCTTGCACAACTGCTATGTAGAGATTCTTCACTGATATAGATTTAATATCAATGTGAGGATTCTCATAGCAAGTATCCAATGTACTTGTTCTTCTAATAAGCATCTATATGTCAGATTTGATCATCTCCATGATCACAATTATGAGAACCATCGCTTGAACTTTTCAAGAATTATAACATATGGTAGTCTATCCGTATTAACAATATCATGTCTTGTCAATACTATGACTAGAGATATTTAGATATTAACGCATTTTCATGCAATAGGTATCTCATATAATAAACTCTTCCATGATTGCCTTTATACTGTATTTATAATATCAAGGACTACATTTATTAATTTAAGATACAAAATCAAACCAGAGGTAATCACAATATAGTATTAATAAATGAATAATGCCTTCTCATAAATAATAATGAGTTCATATATATTAAAAATATCCCTAATCTACACGAGCTCTAAGACATAATCCTAACAGTAATGCGTATAAGCCGAACCTTGTTACTACGTGATGTGTTATATGCTACAGAAACTAGTTGAAATTTGAATTCTGTGTTGGTTTTAATTAAGTTTGGATTTGATTTTAATTTTAATTTTGATGGTGTGAACTTATATTTAGGAATAAGTTATTATGGACATGTTATGTGTTGTATGGTTTTATGGTTATGGATGTTGACAATAGTTATTCTAATGTAAGCTTTTCCTTATTTACATCTTCTAGTAATGTTAATTGATGTGAATGTTTGGCATGCAAGACTTGGCCCTATTGATCAACACTAAATGAATAGATTAGCCAAAGAGAGCTTATTGGGAAATATGGATACAGTAAAATTGTTTACTCATGAATAGTACTTAACTAGAAAAACATCAAGAAAACCATTTAGAAACGCTATAAGAGCGAATGCACCATTGCAATTAATCCATTCTAACATATGTGGTCTATTTAATGTGAGGGAAAGGCATATTGCTATTTATTTTATCACATTTATTGATTATTATATTCGATTTGGTTATGTCTATTTGATATCTCACAAGTATGAAGCTTTTAGTTTCTTTCAAAAATATAAGAACTCGGTTGAGAATGAATTGAACAAAAGAATAAAAGCTTTAAGAACCAATCGAGGTTGAAAATATTTATCTGATTAGTTTAAATAATTTTGTGATAAAATAGGAATAGAATGTTAGTTAACTATTCTAGCAGCACCACAACAGAATGGAGTTGCAAAAAGAAGAAATAAAACCTTGCTTGAAATGGCTAGATATATGATGGCATAAGCTAATCTAAAAATTACTCTTTGGGGTGATGCATTATTGTTTACCACATATATTCTTAACTGTGTACCCTTAAAATCAGTTATCAACATGCCTTATGAATCATGGACTAATAGAAAGCCTTACCTTAGTTTGTTAAAAACTTAAGGTTGTGCAGCTTATGTTTGTTATTCCTCCTATAAATTTGGAAAATTGGATCCTAGGGTGAATAAGAGTATCTTCATAAGATACTCTGGGCAATCAAAAGGATATGTGTTCATAGGTGAACATGAAAGTTGTAGTGTAATTGAATTTGAATCATGAAATGTCACATTCTTAGAGAATGATTTTCCAAGAATGATAAGTCAAAACTTATCTTTTTATGAAACTCAAAACCAAATTGACTCTACCCCGTGAGTTGATATAGACATACTTTATTCGAGTGGGAGTGATATGAGAATTAATGAATCTATTTCAATGGGTCCAATTATGGAAGCTAGTCTGAGTGGGAGTAACTTAAATGAATCTCAAATATGTCGAACAACTAGGCAAAATGTTCCTTGTCATCATTTTGAGATTGAAGGGGGAGTTTTTTTTAGTTACTCTAAAGGATGAGGAAGAGACAAAGAATACAAGGCAAGTTATCAAATGCCCTATAAAGGAAAAATGGATAAAAACAATAGAGGAGAAAATGAAGTCCATTAAATCGAACTAAGTTTAGGAATTAGTCAATTTGCCTAAAGTACACAAAGCCATTGGGAATAAATGGGTCCTAAAAATTAAGCAAAATTGATGGTAGTATTGAAAGATATAAAGTTTGCCTAGTTGCGAAGACATATACACAATAGGATTGAATTGATTATGAAGGTTTCACCTATTGTGAGGTTTACCTCTATTTGATTGATTCTAGCTGTAATAGCACTATGGATCTTAAATTACATTAAATGGGTCTGAAGATTGCCTTTCTCAATGGAAAACTAGAGGAAGAAATATATATGGAACAACCAATAGGTTTCATTCAAATTGGCCGAGTATGTCAACTTTTAAAGTCAATTTATGTCTTTAAGCATTTTTCAAGAAATTGGTACATTTAATTTCATAATGCAATAATGTCGTGTAACTTTGATATGATTGAAGAAAACCATTATGTATATGTTAAAAGATATAAAGCTAAGTTTTTTTTATCTTGTCATTATATGTGAATGATATACTGATAGTTGGAAATGATGAGGGGTTTATGTAAAAGAAATAAAAAGGTGGCTATCACCTTATTTTGAGATGCAAGATATGGGTGAGGCAACATATGTTCTTGGAGTTAAGTTCTTAAGGGATCGCTCAAACAATTTATCGTCTCTTTCATAAGAGTTATTTATTAAAAAAAAAATTCTTGAGTGATTTCATATGCAAGATTGCAAACCCATTAATACCTCTATCACAAAAGGTGAAGCTTTAAATTGAAAGTTATGTCCTAAAACACCATAAAAAAGGTAAACAATGAGTAAAGTTCCTTATTCAAGCACGATAAGAAGCCTTATGTAAGTTATAATATGTACAAGGCTTGATATATGTCATGCAATTGGAATGATAAGCAGATATCAATCCAATCCTAGTTAAGCACATTGGAAAGCACGAAAGAGAAACTTATGGTATCTCAAAGGCACAATTGATTACTCATTGTGTGACCAAGGGGTTGATTTACACTTAGAAGGTTATGCATATGCTAATAGGAAGGAGATTTAGATAAGAGAAAATCTATTGCTTATTTTGCTTTCTTACAAAATGGCGGTGCCATATCATGGGTAGTAAGAAATGATCTTGCATAGCCTTTTCCACAATGAAGACTAAATTTATAGCATTTTTAGCTATAGTGCAAGAAGTCATTTTGTTGAAAAGGTTTGTGGACCATTTGGGAGTTAATGGTATTACTGGTAATCCAATAATAGTTAATTATGATAATCAAGCAACGACAATATATACTAAAGACGGCATATATTATGGTAAAATGAAGCACATAGTTATTAAATACAACTTTGTGAAAGATATAGTCGCACGTAAGCAAGTGAATATGAAGTACATTTCTACGCGTGATGTGGTAGCGTATTCATTCACAAAACCCACACCAAGAGATGCATTCCATAGGCATGTAAAGTCATTAGGGTTTGCTTATGTGTTGAATGTACTTATGTATTTTATATAACTTTCCCACTGATATTCATATGTTATTTTTTAAAAATAAAAGAAATTTGTTTCCATCTTTATACCTAAAATTCATTTGTTGTTGTACATGCATAAATATAGAAATAAATATGTGTATATTTGTTGTGTACGTTTGTGTATTCAGAGAAAACATGTTGAATAGATTTTATGTGGACTTTTCACACAAGCAATCGCCTTTATCATTTTGTATAATAAAGATGGGACAATTTTAAGCTTACCATCTAGGTGATAATTGAGAGCCAAGCTTAAAAACCAATGAGTGTCATCTCTCTATGGAATAAGGAACTAAGTCATGATAATTTTATATGCTTACGATTGTAAGTGATCTTTTGTCATATAATCTTTCTTGTTGCTAGATTAGAGTTCTAATGAATTGAGTATATATGTGAGTGAACTCAAGTAAGATATTGAGTGTATTTGAAAATATAATCAGTACGGTATTTTATAAGAAATGATAGACATGGACTCAAAGAGAAAACGAGATAACACTGCAACATGTGATTCATACCATAAGAGACTAAATATGGAAAATTTTAAAAGTTCAGAGATTCGGTCGAGAATGGATTTTGCCAACCTGACACGCCATTAATAGGTATTAAAATGCATGCGTTAATGTGCCATTTATAAGGGACTATGTGTTATGTCATATTAAAGTACAAGGATTCAATCGAGAACTTTTTATAATAGATGGACCAAATGTAGAGAATTTTAATAGTTGAGAGACTCAAAAATGGATTTTGCCAAATTTAAATGAGGCACCACTTAGATATTGAGACCATAATTAAAGGATCGTTTTTGTTAATTCCTTGCAAGTATTCAACTAAATTAGTATTGAATTTTAAGTATTAAAATTAATTATAAAATATAATTTAAGTGTTTGTATGTATATTCAATTAATAGAAATAAAAGCGCCATACTTTTTTAGCTTAATATATATTTTTATTCGTAAATTTGGTAAAAAAGCACATGGCTTAATATATATTTTTCTCTCAAATTTAGCGAAAAAAAAAAATTACACTCCCATTTAAATTTATTAAAAATGCATTTGTTATTTCTTGAGGTCAAAAATTACATAGCAAATTTTTTTAACAAACACGTAATTAAAATAAAAGATACTAAAAAACTCATTTTTATTTATTTATTTCATTTATTTTGGACCTTTTACAATTTTTTTCATTCATTCTCTCTTTTTTCTTTTCGTTTTCTTTTCTTTTTTTTTTTTTTAATGATAACAAACTGGTTGTAAGTAATTATGTGTATATCAAAATTGACATGTAGTGATTTTTTATTAATTAAAAGATAAATAGATGCATTTTTATAAAGTTTCCATGGATAATAAGACACTGAAGTTTAAATGTTTTGGATCGTTTTGTGTGTGGAAGACGATATGTATTAAGTTTTTTCCTTTGGCGCAGTATGCATATTTAATGTGGCAGAAGAGAAATGTGATGTAATAAATTTTGATGGGTATGTTACTAGTGGTGGAAGATAAAAGGTTGTTGTATTGATGCGTGTCAATGGCATCGCACACTTTTTTCTGCATCTCAACTTACATTCCCTGCCAACAAAACAACAGTCCCAAGCCTTCTCTCAAAAACTGCTTTTCAATTTCATTGCCCAGATCTTCTCTCTTAAAACTAAATACTGAACATCATGAATCAATGGCTGTACCCGTTTGTTCAACCAAGAGAAACCTGAACATCGCAATCCTTGCGCTGATCATTAACCACACATTTCCAAATTCTCAAAACTCCATTTTGGCTCTAGAATTAGAGCAACTTCAGAGGTATACGGATTTCATGGAAGGCTTCACTCTCCTCAGACCCTCTTCTTATGTTAAGGTGCTCTCTCTCTCTCTCTGCCTCTCTATTCATTTTAAGAAAGGGTTTTGCTTAGTTTTGTGCGAACAGGTGGATAAAGCAGGGGCGACAGTGCTTTTTGAGGAGGCGAATAAAGGAATCAACAATGTTGGGGTTGTGGTGAATCCTGTTCGTCTGAATAGCCTTTCTGACTTTGGGACTCCTCAGTTTGTTGCTGACAAACTTATCCAAGCTGAAAAGCGTAAGGTTTGTTTCTCATTAAATGCTCCTTAATGGGTAATTATGTTCTATGCTTTTGGATGTTTATATGCTTTGCTGAAGGGAACTTCTGCCTTGACATCTTATTCTAAACTATGAATTTGTTGGACTGCTCAATTTGAATTGATGCTTAGGAAGTCGGAGAATTTTCATACAAGTCCTAGCTTGGAAAGAACTATAAGAATTTAACCAAGTTTAAAATTACAATGGTTTCGAGTACTGAAATAGAAGCAGAGAGAACTCCAAATGAGCCAATTTTACCTTCAAACTTTAGATAAATCCTGTTTTTTCAATTTAAATGGTTTGTATTTTCCACTTCATTGTCAATTAGCTTCTAAATTGATAATCAATACATTTGGCTATTGCTAGCGTGATCGGCTTTGGCTGCACTAGGAGTCTTGCAGCAATTTTAATTTGACATTAAACAATGCCATGCTAGGGAAAGACCAAATAATTATACCACAGATAGGCGAGTGGCTTACCTCTCGACAGTATTTTTTTTTTTTTTTCATTGAGAGGCTCCTTGTGCTTTAGGCTACTCAATGGGGGTAAGAATCTCCTTCCCTAACTTTGAACATACTGCTGATATATATATATATATAGTTTTTACTGCTAGACCACCGAATGACATTATGCTGCATTTTTTGTAAGAAAGTTCAAAGCTAGTAAGTTTTTTAAGTTCTTATTGTACAGGAAAGTACTAAGGATGCAGAGGTAATTGAAGTGGCTGAGAGATCTGGGCATGGGGGCCTACAAGTTTATGAGTTTGAGTATAAAGTTGATAGCACAAGGGGAGGGATGAAAAGGATCTTCTCAGCTGCATTTGTGGTCTCCAAGAAGCTTTATCTCCTAAATATTACACACTCAGACGGGCCAGAGAGTCCTCTTGACACTAGTACAAGACTGATGTTGGAAGAAGTGCTTCATTCATTTGATGTAGCACCTATGACATGACTATAGGACACCCTTGCTGGATAGGTCCTGATATCTGGGGGCATCTACTTCTGAAGCCTGAGGTGGCATTCGTGCCTGAGGTAACCTTGTATTTGATTTGTAAAAAGGTGAATTAAATAAAGCCTGCTGATCTAAGAGCCTTGCTATATTGCATGGGCAGGGATTCATTCTATTTCAATATCTTTCATGATAAACTTGTGACTATAATTAATCTAAAAGAACAGAAAACTAAACTAAAGAGGAAAATAAAATGATTCATCATAAAATAAAATTAGGAACAGTGTGAGCATTAATATATAGATTTTGTTTAAAATGATTCATTCTTTTGTTTCGTGTTGCTCTAACTACCTATGCAATTTCTCTTAAGATAGATTTTGAGTTCAAATCCACTCTTCCCATTTGTAGAAAATGAATAAAGTCATTATCTTAAAAGAAGTTTCTTTGCTGTGATGTTTGTGTCATACATTCCATTGGGACTCAATCATAAAGCTTATTATCTTCCAAATTGGTTATTGCTTGTCTGAGGAACATACAGTTTGCACTTCTTGCCCAGATATTTTGATAGCAGGTGCAGCAGGATTGAATTTGTGATGGTTTTAGTCTGTGATGTTCTCTTCCTATAAAACAAGAGAGAGAGAGAGAATCTTTTTTGTGCATGAAATATGCATAGGCCAGAATCTGTCCTTTTGCACTTACTTTTGGCATTAAAAGCTGTTTTTGATTGAAGTGCAACAACCCTGTCCAAGAACAAAGTCAGTGAACACAAGTTTGAAATCTATTAGGTTCTGAATTGGAGAATGTGATTTTTAAGCGAATCTGCTCAAAAGTTAAAGCTTATTTTAAGCAATAAAACTTCCTAAAGGTTTATTGCTTTCCTTTTTTCAGATTGCCAAACAATAGGATGTAAAATGACTTGCAGAAAGGGCTATCTGGATGGCAGAGAATAGACCATTTCATCAAGTTTTTTCAAGGTAAGGCTTAATGCTGTCAATTCAGATTGTCTTGAAAGAATCAAAGAAGTTCATATGATATTTCTAGATCATTTAAAATTTTTGCAAAGATCTATCTGAATGAGTTTATGGGCTTTTCTTTCATATCTTATTATTTTTTTTCTTTTTTCTTTCACAATTTTGGATTGTTTTTCTACATATCAATTCAATATTGTAGCAATATGAGGCGAACACCTCCAAAAACTGGAATAAGTCCATCTACTTGCACCGTTATGGCCTCTTATAAAAATCGCGGCATCAGTCTGAGCTGGGAAAATTCAATTAGTTCTGCCTTTTGTCGTGTGAATTTGACTATATTCAGTTGCTTTGTAAAATTTTATTCCAATTTTTAAGGTTTCATACGAATTAAAAAAAAAAATCATTAATTAACATCAATTCTTTAAAATATTCATTATAATTTATTAAAATATTATTTTATTAATTTTCTACAATTGTATATTGTCTATTTATTAATTCTCTCTTTTTCAGTAGGAAAATATGTAATCAATGCATTTTGAAATATGAAAATTGTCATTTTGGGTGGATAAAAAAAAACTCTTAAAGATTATCGCGTTGAATGGAACACTGAGTACTAATTCTGTTCTAATTCCGTTGCTTTTGATAATCAAGCAATGGGATTGTCTTAGCCAGCATCCAAATGCAAGATCTGCAGGGCTTTTCAGTGTGAATATTATGCAATTGATGTAATTATCAATTGTGAAATGAAAAAATACATTTCCAAGTTCTTGAATTATTTTTTTATTTATTTTTTTATATCGAGTCTATATACTTTAAAAATATATATTTTTAAAATTAACACCGAATCCTTTTATTTTTTAAATTACTTATATTAAGTTTAAATTTGAAGGTTTGACGGATGTATCAAAGCATGCACCGTCAAATATTCGTGCAGTTAAAATAGCGCTCAATTTATTTTTGAAAAAAATATATCTACATGTCCTTAAACTATTAGAAATTTGTACATTGGATCTCTATATTTCAAACAAATCAATATTAAATTCCTTTACTTTTTAGAAAACTAGCACCAAACTCATATATGATGACTATCATTCAAAAAATTAAAAAATAAAAAATCAATATTGACCTTTTAAAAATATATGGATTCAATGCAGAAATCCGTAGAAGCTCATGGACTTGAGGATATATTTGTCATTTGCTTTTTAATATGAATGCGTCCACTTCTAAAATAATTTGATTAAATGCACATTTGAATTTGCTAGCTAGTTACGTCCATCAAAATTTTAAATTTTAAATTTAAATTTATACGAGTGATTTGAAAAATAAATGTACCAAATTTAATTTTTAAAATATAAGAATACAAGATAGAAAAACGTAATAGTTCATGTACTTAAAAATGTATTTTTTTCTTATAATTATTGTTAATATATTTTCTGATAATTTTTAATAAAAAAGTGAATAAATAATAATCAAAATAATTTTGATAAGAGAGATATGCAGAAATATTAAAATTAAATAACGGCTGTAAAAAATATATGAAAAATTATGAGAAACCATGAATTTGGTGGTTTAAAAATTTAGATAAAGGTAAATCATAAAGTAATCATATTATATCCATTGATTGAAAATCTTTCCATAAAATCACTTGACTAATATTATACCATCTAATTTCTAACTGTGATCAAACAATAGGTACGAGTCTATAAACACGTGGATTTGATACTGCAGTTGCCACATCAACGTTCTAGAATATATGTGTTGATTAGGTCGAGTTTGTCGGTAACCAACGTTATATAATTCCAATTATTTTTTTTTATTGGATTTATTGGATACAAAATAATGACTTATTTTATTGATATGATCACAACGTTATAATAACATGAATTTCGTTATATGATTGCCTAAAGGAGGCAAATTGGGCGGGTTGGGCGGGTTTGGGTTGGGTCATAAATGGGCGGGTCACAAATGGGCCAAAAAGTATGGGTCACAAATGGATCAAATGTCCAAATGGATTGGGCGGGTTGGGTCGACCCATGGGTTAAAAATTTGATCAATTTTTTTAATGAAAATAATTTTCGATATAATAACTGGATATAAAAAAAACTACTAATATTTGGCCTAAATGGGTCAGGTGATGGTCCAAACGCACCAAAATGGATTGGGTGGCCCAAATGAGTCGAATGGAGGTTCAAATTGGCCGATATGTGGCTCGGCCCATTTGACACTTTTTTTTAACGAAAAATAATTTTCGATATAATAACGGATACTAAAATAACTATCTTAAAAATGTTGGCCTAAATAAAGTATGGGTCATAAATGAGTCAAATGCCCAAATGGGTTGGGCGGGTTGGATCGACCTATGAGCTAAAAATTTGACCAATTTTTTTAATGAAAATAATTATCGTTATAATAACGGGATGTAAAAAAAACGACTAATATTGGTTTAAATGGATCAAGTGATGGCCCAAACGGGTCGTATGGAGGCCCAAATGGGCTGAGATGTGGGTCGATTAATTTGATCCATTTTTCAACGAAAAATAATTCTAAATATAATAACGGGATACTAAAACGACTATTATAAAAAAATATTGGCTCAAATGGGTCAGATGACAAAAACGGGTCGGGTAGATACCCAAATGGAGGTCAATACCCATTTGATGATATGTTTGTTTATATGTGAGCTCAAAATTAATTTTATAATTCTCAAAATAATAAATTAAGACTCCACAAAAAATTTCAGCTCAATCAAAATTCGTTTCCGGGACTGGTTCACTCTAATCAGTCCGATTCGATAATTTTCACTGTTACCATAAATTTAATTTTTTACTGTCAAAAATTTCTAAATATTATTCTAAGTTTGTCCATACCCTTAAAATAATTTTTGGAGGTCACTTAATATTTTTAGAGGCTCGGTCAAACTTTAGTCAAATCAGTGTCCCTTAATACGGCACAGAACTTTTTCTTATTTTTGACTTTTGGAAGTTTATTTAAACTCATTTTCACTCCAAATTTTACCACTGGACTCACCGTAATTAGTATTTTTCAATAATCAAATAAAATATTTTTCGTTTCTAAGAGTAATTTTTACCCCGAGTGCACTATTCACTCGTGGGAATAGTGAAGAAGAAAAAGAACTCAGAAAAATAAAAGAGAAAGAAAAAAATTATTTTTGTCAAATACTAGAGTTGAGGTCCGTTGGGCTTTGCCAAATGCCTCAAACGGGTTCAGTTTTAAATGGGTGCAATTTGGGCGGGTTTAAATTGGCATCTTTTTAATTGGGCGGGATTTTGAATCTATTTTGTTGGGCGGGTTGGGCGGGGTTTTTGGGCTTGGGCTATATTTGAGAGATATATGATTGCCACATCAATATTTTTTTAGAACAATTAATATCATTGATTCAGTAAGCAATTCAATTAATTTTAACAGTTCGATTTCATTGGATACAACAAAATAATAGTTGATCTGTTTTATTGGTACCAATTAATTTTTTTACCACAGCATTAAATTAGCAATAACTATATGGCCACATGAGAAATTAACCAGCACGCTCGTAATGAAATTAGGAGTTATTATTATTATTACTCTGTAGAGGAAAAAAAAAAAACTCACCCATTCTCCATCTCATGGTATTTAAGCCAAAATTTGACTTCAATTAACAGCACCGGTAGATCTAGAGAGTCGGGGAAAACGTTGAAAATTGTGATCATTAATATAACTTGTAAGTGCTTTTAAGAAAAACAATAAAAAGTTATTTTTCATCTTTTAAAATAAAAAAAAATTAATTTATTTTTTGTTATAGTGTATTATATGTCGGGATTTTTTTATAAATAATATTTTTTAAAAAATTAATTTAATTTTTGGAATGTTTTTTAAAAAAATTGAGAGACTGGTGTTTTTCATTTCCGTAACACAGAGTTACAAAAATAAATTTCAATTTCGTAGCATTTTACTGCAGAATTCGATCACTTTTTTTATGTTTATTAGAAAACTACAGTTTCCTCAACCAGTAAGAAATGTTGCCGAATGTTTAATTTTTTTTATTTATTAATAAATAAATATTTTATTAATTTTTTTATTTAATAAATAAATATTTAATATATATGTATATGTTGGATTAAATCATGAACATATATATAAATATTTTATTAATTTTTTAATTTAATAAATAAATATTTTAATATATATGTGTACATGTTGGATTAAATCATGCACACATATATATTTATTATTTCATTAAAACGAAAATATTATTTAATTTAATTAAATATATATATATATATATATATATATATATTAATATATGTGTGCATGTGTTGGATTAAACCATGCACACATATATATTTATTATTTCATTAAAACGAAAATATTATTTAATTTTAATTATGTATATAATGAATGTATTATTTGTATATTGAGTTATTTTGATTGTATAAAATATTACTAATTTCATATTTTAATAAATTATTGTTAATCTATATTTCAGATTTTAATAAATTATTATTAATTTATTTTTTTATCATATTTATCAAATTGAGTAAAAAGAATTTTTCCAAATTAATAAAAAATTAAATTAAATATTTATTTGATTAACTTAAAAAAATTAAAATATTTACTTAATGAAATAATAATATTTTCGTTATAAATGAAATAATAAATATATATGTGCATGATTTAATACAATACATGCACACATATATTCAAATATTTATTATTTCATTAAATTAAACAATATTTTCGTTTTAATGAAATAATAAATATATATGATTTAATCCCACACATGCACACATATATTAAAATATTTATTTATTAAATTAAAAAATTAATAAAATATTTATATGTGTACATGCACACATATTTATATTTAAAAAATTAAATATTTATATTTATATGTGCACATATAAATATATGTGCACATGCACACATGCACATGATTTAATCCAACATGTGCACGATTTAATCCAACATGTGCACATATATTAAAATATTTATTTATTAAATATTTATATAACAACCCAATTTACACACTAGTAGAATTGGTAGTGCAAATTTCTATATTTGTATAAGATTAAGTGGAATTAAGGACTTAATTGAATGGAATTTATAAGTTGCTTGAAGGAGAAATCGATTTGAGGGACTTAGAGGGATAATTGCCGTGGACTTAAGGTGTAGTTTGCATATTAGTAGACAAGTGGCTGTGATGGACATGTGGCGAGTTAAGAGGATGCCACATGGAATTGTACATGCAATATAAGAGGTTGTTAGTGGGAAAATCTGTTCCAATTGGATTGCATGCTTTTTCTTCTTCCTTTCCCTCTCTTTCTCTCGGTTTTCTTCTCTCCATCTTCTTCTTCTTTGAGTTTTGATTTTCTTGTTGAGATTCTGCATTTTGGATTGATTGAAGAGTGATTGTAAAGATTAAGTCTTGAATGCTAAGTTAGGTCCATGTAAAGGTAAGCCTATGTATTGTTTCCTTCCTCTCTTTGATTTAGATTTCAGTTCATGGTATTAATTGAGTTTTGTATGTGTATGTATATTAATTGTAAGTTGAAGAAGCTAGTAGAAAGGTAAAGGGCAAAGATAAGGCCCTTTGAGCAGTGAAAAGTGAAGGAGAGCTTCAAGAGGTTTGGGATTATATTTTGTGTTAACTTTTGATTAAATGCATGATTGATTAGTTTGGGATTTAAATTTCTATAGATACATGATTATTGAGTTTAGAAGTTTTGCTTAATTATATGATAATTGTTAAATGCTATGGATGAGGTATGTGCTAGTGATGTGTTTTGAGTAGAAATGGAAGTGTGTGTTGATTGTGCTAGTGATTGCCATGTTTATGCATGAACCCTAATTTCAGAGAAGTGAGTAGTGGTTGTGTAATTTATGGTTAATGTTATATGTTGAGAATTTGATTGTGTCAATGTTCATATATGTGTATAAGAACTATAGTTTGAATTTGGTGTATTGCTTTGGCCAAATTGGCTGATTTCAGGCTTGATAAGTTTGATTGTGTAAAACTGTCTTTGTGGTCCATTTGACCTATGTGAGTTCTTTATGCAATATTTTGAGTTTTAGTGCTCCAAATTGGTTGATTCAAATTGGAGCTGAAACCTAAAATCCACGCCTAAAAATGTTTTAGAAATATGGTTGAGCTAATTATATCTCTAAGTGTCCCAAAAGTGTCCAAAAATAGGTGTCTCTATCTGGCAGGTTCATTGGAACAGTATAGGTTGTTTAGGTCATATCTGACGTTTTAGATACCCAAATGACCTGAAATTTGTCCCATTTGAAACTTAACATCCTAGAAAACAATTATTAAGAGGAAGTTTTGCCTAAAAAATAATTTTAGATTATGGTTTATGCGGTTCAAGTTTAAGGTGAAAAGCAGTCTCGTAGGGCACCATCGGAGGCGGTTGAGAAACGGATACCTTCGGGTGGTCCATGTAACACCCCCATACCACCGGTAAAGAATATCGGGGCGCCACACGGACTTTAACGCACACACATACATGTATCGTAGCGGAAGCATTAATATTAAAAGATAAGAATATTTTGGCCAAACAAAAAGCTCGTATAACATATATATAAACTGTACATATACAAAAGTTTTATAATTATTACATATTTGTTTTCGGTACACATATATAAAACAGTTAACATTTACATATCAATGCTATACTCCCTATGTACATAATGATGTTACTCAAAATGTAAGAAACTCTATTACTATCTTATACAAAAAGAGATCAAAACAAAACTCCTAGTGGCCCTTAACCTGCAGATGTGCACCCTCTGATCCAAACCTGAAAACCTACACGGATAAACACCCGTGCTAAGCGATAACACTTAGCGGGGATAAATAGAAGCAAAAGACTTCTAACGAAGTCACAACATACAATACATGCATATCAACTGTCATGTCATATATAAATAATCATGTACACAATCTTGTAAGCAAATACCAACATGCTTTAACTTATTCATAATGCAGAAATCCATATATGACAAACGATATTAACAACATGTCATATTATAATCAGATGCATTTACAAGTCTCTAGTTCATCTCTTGTACTCTACAAGATATACATTAGCCTGAACTTTCAATAATTGTGGATACGGGTATTGTGGGTACTATTTAAACTTTAGAGAACTAACTCAATAGTGTTGAATACTCTAGGTATTCATCAAGTGGACACAACTAAGGTCACTGTAGCAGCCGCCTCTAACCCTTTATAAGCATGCTTATCTATCCACTACTCTGACCATTCAGGCTTAACTCACACATTCGGAACATATAACTATCCCTAATTACTTATTCATGTATACATGTTATCACTTCATTGCATAAACATATAAATCATACAAAGCAAAACAGAAGCAAACATTTTTCAAAAATAATAGAACAGGGCGAGAAGGGGGTTCACTGTCGCGATAAGAAGTCGCGCTCGCGACAGAAGCTAGGTTCACTGTCGCGATCGCGACAAGACGTCGCGCTCGCGATAGAAGCCAGATTCCAAAAGATTCTATGTAATATACCTAAATACATTACACCAACACAAGCTTTATACACTATACCAAATGCATTATATAACAATTCATATCACATGACATGTCGTGTTCAACACTAACTCTCATGCCATAGCATTATTTACCCAAATAACTAATTCTATAACCATTTGATACACCTAAACATGCATGGCATAAACTCCGAAATTGTTTCGGTGCAAAACGGGTTCAACGCGGGAAGGAAAACACCTCAAAATATACAAATTAGTTGAGGGTAAAGGTGGGGAATTGACTCATGTTAACCATGGGCTCAAATTCAAGAAGAAAATCACTCTTATAATCCTCTCTGTCGCGCTCGCGACAGAAGGCTCCGTGAGGAACCTTCATAAGACTGCTTCTCACCTCCAATTTGTATTGTCTAAACCGACCTCTAAACGTCATTTTTAGGCAAAGTGTCCTTCTTAATAATTATTCCCTAGGAAGTTAAATTTCAAATGAAACAAGCTTCAGGTCAATTGAACATCTACAACTTAGGATATGACCTAAACAAGATGAACTGCTCAATTGAACCGGCCAAAGTAAAGACACCTCTATTTTTGGCAATTTACAGGGTCCTAGAGCCAGAATTGGCCCACGGTCATTTCTGAGACTTTAATAGGTATTTAAGTCATGGTTCTAATGGCTCAATAATCACTCAATTCAGAAGTTTATAACTCTACTTATGATGAACACACTTCACAGCGGTCAGATGCAAAATAAATAGAACTTGCCAAATCAAACTTTATCATTAACATACACACTCAAGTGATCAATTTACCTACTCAAAACATATATACCCATCAATCATAAGCATATACACACATATATCAGGAAAACACCACAAGTAATCAAAATGAACAAAAGTTAAATCCGCACACGATCCCGACCTCTAGGAGCTCAAACTCTGTACTCTACTCGTTGGCGATCTTCTCCTTCCCTTTATTCAATTTCTTGTCCACAGCTTCAACAAAATCATACAAAGAAAATCCAAGAATCAAATCTTGTTTTTCACTTTAAATCAAAGACAGAAAGAAAAAGGAGGTCAGATCGGAAAACCAACCACACTTACCTTTAACACACTCTCTTCAACCCACCTAAGTGGTTCTCTCAAAGAGTAAAGCAAATGAAGAAGAAAAGGAAAAAGGAAAAAGGAAATGGCAAGGCAAGGCAAGAGGAGCATGGCCAAAAGCCAAAGAAAAGCAAAAGACTAAATGCCTAAAGCAAAGAAAACTAAAGAAAAACCCAAGGGCAGCCGGTCAAAGCTCATCCAAAGCCCATAAATGCCAACTAACCCTCATTAGTGCTACTAATCACTATAATTAATATATTCATTTACTTAAACAAAAATCCAATGCCAAGTGTCACACTCCCTTGTAGCCATGTGTCAGCCTCCTACAATTCCACTTGTCACTCCCCTATGCCGCCACGTGTCTATAACACAACAAATATTCCAACTCCAATAGGCTTCCCGAGCGCGACAGAACCCACACTAGAGTCACATCCTCTTCTTTTCGAATCATATTAGTATAATCAAAACTTTATAATTTTAATAACTTGCAAACCCGCATATTCACATCTAGATTCACTCTTTTACTTATCAAAATCTGCCAAAACATTGCCAAAACTTCTAGGGCCAAATCGGGTTGTTACAGTCCAGCTCGGTGTTACGCCATGATTAGAGACAAAAAAGATAAACAAGCGGGTTCTTCTGGTAAGTTTCCATTTGTTTAAGTTTGATTCATATGAGTTCTGATATTGTAGTGTAATGTTAACTGTTTGGTATCGGGGGAAATTTCAAGGACAAAATTTCTTCAGGAGGAGAGAATTAAAACAACCAAATTTTTACCCTAGTAAAATTGGTAGTGCAAATTTATGTATTTGTATAAGATTAAGTGGAATTAAGGACTTAATTAAACGGAATCTATAAGTTGCTGGAAGGAGAAATCGATTTGAGGGACTTAGAGGGATAATTGTCGTGGACTTAAGGGGAAGTTTGCATGTTAGTGGACAAGTGGCTGGGATGGACATGTGGCGAGTTGAGAGGATGCCACATGGAATTGTACATGCAATATAAGGGTTGTTAGTGGGAAAATCTGTCCCAATTGGATTGCATGCTTTTTCTTCTTCCTTTCCCTCTCGTTCTCTCAGTTTTCTTCTCTCCATCTTCTTCTTCCTTGAATTTTGATTTGCTTGTTAAGAGATTCTGCATTTTGGATTGATTGAAGAGTGATTGTAAAGATTAAGTCTTGAAGCTGAGGCTAGAAGAAGGGAGAAAGGCAAGGACAAGGTCTGATTTTGGTAGAAGTTCAGCTGCTCCTAGAGGTAGGGATCGTGTGCTCTTTGAGTTATGCATGTGTTTTTTATTTGAGTAATTGACGCATGTATGTGTATTGAGTTAGATTTGTGATTTGGCATGTGTTGTTAGTTTGGCTATTGAGAATCTAAGAAGCATGTTGTTTAAGTATGTTTAGATTGAAATTGAACAGTATGTGTAAATGATTTTGGGTTGTTCATACTTTTTGGTTAAATTTGGTATTTGATTGTGTTAGTTATTGATTTAGAGTGTTGTAGTGTTATTGGCATATTGTATTTCAAGTCTTTGAAAGCATGCTTGTGTGTATTCTTGGATGATGAATGAGTATGCATGTGAAGTTGTGAGATTTGTGGTTTTGGAACATTTAGTTATGTTCTGTCGCGAGCGCGACAAGGTTCGGCAGGGCTGGCAATGCTTGGCACATCACGAGCGCGACAGAATGTGTCTGGGCAAGGTCCGCCTGCCAAGCATTGCCAGCCCTGCCGACCCTTGTCGCGTTCGTGACAGAACAGAACTAAATGTTCCAAAATAACAAATCGCACAACTTCACATGCATACTCATTCATCATCCAAGAATACACACAAGCATGCTTTCAAAGACTTGAAATACAATATGCCAATAACACTACAACACTCTAAATCAATAACTAACACAATCAAATACCAAATTTAACCAAAAAGTATGAACAACCCAAAATCATTTACACATGCGGCTCAATTTCAATCTAAGCATACTTAAACAACATGCTTCTAAAATAGGGTCTAGATTCTCAATAGCCAAACTAACAACACATGCCAAATCACAAATCTAACTCAATACAAATACATGTATCAATTACTCAAATCAAAAACACATGCATAACTCAAGAGCACACGATCCCTACCTCTAGGAGCAGCTGAACTTCTACCAAAATCAGACCTTGTCCTTGCCTTCTCCCTTCTTCTAGCCTTAGCTTCAAGACTTAATCTTTACAATCACTCTTCAATCAATCCAAAATGCAGAATCTCTCAACAAGCAAATCAAAACTCAAAGAAGAAGAAGATGGAGAGAAGAAAATCGAGAGAAAGAGGGAAAGGAAGAAGAAAAAGAATGCAATCCAACTGGGACAGATTTTCCCACTAACAACCTCTTATATTGCATGTACAATTCCACGTGGCATCCTCTCAACTCACCACATGTCCATCCCAGCCACTTGTCCACTAACATGCATACTTCCCCTTAAGTCCACCGCAATTATCCCTCTATGTCCCTCAAATTGATTTCTCCTTCAAGCAACTTATAAATTCCGTTCAATTAAGTCCTTAATTCCACTTAATCTTATACAAATACATAAATTTGCACTACCAATTCTACTAGGGTGTAAATCGGATTGTTACAATTTATTTATTAAACTAAAAAATTAAAAAATTATTTATTTATTAATAAATTAAAAAAAATAAAACAACCGGCAAAAAGTTGCCGGTTGAGGAAGCTACAGCTCTGCAGCTTCCCAACAAGCATTAAAAAAAATAAGGTCCAATTCCGTAGCAACATGCTGCAGAATTGAAATTCATTTCCGCAACCCTGTATTGTGGAAATGAAAAACACACCAGTCTCCCAAATATTTTTCAAAGCATCTCAAAAATCAAATTAATTTTTAAAAAAATATTATTTATAAAAAGTCCTTTATATGTCTATTTATTTAACTATTACGTTTGTCAAGACATTATTAAAAGTAATATTATTAGACAAGATCGGATAATAAATGGGGGAAGCAATGGAGATAGTGGTTCGATTGGTTCAATCAGGTTCGAGCGGATTTTTTAAAATAATGTTATTTTTAAAATTTTATAAGAATTATGAAAATATCAGTATAGAAAAAAATTAAAAATACTTTATAAAACACATTTATCATCAAGTATTAATCACAAAACATTATTTTCAAATCATTTAACATTTGTAAATAAAAAATTAAAGATAAATATAATACTAAGTTACAAATATTAAAAAAAATATCAAATATAAAATTATATTTGTTATTTTATTCATAAAAAAAATTATCAAATTTGTCTAAATTTCAATTCTTTTGTATTTATATTTATATTTTACTTTTTTCAAGTAAAAAAAATATTGTATGAATATTTTGGACAAAAACTATTTTTTTCGATTCAAATCGGTTTTTCTAGTTCAATCCAATTTTCTCTCTGGTTCAATACAGTTTTTCATCGGTTCAACAGGTTATTTTCTAGTTCAGAGCGGTTCTATGCTGTTTTTTATCATTTCAGTTTTATATGTTGAACCAAGCCAAATTAGCTATCAGTTCGCTAGAGGTGAGCAAAAAAAATCGGTTGATACGGTTAACCGATAAATCGGTCCGAAACCGAAACGATAGACTGGTTAACCGATTGTAATAAACTGATTCGATATTAATAAACTGGTTAATGGTTTTGGCTCATATAATAGGTTAACCGAACCGATAACCAAATTTTTAGTTAATTTATTAATTATTCAATATGTCCATATTTAGTATTTATTATTATTTCTTGATTTATCATTTTTTTCAATAATAAAAATCAAAATATATTATAAAAGTTATATAACATTAATATATTAACGAAAAGTTACATCTGTGATTAACTTTTATTTTCACACACACAAAATCTTTTACCTTTTAAACTTTTTAATATATATAATTAATTCCTAATTGTAATTAATTTAATAATTTTAACTCTTTAATTAAAATATTTTATATTTAAATTATTAAAATTTAATATGATAAATAATATTCAATTAAAATGTGGAATGTTAGTTTTAATATTTTTATAGGTAGTATTTAACACTTGTAATTCGAATTAAATATATTTCGGTTTAAAAATAAAAAATTATTGTAATTCGAATTAAATATATTTCGCTTTAAAAATAAAAAATTTCATTGCAAGTAATAATTAATATTTAATAAATTTAATAAATTATATTTTTTTCATTTATTACATTTTTCTATCTTATGCATGCATATTGACGCAACATTTTTAGTTTATATTTATAATTTGAATATTATATTGAATTATATTTGGTCTCTAACTCTTTTTTTTTAAGTAACATGAACATTTTAATTTTTTTATGAATACATTTTTTAATTATAGTGGTTAACCGAAATAATATTGGTTAACCGATCCGAAAATCCGAAACCAATGGACTGATTAACCGATAGTAACGAACTGATTAATGGTTAGTGATTTTTAAAAACCGATAGTTAATGGACTGATTTTTTTTGAAACTTAAGGACCGGTTAACCGAACCATGATCACCCCTACAGTTCGCAGTCAATCAATCCGGCCGAGTAGTCCGGCCAATATTGTCTGGTTTTAACAATATTGATTAAAATAGAGATAAATTTCTCATAATTTTAAAATATAAAGGTAATGTTGCAACAAATGAAATATCAAAAATAAAATTACACTGTTAAATATGAGAGGTAAAATTGCAGTTTAAGCCAAAAAGAAAATATAATTTGTCATTAGAATGAATTGTGATGATAAAGATGGGCAAGAAATGAGGGTGCCCAGCTCAGATTGCAAGTTTTACATCACTTAAAACCTTATATTTCAAAATAACTTGACTCCCTCATAGGACATAGCAGTAGCATGATTTGCACATTCATTTCTGTATCAAGCACCAGAAGCAGTGATGATTTATTCTGAATCACATTATAATTTGGGTTCCCCAGCAGTATAAATGCAGCTCCGTTTAGTTTGTTCCCATGATTAGTTCAATTAAATTATCCCATCATAGGTAACATATAAATACAATTTTTTTTGTTATGGAATCCTTAGACTTTTATATTGTTATATTGATTTCTTAAATTTTTATTTTAATATATATTGGGTCTAAATAAAATTTTATAAAATAAAAATGAGAATTTGAAAACTCAATGTACAATAAATTATACTATTATTTTATCCAAATTTGGTAATTTTAAAAGTTAACAAAAATTTAAGTATTCAAGAGGAAAAAATATATAAATTCAGATATTCGATAATACATTTTGCCAATTCTCTTTTTATTTTTTATTTTTTCCATTCACGCCTTACATGACATTACTCTAGATGCGTTTAGTATACAACAAATTTGACAAGGAAAAATGTTGAGTAACATTCTATATTTTAAAAAGTTGACATTGAATTTCCGTACTTTTTAGAACATTTGTATTAGGTTCAATTTAAATATAATTCACGGAATTGAAACGCATACTTATCAATCTCGTATAAAGTCAACTTAAAATAGCCATAGAATTTACTAAAATATATAAAAATGTTATGACATAGTTTTTTCTTCAATTTTTTATATTTTGCTAGAATCCACAATCATTTTAAGTTAACCTCACGTGAAATTACAAACTTTGCATTTCAATTTTACCAGCAAAACTGTGCATTTTAATTTCATCAACCCTGTTTAAATTGGATCTAACTCAAGTAATTTGAAAAGTATAGATATTTAACACCAATTTTAAAAATATAGGAACCTAGCATAAAAAAAATGTTAAAATTCAAAGATATCAGGATGTGCTTTTCTTTTGACTGATTATAATACCATACCATACTATATTATATCATATCACACCATTCTATATCATGACCAACTTTATTAAAACACAGCCAAAAGTATATAAAAAAAAATCATGAAATATAAACCCAAAAAATTTGATCCTAAATGCACTATGATGGACTCTTAAAGTGGTGTATACGCGCGCACATATATATATATATTTTCTAATTGAAAAAATGCATTTTGGGTCTGTATATATATTATCTATGTAATTTTAAAAATTGGCATTAAATTTTTATATTTTCAAAATTTAACATTAAATTCTTATATTTTTCATATCACTCATGTTAGGTTTAATTTAGATAAAATTGACAGAATTAAAATGTACGGTCTGTTAATCTTGCATAATATCAACTTAAATTGACCATGGGACACGCTAAAACATAAAAAAAAAAAAAATTAAATTGAAGAAATATACAATCATTCAAAACAGGCAAAAAAAGTGATGCATTGACATTTTTTTCAATTTTTTTTATATTTTAGTGAATTTCATTGTCATTTTAAATTTATTTTACGCAAGATTAATAGAGCATGTGTTTTAATTTCCTCAGTATTATCTAAAGTGAGCTGAGTGATATGGAAAGTACATAAATCTAATTAATTTTTAAAACTACATAAATTTAATGTAAAAATAATTGTTAGTAAGTGTCTTTCCTTTCTAATTTTTAATTAAGTAAAATATCAAAACCAGTTTTTTATACAGTTGAGTCACATCTTATTAGTTTTGTCTGTATTATAAAAAAAAAAAGAGAGAGAAAAACAAATATTCAGGACGCTTCACTAATATAAACAAAATATTAATTGATAATTCTTTATCCATTTAAATATTTAGGGAAGGACTCATGTACATGTGAAGGGGAGCAATTGTTGCTTATTTTTTTAAAATTAACTTTTTACCTATAAATTTCAAATTTATTCTTTTAACTTTAATTATTTGTCTCTCTTAATAATATTTTAACTAAATTTATCCGCTTAATATTATTATTTTTTAATTAAATTTACCCTTTTATTTTAAAATGCTGGTTCCGCCCCTTGATGATAGGAGGGAGTGGGACGGACCTCTGACTTTGTTAATGGAATGAAGAAAAGCAAGTTTTCAGAGTCAAAAAAAGATGCAACTAAAGATCATTTTAATAGATTTTGCCACTTGGTGACAAAAAGGTTGACTAGAGCTATTTTCTTATTTGCTTGGAGGGAACATTCAACATTATAGCAAGGAGTGCTATATTTCATTTCTGAATTGTCTACTCTATTTAATATACATTCAACATTATAGCAAGGAGTGCTATATTTCATTTCTGAATTGTCTACTCTATTTAATATACATTCAAATTCAAGCCCTCTCTTCCTCTCGGTGAGATTAAAATTTATAACTACTAGTTCAATTTCACAGGCAAAAACAGAAACACAAAATCCATGAAAATGGATTCTGGGGAGAAGCGGCTTAATGAATTGGGCTACAAGCAAGAACTTAGAAGAGAAATGGTAAAATAAGATACTTATTGTTAAGTTATTTATTAACTCTAAATTCTGTTAAGTTATTCTAATTTTGGCTGTATAAATGTTACGTTACGTAGACTTTGTTCAAGACACTGGCTATATCATTTTCAACGATGACCCTTTTCACTGGGATCACTCCCCTTTATGGTTCAAGCCTTTTATATGCGGGGCCTGCAACTCTTGTTTGGGGTTGGGTTGTTGTTTCCTTCTTCACCTGCTTTGTTGGATTTTCAATGGCTGAAGTCTGTTCCTCTTTTCCAGTATGTTTCCTTTTCAATTCATAACATATATAATCATATTCTATGTTATAACGTTGCTCTCTTTTATTTTATTTTTTTAATTGCTGGTATTATTCAATTTGAACTGTATCAGTCCATTTTCAAAATTTTATTTAAGGACAACAAGTGTCCAACCACAAATTGTTGCTTTTTAGTTCCTGAAAATAATTCTCTTTGTCTGCAATTAAACAGACCACAGGTTCTCTGTATTTCTGGGCAGCACACTTAGCAGGACCCAAGTGGGGTCCATTTGCATCATGGTGTTGTGCTTGGCTCGAGACTATAGGACTTATTGCTGGCATTGGTACACAGGTAGCCTTCTTTCCCATTTCACTTTTTTTGTTTTAAGTTAATTTTATACGTAATTTAACTTGTACTTTAATAAAAGTCAAATTTTAAAAGAAAGATTTTAAATTCAGCACCTACATGTGGCAAGCTGCGTTTTCTTGAAATATTTCAATAATATCATAAACAGTTTTTAATAACATATCATGTGAATATTTTAAATTAACGTATTTATTATATCGAATATTAATTTTCCAATTAAAGTGTTTTTAGTAATAATATTTACATAATTTATATTTTTTAGGACAAAATTATTATTATAATGTAAATTCAGTAATACGGATGAAATTAATTATTTTAACAAATGAGACATAATATCTAATTACATTATAAAAGTCATTAAAAGAAATTGAATTCAGAAATTTCTCACATTTTTAATCCAGTGTTGGTGATTTTTCCAACGTCACTTTTAATATTGATCGAGGGATTCGGTTGGTAATTTGTTTTATTTGGTTTTGAAGGCATATGCAGGTTCACAAACATTGCAAAGTATCATCTTATTATGCACAGGAACATATAAAAATGGTGGATATTTCGCACCTAAATGGTTATTCTTATGCATGTACATAGGCCTCACCCTTATATGGGCATTCCTCAACACATTTGCGTTACAAGTAATTGCCTTCATTGATGTAATCTCTATATGGTGGCAGGTAACTTTTATATCTCTACACTTGGCTTCATAGCACAACTAGAAAATTGTGTTCTAAATTTGTATTGCAACACTGTTTATTTTAGGTTATTGGAGGTTTGGTTATTGTAATAATGCTTCCCCTGGTATCATTGACTACGCAGTCTGCTTCGTATGTGTTTACACATTTCGAAATGGCAACTGAAACGACAAGAATTTCGAGCAAACCTTATGCAGTCATTCTATCTTTTCTTGTTAGTCAGTATTCATTGTATGGATATGATGCAGCAGCACATCTAACAGAAGAAACAAAAGGTGCAGATAAAACTGGCCCTATAGCAATTCTTTCTAGCATTGGCATCATTTCGGTTTTCGGATGGGCATATATCTTAGCCCTTACTTTCAGTATCCAGGTACAGAATTTTGAATCGAATCGTTCATTCTTGAATCGAATTGTATGTTTAGAACAGATTTAAATGCGTAACTATTCTTGCTCAGGATTTTGGTTATCTGTATGATACAAGCAATGAGACTAAAGGAGCATTTGTGCCAGCACAAATATTGTATGATGCATTTCATGGGAGATATAATAATGCTTCTGGTGCTATCATTTTACTGTTTATAATATGGGGTTCATTCTTCTTTGGTGGCCTTTCAATCACCACCAGTGCAGCCAGAGTGGTAAGCACACTTGTCTCAAAATTTTAATTAGCTTCGGATTTTTCACATTGATGACAAACTTGTTTAATTTGTAATAACCCATATATACATTTCTTCTTCTTATTGTTATTTAATTGGCTTAATATATATTTTCTTCCTCAAACTTTGCACAAAAAACATTTTACACACCTAAATTTTGCAAATATAACACATCCGGACTTGACAAAAATGCACATATTTTTCCATTAATTAACCAAAAATACTATATATCACTCTAGCTTAAAATACATATGCTATTGAATTTATTATTAATAAGAGGAAGAGAAGGAAATGAAAAATGAAAATAAATAGGGTTGATGAAGGAAAAATTTAAAAATTAGTTCTAAAAAGAGAAACAAATAGAAAAAAAATGATTTTTGGTGTCTTTTATTTTAATCACTTGTCTAATACATTGCTTTGCTTGTCGTATGAGAGAGTAATGGGTAAATTTTCAGTAAATTTAGGTGTGTGAAAGAACTTTGAGGGGCAGGGGCAGACATACAAGTTATCACCTTATTTTTTTTTTTAAATTAACTTTTTACCCCTAAATTTCTCTTTTTAAAAAAATTTTAAAATTTACTCATTTAATTTTGACTGTTTGCCCCATTAATATTGATTTCAATTAAATTTATCCCTTTAATAATAATTTCAACCAAATTTGCTCCATTAGTTTAAAATCCTAGGTTAACAGGGTGGGGAAAATTATTTATTAGGCCTTATTGAATTTGTTGTTTCAGGTGTATGCTCTTTCAAGAGATGAAGGTATTCCTTTTTCAAGCATATGGAGAAAAGTTCACCCTAAGCACAAAGTTCCATCAAATGCAGTGTGGCTTTGTGCAGGCATTTGCATTCTGCTTGGACTGCCAATCTTGAAAGTAAATGTAGTTTTCACTGCTATTACTTCCATATGTACAATTGGATGGGTTGGTGGGTATGCAGTTCCAATTTTTGCAAGAATGGTAATGGCTGAGAAGAATTTCAAAGCTGGACCATTCTACTTGGGCAAAGCTAGAAGACCAATTTGTTTCATTGCATTTATGTGGATTTGCTATACCTGTTCAGTCTTTCTTTTGCCAACTGCTTACCCAATTACTTGGAATAACTTCAACTATGCTCCAGTGGCTTTGGGCGTTGGTTTGGGTTTGATAATGCTTTGGTGGCTCTTGGATGCAAGGAAATGGTTTAAAGGACCAGTCAGGAATATTGATATTCCAAATCAAAAAGTTTAACTTTTGGTCATAAACTCAAGAAACGTGTGTAACATTCACCTTATGAAAAGAAATAGTGCCATTTTTTTTTAATTGCTAAAATCCTCTCAACATATAACCCCGTTCTGATTTTGGCTACCAACCTATAAAACAGACCAAATCGATTTCTGAACTTACTTTTATGACAATTTCAATTTAAACATTTCGGTAATTTTTTTTGTCTATAACTAATGGAAAATTGAATTGGCAGCACTGTGGAAATCAAGTTGTTAGGTTTTGTACATTGGAGGCTTAATTGAAATTTAGGTGGTAGATTATGAAATATTTGCAAATTGTAATTATTATTATGCTTAATAAGTCATTATGTGAGTAATGAATGATTCTATTTGAATATATTTGAAATGTTGGTGATTGATTTGGCTTGTTTTAAAGTTTAGATGCCGGAATGAAAACAAAGTGATAGATTGAGGGCTTTCCTATAATAGAAGAAGTCTTAAAAACAAAAAGGCAATGTTTGTATAAGAGCAAAAATCATCATATTGATGAGAGATGTAATATTATATACTATGAGGAACAAAATATGAAGGCAGGTGAGCATGTTTGTCCTACAATGTATAAATTTAAGGAACAACTTCCCCATCCAGAAGACTTGGAAACTGGGGACGCAACTCTCCAACTTGTGATTTGAGTTCCCTATAATCTTTGACCCACAGACAATAACTTGAATTTTTTGCTAATACATCTTCAGAGACTTCCTTCCTTTCCACTAATTCACGTGCATACCTCTCAAATGTATCAATGTTTGCCCATATAATAGCCTGATTTGTGGGGTCAGTTTCGCTTATCAGACTATCCAGCCACTCTCTAGCTTCCTCCACCTTGGCCCAAAAACAAGTGTCCTGGGTCAAACTTGCAAATTTACTTCTTGTACTATTTTCTTTCCCTTTAACTGGTTTATCATTCCACCATCTATCAAAAATCTGGTACCTCCTCTCTCTTCCATGCTTAAAATAATGACCCTTAACGAGGTGCATTCCTGTTCGATAATATTCAGCAACGTCCAATGGCTCTACGAGTAGCTTATAGAACTGAGATGCGTTCACCCACTTGTTTCGCCTGTGAAAATCAAGAGGAAGTTGATTGCTTTCTAACATGTTGATTACGTTATCCCAAAACTGATTCAGCTTGTGCCTGTTCATGTTAACTTTATAGTCCCTTTTCGAGGCTCCCCTTAACTTGAAAGAATCATAGTACCCTAGTTGATCATCGGACCGATCACAGGAGGCTTTATACCACTGTATTTCTGCCCTGTAAGGTGTTATTTTAGACAATTTAATTGCTAGATTAGCACAGTTAAGGCTAGGCGTACGTCCCAGTCGCCTTGCCAATTTTAAGCACTCTTTTGCAGGTTGCGCAACAGGTTCCTATACATAAATGATTGGAGAGTAAATAAAATAAAACCCAACAAACATAATTCAGTAAATGTTGAAAAAAATAATACCTGGTAGCCAATGCCTGAGGATTGCAATGCCAGTGAAACTCCTGCTTCATAATTTGATTCGGGAATTACCTCAGCGAGGAAACTCCCCTTGATCAAAAACTGAAAAGAGATTCTCGTAACGTACTCTCCATACTTGAGGTGATCTTCAATGCTTAAGCTTGGCGAGCTATTCTCGAACAACAAATGCATCATCTTGACAACTGAGATAGTGTTATCTATACAAATAGCCCCATCTTGGGAGCAGAAAAAATAAGTCCCGAAAGGCCAAAAGCAACAACTCATCTTTGTAGAATCAAGAGCTTGAGTGAGTTGTTGCAAGGAAACCAAAACATTTGTGAAAATATCAGCAGCTTTGGTATGATCAAGCAATAAGGAAGAGAAAGGAGAAGTGATTGATAAATTCCAGAAATGGAGCAAAGAATGTAAATGAGGAGTTAAGGGAGGCAATGGAGCAAAGAGTAATCTTGGAACTATGTCATGCTTTGAAACCACATGCCAAAAGTTTCCACCCCATCTCTGCCGAAGAATTGCACGAGAAAGCGATTCATTCCCCAGCAAAGGTGACCCAAATGTGATGCATAATATTGAGATTTTAGAGGATATCGATTCAGTTTCAATGTTACAGAGCAGCCAAAGAGCACATAGTGAAGCAATTGTCCCTCCTATTGAATGACCTGTAATCACTATTGACTTGCTTTTCTGCACTATTTCTGATATCTGCATTCCACACATTTTTCTCTTGTTAGATTCTTAACTTTCAACAATATATATTTTTTACATTTTACATCTTAATTTAATTCTTCATCAAATCCTTATGCTATGCAAAATTAATTATTTCTTTATGGTTACAACTTAATACATTTTTCTCTTGTTAATGTAATGGATCTTAACAAGTCAGCTTGCTAAGTAAATTTCTTTATGGTTAATAAATTTTTGTAATTCATTAAATTATAATCATTAGATCTTTCTAACCAAAGGCAAGTAATCTGCAGCTGCCCATTTGTGAAACACGCCTAGATCCAACTCTATATATCGTAATGTGAAAGGGATTAGATTCCGTATCTCTAACTTTATGTTTTGGGGCCCAAATGAAATTTTGGACAAAGACTGATGTTTTGTTTAAGGCTTACGAATATTTGATTAATTATAGTATGAAAGCCGTGTTTCGAAAGTCAAAAGACTTGATACTAAACAAATTGACTCCAAACCAAGATGATGATAAATTTTAACCACCCTTTGACCCCTGTTTTATGTATATATTTATTTATATTTATTTTTAAGTTTGATAGAGTACATAATTCGTACATGCAATTTACCCTACATCAACATCAACATATATGAACTGTTAGATCAAATTTTATCTAAAATTTACAAGTGTACTATTACATACTTAAACTTGACAAAAGTGCACCCATTACCTCCCGGGTTGACAAAAAGTAATTTGTCTCTATTAGGTACGTGATTAAAAAAAGGATACCAAAAATTAATTTTGTTATTTATTTCTCCTCTTTCTCTTACCAATAATAAATTCAATAAATGATTAGAAGAGTATGTATATTTTAAAATTCATATGCAGCAATTTTTATTTAATTAAAGGGAAATATGTTCATTTTTGTCAAGTTCGAATTTGTTACATGATACTTGCAAGTTTTAGATTTGTAAAAAAATTTTGTGCCAAATTTAAAGAAAAAATAAATATGAAGCCAACCAGTTAATATAAAATGATATTTTAATTGAGTGTTTTTATAAGAAATGTCGACAATATTCTTTTAAGAAAATTATATATATGTTTTTAATGATAAGTCACCTTTTGAAATTTGTATAAGTTATTAGAATTTAAAAATGGTTGAAATAAATTGATATCTATAAAAAAATATATATAATAGTAAAATTTAAGTCAACAATTTTAAAATCGATCACTTAATCTGATATCACAAAAAAATTGATCAAATAAATTTAACTCAAAGATCCTATGTGAATCAAAATGACTTGATTTGATAATGACCTTATTCAAAATTAATCCGAATCAAATTAATCTAATTCAATTCGTTTTACCTATCTAAAAAGAATATATATTTGCACCTATCTAAACAGAATATGTATTTTTCATCATCCACCCTTCAAATTTGACCAATCAACTGTTGACCATATATTTTTAAGGTGGGGATGAGAGAGGGGGAAGGCTCACTAAGTCATAGGTTTCGTAAAAGAAAATTTACCGCATTGTACATTAAAATCACAGAAAGTAACAAAACTAATTATATTTATAATTTTATTAACATATTCTTTTACATCAATTATAAATACTATAAAAACAATATGTTTAATTTTACTTTAATCCTAAGTTTACTGTCTTTATTTTTTTTATTTTATTTAATTTTATATTATAATTTACTTTTAATTTTTTCTTAGTAAAATTATTTTTTCTTATGTAAGAATGATTCATCTATTAATTTATAGAAAATCATAAATCAGTAAAACATTATTAATTTATAATATAAATAAAAAACAATGAAAAACTGGCAATTACATTCGCTATTAGAAGTAGGGGTGTACACGGTTCGGTACAATTCGGGGATTTATAAATCTCCGTATTGTATTGAAATTTCGGTTCCTAAAAATTTCGGTACAATTCGGTTCTTATAAATTTCGGTACAATTCGGTACGGTTTTTTTAATTTTCGGTACAGTTCAGTTCGGTTTTTCGGTTCTTTCGGTACAAAACAAAACAATACAGTACAATACGGTATTTCGGATAATTTTAATAATTAGTTTTTTAAATATTTTAAAAATTATCAATTCTTTAAATTTATATTTTAATTCACTCCAAAAACTCAAAATAAAAATTTTCATCCCCCTAAAAATTTTCAAATTTTATTCTTAATAATATTGCTTTACAACTAAAATAATATTGACATTATTTTTAATAATCCTTGATGATTATTGGTGTGTTAATTATATATTAATTAAGTTTCTGATAATAAAAACTATACGTATTACTATCTTCAATTATATATAAATTTATAAAAATAAATTGCTTTTGTTTACAATGTATATAAAAACACTTGAAATAAATTATTTATACATTTTATATGTCAACCAAAAAGTGCATAGTAAATATGAAATAAAATTTTAATAGTAATGGCAAAAGTTTTGATATATATTAATTCATATTATAGTAGTGAAAGGAAATTCTAGTTATTTTTTTGGATATATAGAGACTTTAAATTATATATAAAATGTGTACTATGTTTATAATTTTGACATATATATTAAATATAGGGGTTTTTGAGTAAATATAATATTTCATCCGTGTTCAATTACTCATATAGATAATTAGATATTGTGCTAGATATAAATGGGTATTAGCTGAGTGATGTTAAATATAAATCAAATTAATTAACAAGAAAATTACATACTTGTATAATTAGTTATATATATAGCCTTAACTAATTATATTTAGAGAATAGAATATGGCTCTATCGCCTATGATTATGTTTAGGGTTTATTCACATTTATTATCTTAACTCAATTATTATACTCAATTTCATTAAATTTGGCTTAACAGTTAAGAGATTGTTAATTGCTATTATAGTTAATAGTTATATTATAAGGGTGAATGTGAAATGCGGCCGTCTTTTTATAGGTTTTGTAGTTTAATAGAATATATAATTAATAATACGTATTGAACTTGAACAATTACTATATGATATATAGAACAATTTTCATGAAAAATAAAATATTGTGATAATGAAAAACCAACATTTTTATAGTACTAATTAAGCTAATTAAATTATTCATAAGATTATTATATTCTTATATATTTATATTAATTGGTAAAATTTCATTGATACAATAATTGTATATAATTATACTATTAAAATACATAATCAATTACTCATATAAATATTATGCCAAAAATAGATGAGTATTGGTTGAGTGATGCTAAAAATAAATTGAATTATTGATAAGGTGATTAATATTATATACCCATACATTTACATCAATTGGTAAAATTTCATTTTCAATACATTCTTATTTATAAATAGATTTTTAATTTGCATACTCATATAAAAATTGTGACGAAAATAGATAAGTATTAGTTGAGTGACACTAAAAGTAAATAAAATTAATTGCATATTTATATAGATATAATAATTAAATTTATCAAATTAATAATTAAAATATCCATTTTAATTTATTAACTATTTATTATATTAATTTAGTGCACTAAAATATTTAATACAAATAATTGTGAAACTAAATTTATATAATAAATATATAATATAAACTATAAATAATATTTATATATAAATTACTAGTATTATATATAATAAGTAACAAATATCGGTTCTTTCGGTCCAATTCGGTTCTAAAACAGTTCGGTACTGTTCAATACGGTTCTCGGTCCGGTTCCAGTACAATTCGGTTCGGTTCTAGTCAAAAAGTCAACGGTACAATTCGGTTCGGTTCTAGTAAAAAAAGTCAACGGTACAATTCGGTTCTGGATCTTTTTCTTCGGAATTTCGGTTCGGTACAGAAAGATCCAGACCCGTGTACACCCCTAATTAGAAGTGTCAAAATTAATCCAAACCCAACAATTCACCCAAACTCACCAAAAAAAATTGACCCAAACCCAACCCAACTAAAAAATTGACCCATTTAAACCTACCCAAAATCTACCCTCATAAAATACAACTCATTTGGGTCATTCTTCCTAAACCCAATGGGTGTTTGTTCATTTTTTTTTCATTATTTCTTAAATATTAAAAACTTTTGCTTTAATAAACAAAATCTTTTGTTTAAACTGTCCCGCTGTATTATTATTGTGTAATGTGTATGTGTATTTTGTTGGTTAGATTTATAATGGCCGAGTTATCGGATTAGTCGTGAATAGTATTTTTTGATGGTAAATAGTGCACTGGTGACAAAAATTACACCCGAATGTAAAAAATATTTTATTCGACCGTCAGAAAATACTAGTCACAAGGAATCCGGGGGTAAAATTTAGAGAAAAAATGAGCTCAAATAGATGTTTAAAAGTAAAAAAAAAAAAAAAATCGGCTTGTTTTAAAAGTTATCCGGTTTGACTAAAGTTTGACTAGACCTCTAAAAATAGCAAATGACCTTTAAAAATTATTTTAATTGTATATATAGACTTAGATTAATATTTAGAAATTTTTGACAGCGAAAAATTAATTTTTTGGCAACACTGAAAATTGTCAAAACGAACTGATTTAAATGTATTAGATCGAGAAACAAACTCTGTTTGAGCTGAAATTTTACATAGAGACTAATTTATATATTTTAAGGATTATAAAATTAATTTTGAGAGAAATTGAGTTTAGAAAGTGAGTGAAATAATTTAGGATTATATAATTGGCTTAAAAATGAAAAAAAAATGCCAATTAGTTTATGAATTATTGTGTTGTTGTGCTTCTGTGTGTGACTGTGGATTGTTTGAATTGTAGGAAGGGTATGTTATATATATAACCGTTATACTGTCAAAATTTTTACCAAATGAATAGTAAATTGGACAGTTATATGTCAACCGATATTCCGATCCGTTTAAATCTCCACCGACCCATTTGGGCCAACATTTTTATAATAATTCTTTTAGTATATCGATAATTATTTTTCAGCAAAAAAAAAAATCAAATGGATCGACCCAAACCCACCCAACCTATTTAGGTATTGACTTATTTATGACCCATATATTTATGACCCATTTATGACCCATCCCAAATCCGCCCAACCCACCCATTTGCCACCTCTATTCGCTATATATATTAATTTTTTTATGAATAGGTATACTTTTAAAAAAATTATTAATAATTAAATATGTATTCTTCTTTCCTTACACTTTACGTTTTTTATTTAGTTGTGGTTTTAATAATAAATGGTTAATTTAATCTAATAATAAGATAATAAAGGGTTAATTTAATCTAAAAAAAAAATTCAATACACTTCATACTTTTACATATAGTATAAATTTCAATTTTTCATTATGATCGTTGCGCAGTTAATTTAATTTATTTTGTATAACTGGCATTATTACCAATGAAATTGGAATTCATAAATTCCTTTTTCAAAAGGAGGAATTCATCATGATTCAACCTTTGTATAATTTGATTTTTAAGTTCCTATAAAGGTAGGGAAAATTGAATATTAGTTGCAAGTTGATTAATTGGCTTTAATTTAAATATTTCAATTCCTCGCTGAAATTATATTTTAATAAGTTGTTTACCGTTAGTAGAATTTGATGGTAATTGTGGAGCTTTAACACTAGTAGTTATTGATTATATTAGGTTTATTTATTTATTTATTTATTTTATTTTTGAAACTTATATTAGGTTTGGTTGGATTCTTTAGTTTCATTATTTTTATTGATATTTTTATACCAATTTATTAGTTTCCCAAATAACAATAAAGAGCATTAGGATTGCCAAATATATATATATATATATATATATTAGGAATTCAGGATATTTATTTTTTTTTCTTTATTTTTTTTTTTACAATGAAAGCGGGAGCAGGAGTTTGAATTCAAAACCAACTCAATATATTGTGACTACTATCTGCTGCATTTTTCATGAAGACTAATATTTGAGAAATGATATTGAGACTCGTATTCATTTTATTACATATCAATAAGTCAGAAAATTCTTACTTGAACTCGGTGTAGGCACGATACATAAACTAGACCAATATTCACTTACTGCTATTATTAGCACGCAACAATTATCACCAAATAAGCATACATAGTATATTATTTTTAACATACATTAAAACTAGCATACTTGCTTATAATGAAAAACATAAATGTTTTCTATCTCTTTATTTATTGAAAATTTTTTACTTCAAAGTGCTATTTTTATATCTTAAAATAATAATAATAAGAAAAAAAAGATAGTTTAGTTGAATATATGACAGTATCTATCTAAATGTCTTAAATCTACAAATTATCCTTTCTGTATTTTATTTTCTTGTTTAAATTATTATGAATTCCATGAGTTGTTTGTTAGATTCAAAACGCCATGGTAACAAGCGAAGGCAAACTCTAACACGCCAAGCCCATTTCCTATTTTTCAAACTAAGTTGCCTATGATTTCGACAGCCATAGGCCTACAGATAAATCCTTACCGTAAAGGATATTATTTCACGTATAATGAATAATTACAAAAATTAATTGAATATATATAGAAATAATAATAAAAAGAAACTTGCAGAGAGAGAGAGAGAGCGAGACCTGGTTTTGAAAAATGGGATTGGCATAGATAGAGAGGAAGACACGCAATAATCCAGCATTCACCATCACAAGCTCCTCTCTTTCTTCTTCGTCTTCATTTTTATGTTGTAAAGCAGAGAAAAGGCCATAACTGTTCAGTGCTTCAAAATTTCTGGAAAAGCAGCTCAAATCCGCCGGAGAAACTGATTGAATACCGGAAAACGCAACATAGCCGACGGTTCCTACCTGTTCCGATACAAAATTTTGACGGAAATTCGAATTGGCGGATTCGCATAGCCTCCATGAGTCTGAAAGTAATGGAGTTGAAGCTAAGAAAGTGGCTAGCATCTCGCTGCTCTCGAATCTGCCAAATTAGGAATTCAAATATATATTATTGTATTTGGTTTAGTCAAATTGAGTTTGGAAACAAAAGGAAAAGTTGCAGGGGTGAACTTACGGTGAAGCTTCAGTTTCCATGAATTGGAAATTTAGATTTTTCTTGAGATCAGATGAAGACAGTTTGAACTGACCTTTTTTTTCTTCTTCTTCTTTGAAAATTTCTTATAAGTGGTTGTTTTCGGTATATGTGAAAAGAATATGACGGATATTATTATTTATTTATTTTCGAAGATGGATTGTTAGTTGGGTATAAACCAAGTTTGAATTGTGGGGAAAAGGAATTATTAAGGACCCACTTTTTAAGGGCACAATTTTCTTTTAAAAAAAAAAAATTAAGTGCACGAGTTGGACTTTTTCAAGATTTTATATTTATATTTTATATACATGTATGTATTTATATAGGGTTTATAATAAAAATTAGAAGGAAAAATGCATTTTGGTTTTGAAATGTAATCTTTTTCTATATTAGATTTTGTATTTTTAAAAGATCACTTTGAATTTATGTAATATTAATTTTAAATTAGATGAAATTAGCAGAATTAAAAGATAATAATGATTTCGCGTAAAATTAATTTAAAATGACAACTGCCATTTCTCTCTTTATTTTTAATTTATTTAAAAAATTAATTATAAAATTTTAATTAATTGAAGTATAAAAAATATTTTTTTACATTAATTTTAAAATTATTTTTTTAAATAAATAAAAATAATATTAAATAAATTATATTTTTTTTTTCATATTAGAATTTAACAAATTAAATTATGTCTTAAATGGACCATTGTGGTTGAATGGTAAAAATACGCATATCATATTTTAAGATGTCATGTTTTCAAATTCTATTCACATTTTTATTTTTTTTTTTAATATTGAACATATATTAAATTATATCAGATATTATCAATAGACATTTTTTGAAGAAAGAATATAAACAATCAGACACTTCTTTAGAACTCTCAGATAATACTCTTACTTCTGATGATAAAAATTCCTGGCATGCGGGTACTCATATTTAGGCCAATGGGCATGCGGGTTCAAATCCTAGTTATTCTTCTTCATCAAAATGAACTGCAGTTGTTCTAACAGGTCCTCTAGAGTTTTCTAGATGGAGCTTGATACATGAATTGAGCTGTTTCATCCGAATCTGAACTCCAGAAATTTTTATCATCAAAAATAAGAGTATCATCTGAAAGTTCTAAAAAAGTGTCTAATTGTTTATATTCTTTTTCCAAAGAATGCCTATTGATAATATCTGATATAATTTAATATATGTTCAATATTAAAAAACAAAGAATAAAAATGTGGACCGACATCTTCGAACATGATGCGCGCATTTTTACTATTAAGCCACAATGTTCCATTAAAGATATAATTTAATTTTTTAAATTCTAATATGAAAAAAAATTATAATTTATTTAAAATTGATAACACAGCAAATATTATTTGCTCTAAAACCCATCCAGCCGGCCCACTCAACTGGTAAGGTCCAAGACCTAACCACCAAGAGTAGCAGACACGAGCTCTTAGGCAGCGCACATGCCCGATTGGCTGATGTGACCGCCAGTCCCATCAGCCGCTTGACACAAGGCAGCGCCCATGCCTACCACCTGCTCCCTTTCATGTCGCTGAATACCTACCCTGACAGCCAGTAATCACTCCTCAGACACTCAAGTGCCCCTCAATCATCTCATATAAATAGCCCAGCCAACGATGGCACCAGGTATTGAATTCCCAACTTTCTATCTCTAAAAGCACTTTCTCTCTTTAAACTACTAACTTAAGCTTCGGAGTGCTTACGCCTGGTCCGACGGGGCACTTCTTATTGCAGGGTTTTCTCATCCGATCGGCTCGCCCTCTCTTCTTTAGATAAAGATTTTTTACGCTTTATCATTTGGTATTTTCGTTGAGAGTATGGCGAACTCACGATCCAATGAGAACACGACCCCCATAGACCTTGATCATGACGATAATGTTCGTGCCAGATCAGGCATCTCGAGAAGGAGGGAATGGCCCACCAGGTCCCCTACGAGGATCAACCTCCTTCCCGAATTCAATGCTGCCACCATGAGGCAACTTGAGGATACCCCTGTCATCGTGAGAGACATGCGCGCTATCCTCAGCGATTTCACCAAGAGTATCATCCAAACGCTCAAGAAAGGTAAGATGCCAGCTACTTCTGAAAGAGCCCAGGAGGAATACCTCGCGGGCGAAGACTTCAGAAGGAATAAAAACAAGGGAATCATCATTAATGAGCCTCGAGCTCAGGGAACTCGAAGGGGCGCGGTCAGAACCCCGGGAAGGTATGATAAGGGGAAGTAGATGATGTCCACAAACAGGGGCTCCCCTTACACCAGCAGGTCCGCCACTCCCTCCATAAGGGAGACTTGTCCTATATGTGCACTCCAAGCCGCAGCCACATGAGAAGTACAAAGACGAGTCCACCGCTACGACCCTGAGTAAAGAGGATCAATGGCTCAAGCAGAAACTCAAACAGCTTGGCTTTCTCGCGCCTAAGAAAGGTGCCTTCGAAGGGAACACTTGCGAGAATACTGCCTCCCCATTTTGCAGAGAAATCACTGATGCTGAACTCCCTCCCAGGTGGAGAGATGTGGTCATGGAAAGGTACACGGGTAAGACCGATCCTACCACCCACTTGGCTGAGTATTTGACCAAGGTCCAGGTCTACACCTACGATGAAAGGATAGCCTGCAGGGTTTTTCCCACCACTTTGGGAGGATATGAGTTGACGTGGTTCCACGAGCTGCCTCTGGGATCCATTACGTCGTTCAGACAGTTAAAGGAGCTGTTCACCACGAGGTTCATCTTGCAAACGCGCGCACCTAAGAAGGTGAACGACTTGTGTAACCTTTACCAAAGAACCGATGAAAGTCTGCGAGACTACATCAACAGGTTTTAGGCTACCATGTCTGAGGTAAGAAAAGTCAGTGTGGAGATGGCGACTAACGCCTTAACAGGGGGCATCACTGACCGACCGCTATTCGAATCACTCACAACAAGACCCCCATCCAGCTTCGCCGAACTCATGGAGAGGGCTAGGCAGCACATCCAATTGGATGATGCCCTCCGGTCCAACAGGGGAAGAAGGACCAGCGTATTGGACCGGCTGCAACATCCGGACGGTCGCTCTTTCCATAGAGCTTCTGCCTCCGATTGGACAGCTAGAAGCCCAGACGGAGCTGCCAGTTCCAGAAATTTGGGCCAGAGGAAAGGGTCGGGACGAGACCGGTCTACGCGTTTAGGCGATCAGCCCGAAAGGACATATACCACCCTCAATGCTACCCCGACCGTGGTGCTCATGTGGATAAAGGAGAAGCACCGCCAAGTCAACTGGCCCAGGGACCTATCCGAAAGAAGCAGGGCTGCGAGGGATCAAAATAAGTACTGCGAATTCCACAGAGACGTCGGTCATTTAACCGACGAGTGCACTTTGCTAAAAAAGGAGATTGAAAGGCTAATACGCCGCGGAGCCCTCAAAAAGTTTATAGGCCTAGCCAGAGGGGATGAACCCTGTAGACAGCCGAAGCCTCGCAGGGACGATCCTGACTCAGACGACGATGAGCGCAGGAACCCAAGAAACGCCGACCCGAGCAGGCCATATGCCAGGGTAATAAATGTGATCACCGGAGGGTCATCTTACGGAGAGGATCTCTCCAGAAAAAGGAAGGGGAAAGGTGTCTACCTCTCCCACCAGGCCGAGCGGCCTGCCTCAATCACCATATCCAGTGAAGACGCACGAGGCGTCATGTTTCCCCATGAGGATGCTCTCGTTGTAAGAGCTCGGATTAATAACTTCAACGTCAAAAGAATTCTGGTGGACAATGGCAGCGCTGTTAATGTCCTAACTCTCCAGGCTTACCGAGCGATGGGACTCCCGATCGGGGAGCTGAAACTGAATGCCACGCCACTGATTGGGCTGGGTAACGCCACTATCCCAGTAGCGGGATCGGTAGAGTTCTTTGTCGAGCTAGGCCAAGAGGCAATTGCTCACGCATGTAAGGTAATTTTCATGGTTATCGATATGACGTTTGCCTATAATGCCATCTTTGGCAGGCCATTGCTTTTCCAGACCGGAGCTGTTACCTCCATCTGCTACATGGTGATGAAGATCCCAACCATAGGAGGCGTCGCCATCTTGAGATGCGACCAAAAGGCATCCCGAGAGGCTTATATAACCATGATAAAGCAATAGCAGGAAGCAATGATCGTAGAGCCCGGCCTCGAGCAGCCAGAGCAGGCGAAAAGGCCCAGGATGGACCCTGCCGAGGAGACAAAAATGAGGGCGCTAAATAAAGGGAAAAATGTTCAAGTCGGGACCAGCATGGATAAAGAGACGGAAGAGGCCATCATGCAGGTCTTGACGATAAATCAAGCAACCTTCGCCTGGAAGCCAGAAGACATCCCTGGTATAGACCCCAAGGTGATCACCCACAAGTTGAATGTGGACCCAAATTATCCTCCGGTCCGACAAAAGCTAAGGAGCCATGCACCCGACCGGAGGAAGTTCATTTCTGAAGAGGTGGATAGGCTACTTAAAACCGAAACAATCCGAGAGGTAGACTATCCCGAGTGGCTGGCTAACGTGGTTCTGGTTAAGAAAAAGTTAGGCAAGCTGCGGATGTGCGTAGATTTTACTGACCTCAATAAGGCATGTCCCAAGGATAGCTATCCCCTACCCAGCATAGACGAGTTGGTGGACGCCACCGCAGGCCACGCCATCTACTCTCTTCTCGATGCATACACCGGCTACCACCAAATCCTGATATGGCTCCTGGATCAGGAGAAAACCAGCTTCATTACAGATGACGAGACCTTTTGCTACAAGGTGATGCCGTTCGGCCTGAAGAATGCTGGGGCCACGTATCAGCGTCTTATGAATAAGATCTTCAAAGACCATATCGGGCAGAATGTTAAGGTCTACGTAGATGACATGATCGTCAAAAGCCGAAGCACCGAGCAACACCCCGCCGATCTGGCGAAAGTTTTTAACACTTTGAACAAATTCCAGATGAAACTCAATCCCGAGAAGTGCGTCTTTGGGGTACCATCAGGAAAATTTTTAGGATTCCTAGTCTCCCAGAGAGGGATTGAGGCTAATCCAGAAAAAATTAGGGCTATCCTCGAGATGCAATCCCCCAGGAACATAAAAGATGTCCAAAAGCTGAACGGAAGAATAACAGCTTTGGGACGATTCATCTCCTCTTCAGCCAAGCGATGCACTCCCTTCTTCAAAAAGTTGAGGAAGAGTGAAACCTTCATCTGGGGGGAAGACTGCCAACAAGCCTTCGAAGAGCTGAAGGTGTTCCTCACCAACCCACCGCTGCTTAGCCGGCCAATACCAGGTGAAAATCTATACCTTTATTTAGCCACCTCTAAGGAAGCTGTTGCAGGTACCTTGGTCCGAGAGGAAGGAACTCAACAGCTGCCTGTGTACTACATCAGTGAAGTACTTAGAGGTGCGAATTTAAGGAAGGGACCGGTTGAGCAGCTCATTATTGCCCTCATGATGTGTGCAAGAAAGCTGAGACCGTACTTTGAGGCGCACACAATTATCGTCCGATCGAGTCACCCGCTTAGAAGGATTCTCCAGACCCCCGATCTGGAAGGCAAAATGGTGGGATGGGCAATTAAGCTACAGTCCTGGGATGTGAGATACGAGCCCAAAAAGGCAATAAAGGCCCAGGCTTTGGCAGATTTCATCGCTGAATTTGCGGGTGAGGAACCACGGAGTCAACCCAAGCCACAAAATTGGGAAATGACGGTGGACGGCGCAGCAAATGACACTCGAGGAGGTGTCAGCATAGTAATAAAAGGCCCCCTGGGCATCATAATAAGGTACGCAATAAAGCTCAATTTTAAAGCTTCCAATAATGTAGCAGAGTACGAAGCGCTCCTTCAAGGGCTGAGACTGCTCCACGCAATTCGACCGGAGATAGTAGCCATCAGTAGTGACTCCCAACTGGTAACCAGTCAGGTCCTGGGGACCTTCGAAGCCAGAGAACCCACCATGATCCAGTACCTCGCCAAGGCCAAAGCTGCCTTCCCAAAGCTCAAGGAAACTGGGTCAGAATGGGTGCTCCAGAAAGTGCCAAGGGACCAAACATCAGAAGCCGATCGGCTAGCAAAGATGTCTGCCTCTGAACTTAGTGTCATAGAGGAAAACATTGCCGTTGTCGACCAGACTTCCTCCTCCCTAGACGAGCCGGAGATGATGGAGATCGACCAAGAGGATGAAACCTGGATGAGCCCCATCAAGCAGTACCTCCAAACAGGTCGGCTGCCCGAGGACAAAGATGAAGCTCGAAAGGTATCATGAAAATCCCTTAATTACTCCATCATTAAGAATGTTTTGTACAAGAAAGCTTTCAGCCACCCTTGGCTCAAATGCGTGACGGAGGAAGAGGGAGATTACATCCTTAGAGAGCTCCATGAAGGTATATGCGGAACACACGAGGCAAGCAGAGCTATGGCAAGAAAGGCCCTTTAGACGGGATAATACTGGCCTAGCATGCTCAAAGATGCCCAAGAAAAAGTGAGAAGGTGCCCGCAATGCCAGGTACATGGGAGGATCATAAGGCAACACGGGGCAGACCAGCAACCGATCGGGATTGCTTGGCCGTTCGATCAATGGGGGCTCGACATCTTAGGACCTTTTCCCCAAGGCAAAAAGCAGATGAAGTTCCTCATAGTAGCGGTAGACCACTTCTCCAAATGGATTGAGGCTGAGCCTGTAGCCACTATCACAGCCGAGAGGGTCAAGAGCTTCACTCGAAAAAATATCATCTGCAGGTATGGCTTACCCAATGTCTTTATTATAGATAATGGCAAGCAGTTCGACAGCTCTACTTTCAGAAACTTTTGCCAAAGCCTGAATATCAAATTAAAGTTCACGTCAGTCGCTCATCCCCAAAGCAATGGAATGACTGAGGTCTCCAATCGGACCATCCTGGAAGGGCTAAAAAAGCGACTAGGTGAAGCAAAAGGCAACTGGATTGAAAAACTGCAGAGTGTCATGTGGACGTATAGAACTTCGCCCAGGACAGGCACTCATCAAACGCCATTCTCCCTTGTCTACGGCTTCGAAGCAATGATACCTGTAGAGGTCAGCCTTCCCTCTTACCGATCGACGCTCTACTCCAAACAGAAGAATACTCAAGAAAGACGCCAAGACTTAGATCTAATAGAAGGAAAGAGGGAGGACGCTTACACCAAGATCGCTGCCTACAAGCAAAGAGTTGCTAGATTCCACAATGCTAAAGTAAGGTCAAGAACTTTTAACGTCGGCGATCTGGTACTCAGAAAGGCAGACCTAGGTTCGGGAAATGCTGGGGTGGGCAAGCTAATGCCAAATTGGGAGGGACCCTATGAGGTCTCCAAAGTCTTAAGCCCGAGCACTTATAGGCTCCGAACTGTAGAAGGGCAAGATGTTCCCAGAAGCTGGAATGTGGAAGTACTAAAAAAGTACCATCTCTAATAATGTATTAGACCTTAGCAATTGCCTGATTGATAAAAAGGTTCTTTCTTTCACCCTTATTCAAATTATGCATGATATACAACTTATACGCTAGGCTTGACGTCCATCCCAAGCTGAAAAAGCGAAAGTTGCTGTTCGTCCGTTTGTAAGATGAAGATCTCTGTTAGGATCAACTAGGACGATCTTGCCTCCCTAAATCTGTCATGTTGGAGGATCTTACCTCCCCAAGTGTTTGTATTATGGAGGATCTCACCTCTCTAGCTCGATTATGCAATTTTCATGCAACTCTACGAGTATCACCTAACTCGATTATGCAACTTTTATGCAACTTTACGAGTATTGTCTAACTCGATCATGCAATTTTCATGCAACTCTATGAGTATCGCTCAGCCCGATTATGCAATTTTTTATGCAACCTGAAGGGCTCATGCACCAGGTTCGACATCCGCTCCGAACTAAAAATGCAAAACGCGAAGGTCGAGTAGCTTATCCGCTAAGTCGGATGCCCCGATCCGAAATTGCTCGGACCGTCCAGATCTGACAGGGTCGACGATGCTCCCAATCCAGATTGAGCCAAGTGGCTACTGGACTTGAAGGTCACTCCGATTCAGGAAGTACCCAGCTTTATTGAATTATTTCACTATAGCAAGTTATATGCACGTTAGTGAACTTTGTAAATTTCATACAACTTTTTCAGAGATTTGCGAATGCACGGTCAAAATTGCAACTTACGCGAAACAAAGATAAAATAGCAAAGAATATATTATTCATCGAAAAAGAAAAACAAAAACCTCAAACAATTTGTACACATATACAACTTCTAATCTAAGTCTCTATATCTACAATCTCTATTGCGTCAGGAGGCTCGGAAGGTGTCTCTACATTTTGAGCGGGTAAGGCCTGGGAAAGCTTGGCAGCAGACTGAGAAGGCTTAGCTACACCTTCAAAGACAACCTCGACAGGCGGAGGCACGTTGACTTCGGCCTTGGGTGGCGCGTCTCTCTGAGCCTGGGGCGAAGAAACCTGCTCGGAAGCTCCCTCTCTAGGAGCATCTCCTTCATCGACACTGGACGGCGGATCGGGCAAGGCTGTAGGGTCCTCCATCCAGTTGAGATCGGCATCAGGAAAGCATTTCCCAGCTTCATGGATCAACCGCGATAGCAACTTCGCCTGAGCCTCTCCCATTTGATCAAGCAGCTGCTCCTCTCGAGAGGCGAGTCCCTCTTCAAACTTCCTGCCCCAGGTGGCCCCCTTGTTCGCTAGAGTCGGACATAGACGATCGCACTTCGCCACAGCTTGATCTCTCTCCTCCAGAGCCTTAGTTTTTTCAGCGCTTAGAGTTTTGCACTCGCCGCCCAACCTGGTCGCCTCTGCCTATAATTTTTGGCACTGAGCACTATCGGCTGTTAGGCGTGCCACTTCACCCTTCAAACGATCGAACTCAGTGAGCCTCGACTTCAGCTCCTCGGCATGGCGACTGGCCTCTCTCCTCGCAACCACCACCTCCTCCCGAAGTCTGAAGACCTCCTTTTGAAGACCTGCCACCTCCAGGCAAAGTGTGTAGCTTTCTTGATGAGCGGAGTCCCGTTGAGCGGCTGCCTCTCCTCTCGCCTTCCCAGCCTCCCTCACCCTGGCCTCAGCAAGGCCACTAATGCCATGTAGGCGCTGGCCCCTTCTAATGAGCTGCAAAAGGGAAAGAACAATCTCAAGCAAGAGAAGAATTTGCCATAAGAGGCAACAACAATCAGGCTGGCCAAATCTTACCTCCAAAACTTGCTGATTGAACATACTCCACTACTGAGCTAGTGAACCAGGGTCTCCCATGGCCTTGTAGTCGTCCTCTAGGAGAATACCCCGACAGAGATAACTGGCAACTGCTTTGTTGCTCGTTAACCAGCCATTGCCAAAGTTTTCCTTCAAGAAGTCCTGCAATGGCATAGGTCTCCTGTCCGTTCGTCGAGGTGGATCGTTTGGCACGACAGCCTTGCCTTTGCTGGCTATAGTAGCTTGTCTCTTGGACGCCTCTTCAGCCTGCCTCCTCTCGGCATCAGACAATCGGGTTTCCCCTCCTGGGGTGTATCCCTCAAAACTTGCAGGTCAGGAAGAGAGACGTCCCCAGACCCTTCCTCCTCCTCCTCCAGCTCGTTTCTGAGAATAACTTTCCGTCGGCGGGGGGGCTCATCTACCACTTTAGGACCCACGACCGGAGGAGCTGTTCCGATTGGAGGTTGACGATTTGATGTCGCAGTGGCTATTGAGGGAGGAGCGACAGAGATTGGGACGGCGACGATTGGGACGCCAGACGAAACACTCTGCCGTAGTTTCTGCACCTCAGAGGTAGGCAAGAGCTTCTGCCTTTTCCTCTCCTCTTTGGCTTTCCTCTCGGCCTCCCTTTTAGCAATAGCCCGACCAAGGATGCGCTGGGACATATCATTTCCACCAGCCATTTCAGCTGCAAACAGACAATAAATAAGATAAGTTTTTCAGGCCAAAAATCCACGTCTCACGTAAATCAAATGCAATGCATGACCGATGCATGATGACAATGTTTTCTCCCCGATCCTAATGCTCACGTTCTGCATTCTCAGCGTCTTCGGAGCTGGAAGAGCCAAACAACGTGGTCAGGAGAAAGCTGGACTGATAGGGCTCTCCATGCCTGCTTACGGCATCCATCAGCTTCTTAATATCGCCCTCATATATGGGCTGACCGGCTGCTAGGTCCCTCAAAATTTTGGCTCTAGCCGATCGGGTGAGGCGCACCACAAATCCGCCCTTTATCCCTACCAGAAAGTATCTCTCCTTGTACCCCTTCATCGAGGTAGGGATGAACATTAGCTTCTTCTTTGGGCGACTGGTGAAGAAATATTCCGTCCCATCGCTCCGACCCAATATATAGAAGAAATGGGTGAAAAGGTCCAGAGTTGGCGCCACCCCCTCTATTTTGCAGAGGATTTTGAAGCACGCCACCGACCTCCACCCATTCGGATGCAACTGATTAGGGGCGATCCCATACCCCTCCAATATCGCCATCTCGAAGGCGCCTAGCGGGAACCTCAGGCCTGCATCTAAGCTCCAGAGGTGGCAAATGAACCACTCGTTGTTATCTTTGCCAAAAGGCCCTTCTGTCACCGCTATCGATTCTGGGCAGGTCGCCACGGATATGTCTTCGGGAAAGTCGTATTTGGAGGGGATTTCAGCCACCTCCCTAGCAGTCAATCGAGAGTGTAGCTCGACGGCAGGTTTGTTCTCATACCCATCCAAAAAACTCTTGTCTAGCACCAAACCACTGCTGGAAGCCATCTTCAACAAACGAGAATGAAGGAAAGGTGCAATTATCTAACTTCTAAGTGGATTGGATGCAGAAAGAAAGTGAAAGGCGAAATGAAGCAGAAAGCAAAGAGGAAAAATTACTTACTTGACAAAAAGGACTTAAGGAATTTGAAGAAGAAGCAAGGGACGATTGCGAAAATCTGGGAGTTGAGAAGGAATTTTGACAGAGCTTCGTTAGGGATTGCAAAAGTAAAGAGGAAATTCTTTTGAAATCCCCTATTTATAAGCCAAAACTTCTGGAGCACGCCAACCATCGCGCCACTAGAAGAGCGCCACATGTCAAAAGGCAGTATGGCTGTACGCAGAACAAAGCGTCACCCTTGGAGCACATGCGACATTAAATGGAAATAGTTGTCCAAGCAGGCGCGTCTCTTCAGAAAAAGCGCCTCCCAGGTTCAAAAATCCCGCCAACGTGCGTCTTCGGAACGGGAAAATTCAGAACTAACTCCATCCGAATGGACCTACAAAAGGCAAATTCATGCCCGATCGGACCTATTGAGGGGGGGACAAGTGATAACACAGCAAATATCATTTGCTCTAAGGCCCATCCAGCCGGCCCACTCAACTGGTAAGGCCCAAGGCCTAACCACCAAGAGTAGCAGACACGAGCTCCTAGGCAGCGCACACGCCCGATCGGCTGATGTGACCGCTAGTCCCATTAGCCGCCTGACACAAGGCAGCGCCCATGCCTACCACCTGCTCCCTTTCATGTCGCCGAATACCTACTCTGACAGCCAGTAATCACTCCCCAGACACTCAAGTGCCCGTCAATCATCTCATATAAATAGCCCAGCCAACGATGGCACCAGGTATTGAATCCCCAACTTTCTATCTCTAAAATCACTTTCTCTCTCTCTAAGCTACTAACTTAAGGTTCGGAGTGTTTACGCCTAGTTCGACCGGGCACTTCTTATTGCAGGGTTTTCTCATCCGATTGGCTCGTCCTCTCTTCTTTAGATAAAGATTTTTTAGGCTTTATCAAAAATTATCTTTATTTATTTAAAAAAATTAATTTTAAAAATTAATGTAAAAAAAATTTTATACTTCAATTAATTAATTAAAAAAATTCAATTTTCAAAATTATTTTTAAAACATCCTAAAAATTCAATTACTTTTTAAAAAAATATTATTTATAAAAAGACTCCAAAAAAAGGTTAGTCTTGGGGATTTTTTTTAGTAATGTTTTTTTTTTAAAAAAAATTATAAAAATGGGGTTTGCCAGTAAATATTTGTTTATATGGGGTATTTTGTAAAAATGCAATGAAATATTGCGTGATTGTCAGAGTCAGTTTGACTCTGACATCTTCTGAAAATGCAGCCTCCTGCTGTGTTTTTAGAAGCAATGTGACTGCACAGTCACATGGCACGATAACGCCTGCCGCGTCTGAAGACGTAGCAATCTGCTGCATCTTCAGATGCAGTAGGCTTTATCCAGGTCCGGTCACATCATGTTGACCGGACCGAATTCTTTTGTGAAAAATCTGGGGTATTTAAATCCCATCCATCCATCTGCGTAGTAAAAAAATTTCGTGAGTGTTATTTGTTTTGCTTCTTCTGATTTCCTTCCTTTAGTGCTCCATTGTTTTTTTTTTTAATTTTTCATCTTCTTATTTCCCTTTTGTGCTCCACAAACGATTTTACTGTAAAAATTTTGTGTTTTTTTTGAAGTTCCACATCTATTGGTAAGTTAATATGTAGTTTAGTAGTGAAATTTAATGATAGTGAAATGTATTATAATTTATTATATGAAATTTATAAATATTTAACTGTATTATGTTATAAATTGTAGGTAATTTTTGACGAATTATTTTGGAGACGGAAAAAGTAAAAGGCAAGTTATTAGTTTTATTATATTTAACTGTATTATTTAACTGTATTATTTTAATACAAAATAATATTTAATGATAGTGAAATGTATTATAATTTATTATATGGAATTTATAAATATTTAACTGTATTATATTATAAATTGTAAGTAATTTTTGACGAATTATTTTAGAGATGGAAAAAGTAAAAGGCAAGTTATTAGTTTCATTATTATTTACTAATATACAATATTTTATGATATTACATGTTAGAATAATACAAAATGAAAAATTTGTTGTTAGTGTTAATTAAGATTTCATACATTTAGTATTGATTTTCTATGTTTTATTTGATTATTTATTTATTTATATATTGCTATGTGAAAATAATATTAAATAGTGTGAAAAATTATAATAGTAAAATAATATTTATGAAATATATAATTAGTATAAATTGAAAATTTACTTTTATTTACATATTATTGTGATTGAAATTTATTTATGATAAAGTAAAAAATATTCAAGTATTATAGAAATATAGATATATTTTTTTTATTTGTAAAATATGTATATATTTTTGAAATAAATTAATATTATTAAATAATATGTACTTTTAATTATTGACGAAATATGGGTTAAATTTATTTTATATTTTTTTGTTTATTTTATAAAATGCATGCATTTAACTTGTATTATTATATTACCCATTTTTTAGCTAATGTTTGTAATCATTTTATATCTGTGCAAAATAATTAGTGAAAAAAATATTGAATATTTTATAATTAAAAAAATAAATTTAAAAAAAGTTGTATTCACTAAAAGAATGATAACAATTTTGTATAGAAAAAAAATTGATATATTTATTTTATTTTTATATTATATGATGAAAATATTATAATTATACAATATTTTTTTTATTATTCATATATATTATTATTAGTATAAATTATTTTTTTAACATGCACATGTAACACATGTTATTGTCCATGTGCACATAGGTTATCAAGGAATGGAACATTTTAGAAGTCAAGAATTTATATATCCAGGGCCATATGTTGATGAACTGCTGACTTTGAATGGCAAGTATCGAGCTAATGCAGTATGAAGCGGAACTGTAAGTATACTGCCACTATATAATGAGATCTTGTGCCATTTTAAATAATTTTTGTTATGCATATTTGTCTGATAATTTAATTATTTTCAGGTTGAACACAACGTTCTGTATGCACGAAAAGTTAGTATTGATAGTCATTACAGAAATATCGATGAGCGAATCATACCCTACCTGAGATTAGTAGGATTCTATGGAGTGTCACAAATCAGTGTGATGAATGTTAATGTGGACTTAATAACTACTCTTGTTAAGAGATGGAAACCAGAGACACATACATTCCACTTTCCTATTGGTGAGACAACAATAACATTAGAGGATATACAGATACTCATCGGACTGCCTATCGAAGGACGTGTTGTAACTGGACATTTTCAGCATGATTGGGTGGATCTTTTGCAGTCAGTTGTTGGGGCAAGTACCCCCAGAAGACGGCATTAGAGGACTTAAAATAAAAATGATGTGGTTAAGTCAAAATTTTAGTCACTTACCAGCCGATGCAACGGACTACCATATACAGTATTTTGTGCGTGCTTGGATACTACATTGTATTGGTGGACTACTATGTGCAGAAACAACAAATAATTACATACATTTGATGTGGCTCTCGCTATTGGAGGATTTAGCTCGAGCCGATGAGTATAGTTGGGGATCAGCATCCTTGGCATGGCTATATAGAGAGTTATGTCGTGCGACCCGACCTAAGGCGAATGGTCTTGGTGGTTATCACCAGTTAATACAAATGTGGGCGTAGGAGAGACTTCATCAATTTCGGCCGCCTTTTATCCACACTTTTGTGTTAGATCAGAGCAGACCTTATGCTTATAGGCAATTTTTATTTAATATATTTTATGTTTGAATATCATTAGTAATATTTATTAAAACAAATTTGCTAATTATCTGATTTATTATTGTGTTTTAGGTGGCATTTCCTGATAGATTTAAGAAATAATAATAGTAAAGATGTCCAAAAATACCGTGAGGATTTAGACATGCAACGGTACAACCAAGTATATATTTATTTTTATTGTATTGGTAAATTAATGTGTGTTTATATTATTAAAAATTGATTAGATAAACAAATTAATTTTTACAATTTTTTTGTAGATGGAATGGGAGCCGTATAAGAATGTGATGCACTTATTGTCACATTGTTGTACAAGTGGACACGCGAGTGGGCGATATGTTGTGCCACTAATATGTTTTCATATTATTGAGTGGCACCAACCTAATAGATGTCTAAGGCAATTTGGGATGGACCAACTGATTCCATACTCTCCACAAAACAGTGATTCAGTGCATTCTATCGATTTGAGGGGCCACACTGATCAAAATTGGGAATTCAAATTTTCAAATTTCATTTTTGAATGGATCAATCGACATAACCGGGTAGTAACAGGTCCTGTTCTCAATGCGCCATTACATTCGAGATAGCAATATATGCAATGGTATATATCGCATATAAGACGGTGGATAACCTTAGTCGGAGCAGCAATGGGAGCATCGGTATGATTTATTATTATATATTTGTGAAAAATTTTGTTCATGATTTTTAAGAAATTTATTATTTGCATGTAGGCCAACGGTACTGAACGAATATTCCACAGTAAAATTACGGATGTATCCAATGAAGGGCTTAGTATTCGTTTGACATCAGAGGGCATTTTAGGTGCTATAGGTGCATTTGACCGAACATCAACTGATTACCCATGCCAGCCTGTACCTGATCTGGCAGAGATTCCACCATTATCAATACCATATGAAGATTTTTGTCAATCTAAACGCAGTAGGCGAGGAATGTTAGAGAGACGGAAGACAGTTGCATCTATTCCTATTCATTCTGGACTGCACCCTGTCCCTCAACCTTTAGAATGGCCCTTTAATTTTCAAGGTACCTCCAGTTCCTTCAGTATGCCTCCAGTCGATCAACAACAATTTTATGGAACTGCAGGTGGTCTTTCAACATGTTATGACTTTAAAGCTGGTCCATCTAGAATTAATATTGATTTAAACGTAAGCTTATCAGAAGGAGAAGCACCACCATACAACAGTTATGGCTAAACGAGCGAGTCAGTTCCCCAAAATTATTTCTTCAACGAACTTTTTAGTGGTCAAGATGTTATCGGTACACAGGGTTTAGCGGAGCAACCACTATATAGTGGGGGTTACAATGATGTATTGCCATTACCCCAACATCCTAACCCTTACGAGACGGATCCCATACACATAGTTCGTCATCTCATAATACGAGATTTTGATTACGTTGTATGCATGTATTATTTATAGAGGTGGCAATGTAGTTTAATGGTTTTTATTAATGAAATTTCACAATTTATCACTGTTTATTTGAAAAAAACAAAAATAATAATTTGAGTATTATCAGATTATATACTTAAATTTAATATAAATATAGTTAAAAGTCATATATATTCAAAACAATTTCTCAAAGTTGCCTAAATTTTAATTATTATTGTAAATGTTTTTTAATTAAATATATTATAGCACACTGTATATATTATTAAATATTTAATATCCAATATTTACAATGATGAGAATTTTAACCTTTATAATATTGAATGGAAGATCCAGCTGCACTTTTGTATGTCTTTTTATTGTGACCTATATTTCCACATCTACTGCAATGAGTCACGTTACCCCGTTCACGAGTATCCATCTCGTTGCGAATGCAACTTGTTGTTGGCCGACCTTTCTTCCTCACCAATTCCATATCAGATTTAATTTTAGGACCATAATACTGTGGCCAATATACTTTATGTGCCATCGGTCTAATTGCCCATCATAACATTTGAGTGCTTCTGCTATACTGTAACAGTTATCGACAAATTGGAACATTTCTAGATTCCTGCTCATGCAGGTTGCGATGGCATGTGAACATGGCATTTTTGTTCCTTGGAACTTACCGCACTCACATTCGTGCCTTTCGAGACTCAATATATAGGTGTCTGGCGCAGCATTCAGCTCCGATACTCTGTGATCTATCACATTGAATAATTTGAACCGACTATCATAACTAATAACAACATATGCTCGAGCCGTGTTAGCCCGCTCTACCATAACTTCAATGCATTTAGGTGTGAAAAGTAATCCTTGTCCCATTTTGGTTGTGTAAAAACCCCTAATTTGCCCGTAATACTTGACCAACCTCCCAAAAGTATGCTCGACAATTGCGGTGATCAGCATTATACGCACACCTTTAAGGGCACTATTAACACTTTCGGCAATATTCGTCGTGGTGTGACCATATCGATACCCATCATCCTCGGATAATGTCCATTTGTCTAAAGATATCCGCATCGCCCAATTGTAGGAATCTTGGTCAAGATCTTTGATTTCATCCATTTTCTCCTGGAACTTACACCTTTCAAATTGTGCACCTACAATAATATGTTAACATTATTTAATAAGAAAATAAATTTGAATAAATTATTTTCGATATGGGTTTGCTTACTAGCCTTGTAGAGCAAATCTTTAATTGTTGAATTCCTGTGGTGCGTGTTGTAGTTACTTACAAAATGGTGCAAGTAAAACCTGTGAAAGCTTAGAGGTTGCTTCCATCCACTCCGTTCATCCCAAAATAATGCCATGATACCAGCATGTCTGTCTGATATAATCGTTAACCCGACACGTACAGTTACGTATTTCCTAATCATCGACATGAACCATACCCAACTTGATTTCTTCTCTGATTCCACAACTGCGAATGCAACTGGGAACAACATGTCATTACCATCAACTGAGCTAGCTATCAGAAGTGTCTGTTGGAATTTGCTAGTCAAAAAAGTGCCATCTGTCAACAAAATCGGTTTGCAGTGAGCAAACCCATCAATGGCGGGTTTAAAACTCCAAAAAACCTATTAAAACTGCTTCACATTTGGGTCTACGGTTTCGTGTAGCACAAACTCATAGACAGTTCTGGCATTGTATTCTTGCAAAGCAATTAAAAAACCTGGCAACCTCTCAAACGACTCAACATAATTGCCAAATATAGATTCGATAGCTTTCATCTTCCCGTACCATGCCTTACTGTACGATACATCAAACTTAAATTGCTGCTTAATAGCAGTAATAATAACATCAACAGGAAGAGTGGGTTTTTTTACTAATCATACCCAATATGCAATTGCGAATAATTTTCGATCCCAATTGCTTGTGATCCATTGAAAGATTGCCACCTGGGTTTGAATGTGGTCCTTGAAATCTTGTGATTATCCACAACGGACTAAGTCCTTTCTTTATTGCTCTTAACCTCCACCTGCACCTACCATTAGACTGTGTGCACCTAACAACCCAATAGTTTGGCTTTGATTCAATAACTCTGAAGTCAACATTTCTCATGATTGAGTATTTTTTTCACACAAGATTTGACTTCATCCTTGCTATTAAAAACCAACCAAGTCGATAATTTAGAGCAACCATCCCAAGTATGATACTGAACTCCTTCCGATATATCTATCAACTTGGGATGCATCGAAGTCAATATCTATATAGTACGCAGATTGAAACATGCAATTAATCTGGCCTGTATCATCGCTTGGATGCATTGATGCTAGTGGACTGGCGTATTGAGTATTATCAGACTCGTCACCATCTTCGGTTTCAGAGCTATCACTTCCTGCGAAAATGTTAGCATATTCAGCCTCTGCATCATCATTAGGCGATATATAATGATGGCTCAGTGAAACGTCTTCGTCATCGTCCTCATCGCCTAAATTAATTGAAGGTTCATTTCCATCATCTACACCAGTTGGGTAACAAAAGACTCCTTCATTTTCAACCAAATTTGCAGTGTTGTCAGACATACGATCTCTAAGTAAATCACCATCTTGTCTACATATAGACATCCAAGGCTGATTGGGAGTTGCATCTGCAATCTGGGAAATAGAATGACGTTGATTGACATCTTGCATGTGCGAAACTGAACTTCTATGTCATACATCTGGGATATGGGAAACTAAAATTCTATGTCTGACATCTGGGATATGGGAAACATAACTTCTATGTTTGACATCTGGCATATGGAAAATAGAATATAGTTGACTGTTGTCTTCAATTCCTGTACTTTGCTCTACACCAGTTCCCTCAACAAAATTCCTGTCTCTTGAGCGACTTCCAGATCTTGTACCAAAAAAGGATCTACTTAGCAAATTACCAACCCTTTGACTCAATGATCACTTAGGTTGACTCGAAGAAGCAGCATGAATCTGGCTTATTGATGTGGGTTAATAACCATGCCCTGACTCGACAGATGCCTCCCTTCCAATCAAATTACCATCTCGTCGACTGTCGGATTGTCTTACTTGACTGGGATGACGATCTCTTTGTTGAATATATGATGATTGTTGTCGACTTTCCTCCATATTTTGTAGTGCATCACCACTAAATTGAGAGAATATTTCAATGTCTTGTCGACTTGCGGACTGCCTTGGCTGACTAGGACATACGTCATTCACACAGAATTGTTGAGGTGCCTCGTTATTTATGATTTGCACTGCTTCATTTCTAATTTCATAATCGTTCAGATGCGTATGTAGACTAGCCCTTGCATCACCCTCTGCAACTACAATGACTAATTCCACCACGTTATAATCAGCATATCTCCTTAAATTATCATATATTGCATCTATGTCATCATATTCTACTAAATCCACCGACGTTCAACATAATGATCATTGGTTAAACATTGGTCTCTTGTATATAATCCTAGAAACGTCGTTCATAACTAAATCCAATTTGACATGGATTTTATGAACCAATTCAAAAAGAGTAGGCTTATTTTTAAGTCTCAATCTCCTTGTAATAGCATTCGGACCAGATATGTCATATTGAAAACCTGTCGCTTCATAACTAATTTTCCTTCCAATGTGCAAATATAATTCGGTGTATGTTGACATCTTCCAAATACCTATCAGTCAAAATAATTTTTTTAATATTTTTTCAAAACCATTTTTTCACAATTTTATGTTTACTCCGTAAATTAATATTTCACTATTACAAGTAATAAAACACTAATATTTTTATTACAAAATATTTTAAATTTATAAATTACTTTTTCACTTTATTATCACACATGCATAAATTACATAATATTATTACACAATATTTTTGCATTATATATTATTTGCTAACCTCTAATGAACATAATGTTTAGGCCTTTTATTATAATTTTACATTTTTCCTATTTACATTATCATCATACATTTAACTATTATAGTTTTTTTAAATTTTAAAATACAAATTAAAATTAATATATGACTATCAAAATTAAATAATTACACTTTAAAATTTCATTTTTCATTTAAACTATAATAATAAAATAATATATGACGATAAATAAAAATACTAAAGTTGAAAATAATACCTGACTTCAATAACTGATTTCAACTCGTTTTTCTTAAATTGCTGATTCGCAAATTACTTCTACTTCTAAATAAACATAACAAAAATAAATAAACACATAAAAGTAATTATAGCACAAATGATAACATATATTAAATTATAAATATTGTCGATTTAAAATAATAACATTGCAAAAATAATAAAATTTATATGGACAAAAAATTTGTGGTTGAAAATTTTTTCAATTTACATTATCTAAATAATTTCAACTAACATTATTTTTAAAATTTAATATACAAATAAATTAAATTTAATAATACTATCAAAAATAAATAATTATACACTCAAAAATTAATTCATTATTTCCTTTTTTTAAAGTCTAAATAAATAGGTTATTTACATAACAAAATATAATACGTAAATTGTAACAACAATTACTAATAACATTTATGTGACACTAAAATTAATAATAAATATATTGCCCATATATTATACTAAAAATAAATATCTATTGATACTTATCAATGGTTATTTTAATATATACGACAATAAATAAATATATTAAAATTGATTAAATAACTTGCTTCAATAGCTAGTTCAATTGCGTTTTTGTTAACTCGCGGATTCATAACTAACTTTTATTTTTAAATAAATAAAATAAAATAAAATAAAATGCAAATATAATACAAATGATAATTAAATACATTAAATTATAAATAAGCAGATATTAATCTTACAGTTTCGAAATAACAGAACTGAAAAAATTATACTATTGGTATAGATAGAAAATTTAACGATCAAAATTTTTTTTCTGTGAGCAAACAAATGAATTTGGGCACACACATTTATAGAAAGAATGACGTCTGACAATACAACTAAAGGCTGCGTTTTCAAACCTGAAAACGCAAGTATCGGCTGCATTTTTAGGTCTGAAAATGCAACAGACTGTTGCGTTTTCAGGTCTAAAAACGTAACAATCTGTTGCGTCTTCAGACTGAATTTCGACACCAACCGACGGCTCCCATGCCTTATAATGCAGACGCTATTTGCGTTTTCTGAAAAGACACGATTTCTCCAAATATTTTTTGACACACCTCATTTTTATAATTTTTTTTAAAAAATATTATTAAAAAAAACTCCCTTAGTCTTTGGCTTTTTCAAAATAAATAAATAAATAAAGAAACAGTCATTGGCTTTGTTGATGGACATATGTGCGTACGCGGTTACGTTTAAGGTGGGGAGAAATACGTGTAACGGCAGAATTTGACCAGCATGCGCATTTTGTTCTTATAAAATCGGTTAGCCTTGTGAATATATATATATATATATATATAAAAAATCATAAAATAGGCAATAATTTTCTCACATTTTGATTAAAAAAATTTACAGTAATAATCATAAAAGTTTTTTTTTTTATAATTAATAAAATTTAAAATTTATATTGAATCCTCTAAATCATTTATAAAATGCATTGCACATGCAAGTAAAAACAGCAATTATTGCTAGTGTAAGATTAATAAAAATTATTATTATTATTAGCCATTGCTGATTATAGAGAATCAAGAAAATATTATTCTGGTGATCAGTAATAGATTAAAAGTATGGAAAATATTTGAATTCCATTTCTCTTAATCACATTTAAAATTTTAATGCTTATTGTAATTAAAAATTAGGTTTCTCTTATAATTAGAAAAAATAATAAAGGGAAATCCAAGTGATACCAAAACCTCTTAAGTCTTTTTGTTTTCTGAATTTTTTCGCACTAGAATTTTTATATATATAGATTTCATAATTTAAAATTTAGATATAACGTAATTACTAATAATTTTCATTTTGCGGCAGAACAATTACTAGTATTATAAAAGAAATTATATGAAATCATAGCCTTATTGAATAGGTCCTTCTATAATACATACATATTGAATAGGAACTTATATATATATATATATATATATATATATATATATATATATATTTTGAATAAGTCCACACAAAGATAATAAAGGTGGTAAGCTTGGACAGTGATTGAGTCATTGGTGTTTTAACCAATCTATTCTTTTAATGTTTGACCTGGTCATAATCTAACGAGTGTGACATAACACAAATGAGGGACTTATATATATATATATTTTAAAACTCCAATAAATAGAGCTCTCTTCAAAAAAATATCATTTTTTTCCTTTTAAAATTCCCATTTTTTAAATTTTTATTTTTAAAAATACCCTTTCTAAAATTATCATTTTTAAATCTTTTACTCATATAAATTTCTATTAGAATTTTTTTTTCTCCATTCACGTTTCTTCTTTTTTCTTTTTCGTTTTCTTCAAGTATCTCTCTTCTTCTTTTTCTTTTTCTTTTTTCTTTGTTTTCAACCATAGTATACCTAAATCTAGAGAACGAATTTCAAATTTGTAATTTGGTATACCTCGGTATTCCAAAATTCAAAAAAAGAATTTCAAATATGAAATTTGGTATACCAAGAAAATCCAGAGAAGGAATTTCAAATTTAGAATTTGGTATCCCTTAGCATACCTCGACATACTAAAGTCCAAATAAGGAATTTCAAATTTCGAATTTGGTATACCAGTTGGTAATTGGTATACTGGTATACTTTGGTATACCAAAATTCAGAAAAAAAATTTCAAATTTGAATTTGGTATACCAAAATCCAGATAAGAAATTTTAAATCTAGAATTTGGTGTACCAAAGTCCGAAAAAGGAGTTTCAAATTTGGAATTCGATACATCAGTGTTGTGGAAACTCGGGTTGATTTCCACCAAATTCACCTCGAATACTATTGAGCAGGTGAATAAAGCGTAAACGATTGTACTGAAAAATCACACAAGGTAAAATTCCCAAGATAGAATTTTCCTAAGTAATTTAACAGCACAATAATTCACTAACAATATACCCGACAATAGCTATTAAATAGACAAATAAAGAACACAAGAATTTAACGAGGTTCGGCCAATTATGCCTACGTCCTCGGACACTACTAATATTATATTTCACTATTTCAAAGAAATAATACAAGTGAAATATTTACTAATTGCCTTAGAAAGATTGGCAATTTTGGGATGGGAAAACTAATAAGTGGAGGTCTTCTTTTATAATCCAAAATAACAATACCAAATGCATGTTTTCCCGATGTGGGATGAGGGGCAATTCTATTGTTAATAACAAAGTCAACAATTGTGTGTGAATTTGCCACAATTGTCAACAAATCTCCACCTTGGCAAATTCACTTCTTCAAATCTCTCACAAGCTCAATTATAGTAGTGTCCCAAATGCGCTTCAAAGCGCCCAACTTCAACATTTAACAATATTGATCAAGCCCAAACAATGTTGCAACTTGACCGCAGTCACCACTTTTGTAAACATATCAGCAGGATTCTCAGTAGTCCTAATTTTCTGGATTGTCACTTCACCTTCTTCCAGAACCTCTCTTACAAAATGATAACGAACATCGATATGCTTCGTCCTTGCATGGTAAACTTGATTCTTTGCCAAATGAATAGCACTCTGACTATCACAATGCACTTTGATGTGCTTCTGTTGAACCCCTAATTCACCAAGCAACCCTTGAAGCCAAATTGCCTCCTTCACAGCCTCTGTAACTGCCATATACTCTGCCTCCGTAGTGGACAAAGCAATTGTTGACTGTAAAGTAGACTTCCAACTAACTGGTGCCTTCGCAAGAGTAAACACATAACCAGTAGTTGATCGCCGTTTGTCCAAATCACTAGCATAGTCAGAATCACAATATCCAACTACACGTTGACCATCTTGATTATCTCGCTGAAATACCAAACCAACATCTACGGTGTTCAGAATGTACCGCAGAATCCATTTCACAGCTTGCCAATGTTCCTTTCCCGGATCATGCATATACCTGCTCACAACCCCAACTGCCTGTGAAATGTCGGGCCTTGTACACACCATAGCATACATCAAGCTACCAACAGTATTTGCATACGGTACTTTTGCCATGTATTCTCGTTCTGCTTCATTCTTTGGAGACAAAGATGCACTGAGCTTGAAATGAGAAGCAAGAGGAGTACTAACAGGTTTTGACTTTTCATTCATGCCAAAACGCTTTAGCACTTTTTTCAGATACTGTTTCTGAGTCAAACAAAGTCTCCCCAATTCCCTATCTCTGCTTATCTCCATACCGAGAATCTTCTTGGCTTCACCTAGATCCTTCATTTCGAACTCCCTGTTCAGCTGAGTCTTCAACTTCTCAATCTCTGTCAGACTCTTGGAAGCTATCAACATATCATCAACATAAAGAAGAAGATATATGTAGGATCCGTCTTGTAGCTTGCGCAAATACACACAATGATCATATTTGCTTCTTGTGTACTTCTGCCCCATCATAAACTTGTCAAATCGTTTGTACCACTGCCTCGGAGATTGCTTCAATCCGTACAATGATTTTTCAAGCTTGCACACCATATTTTCTTTTCTAGCAACTTTAAATCCTTCGGGCTGAACCATATAGATTTCCTCCTCCAAGTCTCCATGTAAAAATGCAGTTTTTACATCCAACTGAACTAGTTCCATATCCAATTGTGCTACCAAAGCCAACAAAATTCGAATGGAGGAATGTTTTACAACTGGAGAAAAAACTTCATTATAGTCAATTCCCTCCGTCTGAGCGTAGCCTTTAGCCACCAGTCTTGCTTTATAGTGCACATCATCCTTGTCAGGAAATCCATCTTTCTTTGCATATACCCATTTGCACCCAATTGCCTTCTTTCCCTTCGGTAGAGTAGCTAACTCCCACGTCTGATTCTTATGAAGGGACTGCATTTCATCATTCATGGCTTTCCTCCACTTCTCTGCTTCTGAACTTTTAACTGCTTCATTATAAGTGGTAGGAATGTCATCCGTTGCAATTTGGAATGCGTAAGCCACCATATCAACATAGCGAGCAGGCTTTTTGATTGTCCTCTTTGGCTTACTTAATGCAATTGATTCAGGTTGCTGCGGAGGTTCTTGGGTTAAAACCTCTTCTTCATCTGACTCCTCATCTACCATAGGAGTTTCTGCATTTGCTTCATCATTTGCTGGGCTAACAATTTTCCTTTCAAACTCCACCTGTTTTGGAGTACCATCTGTCTGCTCAACACTTTCATTTGTCACCTTTCTCAACATGGTAGATTCATCAAAGGTAACATCCCTGCTGAAAATTATTTTCTTTGATTCTGGACACCAAAGTCGATATCCTTTCACACCAGAGGTGATCCCCATGAAAATTGCTTTCTTTGCACGTGGATCCAACTTCGATTCCTTAACATGATAGTATGTAGTGGAACCAAACACATGTAAGGAATTATAATCTGTAGCAGGTTTTCCAAACCATTTCTCCAATGGCGTTTTACCACCATTAGCACTAGATGGTAGGCAATTAATGAGATGGCAAGCATATGTAATAGTTTCAGCCCAAAATTCTCTGCCCAACCCAGCATTGGACAACATACACCGAACTTTCTCCAGCAATGTCCGGTTCATGCGTTCTGCCACCCCATTCTGTTGTGGTGTATTTCTGACTGTGAAGTGTCTGACAATGCCTTCATCTTCACACACCTTCATAAATGGATCACTCCTGTATTCCCCGCCATTATCTGTACGGAGATGCTTGATCCTTCGGCCTGTTTGAGTTTCCATCATCTTTTTCCATTTAAGGAAAACTCCTAGCACTTCATCCTTAGTCTTCATAGTATACACCCAAACTCTCCGGGAAAAATCATCAACAAAGGTCACATAGTAGTGTTTTCCTCCCAAAGAAGTCGTCTTGGAAGGTCCCCACACATCAGAATGAACATAATCCAAAATACCCTTGGTATCGTGGATTGCTGTTCCAAATTTCACCCTTGTCTTTTTCCCTTTGACACAATGCTCGCAAAAATCCAATTTGCAAGTCTGAACTCCTTTCAATAATCCTTGTTTCACCAGTAGATTCAAGGATTTTGCACCTGCATGCCCCAAGCGCATATGCCATAACCTGGTTGCTTCTGACTCCTTTTCACCAGTAGAAGCTACTGCTGTTGTGCCAATAACAGTAGTACCTTGATAGTGGTACAATCTGTTATTCTTTCGAATTCCCTTCAACACCACAAGTGCACCAGAAATTATCTTCATTACTCCGCCTTTTGCTCGTACCTCGAAACCCTTTTCTTCTAGAGCTCCCACGGAAATGAGATTCTTTGACAAACTGGGCACATAACGAACATCCTTCAAGATTCTGATTGATCCATCATGGTTTTTCAAACGAATGGAACCAATCCCATGTGTGTTGAGAGAGGCATCATTTGCTATATAAACAACTCCATCTTCTAGTTCTCTAAATTCATAGAACCAATCCCGATGGGGACACATATGATGACTGCAGCCTGAATCAAGCAGCCATACACTAGAAGAGCTAGTTGACGATGTAACAGCAAGTGAGAAATCTGAGTCTTCATCATTACACTCAGCTACATTTGAGTCTGCAACAGCCTTTCCCTTATCAGGTTTGCCCTTATACTTCAGCTTAGGACAATCTTTCTTCCAATGCCCTTTTTCTCGACAAAAGGCACATTCGTCTTTGCCCAATTTGGGCCTCGACTTCGATCTTCCTTTCTTTCCTCTAATCTGGCTTTGCAACCGACCTCTCACTACTAGAGCTTCTGTAGCTCCACTTGTGCATTCTTTTTTGTCCTTCTTTCTCAGTTCATAACTATACAAGGCAGCACAAACTTCACTGAGAGTCACAGCAGCCTTCCCATGAAGTAGAGTCATTTCAAGAAACTCAAACTCCTCAGGAAGGGATCCCAACAACATCAAAGCCAGATCTTCATCTTCAAATGTCACATCCATATTCAATAAATCAGCGATTAACTGATTAAAACTGGTGATGTAATCATTTATTGTGGTACCCACAATATAATTGAAACGAAACAGTCTTTTCTTCATGTGAAGCTTATTCTGACTGCTTTTCTTCAAGAATTTTTCCTCCAGCGCCTTCGTCAATTTACTTGCAAAAATTTCTTTCGAGAAAGCATGCTTTTGCTCTCTAGAAAGGCACGATCGAATTGTACCACACGCCAAACGATTAAGTTTCTTCCATTCTTTCTCATCAACATCATCTGGTTTCTTTTCTTCAAGGGCAATGTCTAGACCTTGCTGAAAGAGAGCGTCTAGAACCTCACTTTGCCACATGCCAAAATGACCCGTACCATCAAAAATTTCCACCGCAACTCTTGCATTGGCCATCATATTGGACGACGAAGAAGAAGTGGATGGATTTGTCATTTCAGCTACAATTACTATTCAATAGCTGTCGATGCGGAATGCCAATAGCCCAAGGAAAAATCTTTTCTGATGTGGAAGATCAGCCTACGCTGCAACCACAGAGCATACTAAGAAAGAACCTTGGCTCTGATACCAATTGTTGTGGAAACTCGGGTTGATTTCCACCAAATTCACCTCGAATACTATTGAGCAGGTGAATAAAGCGTAAACGATTGTACTGAAAAGTCACACAAGGTAAAATTCCCAAGATAGAATTTTCCTAAGTAATTTAACAGCACAATAATTCACTAACAATATACCCGACAATAGCTATTAAATAGACAAATAAAGAACACCAGAATTTAACGAGGTTCGGCCAATTATGCCTACGTCCTCGGACACTACTAATATTATATTTCACTATTTCAAAGAAATAATACAAGTGAAATATTTACTAATTGCCTTAGAAAGATTGGCAATTTTGGGATGGGAAAACTAATAAGTGGAGGTCTCCTTTTATAATCCAAAATAACAATACCAAATGCATGTTTTCCCGATGTGGGATGAGGGGCAATTCTATTGTTAATAACAAAGTCAACAATTGTGTGTGAATTTGCCACAATTGTCAACAATCAGTTGGTATACATTGGTATACCAAAATCCAGAGAAGAAAATTCAAATCTGGAATTCAGTATACCGATTGATATACCTTTGTATACATTGGTATACCAAAATTCAGAGAAGAAATTTAAAATCTGAAATTTTGTATACTGTCCAGAGAGTGAATTTGAACTTGCATTTTAGTTTTTTTTTTTTAAATTTTCATGCTCCAACATTATCATAAATGTAGATTCAATAATTGAAATTCAAACATTAACAACAAATTCATCATCATTGTGAAGACCAACCACTTTTAGAATTGCAAGAAATTGTTTTTGACATGATGGATTATGTGAGCATATTGAGCAAAGACACTGTCGAGAATATAAAAGGCAAAACTGAATAAGAAGAACAAAACAATAAAACACTGGAACAATACAATGTATTATCATAAGTAACACAATATATTCTAATATAAAGATAAGACAATTTTTTCAATGATAAAAATTAGAAAGGCATTAAACCTTTTTGCAATAAAAAATAACTTCCAATACAAGGTTCATAAATCATGTTTCAAGAGATATTTTCTCAATTGACTGGATAAGAATTATAGTTGGCAATTAAGAGCATCAAGAAACGACAATACAAGTATATTCAGAATTAGAAAGTTCATCGACATTCATACATGCCTTTTGCAGACGAGATTAGGCAATTAACGACAAGTAATATCGAATGTGATCGGAGAAATCATCAAGACAAAGTACCTTTATATATACTAAAAAATCAAACAAAATTTTCTAAAAAACTTATGATTGGAGAAATCATCAATGAGCCCTTATATCGCTAAATTTTTAGAAAAAATAAAAAAAATTCTTAAATCTATAAAGCTTTAGAATTAAATAATATGCCTTTGTAATAATGCCATTTTTAAAGAAATACATGCTTTCCCATCGTTACATTGAAAAGCCTTTTAACATGAATGAAAAACATAGAAAAAAAAATAAACTACATTATTTGGATTAGTACACTAGAAGGAAAATTAGTAATCCATGCCCATGCTAGGAGGTATTGTTGGAGCATCCTTCTCATCCTTTGGTAACTTTGTGGCAACAACTTTACTTTTTATCATCAATAATGACAAACTGTAAGCAAATCATAATATATATTGATTGACAAGGATAATTAAAATTGATCTCAAAGAAGGAATTCAGTAAACCGAAGAAACCAAAACTCAATAAAAGTTTTAGAGGTTACCTCATAGCATCAACCAAAACAATTCTTATTACTTTCAACGAGGTTCATAGTTCTTGCTACCGTATCTACATATTCATTTGGGAATCCAACAAATACAAAGTTAAAATCAACTCCATTTGCACAAAGAAAATCCATAACAAAATCTCATCTCCATTTGGAATAGTCCACCTGTAACACCCCCATAAGCCTTAAGAGGAAATGGGTGTGCTACGCTGCACTTATAAGCGATCATAAGACAAGTTCAACTACTTATCATAATCCATTTTATCTAAATCTTATCTTGCAAGTTCATACATTACACGTCGATTTATTATACATATTTAAACATACAAGTCAAGTTCTGTTTTAACATTCACTTAATGATAATTAAAGCTTAAATACACTATTTCATACAACTAGCATACTTAATAATATTCTGTTCGCAATTTACACTTAAATATCCTAAAACATAGTCAAATAAAATCTTGTGTTAGCCTTCATTCATATTGCTACCTAAAACTTTTATGAACGTATTAGTTCTCTATGATTTGGTTCGGACTTGGAACTGCATTCCAAGCTTGCTAAGCATTCCAAAATTTTGGAAATCAGAATCACATAGTTCTACACGCATTATTACATTGCACACAATCATTTACGTATAATCAGGTTAACACATAACATAATATCAATAATAAAAAAATATAATTCGAACACATGCTTCATAAACATTAGCTAATTTTGATATGCATACATATATTATCAATTAAATAATTCACCATCATTTCATTAACATGCTTATTAAAGTTAAATAAATTTGAAAACTCTTTTTTTGCCTGAATTCTCAATAGGCTGGATAACGGGAACATTGATACCAAATATGGTATTAATACTAGATACTGAATAGAGAGTATCAATTACTAGAGACACGATGGTCTCGATACTTTAGATACCAAACATGTATCAAAACATTAGACACTAATGCGGTGTCATCACTAGCAGTTGCAATCATTATCCCTTATAGGCATGCCTATCTATCCACGACTATAAACAATTCAGGCAAAAGATAAAAACTTCTCTCACTATTTCATTTCACATATCATTTATTCATGTATCCCTCCAAATCACTGTACATTTAACTATGATTATATAATCACTATATATATATATATATATATATATATATATGCCACATACTTTTAGTTAATGTAAGTGCATAAACATCAATCATAAGCATGTATTCACTTTGCATATTTAATACAACATGCCATGTTATTTTCATTTATCAATATTAGTCACTTTGCTTATATATATTTATATCAGTTATATCAAAACAATAACTTACATGACATACTCATATTTATTGTAATGGCCTCAATACCGGGTTAGTAGTTTCTAGTGAATTTTATAGAGTACGTAGTGTGATTCTGGTTTAGAGCAATGTGTGTAGTATCTTATACTACAGTAGAATTAAAAAGTTAAGTGTGCTCGAGGTATAGCAATCCCCAGATGAGTGATCTCGGGGTAGCTATACAGTCGAATTTGACAGCAGATATTGAAAAATTTTTATTTGGTAAAATTGATCTGTGGACTGTCAGGAGTCTAGTGGTATAATTTGGAGTGAAAACGGAGTGAAATAGACTTCCGAAAGTTAAGTTGAAGTTGGCCTCTGGTTCGGTTCAATTGAACTAAGGTTTGATCGAAATTTGATCGAATTTTTAGAAATAGTTATTAATCTCAAAAGGGTATAATGTGGGAAGTGTAAAGGCATAAAATAATTTTTAGTAATTTTTGACAGCGTTAGAATGGTGTTTTACGGTAGAACCGAAAATGGTTGAATCGGACCGGTTTAAGTGAACCGGGTCCCAAATAGACTCCGATTGAGCTAAAATTTTGTAAAGAGGCTATTTTCTATGTTTTAAAAATGATGGAATTGGTTGGGAGTGAAAATTATTTGAAGAACGAATAGATTCCTTGAAACAGTGGAAATTGATCGAAAAATTGAAAATTTGGTTCAAACTTGTTGGACCACTTTGGTTGGACTAGTTCGATTCAATTTCAGCATATATAAGGGGTCAAGAGGCCGGATTTCTCTAGAGAAATCCAGCCGCTCACCGCCTCTTCTTCTCTCTTAAAGGTCGAATGGTATTTCTCCATCTCTTCCTCATTTTTCTTCATCATTTCTCCAATTTCTCCCCAAAATTCAGCCTCCCATACAAAGTTCAGCTCCTCTACAACATAGAGACAGTAATTGGAGTCCATTTGGAGCATTGGAAGTGAATAAATCTAAGTGTACAAGGTTTAGAGTTAATTTTTAGGTAAGAGTTTTAGGTATTTTTAATTAGGTTTATTGGTTTCTATGGGGGTTTTCAAGTGTGTAGAGTGCATTTATGAAGTTATTTTGTAAAAAGGAAGTATAGATTTATTGAAAAATTCATTGTTTATATTTGGCCAATATAGGAACTCAAGGTAAGGAGGGTTGTTCTCAAGCTAAAGGGAAGAAAAAGGAAGCTTAAAGAGCTTAGAGCAAGGATTTGAGGTTTGTGGTTACAAAATCCCTTTATTTCAATTGATTTAAGTTGAGTTTTAGGTTATGTTTAGGTATGAACTTGTGATAAAGGCATGTTTAAATGAATCTAACTTGATAAATATGATTAATGGACATAAATAAGTATGTTTATGTGTTAAAAGTGAATTAAAGAAAGATGGAACTCAAACCCTAACTTAGACCGAATTGAACTTAAAGGAAAATTTCATTATACTTTGGTATTTAATGCATGAAATTGAAGTAAATGATGTGTATAACACGTGAATTAAAAAATTGAGTGGTTAAAAGAATGAAAAATATACATAGTGAATTTTTGAAAGGTTGGCCAAATTGAATAATGGTGAAATTATTAGTGTATGTTGCTAATTAAGGCATATAAGTGATGCTTATGTTAAGTATAACATGTAAATTGCATGGATTAAGTGATTAATCAAATTAAATGTAAACTTTATGGAAAATGGATATCATGGCTGAATTGGATATGTTGGCATACTATAGTGTATTTTGATGTTTTAATGTACATAATGGCATAAAATGATTAATTAATGATAAATGACTATGTATGTGAATTTGTATGAAAATATGATGACATGGCCGAATGATGCATGTGAATATATTATGTGATTCAAGTGGAAATTTTGATAATTATTGCCCTTAGTAGTAGTCTAGTATAGAAACCTAGTCCAGGATATAATTGGCTAGCCATAAGAATTTCACACTGTGGTCTGAGTCACGACGACTCACTATTGATAGGCCAATGATGGTCTATCCTAGTGAATAGTGCTTCAAGTGATCAGTGTAGTACAGTGCTAGTGAAGAGTGGTCTCATTGGGATCATTCTATAGTGTAGTGGATCTGTGGGATCCACGTCCCGTGTAACACCTCATACCTATACGTAGGGGAACTCACCCGTAAGGAGAGTGAATACCCGTATAGATAAGGGTGTTACCGACAAACAAACATACAAGCATAACGAAGGCGGAAAAGAAACATTCATAAAAGCTAAATTAAAACTTATAATAATCAAGATGTGCCAACTGAAAATTCATTTCATATATCAAAATATTCTTTACAAAAGGAGTACAACAATCTTACATCAGTACAGAGGTACACTAGAAACATATACAAAATCTAATACATTACAAAAAGATTACATCATAAGACCCAAAATACAATAGACAAGCTATAAAAAGAATCTCTCTAAAGTGTTGGCGCTGACTGCTACGGATCGCACTCCTCAAAAACTCGAACAGCTTCCATACCTACACGGATTAAACACCCGTGCTAAGCGATAAACGCTTAGTGGGGAAAACAAGAGATGGATGACCACTCACAGTGGTCGTCGAGGCAAACACATACATATGGCACATACAGAAAATACACAATTATTCATATATATAACATAACACACATCTTATACTTATTCACAAACATAACTTAATATAAGATAATCATGTTCGTGTTTCAATAATAAGTAAGGTTACACTCATAAGAGAATCAAACATAAATGCCTGCAAATTCAAAGTAGCAGATAACAAGTGAACACTAGGTACCCGTAGGTACGAGCAAAAGCAACATCTTTCATTTTCACATAAAAAACATTTTCACTAGGGATTTTAAATAAGATCCAAACACTCAGGATTGCGAGGACCCAAACGGTGACCTGATCAGGGTCCAGAACACTAGGCTGTAGCTTACAAAACTCTATAGGCATTCCTATCTATCCACTTACTTGACTCTTGCAGGCTAGGCAATAATAATAAATAATTCTCATAATTATCACATAAGAGCTAACATTTTTCAAGGAATATGCTCATATTCTCTATATATATAACCCTATTTGATATGCAATAGTCCCAAAGATATAAATACATGTTAATGATAACTAAAAGAGACAAAAGAGAAAGAATTCAGAAATCCAAAAATTTCAGGACAGAAAGAGGTTACATGGCGGTATGGTAAATCCTTACCACTGTGAAGGACATTCCACACGGTGGTGAGGAAAAACCTTACCGCCGTGTGGCCTGCTGAGCCAAAACCCCTTCAGAAAATAGAATGCATTTATACGGTGGTATGACCAAACCTTACCGCCATGTAAAATGCACAGCGAAACGCCCTCAAAACATAATGACTTTACACGGTGGTATGGTGATCTCTTACCGCCGTGTAAAATCGTGGACAAGAAAATACACACATAGAATACGATCACACGGTGATATGCCCTTTCCATACTGCCGTATAGATCATACAAAACCCAAAAATTCAGTAAAGAATATACCCAATTCACACCCAAACTTCACCTTTCTAACTAAACAACAAAACACTTTAATAACTCAACTTATAAAACCCCTAAATACATGCTCAACTTCATTTATACACTCAATTACCAATAAATAATCATGCTTTCACAAATCAAAGAAAAATACACAAAAATAAACATTCCCAAACCTTAATCTCCTTAGCTCCTCAAGTCAAGGGGCTGAACTCCCTCTAACCACTTCTTTGCCCTTAGGATCGCTAGGAGGAACCTCTAAATCAAAAACCCAAAACACACCAAAACACCACAACCATCACAACCAATGGGAAACACAGAAAAAAGAAGAAGAAGAAGAAGAAGATGAAGAAGAAGAATATTAGCAAAACTTACCAATTAACCACTTGTGTTTTCAAATTCCACCAAAGAGCAACTAAAGGAGATTAGGGCAAGAAGAATAAAGAAGAAGAAAAAGAAATAGGGACAAGGAGAGGAGGAAACGGGAGAGGGCAAATAGCTGCTCTCTCTCATTTTCTCTCTCTTGCTTTTATACCACCTTCTTTTTCTCTCCCTTGCCATGTGTCACTCAACCATTGGTGGTTTTGGCAAACACTCTTCTAATTCCTCAACCACACCATAATATAATCATGCAATTGACTCCAAAATTAAAATAACACATGCAAAAATACACATACCAAGATAGCTCAAAATTACTAAGGTGGGAAATGGGGTGTTACAACTCTCCCCTCCATAAAAGAATTTCGTCCTCAAAATTCGCACTTGCACTGAATAACTGTGGATACTGAGATCGCATTACTGAATTTGGTTCCCATGTAACTTCCTCAATTCCATGGTATTGCCATAATACCTTAACTAGAGGAATCTGCTTATTCCTAAGCTGTCTCACCTCTCTAGCCAGAATTGCCTTTGGTTCTTCATCATATGAATAATCAGGTTGAACTTGCACATCTTGAACCAATAACACATGAGATGCATCTGATCTGTACCGTCGAAGCATGGACACATGGAACACGTCATGTAATTTGGCTAAATCCATCGGCAAAGCTAATCTGTAGGCAACTGGACTAACTTTTTCCAGGATCTCATAAGGTCCTATAAATCTTGGACTCAATTTTCCCTTCTAGCCAAAATGCAAAACCTTTCACCACAGAGAAACCTTCAAAAACACTTTATCTCTAACTTTAAATTGAATGTCTTTCCGTTTCAGATTAGCATAATATCTCTATCTGTCCCTGGCTGTCTTTAAATTCTGCTGAACCACCTTAATCTTTTCTTCAGTATCCCGGACCAAATTCGGACCCATAAAAGAATGTTCCGACAACTCAGTCTAACAAACTGGTGTCCTACACTTTCTTTCATAGAGAGCCTCAAATAGAGACATACCAATGCTTACCTGATAGCTATTATTATAGACGAATTCCATCAACGACACATACTTATCCCAACTTCTACAAAAATCTAAAACACAACCTCGCAATATATCCTCAAGAATCTGAATAACTCTTTTCAACTGCCGTCTGTCTGAGGATGGAAACAGTGCTAAAATTCAGTCGGGTACCCAAAGCTGTTTGTAACTCTTTCCAAAAATTCGAGGTAAATCTCGGATCTCTATTAGATACAATAGAGATCGGTATTCCATGCAATCGAATCACCTCATCCACATAAATCTCAGCTAACTTATCCATCGAGTAGTCTAACCGAACTGGCAAAAAGTAAGCTGACTTGGTGAACCGATCAACAATAACCCAAACCACATCATGCTTCCACTGAGTCAAAGGCAAACTCACTACAAAGTCCCTAGTGATATTGTCCCATTTCCATTGAGAAATAGGCAAAGGGTTGAGCAACCCAGATGGAACTTGGTGCTCGGCCTTTACCTGCTAACACGTCAAACACTTGGAGACAAAATCCACTACATCTCTTTTCATCCCAGGCCACCAGTAAAACTATTTCAGATCTCGGTACATATTCTCACTACCGGGATGCATGGTAAAAACCGTAGTGTGTGCCTCAAGCAAAAGCTTATTTTTTAACTCATCGTCACTTGGTACACACAAACGATTTCTATACATAAGCACCCCATCTAATATCAAAAACTCAGATTGCTTACCATTCTGAATCTCCCTCAACACTTGTTGTAACTTCAGATCATCTTTCTGAGCATCCACTATTAACTACCTCAAATAAGGCTTGACTTTAAGCTGGGCAATCAAAGCTCCTTCAGAATCAAATCTCCATCTAATCCGCTGTAAAGATAAAGCCGACACCAACTTTCTACTTAAGGCATCTGCAACTATATTTGCCTTACCTGGGTGGTAATCCATAATGCAATCATAATCCTTAAAAAGTTCTAACCACCGCCTCCGCCTAAGATTAAGCTTTTTCTGAGTTAGGAAATACTTCAAGCTCTTATGATCTATAAAGATTCTACAAGTCTCTCCATACAGATAGTGTCGCCAAATCTTGAGAGCAAAAACTACTACCGCTAACTCCAAGTCATGCGTCGGATAGTTCTGCTCATGGGGCTTCAACTGTCTAGATGCATAAGCTACCACTTTACCATTTTGCATCAAAACACAGCCAAGTCCAACAACCGAAGCATCACTATACATAACATACACTTTACCCGAAATGGGTTGAGTAAGCATAGGAGCCTCAACTAACATCCTCTTAAGCCAATCAAAACACTCTTGACACTTGTCAGACCACTCAAAGTTTACACCTTTCCAAAGAAGCCTTGTCAAAGGCAAAGCAATGACTGAGAATCCCTTCACAAACTGTCTATAATAACCCGCTAAATCAAGAAAACTTCTAACTTTCGATACACTTCTCGGTAGCTTCCAATCCACAATGGCCTTAACTTTAGCTGGATCTACTCGGATACCTTCCAAGGAGACAATATGTCCCAGAAAAGACACTTTCTTCAACCAAAACTCACATTTTCTAAGCTTAGCAAATAACTGTTGGTCTCTTAACACTTGAAGTACCAAACGTAAATGCTCTTCATGCTCACTTTCATTCCTCGAATACACCAAAATATCATCAATAAAAATAACTACAAATCGATCGAGATATGGTCTAAATACTCGGTTTATCAAATCCATAAAAGCCGCAAGAGCATTGGTCAATCCAAACAGCATCACTAAAAATTCATAGTGACCATATCTTGTTCGAAACATAGTCTTAGCCACATTCGCATCCTCAACCCTCAACAAATCAATCTTGGAGAACACTCTGGCTCCCCTAAGCTGATCAAACAAATCCTCCATCCTTGGTAAGGGATACTTGTTCTTCACAGTAACCTTATTGATCTATCGATAATCAATACACATCTTTAAAGTACCATCTTTCTTCTTAACAAATAATTCTGGAGCACCCCACGGAGAAGTGCTAGGCTTGATAAATCCTTTATCCAACAGTTCCTGTAATTGAGTTTTCAATTCTCTCAATTCCACAGGAGCCATTCGATAAGGAGCTTCAGAAATAGGATTAGTGCCTGGCGTAATCTTTAAGGATAGCTCCACTTCCCTCTCGAGTGGCAAACCCGACAACTCTTTAGGGAACACATCTGCAAATTCTTTGACAATAGGGATATCCTGAATCTTAACTTGACTCCGTCTAGAATCCAAAACTAAGGCCAAAAATGCCTCACAACCCTTTCTTATAAACCGTCTGGCTTGCATAGCTGAGATCACACTGCCAAAAGAACTAAAACCCAAACCTTTCACCACCACTGTAGACTGATCTCTCTTAAGTACTATCGTCTTTCTATGGCAGCACAGTACTTGCATAACCAGTCCATACCCAAAATTAAATCAAATTCGTGGAATGGCTGACTAATCAAATCCATAGGAAATTCTATGCCTTGCACCATTAAAGGAGAATTCCTATACACTCTACTCACATTGACACTATACCCTAAGGGACTGGTCACACAAATCTCATAATCTAAATGCTCCACACTAGGTAACCTAGCATACAATTCATTAGAACACAAATATAAGTGTGTGGAACTAGGGTCTATTGGGGGAACTCACCCGTAAGGAGAGTGACTACTCGTATAGATAAGGGTGTTACCGATAAACAAACATACAAGCATAACGAAGGTGGAAAAGAAACATTCATAAACACTAAATTAAAACTTATAATAATCAAGATGGGCCAACTGAAAATTCATTTCATAGATCAAAATATTCTTTACAAAAGGAGTACAATAATCTTACATCGGTACAGAGGTACACTAGAAACATATACAAAATCTAATACATTACAAAAAGATTACATCATAAAACCCAAAATACAATAAACAAGCTACAAAAAGAATCTCTCTAAAGTGTTGGCTCTGACTGCTGCAGATCGCACTCCTCAAAAACTCGAACAACTTCCACACCTGCACAGATTAAACACCCGTGCTAAGCGATAAATGCTTAGTGGGGAAAATAAGAGATGGATGACCACTCACAATGGCTATCGAGGCAAACACATACATATGGCACATACAGAAAATACACAATTATTCATATATATAATATAACATACATCTTATACTTATTCACAAACATAACTTAATATAAAATAATCATGTTCGTGTGTTAATAATAATTAAGGTTACATTCTTAAGAGAACCAAACATAAATGCCTGCAAATTCAGAGTAGCGGATAATGAGTGAACACTAGGTACCCGTAGGTACGAGCAAAAGCAACATATTTCATTTTCACATAAAAATATTTTCACCGGGGATCTTAAATAAGATCCAAACACTTAGGATCGCGAGGACCCAAACGGTGACCTGATCAGGGTCCAGAACACTAGGCTGTAGCTTACAAAACTCTATAGGCATGCCTATCTATCCACTTGACTCTTGCAGGCTAGGCAATAATAATAAATAATTCTCATAATTATCACATAAGAGCTAAGATTTTTCAAGGAATATGCTCATATTCTCTATATATATAACCCTATTCGATATGCAATCGTCCCAAAGATATAAATACATGTTAATGATAACTAAAAGAGACAAGAGAAAGAATTCATAAATCCAAAAATTTTAGGACAGAAAGAGGTTACATGGCAGTATGGTAAATCCTTACCACCGTGAAGGACATTCCACACGGTGGTGAGGAAAAACCTTACCACCGTGTGGCCTGCCGAGCCAAAACCCCTTCAAAAAACAGAATGCATTTGCACGGTGGTATGACCAAACCTTACTGTAGAAACCGGGTCCCGAGGCGATCCAAGATCAGAATTACCCGATGATGAAAGTGATACCAGCTTACGGGCAGAGGTGTCAAAAATGATGTTTCCCTTATCGAGACCCTCGTTATTTTTAAATAAAAAATAAACAAATGAATATATATAAAAAAATATATATTATCATAAAAAAATTCATTAAATTAATTCTAAAAATAATATTATTAGAAAGTGTTATTTTTGATATTTAGAAAAAAGGGGGGAAAATTAAACTAGTTAATTAATTTAATTGAATTAAATTAGTTAATTAGTTTATTAAAGATTTGGGTTAAAAAAAAAATAAATAGTAAAAGATGGCCACTTATACAGTGGCCATCCGTGGCCATTTAGTGGCCGCGTGAATGGCCACTTTGTAAGTGGCCATTCATGCGGCCACTTACAAAAAGTGGCCGCGTGGTGGCCAGACACCACGTGGGTGACACCGCGAGCCCCTGTGCAGGGCTCCGCGCGCGTCTTTTCTTCTCTTTCACGCGACCTGTAAAATTAATTTTCGCCTGCAAAAATATCAGACTGCGTTTTTCACGTTTTGGGATTTTTCGAAATAATAAAAATTAGAAAGTTAATTTTGTTTTTTTCTTTTTTTTGCAAGACACCGAAAATCAAATAGGGTTTTGAATCTTCGTTTGAGGGGAGCTGCATTTTTAAAAAAAAAACAGACTTGGTTTTCTCTCGACCAAGAACAACAGCCACTTTAAAATTTTCTCCTTCTTTTTTCAAAAGATATTTTTTAGATTCTCGGATGATCTTGAGCTTGAAAAAATCAATTTCCTTTGCTCAAGTTTCAACCAAAAATATTTTCATCAAAATATTTTCTTTGATTTATTTTGTTCCAAAACACATATTTTCGTATTTTTTTCAACATTTATTACCAAAAAATTGACAAGGAAAGCAAATCGAGATACCGTTTCTCCGATCTATAAAATTATGAGGGTAAACACTTGGATCGTTCCCACTTATTTATTTTCTCTATATATTATTTACTGTTATTAATTTTTTTGCCCCTCTCGCCATTGTTGCTCTGTTTGTCCATCTTCCCATATGCAATTCTTTTCTTTTTTTTTTTTCATTTGCATTTCCATCAACTTTGGCCACTTTTTACAACCCATTCTCACGTGATTCACTTTAATTTTCATTCTTTAACTTTCATTCACTTTAACTTTCATGGCCTTTTATTGTTCACGTGTTCGTTCTTTTTTGTTTTAATCTTTTATTGCTTTTTAGTTCTCTTTTAACTTGTTATTTTATTTTACTCCATTTTACTATTTTTTACTTAATTATTATTAATACTTTATATGAATATATTCTCAAAGTTTGTTATTATTATTATTTCATTAATCTCTTAGTATTATTGTCATCTTTATTATTATTAGTATCATTATTATTATTATTATTATTATTATTATTCTTGCACTTGTCATCATTATTGTTACTGCTACCATCATACTCATATTATTATTATTTTGTTGTGTTTGTCTTATCATTATTATTATTATCATTATAAATTGACTTGCCTAATATTTATTTCGTTTTTTACTTGATTAATCTTTAGAACCATTACTAATATTTTTGATGTTGATTTTTATCTGAGATTTAACTTGAGTCGGGTTATTTGAGCATCCCCGCGACTCCCCAGATGGGTCGCGACGCGTGGAGGATCACACCGATTCTGGTGAGATCTTTCTCAACTCTCTCTCTTTATGTTGTGTTATTTGTAAATATTTATTTTATTTGTGCACGCGTGGGATAAAAAAAAATCACAAAAATATTCCTATAATTGATTCGGTCTTTTACTAACAAAACTGGGACCAATGTCCCTTGTTTTAACCTAATAATAAAAATATCATAATTAAAACGAAGAGTCAGTTTTTCTTCAAAAATGGGATCACTCATCCCGGTTTTCACTCAACAATCAAAGTGACTCTTCGAACCCTCTTTAAATAAATGCGAAGGAACCAATGTTCCTAAGTTTTGAACAAGTACGAAGGAACCAATGTTTCTAAAATAATGCCCCGATTTATGTATGCCTTTTCTTATTTTGATATTGTGTGAATGTTTTAAATTCAAGTTATTTCCTTTTTGGGCCCTTGTAATTAATTTTGGGGAATGCTATTTAATTTTGGGGATTGTATTCCGTCCCCATTTACATTTTGAATCTCCTTTTATTGGGGTTGTATTTCACCCCCATTTCTCTTGTAAATTGTGTGCTTGTGTGTTTACCGCTTTCATTTACTGCTTTCATTTATCGCTTTCTTTTATCGCTTTCATTTTATTGCTTTTTGAATGCTTATGATGCGCTTTTACTTTTAATGCATTAATCGCTTGAGGTGAGAGATATAATTTTAAGAAGTTAAAGGCTCACTTATAATTAACCAAAGCATAAATAAGAGTGAAGTTCCGAATACCATATCTCTGGTCTTGACCAATAGAGGTGAGAGACCTTTTCCCAATTTTTTGTGAATTGGGTGGCGACTCCATGATACCTCAAAGGTGCCTATAGGCGTCACTAGACTAGGTGGTTCTTCCCAATGTTCTATTAGGAGGGATGCATCTATGATGTCTCATGGCACCCATGATCAAAAGACGCGAACCAGTCCCTCGAATCCTAAAACGAATTCACCTCGAGGGCCCTTGCTGGGTTTGGCATGCGTCACACTTACGACCGTGTAAAATGCACTCAAAATAGAATGACTTTACATAGCTGTACAGTGATCTCTTACTGCCGTGTAAAATCACGAACAAGAAAACGCACACACAGAATATGATCACACGGTGGTATTCCCTTTCCATACTGCCTTGTAGATCATACAAAACCCAGAAATTCAATAAAAAAACATACCCAATTCACACCCAAACTTCACCTTCCTAACCAAACAACAAAACACTTTAACAACTCAACTTATAAAACCCTTAAATACATTCTCAACTTCATTTATACACTCAATTACAAATAAATAATCATGCTTTCACAAATAAAAAAAAATACACAAAAATAACCATTCCCAAACCTTAATCTCCTTAGCTCCTCAAGTCAAGGGGCTGAACTCCCTCCAACCACTTCTTTGCCCTTGGGATCACTAAGAGGAACCTCTAAACCAAAACCCAAAATACATGAAAATACCACAACCATCACAACCAATGGGAAACACAGAAAGAAGAAGAAGAAGAAGAAGAAGAAGAAGAAGAAGAAGAAGAAGAAGAATATTAGCAAAACTTACCAATTAACCACTTGTATTTTCAAATTCCACCAAAGAGCAGCTAAAGGAGATTAGGGCAAGAAGAGGGAAGAAGAAGAAAAAGAAACGGGGACAGGGAGATGAGGAAACGGGAGAGGGCAAATAGCTACTCTCTCTCATTTTCTCTCTCTTGCTTTTATACCCCCTTCTTTTTTTCTCCCTTGCCACGTGTCACTCAACCATTGGTGGTTTTGACAAACACTCTTCTAATTCTTCTAATTTCTCAACCACACCATAGCATAATCATGCAATTGACTCCAAAATCAGAATAACACATGCAAAAATACACACACTAAGATAGCTCAAAATTACTAGGGTGGAAAATAGGGTGTTAAATCCCGCATATCCGGTCAGTAGATTTCTACTGGGTATATACTAGGGGCAAAATGGTAAATATGAGATAAAACTGATTAAAATAGTAATTAATAAGAAAATAAGTAAAAATAGGACTAAAGTCAATAAAACAGAAAGTTTAGGGGTAAAATGGTAATTTTACACTTAATGGGTGAAAATGGTATAAATTAGATAAAAACTGTAATTAAAATGATAATTGTGTAAATAAGTGAAAATATAAGGGCAAAATGGTAATTTGGTGTAATAGTGGTAAAGTAGGGATTAAAATGTAATTTGGTAAGTTATATAAGCGTAAGAATGGAAAATAAGAGTAATGTAAGGGTAAATTGGCAATTTAAGTATAATTAAGGATAATTTGGTAATTAAGTGAAATGAGGGACATAAATGGAATTATTGAAAAATACGAGGACATAGTTAGAAATATTGAAAAAGTTACGGACATAATTGGAATTATGGAAAGTTAGGGACATAAATGTAATTATGGGAAAAGACTAAGGACCTAAATGTAATTATTGGAATTGTAAAGCTAATTAAAGGGTTAAAATGTAAATAGTGAATAATGTAACTTAATAAATAAATAGGGATATAAATTGATGAATTTATTGGTTAATTATAATTATTGTACCTAATTGAATATAATATTGTATTTAACTAATAATACTTTACGTAGTGGAAATTTATGGATTTGTAACCACCACTGGGCATATTTAATGCTCAACACGTAATTCTATTTGACTGCGTGTAGGTATGCTTTAGTAGTGGCGCAGCATACCTCAGGAGGTTTTTGGGAGCGTATCAGAGAAGAAGGATTTTAAGTTGTTTATGTATGTTTTGTTGGCATGTATATATTTGAGAAGTTGGTATATGTTTTTGTATATGTATGAATATTTTAGTATTGGTATATCTCTGTGATGAATGGATATTCTAGACTGTTGATGGTATGAAATATGTGATAATATTATTGTGCCCTTGCCGAGACTGCGGTTGTTTGAATTTGAAGGTTTGGTAGGTAAAAATACAAACCATTATACTGCCGAAATTTTGACCAAATAAATAGTAATATTAGACAGTTATAGGTCAATCGGCAACTTAAATCTTAAGGATAATAATGGTTAAGTGAATGTAATGTTTAATGTGGGAAAAAATTTACCCTCAAATTTTCATTAGAGTTAAGTCGACTTTGAAACAATAATGATAATCGTACAGTAGCTTTAAGCTAGAAGTGTACGTTTAGTGTAAGAGTGTTACATTTATTTTGGTATCAGAGCGCAGTTTAGGCGATTCTAAGATCGAAGTGGGGTTTTAAGGATTTGTTTAAGTGTATATACATGCCAACGAAGTATGCATAGTATATTGTGATACTGATGTATGTTGCTTCTTTGTTTATAGTGTATTATGGCATCCGATCAAAGTCACAGTGTGGGTGATGGTGAGAGTAGGGCTTTGGCCAGTGTTGGTCAAGCCGGGGCTCCACAGCAGCAAGCTACTCCTCCAGTGGCTCCTCCTCCTCCGCCACAGCCTGATTTTCTAAACATAATGGCGAATTACATTGAACATCTCCTACGAGTTAAATAGGCCCAGCAGCCGCCAGTGCCAGTGCAATCTCCTGCTTCGCCTTAGAGGAAGCCGCTATTGGAGTAGTTAAAGAAAATGGGTGCTGAGGATTTCTTTGGGCGTGATCCGATAACACCCAAGCAGGTCGAAGAGTGGTTGTTTTGTATAAAGAGATTGTTCAAGATTTTGCATAGTTCACCCGAGGAGATGTTCGAGGGGTCCGTTGCCTTGCTTCAGGGTTCAGCTTACTTTTGGTGGGATTCAGTGAGAAAGCATACTCCAGCCGACCAGTTGACTTGGGAGTATTTTCTAGCTCAGTTCGAGAAGAAATACATTAGAGTAGAGTATAAAGCTTTGATGCAAGACACTTTTTGGAGATTAAGACAAGGTAATAAAACAGTGGCAGAATATGAGAGAGATTTTGAGCGGTTGAGTGCCTACTTGGATGATGTGCTGAGGACATAGGACAAATTGATGGAAAGATTTGAGCGGGGTCCACTACAAAAAAACTGTTTATTAGCGACTAAAATTAGCGACCGTTTTTTTTTCGTCGCTAATTAGCGACTGTTTTAAGAATTAGTCGCTAAATTCTATTTTTCATTTTTTACGACAAATTTAGCAACTGTTTAGCGACTAAAAAATAAACCGTCGCTAAAATTTGGCGGCAATTTATCGCGCCTTTTTTTGCGACTAATTTAGCGACTAAAAAGTCAGTCGCAAATATTTGTGACTAATTTAGCGACTAAATAATTAGTCGCTAAAATAGCAACTCCTAATTCAGTCGCTAAATTGAGAGGTTATTTAATTTATAGTAATTGCGACGGATTTAGCGACGGAAAGTTTCCGTCGCTAAAAAATTTTCAAATATTTTAAATAAGAAAATTATTTTCAAATGGAAAAAGAAAGAAGGGGGGAAGACAGAAGATGGGAAACCGAAGAAGGAGAGAACGAAAGAGAGAGGGAGAGGGGGACGGCGGAGCAGCGGCGGAAGGGGGCGAGCGGTTGGCGGCGGTCAACGGCGAGCAGCGGCTCCTCACAACGCCAATCTCGGAGTCCTTTTTCCCTCTCCATCGCGACGTCGCCGTTGTAGGAGAGCAGGAGGAAACCGAAGCTTCCTCTGCATTTTTCGGCGAGCTCCGACGGCGAGAGGTGACACGAACACCACGACGGGGCTCACGGTGGGCAGGCGATCATCCCGATGGCCATGGATCTTCAGCACTCACCGGCGATGGAGAGATCGGAGAGGGGTTGAACAGAAGCTACCGACGACGATTCCGGCTAAACGGCGCCGTGGATGGGCGCGTGAGCACCGGAAAAGGGACCCCGAGGCTCCGAGCTTCCTTCCGATGGGTTTAGTGCCTCCGGTGGTGCTCCGACGAGTCTCCGGCGACGGTGAAGAGACCAAAATCTGCGGAAAAATTGGTATGTGACTGCCAAATTTGCTTTTCTAACATGATTTTCAATAAATTAAATTGTTTATGGAAGGTTTATGATCTGGGTTGTATATATTTAATGTGAAAATTCAGTTGGTTGGTTGATAATGCCTGATTATTGCTTGAATTGTCGATTTACGTGTAAAAGAGTAAGAAATCTGGAGAATGGAATCTGTATAAAAAGTTAATTACAAAACCTCCTATATTGTATTCTGTGTGTTAAGTGCAATTGTTGGCTTTTAATTGTTAGCAGGGTATATTAAAATGGTATGTAGGTATTTAGAAAATTATAAGATGTAGAAGTATGTAATTGGAGGTCAAAGATGATGGATTGAGTGGTTTATTTTGAATAAGCTAAGTTAGAATGTAAAATCTTAGTTTAGCCAAAGAAGGACTTAGTGTTTAATGGAAGATGTTTTGGGGATATATGATATATAAGTGTGTATTTGTGTTAATGAGGATGTAATCTAATGGAATTAGTGTTAACTGATGATCTCTATTCATTTTTCATTGATATTAAAGAATATTATGAATTGGACAATTGTATGATTAATATGAGCTCTGGTGTGACTGTACAGTATAAGCTTTATTTAATTTTTATTCCCTTGGTTTTTGGAGTCACAATAATTAATTAAGTGGATAAAGAATTTATAAGAATTTGGTATAAAGAATATAGAAAGGTTTTGATTTCGATTATTTCTTTTGATATTTATAGTTATATTATATGTTCTAGTAGATTAATAATTTTTATATAGGCCCTTCTATATTTTTATTGTCAGGGTCCTATTTGTTGGAAATTTAGCACGTGTTCTTGCTTTTTGCCGATTAACTTCTTTTAAGTTCTCAAGAAGCATGGATTTTCATAGATATTAATTTTCAGAATTAATTAACAGAAGCATGGTTAATTTACTCTCATGGGAAAGTCCATTTACTAATGCACTTATGGATTTGTTTGTTGATGGTAGAACTGATTTGGGAAGTCAAAAAAGTAGACTTCCTGTTGCACTTGCTTAACCTATTGGCTCTTATGGACTAAAATCTGCAATTGATTGTCACAAGTCATTATTAATTACTTTTTAAAATTTATTTATGCTCAGGAAGCTGAAGAATATATTGAGTTTGTGATTATAGCATTGCAATATTTTTAAATTATGCTCTTGGAGATCTATTAGCATATATTTTAGAAAATTCTTGAAGCTGTTTGCCATCAATTTGAAGTGATATTATATTAGTTTTCATGATGCCGCAAAATAAAGTGATAATGCAGTAGTTTTCGAGATATCGTTTGGTGCTTTTATATTAATTTTTTGGGTTGAATGTTTGTAAGATTGGAACTTATATTAGTGTAATTCATAAAACTTGAGAAAGTTGCAATTATATTTAGTGTTTTTATTTTCATATGATATGTGGATCTTATTTATTGAATGGATTAGTGAGTGGATTGTTCACTATATCAAATTAGCCACTGATCTCAATCTGCTTTCCTCATATCAAATTAGCCACTGATGTTTCTAAAATTTGATACCAACCTGTCTTTGCATAGTTAATTATTGTCACATTTTGCACTCCAACTTCCTTAAGTTATTTCTATTCGAGAAATCTAGGTTCGGGTATTGACACAATGACCAAAAATTAGCTTGATATCAAAGGTTAATAAGCAATCAATTTATTTACCATTGAGTCTTGTTTTTCATTTCATAAGGCATTGAACTGCTGATTTTCTTTTCCTTTTTTTTTTTCTTGTTTTTGGTGGGCAGGTTCTAATCTTCTCATAGACAATGAAAGGTAATTTAAAGTTTGCAGATTTTGGGCTTGCAATCATTCTCAAATGAGCACAATTGAAATCAGTCCGGGACAAATAAAGCACGAAATCATAGGCAATATCTAATGTAATTTATGTATATTTATTTTTAATGTAATTTTGCTTAGTATTTATTAGGAACATAATATAAAAATTCATGTATGTTATTTTTTTTATTTTATTTAAATTGTTTTATTTTGTTTAATATAAGTTTGATTTTCGATCTGTTCGGTTACGTTTAAAATCGAACCGAATTGACTATTTGTACACATTTAATTGTATAATTTAATATATTTTTATAATATTATATTTTTAAATTAATAGTATTGTTAATAATATTGCATAATTATTATTTATATAAATTAAATTTTTGATGTAATAATAATAATAATAATAATAATAAATTAAATGAAAATTAATAATAAAAAATTAATAATTTTGCGACGGAATAGCGACGGAATATTTTGTCGCTAATATTTCTCCAATATTTCCAACGACTAATTTAGGCATTATTTAGCGACGGTATTTTTATTTTTAGCGACGGAGTTATCTGTCGCTAAATTTAGCGACTGTTTCACTTTTGGTCGCTAAATTTTTGCGACGGCTCTATTTGCGACATTCCGTTATCCTGTCGCTAAAAGGTATTAGCGACTAAAATATCGACATTAGCGACGGAATTTGCCGTCGCTAATTGCCCTTTTTTTTGTAGTGGTCTTCATAACCGCATTAAACAGATAGTTGGTGGCCAGAGACATCCAGATTTGAGATCACTAGTGGCAGCTGCTATTAAAGTTGAGGCAACACAGATAGATGAAGCTGATAGATAGGCTCGGTTTCAACAGAAAATGAAATCGGATCAATCCAGTGGCACAGGTAGTCAGAGTAAGAGATCCAGAGGGCCACCTCCTTCTTAGAGTCGAGGATCGATGGCACTAGCTCGTAGCCAGAAGAATCTAGCTGGCAGTGGTGTCCCAGCATCTTCAGTGGGTAGTGCACTGAGGGGTAGAGGTAGGGGCACTCCTCAGCAGTGTAACCATTATGGCAGATCACATCTAGGACAGTGCAAATATCTATTTGGTGCCTGTTTTAAATGCAGATCGAAGGAACATTTAGTTAAAGATTGACCTGATGCAGTGCCACTATCAGTTTCTTCACTAGCTCCAGGTGCAGGCTCTTCCGCAGCTAAAGGTAGAGGCATAGGGGCAGCCTCTAATACTATAGCCAGACCTCTTCCACCACCATCCCAGTGTCAAGGACGTGCTATAGGTCGTACATATGCAGTGAGAGCCAGAGATAAGGAGGATGCACCTAATGTAATTATAGGTAAATTCTCCTTATTGTCTACTTCAATATATGCACTTATTGATTCCTAATCTACACACTCCTACATTAGCACATATATTGCATGGGGTAAAGGGTTAGATAACTCATCCTTAGACCATGATATCCTAGTGAGCAACCCTTTGGGCTATAGTGTGTTAGCAAATAAAGTATATAGAGATTGTCCCATTAGTGTGCAAGGGCATGTTTTTCTAGACAATCTAATTGAACTCCCCTTCAAAGAATTTGATGTCATCCTAGGTATGGATTGGTTAGCCACTCATCATGTGATGGTTGACTTTAAAAAAACGAGAGCGACTCTTAGAACTCCAGATTATCAAGAGATCACTGTGGTGGGGCAGAGACCAGACTACCTTTTAGATGTGATTTCAGCCATTGCAGCAAAGCAGTTAATTTGAAAAGGGTGTGTTGCCTACTTATGCTATGCAATGGAGGCATAGAAGGAAACTCCTAAAGTGATTGATGTGCCAATGGTGTGTGAGTTTCAAGATGTCTTCCCTAAAGAACTCTCAGGTTTGCCACCTGACAGGGATATTAAGTTTTCTATTGATGTAGCCCCAAGCATTGCGCCTATTTCTATTGCCCCATATAGAATGGCACCAGCAGAATTGAAGGAACTGAAGTTCCAGTTGCAAGAATTGCTTGAAAAAGGCTTCATTAGGCCGAGTACATCGCCATGGGGTGTAACACCCCCATACCCTCGGGAAGGAATATCGGGGCGCCACAAGCCAAACACACCATACTCGTACACATGCATACACAATAGTAGAAGCGATAACAATAAATAATTAGAAATAAGTTGGGCCCAAACAAAATACTTTTATTATACATGTAAACTGTACATATTATAAAAGCTTTATATTTATTACATGCTCAATTTCGATTCATATACAAATACCTTCAACGTTTACATGTAACAACTATACTCTTTTATTATATAATGATGTTACTCAAAACATCACAAACTCTATTTCTATCTTGTACAAAAAGAGATCACAACAGCACTCCTAGTGGCCTTGACCTGCAGATGCCTTCTCACTGGATCGAACCTGTAAACCTACACGGAAGCAAACATCCGTGCTAAGCGATAACGCTTAGTGGGGATGAAAATGATGCAGAGGACTTCTTTATGAAGTCACACACATAAATCACACATTTCATATAACAAAATCAAATAAACTCATGCATATAACTCTTATACGTGTATAGGTTACATGCTCAATAATCAAAAACTATGAGCTCGCATGTATATAACATCTACTCTTTTACTTATTCATGTGCACTATAACTCAAGCATATAACTTTCACACACTTGTACAGATCGATTATTCAAATATACATTATCTTGTGTCCACATTCATGTAACACTTCTCATGTGCTATAGCATTTATTCAAAGCAATTCTTTTAATCATCTCAAGTTCACTACACAACATTTAACGAAACAAGCCTGACTTCCTTTAGTTGCCGATACGGGACGCTATATAATAAAAACATTTTCGATAGACAGAAGTCATAAAATATTTTCATCTATCTCTATTAAATGACCATTCTCGGAGGTCGACCCACTTGGCCCAAACGGGGCCAAACATGGGCAGCTGCACTCGATAATCCCTTTATAAGCATGCTTATCTATCCACTGCTATGGCCAGTCAGGCTAAACATAAAGACTCTATACTCTATATCATATACATTACATCTCTCAAGCATTATAACAAAACTCAATCATGTATAATCAACATCGCATGGCATGTCATATTCAACAACTAAAACGCATGTAACATTTAGATTCCATACATAAACTCTTATGTCACATCATCATATACATGCATTCAACTCATTGCATAAACATATAAATCATGCAAAGCAAGACAGAAGAAAATATTTTCCAAAAACAGAAAAGGGCAAGAAGGGGTTCGTGTCGCGATCGCGACAGAAACCAAGTTCACTATCGCGATCGCGATAAGAGGTCGCGCCTGCGATAGAGGCCAGATTGCAGAAAGATTCTATATACTATACCCCAAATAACTAGTCTTGTAATCATTTGGTAAAATTAAACATACATGGTAAAGATCATGGAAACATCCCGGGGTAATAAAGGTTCATTTCGGGAAGCAAAACATCTAAAAATATACAAATTAGTTGAGGGGAAAGGTGGGGAATTGATTCATGTCAACTATGGGCTCTATTTCAAGAAGAAAATAACTCTTATGACCCTCTCTATCGTGCTCGCGACCACTATCGCGCTAGCGATAGAAGGCTCCATCAGGAACCTTCACAAGACTGCTTCTCACCTCAAATTTGTATCGTCTAAACCGACCTCTAAACATCATTTTTAGGCAAAGTGGTCTTCTTAACAATTATTCCCGAGCATGTTAGATTTCAAATGAAATAGTTTTTAGGTCAAATAGACATCTACAACATAAGATATGATCTAAACAATCTGAACTGCTCAAATGAGCCGGCCAAGGTTGAGACACCTCTATTTTGGCCAATTTTTAGGGTCTTAGAGCAAGAATTTGCTCAGGGTCATTTCTAAGACTTTTATAGTATTAAAGTCATGGTTCTATTGGCTCAATAATCACTCAATTCAGAGATCTATAACTAGACTTATGACAAAAACACTTCATAGAGGTCAGATGACAAAAAGGCAGAATTTGCCAAATCAAACTTTATCATCAACACACACACTCAATTGATCAGTTCACATACTTAAAACATGTATACCCATAAATAATTAACATATACACATATATCACGAAAATACTACAAGCAATAAAAATGAACATCTAATAAATATACTCTAAAAGAGCAGTTGAACTAATTAAAGCTCATCAAGCATCTCTTTATTCAAACGTGTCTTTATTCAAGCATTTTTCATGTAAACACATGCAAGAATAATAAAATCACACTCGATCCCTACCTCTAGGAAGCTTGAACTCTATGCTCTAGTCAGCTCCAACCCTTTCCTTTCCTAGTCTAATCTCTTGTCCATAGCTCTAATGCATTACCAGACCAAAACACTTAGGTTAACCCTCTTTTCACTTTAAATCAAAAATAGAAAGAAAAAGGAGGTCAGATAGGAAAACAAATCCAACTTACCTTCTTGAAGAGACCTAATCAAGTTCCACAACACTCTCTCTAAGCCAATCCAAGTGGTTATTTCCAAAGAACAAAGTAAATGAAGAGGAAAAGAACAAGAGAGAGGGCAAAGCAAGGAGAACACGGTAAAACCAAAGAAAAAGAGAAAGAAAGGAAAAACAAAAGGCCAAAGCAAAACCCAACGTGAAAGAAGAATGGGAAGTTGGTCAATGTTAATCCAACATTTACTATTCACATTAATGCCCACTAACTTCATTAATTCATAATTATCTTTGACTAGCCAAGTGTCTCCTTTCCTTGTTTCTACTTATTCCTCTTTAAGTCATATGTATATCTCTTTTCTTAATAAATACATACATGTATTTTGACCAAACCACATAATATCCCATGCCACATGTCACCCTCCTACAATGGCACTTGTCATTCTCCTATGCCGCCATGTGTCCGATACACATCAAATAATCTAACTCAAGTGGGCTCCACGTGAAGCATTCTGTCGTGCTCACGACAGGACCCACACACAAGCCACTTACTCAAATACACTCTCTTATACACACAAACTCTTGAATTCCCGAACAAAAATTTCGAAATTCTTCTAAGGCCGAATCGGGTTGTTACATGGGGAGCACCAATATTATTTGTGAAAATGAAGGATGGATCACTCAGGCTATGTATTGACTACAAGCAGCTGAACAAATTGACAATCAAGAACAAGTATCCTCTCCCTCGCATTGAAGACTTATTTGATCAATCGAAAGGTGCAGGCGTGTTTTCAAAGATTGATTTGAGATCGGGCTACCATCAGTTGAAAATAAAGGAAGCAGATGTGCCTAAAATTGCTTTTCGCACTAGGTATGGTCACTATGAGTTCCTGGTAATGCCTTTTGGACTCACGAATGCACCAGCAACCTTCATGGATCTTATGAACCGGATCTTCCATCGTTATTTTGATCAGTTTGTGGTAGTTTTCATTCATGACATTCTGGTGCACTCAAAGACTCCAGAAGAGCATGATCGGCATTTGAGGATTGTTCTGCATACTCTCAAGGATAAAAAGCTGTATGCAAAATTCAGTAAGTGCAAATTTTGGTTGAACGAAGTATCCTTTTTGGGTCATGTTGTGTTAGCTGAAGGCATCAAAGTGGACCCCAAGAAGATTGAAGCAGTATTGCAGTGGAGAACACCCAATAATTTCACAGAAATTAGAAGTTTTTTTGGGTTTAGCAGGCTACTACAGAAGGTTTGTTAAGGGCTTTTCTATTATTGCAGCGCCTTTAACTTGCTTATTACAGAAAAAGGTTAGATTTGAGTGGACTGATAAGTGCAAAGCTAGCTTTGAGAAGCTTTAGAAGATGTTAATAGAAGCTCCAGTGTTGACACAGCCCGAGTCAGGTAAAGACTTCACTATCTATAGTGATGCTTCTCTGAATGGGTTGGGTTGTGTACTTATGCAAGATGGTAAAGTGGTTGCCTATGCCTCACGACAGCTTAAGAATCATGAAAAGAATTATCCTACCCATGATCTTGAACTTGTAGCAATAGTGTTTGCATTAAAAATTTGGAGGCATTACTTGTATGGTGAAAGGTGCTACATCTTCATTGACCATAAAGCTTAAAATACTTGCTCACTCAGAAAGAACTCAACCTCAGACAGCGAAAATGGCTCGAATTGATAAAAGATTATGAATGTTTCATTGACTACCACCCAGGAAAGGCCAACATTGTAGCAGATGCACTTAGTAGGAAGTTTATGGCAGCATTGAAAGCTATGAATGTGAAGCTAGATGTGTCTGATAATGGAGCATTGATAGCAGAGTTACAATTAAAGCATGATTTTGTGCAATAAGTGAAAACTGTTCAGAGACAAGATGACAAGATGTCTTCCTTGATGGATCGAGTGCATGAAAGTGATAATGGTGATTATTCTTTGGCATTTGATAGCAGTCTTTACTATAAACAAAGATTGTGTGTGCCGGATTAACCTGAATTGAAAAAGAGTATCTTAATGGAAGCTCATCACAACAGCTATGCCATGCATCCAGGGGGCAACAAAATGTATCAAGATTTGAAGATGCACTGTTGGTGGCTAGGTATGAAGCGAGATGTGATAGAATTTGTGAGTAAAAGTTTGATATGTCAGCAAGTTAAAGCAGAACATCAAGTTCCATCTGGGTTACTTCAACCTATCTCTATACCTAAGTGGAAATGGGATCGAGTGACGATGGATTTTATGACAGGGCTACCACTCACTCGAAAGAAGCATGACGCAATTTGGGTGATTATTGACAGGCTTACCAAATCAGCTCACTTCTTACCAGTGAGGATGGATTACCCACTATCTAAATTGGCTGAAATTTACATTAATGAGATAGTGAGGCTTCATGGAGTGCCTTCCTCCATCATTTCTAATAGGGATCCATGGTTCACTTCCTAGTTTTAGAAGAAGTTACAGGAAGCCTTGGGTACAAAATGCATTTTAGTACAACTTTCCACCCTCAGACAGATGGGCAATCAGAACGAGTTATCCAGATACTCGAGGACATTTTGAGATGTTGTGTTCTTGAGTTCAAGAATAGTTGGGAAAGGTATATACCGTTAGCTGAATTTGCTTATAATAACAACTATCAATCTAGTATCAACATGGCTCCATATGAAGCATTGTATGGAAGGAAGTGTAGGACTCCTCTGTGTTGGCCTGAGTTAAGCAAAAGTAAGCTTGTGGGATCGAATTTGATTCGGGAAACTAAAGAAAAAGTTCGTGTGATCAAAGCTAGACTAAAAGAATCCAGTGATAGACAGAAGTCTTATCCTGATTTGAAAAGGAAAGACATAGAGTTTCAACAGGGTGAAAAAGTGTTTTTGAACGTCTCTCTCTGGAAAAGAGTTCTCAGGTTCGGGAAAGAGGGCAAGTTGAATCCGAGGTTCATTGGACCCTATGAGATTGTGAAGAAAGTGGGATCAGTGGCTTATAGGCTGAAGCTAACACAGGCATTGGAGAAAATTCATGATGTGTTCCATGTATCGATGCTACGAAGGTACAGATTGGATCCAAGCCACGTAATCAAGCCAGAAGAGATACAAGTGTAGCCTGACATGACGTAAGAAGAATACCCAGTGAAGATCTTGGCAAGAGAAGTCAGGCAATTGAAAAACAAGCAGATCCCTCTTGTGAAAGTGTTATGGAATCACTATAAAGCAACCTGGGAACCCGAAGTGGCAATGCAATAGCAATACCCATAATTATTCAATTCAGGTAAATTTCGAGGACGAAGTTTTCTTTTTAGTGGGGTAGAATTGTAATGGCCTCAATACCGGGTTAGTAGTATTTAGTGAATTTTACAGAATCCGTAGTGTGATTCCAGTTTCAAGTAATGTGTGTAGTATCTTATACTACAGTAGAATTAAAAAGTTAAGTGTGCTCGAGGTATAGCAATCATGGGATAGGTGATCTCGGGGTAGCTATACAGTCGAATTTGATAGTGGATACTGAAAAATTTTTATTTGGTAAAATTGATTTGTGGACTGTCAGGAGTTTAGTGGAATAATTTGGAGTGAAAACGGAGTCAAATAGACTTTCGAAAGTTAAGTTGAAGTTGGCCTCTGGTTCGGTTCTATTGAATTAGGGTTTGACCGAAATTTGATCAAATTTTTAGAAATAGTTATTGAGCTCAAAAGGGTGTAATGTGGGAAGTGTAAAGGCATAAAATATTTTTTAGTAATTTTTGACAACGTTAGAATGGTGTTTTACGGCAGAACCGAAAATGGTTGAATCAGACCGATTTAAGTGAACCGGGTCCCAAATAGACTCCGATTGAGATAAAATTTTGTAGAGAGGCTATTTTCTATGTTTTAAAAATGATGGAATTGGTTGGGAGTGAAAATGAGTTGAGGAACACAACGATTCCTTGAAACAGTGAAAATTGACCGAAAAGCTGAAATTTTAGTTCAAATCGGTTGGACCACTTTGATTGAACCGGTTTGGTTCAATTTTAGAATATATAAGGGGTTAAGAGGCCAGATTTATCTAGAGAAATCAAGCCTCTCACCGCCTCTTCTTCTCTCTTCAAGGTCGAATGGTATTTCTTCATCTCTTCTTCATTTTTCTTTATCATTTCTCCAATTTCTCCCCAACATTCAGCCTCCCATACAAATTTTAGCTCCTCTACAACATAGAGACAGTAATTGTAGTCCATTTGGAGCATTGTAAGTGAAGAAATCTAAGTGTACAAGGTTCAGGGTTGATTTTGAGGTAAGAGTTTTAGGTATTTTTAATTGGGTTTATTGGTTCTTATGGGGGTTTTCAAGTGTGTAGAGTGCATTTATGAAGTTATTTTATAAAAAGAAAGTATAGATTTGATGAAAATTCATTATTTATATTCGGCCAATATAGGAACTCAAGGTGAGGAGGGTTGTTCTCAAGCTAAAGGGAAGGAAAAGGAAGCTTAAAGAGCTTAGAGCAAGGATTTGAGGTTTGTGGTTACAAAATCCCTTTATTTCCATTAATTTAAGTTGAGTTTTAGGTTATGTTTAAATATGAACTTGTGATAAAGGAATGTTTAAATGAATCTAACTTGATAAATATAATTAATGGACTTAAATAAGTATGTTTATGTATTAAAAGTGAGTTAAAGAAACATGAAACTCAAACCCTAACTTAGGCCGAATTGAACTTAAGTGAAATTTTCATTATACTTTGGTATTTGATGCATGAAATTGAAGTAATTGATGTGTATAACATGTGAATTGAAAAATTGAGTGGTTAAAAGAATGAAAAATATATATAGTGAATTTTTGAAAGGTTGGCCAAATTGAATAATGGTGAAATTATTAGTGTATGTTGCTAATTAAGGTATATAAGTGATGCTTATGTTAAGTATAGCATGTAAATTGCATGATTAACTGATTAATCAAATTAAATGTGAACTTTATGGAAAATGGATATCATGGCTGAATTGGATATGTTGGCATACTATAGTGTATTTTGATGTTTTAATGTACATAATGGCATAAAATGATTAATTAATGATAAATGACTATGTATGTGAATTTGTATGAAAATATGATGACATGGCCGAATGATGCATGTGAATATATTATGTGATTCAAGTGGAAATTTTGATAATTATTGCCCTTAGTAGTAGTCTGGTATTGAAATCTAGTCTAGGATATAATTGGTAAGCCATAGGGATTCCACACCGTGATCTGAGTCATGATGACTCACTATTGATAGGCTAATGATGGTCTATCCCAGTTAATAGTGCTTCAAGTGATCAATGTAGTGCAGTGCTAGTGAAGAGTGGTCTCATTGGGATCATTCTATAGTGTAATGGATCTGTGGTATTCACGTCTCGCATATCCAGTCAGTAGATTTCTACCGAGTGTATACTAGGGGCAAAATGGTAAATATGAGATGAAACTGATTAAAATAGTGATTAATAAGAAAATAAGTGAAAATAGGACAAAAGTGAATAAAATAGAAAGTTTAGGGGTAAAATGGTAATTTTACACTTAATGGGTGAAAATGGTATAAATTAGATAAAAAGTGTAATTAAAATGGTAATTGTGTAAATAAGTGAAAATGTAAGGGAAAAATGGTAATTTGGTGTAATAGTGGTAAAGTAGGGATTAAAATGTAATTTGGTAAGTTATATAAGGGTAAGAATGGAAAATAAGAGTAATGTAAGGGTAAATTGGTAATTTAAGTATAAATAGGGGTAATTTGGTAATTAAGTGAAATAAGGGACATAAATGAAATTATTGAAAAAGATGAGGACAGAGTTAAAAATATTAAAAAAGTTAAGGACATAATTGGAATTATGAAAAGTTAGGGACATAAATGTAATTATAGGAAAAGACTAAGGACCTAAATGTAATTATTAAAATTGTAAAGCTAATTAAAGGGTTAAAATGTAAATAGTGAATAATGTAACTTAATAAATAAATAGGTATATAAATTGATGAATTTATTGGTTAATTATAATTATTGTACTTAATTGAATAAAATATTGTTTTTAATTAATAATACTTTAGGTAGTGGAAATTTATGGATTTGTAATCAACACTGGGCATATTTAATATTCAGCACGTAATTTTATTTGACTACGTGTAGGTGCGCCTTAAGAGTGGAGTAGCATATCTCAGGAGGTTTTTGGGAACATATCAGAGAAGAAGGATTTTAAGTTGTTTATTTATGTTTTGTTGGCATGTATATATTTGAGAAGTTGGTATATGTTTTTGTATATGTATGAATATGTTAGTATTGGTATATCTCTATGATGAATGGATTTCTAGACTGCTGATGGTATGAAATTTGTGATAATATTGTTGTGCCCTTGCTGGGGCTGCGGTTGTTTGAATTTGCAGGTTTGGGTAGGTAAAAATACAAACTGTTATACTGCCGAAATTTTGACCAAATAAATAGTAACATTAGACAGTTATAGGTCAATCGGCAACTTAAATCTTAAGGATAATAATGGTTAAGTGAATGTAATGTTTAATGTGAAAAAAAATTTACCCTTAAATTTTCATTAGAGTTAAGTCGACTTTGAAACAATCATGGTAATTGCACAGTAGCATTAAGCCGGCAGTGTACGTTTAGTCTAAGTGTGTTACATTTATTTAACATATAATATACACAAATATCTTGGAATTCATGTTACACATTAAGCATGCAAAATCTATCAAAATATAACATTCACGTATTGAATTTTACCACACTTCTTGAGATTGAAGTTAGTATTCTACATAAATTGATATAACATAAGTTTCACAATTTATTAATTATCATTTAGCCATGTTAGACAAGTATCGCTAACATTTTAGTACAATTCGTAACTTATTTGAGTAATATTTTCACTAATTAAAACTCTAGTTTTTAAGAATTACATGGCAGTCAGGAATTCATGACAGCCGTGCAAACCAATTACCAGGTGAAAATCAAATTCTAGAATGCAATTACATGATGGTTAACAATTTTACATGGAGGGTATAAAATCTACCCTGCGGGCAGACTTTCTTGACCACCATGTAACGTTAAATTTAGGCAATTATAAACATTCAAGTAGTCGATTACACGGCAGGCAGGGCTTTTAGATGGCTAGCATAAAATCTTGACCGTCGTGTAATTGGGCAATTTCAGGTATAAAATTTTGTAGATTTACAGGTTCAACTTGCTTAAAGAAATTCACCTATCAAACAACATTTCTGAACAAAACTCCCTCTTGTTTCTTTATAATGAGTTTTTAATTCTTCTCTCTCTTTCATTAAAATACTCTTATTCTTCTGTCTTGGATCCTGCTATCTATACCCTTTGGTCCGTGGAATGGATCATATTGTTCTATGTTGATCAGCCTAACAGGATAGTCCACCAGTTTTATTTGGACAGTCATACCTGGCTCTCAGCAGTTAAAATCTGTGGTATTCCATGGTCCTCGGGCCTAGTGGTATCAGAGCTTCCAGACTGAAGTTTTAAGGTATTTTAATGAGAGAAAACTTCTGTACTCATGACTACGTCTACTTCCAGTTCATCTCTTAGTTCAACTCTGTCTAGATCTTCTTCTTTTAGATCTTCTTTTTCTCTTTCCCCTTCTACAGTCAAAAAACTTGATTACCTTTATGAGCTAAACTTTCTTGATGAAACCCAGAAGATACAAGATTCCCACTTACCTTTCCTTAATCCTTATGATGCCTTCACAAAAACACCCAGATCTAATGTTCTTTCCAACATTAAGACTCTCATTAGACAACCAAAATCCCTTGTTAAAGAATATGTGCAGAGTTCTTCTTTTAAACAGCATCCAATCAAAGCCACCGGACAAGAATAGTTTATATCCCTCGATGTTCTTTTCGAGTCCATTCCTTATTGGACTCATCAAGGATTGACTCATCTCCACTTTGGAGCTGTCAGAGTTGCAGTAACTTACCATGGACGCAAAGGTCTTCCTGTCTTTGCGAGAATTGCTCTTCTCGACACTAGGTATCTCACCTACTCTCAGGCTATTATTGGAACAGTCCAGACCTCTTTAAATGCTGGCACAGTCATGTTTACTTTTTATCCCAACTTCAATATGAGGTTGGATGACCCACATATCCTTGATAATCTCAAGGTTTAGATCCAGATCACTAGAGCAGATCAAGTAAAAACAACTGAAGTGGCGACTTTGCACTATCAGATGATCTATAAAGTCCAAAACCATGCTATAGACATCTCTCTTCCTTGCTCAAATGATGCCTTAATCATAAGCGCTGATTCAAGCCAGGTTCCTACCTGCGCTCAGATCCCAAAGCAGTTAACAAAGGAACAATTACTTGAATACTTTCCAAAGTTATGGCTTACCAGCTATGAGATTCTCCACGAACAAAAGAAGCCAGTCCAGTCATCTACTCCTGTCTTCAATCGAAGACCAGATGGAATGATAGAAACACAATTTGTCTCTCCAAGAGATGAAGTAGATCCATCTGACTTAACAACCGCATCAGTTTTCTCCACACAGTTCATGTTGCAGCCATGTCCACCTTCACAACAAGAAACGATTCCCATTGAGGCTTTTGACAATCAAGGAAATCCCATTTATGCTTTCAAACGGGATGGTCATTGCTATTGGGATAAATGTGATTATGATGATTGTTACCAAGCTATGCTTGAAGCTGAGATGGATGATGAAGAACTTAGGAGACGCAGAAGAAAGGCCAAAAAGAAAACTTCTTTGGAAGCTCGTTATCAGGATCATTTGGACGAAAATGATGATACTTCAATTGGCACTCTTGGCCAACCGTCTGGAAAATACGACTATGCTGTTTCCTACACACCACCTCCTCATTACCAAACACCAACTAAACTTCCAAATACACCTACCCCATGTAAATCTCAACCTAAGCCACAATTACTATAGCCTAAGCCTCAAACCCAGCAGACTTGCTCCACCTCTTCCCAAATATGGAAGCTTAAACCTATTCAGTAAATATTTGTTCCTGCTGTATGTATGTACCAACCCACTGGTACCTATACAGATGAATTTTCTACCCTTTCAGAAACCACTAACCCTACCACTAAAATCTGTGTAGCACCATTTGTTAAATCCCCTAGTATTTCTACTGAAGGAACTACCAGACCTGTTCAACTTGCAGAAGCAGTGCTTAACTGGCAGTCTGAAAATGCTCTTGCTCAAAATAAACTTCTTCACCGATTAGAAACAAAAGTTGATCATGTTTCTACTCGTGTTGATACACTTAACTCACAGATTACAGGCTAGAATGCTGCTACCTATCAATTGCTTTCAAAGTTGCAAAACCAAGTTGCTGATCTGGATAAGCAACTTATGTCTGCTATTAATCAAAGGGTTTATGATTCTACTTTCAAACAAAAAGCCTCTGAAGTAACCCGATTGAAAGCAGAAATTGCAACCATTAAAAGGGATTTAGCTGCTAAACCATCATCCTCACCAGTACCTTCTTTCCCATTCTATCATTCTACTATTACTCCTTTTACCCATCAACCCTCCATACAAATCCCACCTTACTTTGAACCTTCTCAGGCCGAGCTTGATGCATTAGGTTATTCTCATGAGATATTTATGAGAAAACAATTTGCTAAACAGCCAAAAAGATCTCCTGAACCCCCTCAAACCCAAACTTCTACCCAAACTATACCTTCCACCACTGAACCCTTAACACCTCCACTTACCCAAACTCCAGATCCTAAACAAAAGGGTATTGTTATCTCTGAGCCACCAACATCCCATATGATTCAACCATCTCCAGAATCAAACCCACTTATTCAAATATTGAAACAAAAAGCTCTGAAAACACTCCCTGCTATCTCATCTGCCACTGTTAATGATGATCCTACCAGTTCTGAGGATGAACATGATTCTATTTCTATTTCTCAAGAAGAAGAGCTAGATCCAAAGTATTTTCCCATATTTATGGCAGATCCTCCACCAGCTGAAAGTACTACTACTCAATATAAAGCTGAAGAACCTGATGAAGAAGAAGAAATGGCTGAAAATATCCCTCTCCCTACTGATTCTAAACCAATCAGTGGACCATGGTTCCAACTTGAGGATATCCCTTGGCATAAATGGAGAGATCGCCTTCAAGAATTCTTTGCCTGGTTTGATCTTCAAGCAAAAAAAACATCCACCAGGAGTTACAACTTTGGAGCCAATTCTTCATGAATTCCAATGTAGATTCACAGGAAGATTAAGAGATTGGTTCACTCATCTTGATGAGTATTCGAAACTTCAGTTTATTAGATCTGAATTCTGAATTTATTGGAAATGTGCAAGATTTTGAAGATACTTCCCGAGATGACTTCTTTAAAATGAGATGCTGTTCTCTTCTCCGCAAAGATTTAGATAAGCATTATAAGAAGATGTCAAAACTCTTCTATATGCTTAATGGAGCAAACGATCCAAATCTGAAGCAAGGATTTTTATCCTCCATACCAGAACAGTTGTACAATAGTACCATGTACTATCTTGGGGAACAAGGCATTCAAATTAATTCTCTTTCTCTTGGTCAAATATATCAAAGAGTATTGATGGCTCTTGATCGCCTCCGTGCTTCACAAAAGATGATTAAAGACACTCTCAAAAAAGGCAAAGATCCCCAGTTAAAGGCAGCATGCAGACGACCAGATTTGGAGATCAAATGTTTTCCTAAAAAAGTTTGTTCCTATCGACCCCAGAAGAAATTTTGGTATCCAAAGAAGTTTTATTGTAACTATCCTCCTTACCGACGAAAGAAGATTCGTTTCTATCGACGTAAGAGATTCAAACCGAAAGGAGATCGATACTTTGTCTGTGGTCAGAAAGGTCATTTTGCTAAAAAATGTCCAAAACGGAAAAAGTCTCAGCAACTACTCAAGCATATTCAATAATCTTCTCCCATTAATATCCAAAATGATGACATTAAATCCCTTTTCTCTGAAGATGAGGAACCAGATCCATATACTCTCTTTGCAATTGAGTATTCAGACTCTGATTTCTCAGATGAAGATTCGGATACGGATGTCATTACTGATATTGCTACCATAAACCCTTTATTACCCAATCTAGAACCTATACTTGAATCCATTTTATCCACACATCCCATTCCATTGGTTCCAGCAAAGGTATTCCCTGATAAATTTTCTAATCCTATTAGCATAATTGCCTTCATATATACTGGAGCTCATAACACAATTCTCAACCCAAAAATCCTTCCATCTTCCTCCTGGATACCATACACCTAACATTTTCAGCCAGCGAACCAAGGTGTTCTCATGATCAAGCTAAAAACCAAGCAACCCATCAAAATCCAACTATTTCCTGATTGTTTTGTCTGGATCCATGCCTTTGGGTCAGATCTCCCAGGAAAGGATCTTGTTTTTGGCTTTGATGATTATTATAAATTACCTCACCTCCAAATAAAGCCCAATGGACTCAAACATAAAAAATACTTCCAGCCCTATACCACTACTCACTCACTTTTCCCTGTTTATGATCCAGGCCCATTTCACCAAATCCAAACCCAACTTGAGACTTATTGTTGTGCCACTTCCCATTCTGAATTCCTATCCAAAAATCCAAATCCTTTGTGGACCAGGCCAGAATTTTTCATAACCTTACCTTTCAAGAAATCTGAAGACATTAATCCAACAAAAGCCTCTCACCTTAGTATGACACCTGAAAACTTTGCTTTGGCCCAAGAAGAATGCTCTTATTTGTTGGCCCAACACCTAATTGAGCCCACTTAATCAGATTGGGCTTGCCAGGCTTTCTATGTCAACAAGCATTTTGAACAAGTTTGAGGAAAGAAGTGCCTTGTCATTGATTACACACCCCTCAACCCATTTCTCAAAGATAACAAATATCCTTTACCAAACATTTCTTCTCTTTTCCCTTACTTACACAATGCACAAATCTTCTCCAAGTTTGATCTCAAAGCAGGTTTTTGGCAGCTTGGAATCATCCCAGAAGACAGACCTAAAACAGCCTTTTGTATTCCCAATTTCTATTATCAATGGACTGTTATGCCCTTTGGCCTTAAAACAGCACCTTCAATCTTCCAGCAGTCTATGATAAGGGTTTACAAATCAATTCTCTCTTTTGCACTTATTTACATTGATGATCTGTTAATATTCTCTCCAGATGTTCCTACACACCAGAGTCACCTACAATAATTCATTGAATTAACAAAGGAACATGGAATTATGCTTTCACCATAAAAAATGATTCTTGCACAAAAAGAGATTGATTTCCCTGGAATGCATTTTGCAAAAGGAGCTTATCATCCACAACCTCACTTGGCAAAGGAACTTCTCAACTTTCTAGATCATCATTTTTCTCAAAAGTAAGTTCAACAATTTCTTGGAATTGCCAATTACATCCGAAGTTCATCCACCATTTTAGCCACCTGTCAAAGCCACTTACACAACTTTTGAAAAAGAATCCTCCTCCTTGGTCAAAAATCCACTCCATATCAGTCCAAAAGATTAAAGCAGCCACTCAGAATCTGCCATCTCTCCATATACCCTCCACTGGCAAAAGACTATTGCAGACAGATGCTAGTGATGAGTGCTGGGGTGCAATACTCTTGGAAGAAAAAGACAATGTCCGTACCATTTGTGGATATGCTAGTGGACAGTTTAAAGAATCAGAATGCCATTACCATTCGACTTTCAAAGAGATATTAGCTGTAAAGTATGGCATCAAAAGGTTTGAGTTCCACCTCATTGGCCATCAGTTCACTGTCATCATGGATTGCTCGTCCTTTCCAAAGATACTTTCCTTCAAAGGGAAGTCAGTGCAACATCACCAACTTCTTAGGTGGGCTGAATGGTTCAGCAAATACAATTTTCAAGTGGACCATATAAAAGGGGATAAGAACCTCATTCCTCATTATCTTTCAAGGCTTTCTCATAAACTACCTCTACCTTCACAATCTCTGATTACTACCCTTCCATTGCTTTACATTATGGATAGGTTCAGACCTGATCCCAGTCCTAGAAAGAATCAACATCCAACATTACATTTGGCAGCCTCAAATAAACAATCCCATCCTCCCAATTGCCTTCTCAAATCTCCTGCTCAGATTAAGTTATTTGCTACCCGTCACTTGTTCTATTATGTGCATCTTTTTTCCATCAAAAAGAATCTTCCTTCCACAAAGAATATTTTCCAGATTGATAAACCATAGGCTATGCTTTATAAGATTTATCCTAATTCACCATTCTGTGAAGAGGAGCTATGGTTTCTTTGGTGTCTTTCTGTCCTTTACACTCATGTTATCATTTTCCCTCTGGTAGAGGTCTATAACCTCCTCACAGATGCATCAAGACAAGGATCATTCATTTGGCAATTTCTGAAATGGTGTGCACCATTATCATGGTGGCGCCATGAATTTCTCAGGCAAATTCAGGCTCGCAAGATATGGCAAAAACCAATTGATTATGCTAAGAAACTTTCTGCTATTTATTTCTTCCATCATCCATTATATATGGAATCCAGCTTAAAACTTTGTCTGGGCGCAACCTCAAGCATGGTGCTGGGAAATAATTGAAAACTATGAAGATGCTCGACCTCCTGCTCTCAAAAAGACTCTTCACAACACACTTTGTGAACTCAATAATATCGAGCTTACTTCCTTGTAGTTTCCAACATTTGACACTGCAGAATCTTTCAGAAGACCTAACTACCTGGATTCATTGTTCCAAGACTCACAAGACCCTTTTCTGGACAATCCACAAGATCCTTACCTCACATTGAATATCCCAGGTGAAGAAGCCATAGCAGAAAACTTTCTTCTAGATCAAGATCAAAAGGACAAAGATGATGTCGAACTCGACTGGACCCCACAGCTTCGCTTTCAGGATATCAATCCAGAGGATATCAACATGTCACCCTCTCATGAGCCCATCAGGAATAAAGGATAAAGTTACTTTAATAAAGTAACTTTTATAAAGAAGCATTAATAAAGTACCTTTTAAAGATTCCTGCTTTTAACTTTATAAAGTAGCTTTTGTAAAAGGAGATTCCTCCTTATCTTATTCTATGTAAGTATGATGTAAGTGTGATGTAAGCTAGAGCTCTTCTGCTCTATAAATATGTATCTCGTCTTCATAAGGAGACACGCTTGAAAGAAATAAAATCCTCTTGTTTCTTTATAATGAGTTTATAATTCTTCTCTCTCTTTCATTAAAATACTCTTATTCTTTTGTCTTGGATCCTGCTATCTAAACCCCTTGGTCTGTGGAATGGATCATATTGTTATATGTTGATCAGCCTAACAGGATAGTCCACCAGTTGGCCAGGAGAGCCGTTTATTTGGACAGTCATACCTGGCTCTCAGCAGGTTCAATCTGTGGTATTCCATGGTCCTCGGGCCTAAAATCTGTGGTATTCCATGGTTCGGGCCTAATGACTCTTAAGTTCATCTTGGTAGACTAATCATTTAATTTAGATCACTAATGAAAGAATTAAACTCATTGTACACAAACTTGTTCTGTAACAGGGATAAAACTTAATTTAGCTGTTTTATCTTAATTTTATCTATCTTAGAGGCATAATTAAACTTTAACTTCTAAACATTTTTAGATATGTCTCTTATGAAACTATAGCAACTAGAATTAACTAATTTGGAGCTCTATGACTCGTATTATATTCAAAATACCACAACTTACTCATAAAAGTCTAAAACAGAGTACCAATCACTCCAATTCAGAAATTCAATAAACTTTCAATTCAATTCATTTTCTTCAAACCAATACTTTTCTCATCAAATTCATACTTATGACAAAATACAAATCAATTCTAAACAATTGAATACACACAACTTCACATTAGATGAAAATAGAAATTAGACTCACTTACTTGAATCAATTAGTTTAATTTGTCATCAATTTCTCTTAGTAATTCATGCTATTATTTCCTTCCTTCCCAAATTTTTCATTTAAACTTATCATCTTAATGTTAAACACATACACATAATGAAGAATGACTTAATTGAAGCACCCCCCTTTTTTATTCTGCCATTACACTTCATTTTCCTTCTGCACCCCCTTTTTTCTTCTGCCATTACACTTCATTTTGCTTCTTATATATATGCATGCAACACGTGAATTCCACTCCCACACACTTAAGCTTACTTAACTTAATGTAATCCTATGGTTTTAATTAATTAACCCCATATTTAAGTCTAATCTTGTGTTTTTACATTTTAGCCACTTAATTATTTATTTCCTTCAGTTAAGTCATTTCTAAACTTTTAATTTTTCTTCTATCTAATCTCTTATTAAAGATTTTGATTTTGATTCACTAAATTAACCTTTAATCCATCTTTCAGGTCTATAAGTATCGGGTCGTTATACACGTTTTAATACATTTAAGGTATATTTTGGGTCCTTACACCACCTATAAAAAGAAATTTCATATTTACAATTAAGCCAATGTAGAATTAAAGTGCTATACGTAACTCAAAGACCAAATATAGTGCACAACCATATGGATACTAAGACTTTTCAAGCATATTTATAAACTGTAACATTAACTTCAAAAAATAGAACAATCAAATTGCTTATATGAAATGTACAACAAACAAAGAATGGAAGAATTTGCAAGACACAAATACAAAAATCAAAATATTAAAGCAGAATCCCATAAATCTTAATAACTCAGCTTAACCATTAACAATAAACAAATAGCATCTGATGGCCAAAATCGAAGAGTTATAGGACTCCACCTTCATTGTGGCAATAACCAGTGACTTGAATAACAAGCTAGAATTGGAGTTAATTTCACCTATGGTCACTGAACTTATAATCAAATAACACTAATATAATAAAAAAAAATTTGTTCTCATAAAAATCGTTGAACTTAGAACATATTTAAAGAAAAATCATTCTAACCATTTTTTGGCCAAAAAATCATTGAAAATTACAACTGGAGCATACACTCAGCACCCCCATGCATAAATGGCTTGATATGTGGCATGTCTTATGGAAAAAATGACATGTAAGTATGCCACATGGCAAACTGACTTGTCAAAATGTCCATGTGGTATGCCACATGGCATGCTCACATGTCATTTTTTCTATATGGTATGCCATGTGTCAAGCCATGTGTGCATGGGGGTGCTAAGTGTATGCGCCGTGTGGACTTTTCGGCAAAAGAATTTGCAAAAAATAACTAAAGTGATTTTTCTGTAAACATATTATAAGTTTGATGATTTTTATGAGAACGAAAATTCTTTCATTATATTAGTGTTATTTGAGTATAAGTTCAATGACCATGTGCGAAATTATCCCGCTAGGATTGAAGCTTGCGAAGTCCTATAGTCCACAAAAGTAAAGAATACAAGTAATAACATCAAAATAACAATTCAGCAATCAACAAATTACAATCTATAGGGCACTTATCAAATTCCATGATGGATAAAAATACCAAATTAGATTTACCGAGTAACAGTACAAACTAAGTTTGAAATTAAGCAAACATTAAAAGGAATTCTTGCTGACGAATAGTTTCAAAACTTTCAGTAGCAAGTAGCTTAAATGAGCATTTTTAAAAACACCTTATGGGCATTAATTTTTCTTCCAATTTCTTGCAACTTTTTCACTATTGTCCACCACTTTTAGCATAAATACAACATTGCAATAAGTTTTTTTTAGCTCCAATTCATCATATGGATATAAATTTATCAATTTCAATACTTAGCTCATAAAATAGCATAGTTGCTTCAACGGTGCTAAAAGTTGGAGCTTTAAATCGCAAAAAACCCATATAAATAATTGGTTGGTGATGAAAGGAATAAAGGAATTTTATATAATCATTTTAATTTTTCTACCCTAAAATCGATCTAGTTAGTAAGCATAGTGGATGAGAAATCGATGAGGAAAAGTAATAATTTTACTAAAAAAATCCAAACGAAAATCGATGCCAAAAAAAATGAAATGGAAAACAAATTGTAGTGGCTGGTTGAACTCCCAAATGAGAAAGCAAAACCTACAATGAAGGTGCCAACAAACTTGAAGAAGCACCGGTGATGGGGTGGAGATGCTAGGGACTGTTAGTGGACCAAAAGGGAAAAAAAGAATTTACAATTGGTAAATGATAAACTCAGAGATTAAAACAAAAAATGATATTTTTAAAAACCCCAAATTAAAAAAAGGGTACTTTTAAGACTTTAGATTTGATGAATGCATTTTTAAAAAGTAAAGTGAAAAAAGGGGTATTTTGTTTAAATTTCTCTAGAAATTATTTGCTTTAGAGCCTAAGTATCTTTAAATGTCAGCCCATGACTTGTTGTTCAATGTTTAAAATCGAAATGGGCATTAAATAGAGCACTCAACTCGATTATTGGTCCATCGAATTCGGCTAAATTTTTTATTTTCTTTCAAAATACTGTTGTTTATAAATTTTTTTAAGTCTTATGTTTATCAATTGATCTTACTTAAAGGATGTTATAGTGTTTGACTAATTACTTATGGTCTTAGAGTAAAGTAAAACATGGTAATAAGAGAGACCCAACACCCAAAAGTATTTCTTGATATGAAGATTATTGATAAAGGATTTTACTATGTTTATGTATTTTTTTTGGTGTGTTTTTAGTTAGTTTTCATTTAATATTCATGTATTTTTAATTTAATTTGTGTTTTAAAATATGAATTTCACCCATTTAGGTTAATTTCATCGATTCTAGATGTTTATTTGATGATTTTTTTATGAAAGAAGTTTTGAGCTTGAAATTTTAATAAAGAAATGAAGGAAAGAGTCATTGAAGTCTAGAAGGCCTTATAGGCATGAGGAATGGGTCAATTTCACTCATAGTCACTAAACTTATCACTTATCGCACAAAAGTAACCGACTTTTTTTTTCTTTCATAAATGTTACTAAACTTCTAATATTTTTGCAAAAAAGTCATGTTTACCGGAATCCGGCGAGAACTCTTACCGGATTGATAACATGGCATATGACACGTGGTAATGAATAGTAAATATATGACTTTTTTGCAAAAATGTTAGAAGTTCAGTAACATTTAAGTTGAAAAAAAAAAATTGGTTACTTTTGCGCGATAAATGATAAGTTTAGTGACCGTGAGTGAAATTGATTTAGATGTAGCATTTGTTGTAGATATTGTTAAACGACATGTAGTTTCTCATATGGCATGCCATGTCATCAATCCGGCGAGGGTACTCGCCGGATTCCGGTTATAATGACTTTTTTGAAAAAATGTTAAAAGTTCAGTAACATTTAAGTAAGAAAAAAAAAGTCGGTTACTTTTGCGCGATAAGTGATAAGTTGAGTGACCGTGAGTGAAATCTACCCCATGAGGAATTAGCTCATGGTTGCGAGGTTGTCTACAAGTGGAAGTACAATTTGAAAAATGCAAGTTTTCAAGAAGCTAGTAGCCGCGACTTTGAGGGGCTATGAGTGCAAATTTCATCTTAAGTTCCAGTATGGGTCATAGCTACGAGGCTGTCTCATATGGTTGTGAGTCCGACCGTGCCCAATTTTGTATAATTTGCTATTTTCTCATAAAAACTTCTATTTTGTTTCTTTTACCATGACTTTGGGACTTAGAGAAATTATGAAAAACACTAGAGAAGAGGTAGAGGGCCATCCTTCAATACTTATTGGTTATTTTATTATTCCATTTTATTATTGCTTGTTTCTTTGAAGATTATTCTCAAAGAAGGTTGAAGAGCTGAATTTCCTCTCGATTGTTCCTCATAAAGTAGTAAACATGCTTTCTCTCTCTTTAGTTAATTTTTTTTTTCCAAATTTTATGAAGTATGTTCACTACAACAAAATGACGGAATTTTTTTCGCGACGGAAAAAGAATTAGCGACGGTTTGAAAAATTCGTCGCAAAAAATGGCGGGAGTGATTTCCCTTCAATTTTAACGACCGAAATAGCGATGGATATTAATATCCATAGCTAAAATTTGCGACGAGAATTTAAATTCCGTCGCTAAAATTATTTAAAATATTTAATTTATATTATTAGCGATGGAGTTTAATTTCCGTCGCTAAAATTATTTAAAATATTTAATTTATATTATTAGCGACGGAGTTTAATTTTCGTCGCTAAAATTATTTAAAAATAATAATTTAAATTATTGGTGACGGAATTTAAATTTTAAATTGAAATTCTGTCGCTCAGATTATTTAAAAATAATAATTTATATTATTAGCGACGGAGTTTGAAATTCCGTCGCTAAAAGTAGCGACGGTTTTCAATATTCGTCGCTAATATTATTTTAAAAAAAAAATTATATTTTTTAGCGTTGGAAGTTGCCTATAAATATCTAACATTTTTCTCTCACCTCCCCTCTCTCCTCTCTCTCCCCCCTCTCCCCTCCCTCCCGATCCTAGCTCCCCTGCACAGCTACCCACCGTCAGAAGGGATCTTGAATTCCTAGATGGTTTATGGATGATTAATTGATTTATATGGATTTCAGTTTAAATTTCTTTCTTTTACTTTGTGCTTCATGCTTAAATGTGTATTTGATTATGTTTGTGTCTTTATTGTTATTTGAATGATTAATTGTATGTATGAATATTATTCATGATATTTAGGTAGATTGATGATTGATTTCAATTTATGTATTACTAGTAAAGTACATGCGCAAAGCACAAATGGTAAGTAAAAACTTTTTAATTTTTATACTTAAATAATTTCATAAATATATTTAAAATATTTAAAATCTTGTTAATGAATTTGGCCTACGAACTAAGCCTACCTAGGAAAGCGACAGTCTGACCACATTTGCGAGAGTAACAAGGTCAGAAGGATTCTTGTATGTGGTTGTCAATGCTACATTTCACGATCATGCATAACATGCAAGACATGCATCATTCTAACAATTTTGTTTTGACAGCCATAATTGATCCATCATTGCCTAGGTGGTTCAGGGGTTCAAACAGGCATCTTTTCAAAGGACTTTTTCCAGAGCAGCTAGAGTCAAATGTGTTAGAATAGGGTTCAAATTTGGGTTCTGGTGATACAACAAATAGAACTCCAAAATAGTTGGCAGAACATTTAGAAAAGGTAGAGATGTTTGATCCTTCACAATCAGCTAGTACTTCCAAACTCCAAGACCTCGATAAGTTGCTGGATGATTTCGAGAGGAAGATTATGTCAATAATGGCTAGTTTTATAGCTAACTTGGCTTTTACATTTAGTACTCAGCCTGTGGTACAGGCTGCTGCATGAGTCAAGCCAACCATTGTCGATAATGGCTTGCACTGCACTTCTGGCAGTTCCTGATGCAAGAAATGCAGTACCCAGGGTTTTGCTAATTGATTTTAAAAGGGATGGGGGACTTTTGTATGGTGACCCTAACAACGACTTCATAGTTAGTGATGATGAAGAATTGTCGGGTTCTCAAGCAGTAAGGAACATGGTCCCTAAGATAGAGGATCTCACCATTAAGAAAATGAAAGAGAAGCTATAAGAAATGGCCCGAGTGTTGTATGCATGGAAGGGGATCAACCCCGAGGACATGGACTTAGACAGTAAAGAAGTTTTACTCAAACTGCCTGAATTGCCCAACTTTAAAGGTACATATGGCCCGTCCGACCATATTAAATAATATGCATTGGTGATGAAGGGAACTAATCTTACAAAAAGGCAAAAGGTTGACTACTTCAGCCTTAGCCTTATAGGTCCTCGATTGATTGGTACCATAAGCTGGATAAAAGAATGAAAGAGGGTTGGGATAGGCTGATTAAGGAATTCATGAGGCAGTATGATTATAGTACTAGGTTGGAGGTGACTCTGAAAGATATGGAATTATTGCAATAGAAATCGAAAGAGTCTTTCCATTAATACCTTACTCGTTAGATAAACAGAGTTATAGAGATAAAGAAAAAATTGGAGACTCTGGACCAGATCAGATTTTTAATCCGAAATACAAGCCCATATTTGAAGGAGGGACTCAAGATGAAGGGATTGAAAGATTAGGAATCCCTTAAAGATATAGCCATTGAAGCAGAGGGGAAATACCTAGCTAAAGCAAGTGCTACTAGTTTTGGTAGCAAGAATTACAACAATAATTGCCAAACCCACGGTAACACAGGTTTTAACAAGAATGCCAACAATAGCAGTGGAAGTGGTAATGGTAGAACTACCAAAGTATTGACCGTTGGGATAGCTCCATGGAGGTACTCAAACTTAGGCAAGCCACTATCTTGGTGCCTTGCTCGTTTCATGAAAGAAAGGAAGTTACAACCCTTGCTTCCTAAGCCAGCAAAGAACCAAAGGCAACCTGGGCATAGGTCGGATTGGTATTGTGCTTTTCACCAACATACTAGGCATGAAATTGATTATTGTCAGACTCTGAGGGACCGTATATACGACCTGATCGACACTAAACAAGTGTTGAACCCAAAGAAAAGAGCAAAAAAGTAGATAGGATATAATATCCTATGATCACCTATCTGTAAGGATCCAAAATATACCCTAAACGGATTAGCATATGTTCAGGGTGAAATAAGGACCGAAAATGCATAATTGGGTGATTACAATGGTTAAGTATGAAAAAAGATATAACCGGTCGTAGACATCAGGTCCCGACGCAGCCCAGGTCAGAGTTACCTAATGATGACACCAATACCTATTTTACATGTAGGGGGCTGAAGCTGTAGGTTTTCACCTATGAATTTTACAAGTTTTGGAGTTATTTATGACCAAAGATCCTTTTGTTTCCTTAATAGTTTTAAATTTTAAGTTTTTGGTGACCGACACTCGTCCTTCAGATGAGGGACGCCTATCAGTCGATGCTAAAGCATGCCTGCCTCTTGCGACAGACGGATCATGTGAATCGTGCACTAATGGCGATTGACGCCCGTCCCTCAGATGAGAGAATGCCGGTCATTCGATCACTATAGATGCCCATCCCTTCCAGGGACGGCCATCCATTCCTGCTCGCTCTTTTGGGAGGGGGCGCCAATCCTTCATGCGAGGGATGGCCGTCCCTCGCATGAGAGGTGCCCAACCTCTAGTAAGACGGGCTATAGAAGGGAATTTTATGATATCTTGTTTTCTTAGAGATGGACGCCATTCCTGGTACATTTTTTCTTTATTTTTGATTGTCTCTGTTTTTTCTTTTCTTATATTATGTTTTGTCTATTTAATTTAAATATATATTTTTTAATGTTTCTCTACAGTTTTGTCATTTATTTTATTTTAATACTTTATTTTGATATTTCTAACATGTTATTTTGATTTCATGAGTTTTATTTTTGAGTATGGATGATAGAATGGGGGCTCAAATGCGATGACATTATTTTGGTTCATCCTTCTCAATCCTTCTCTTTTTGTATTATTTAACTTTTATTGTTCTCGAATTTTATTTTGTTAGTCAATTATCATAAATGTTATTTTGTTTTGTTAACATAAAAAAGCACTAAAAGATTTTTTACGAATAAAATAAGATTTTCCTTTATTAAAATGGGACCAATGTCCTGGTTTTCTTCTAAAATGCCATCTAAAAAATTGTTTTCATAAAATGATAGGAACCACTGTTCCTACTTCTAATGAATACCCCATTTTATTCATGGTTTTCATTTTTTGGTTGGGGTTGTATTCCGCCCTATTTTATTATACCCTTTTTTATTGCCTTATTTAAATTATTTTATTTACTGCTTTTGCTATGTGCTTGAATTGTGTTCTAAATAAATTGCATTGAATTGAATGAGATAAGGATAAAAATTTAACTTAAAAACTCACTTATAATTTTAACTAAGGTAAAAATAAGAGTAACATTCCAAACTCTCTCTGATCTTAGGCTTCATGAGATTAGATGAACCTTTCCAATGTTTTATTGGGATGAGAATTCCTCTTGTTGCTCAAAATAGACATATACGCATCGTCTTAGGCTCAATGAGGTTAGATAAACTTTTTTAATGTTCTATTGGGTAGTGAGTCCAAAACACCTTTTGTTGCAAAAAATAGACCCCCACCCCCCCCGGTAATCTTTATATGTTTTGTGAACCTCTCTTAGACCCTAAAAGCGAGTTTTTGAGGTCGTGAGGGGGTTTGGCGCGCATCACACCGGTTTAATTTAAAAGACAAGGGTAATATGGTAACTTGTCAATTAAAGACTTAAATACACAAGTTGAGAAATTTAGGATGCTAATGTCTAAACAAAAGACAATCATGCTAATGTATAATTAAATAAGAAAGGAAGGATCAAAAAGTAAAGAGAAAAGATGGTCCAATAGGAGTTAAATGTCTAGCATAATTCTAAAAGGATGAAGAGGTGAGGTGTGTGTGTGTGTATGGCTTATTTAAGCCATGCGGTCGGCAAATTTTGGGGTTGGAAATCCAGCCAAACTCTCTCCAAAACACACCACCACTTTCCTTACTAAAATCCCATCTAAAAATATGTCTAAAGAATCTTCAAGTAGAGGGTTTAATTCAAAATAATTTTTAAGTAGCAAGGTAAGAAAAATAATAAGTTCTTTTTCTACTCCATCTTCAATTCATCTAGATTGGAAATTTTAGTTCTATAAAAATGTTAATGTGAATAAATGATGTGAATATAGTGAGAAAATCCCTTAGAAACAAAAGGAAAGAAGGTGGAGGAAGAACAGAAGAAGAATTGAAGGAGAAAAGAGCAAGAATTAAGGTTTTGGAACTTCTCTATTTTTATAAATATTCATGGATGATTTGAAATGGTTTTGGTGTTATATTGATCTTAAATGGTGACTTGGGGTTGAGTTGTTGCTGTGAACTTGATTGGGAATATGCTAATTGGCCTATAGAATATATAGGTGAAATTCTTCCCAAAGTTCCATTTGACCCCGAAATAGTTTTTGAGCCATAGATTAACTTAGGAACCTCCAAATTGAGTGAGTCTAATGGGAGGAGAAACTTAATAATTTTATCTTCAAATGTCTAGAAGAGGTTGAAGACTGATTCTAGGTCTAAGGCCTTTGAAATTAAACTTCCTCCTCAATAGGCGCGGTTTAGGTTATGTAAACCATAACTAGAGTTATCGTAACCCAAATGATGTAAATTTTATATCATTAGAAAGCTAAGGTCCTAAGGTTTATTTTTTATGAGGACTTTTGGCCTAAAAATTTTGGTCATTATTCCAAAAATATAGGATAATTTGAGAATAGAAATTTGCCCTGGTTGGTTTAGGTTTATAGATGTGTTAACAGATCCTGCTTAAGATGTATCTGACCCTGTGACCATGTGCAGGCCATATGTTGACCTATAGAACTCTAAATTGGATGGTTCAAATTTCAAGCGAAACTAAAGACCCATATCTACAAATGTCTAGAATAAGTTGAGACCTGAATCTTACTTTAAAACCCATAAATTTAGGCTTGAAAATGAAGTACGGGTTATGTTTGGGCAATGGGAGCAGTTTCTTTTCCTGAGGATATATCTTCTAGAATATAACTCTAAATTTCATGATGTTTATTCCATTGAAAACTTAAGACATATGGGAACAATTTTATGGAAGACACTTTTGCCTAAATTTTCCTTTAGCTAGGTGAAAATTTCCATACAAAATCAAACCTGTAAGCTGCCCGCGCAGATAGGAACATAACTGAGTTACGCAGATTTCCTGCCCGCCTTGTAACTTTCCTGACTGCCATGTAAAAGCATTATAGAACTCCAAAATTCTTAAGATAAAAGCATTCTAAACTCTAATCATCCAAAACCAACTAAACCTATGCTCTAATACCACTAAATGTAACACCCCTACTAGCGGTACTTTAGTTCTATCTATAACGATGGGATGCCACAACTGTATAGTATTAATTGCAAAATAATCTCATTAAATAATCAGAATAAATTCTATGTATAAAAACCTATAAACATATATCTATACATAACAATAATAAATTTTGAATCAAGATTTCCATATACATGTATATTTACATATCTATATTTACAAAATGTACAATAATCTTTACATATTGGCTATAACTTATACAGACATATCGTTTCACAATTGCATATCGAACTGCTATATACAAATTGAGACTGATAAAACTTTTTACTCCTAGTTTGTGTTGGCTTTGACCTTGCGGAATGTCCTCTAAACTATGCTAAAAATCCTATACCTGCATGGATTGCAAATCCGTGCTAAGCATAAAGCCTAGTGGGGAACAAGCATGAAATGGACGACCTCTTATAGAAGTCATCAAATAACTCACACACATATGATCATGCACATATTCACAAATTCAAGAATTTAATTTCATAAATATAATTGAGTAAATAAATATGTTCATATCAAAATATACTTCTATATTCATACCATTTCCAATCGTCATACCTTTATATATGCAAGTACTATATACACAAGTTTCACATTTATACTTAAACATTCATATACATGTGTCTATATCCTTTTATACTTTCCTGTCATATTATGCCAATAAGATATCTTTTAGCATATTCATATGCTTCATTTATACATGTATCTGTCTTTTGTCTTTATACTGCAACTATGCTTTACTTTGCACTATGAGTTGCCTGCACATCATCTGTGGATATGGATAACGGGAGCTATGGATACCTTATAGGCACCTACTATGGATACCGAATAGTCAGTATCGAAAATAAGGAGACATTGTTGTCTCAAAAGAAACTATGCTATAGACACCAATGGTGCTAAGGCTATGGACATGATTCACGTGCCAGACTATATCAGCCGCAACTATATCCCTATAGGTATGCCTATCTATCCATAACTTAGACACTTTGTAGGCTTCTGTATCTATTACATCTCTTTCAAAACTTTACTATATCTTTGCACATATTTAGCACAAGTACTATATGAGAAATTATGATAATCATAAGTTCATACTCATACATATTTTTTGTAGTCTTCGCATGCTATAAATCTTTTATTCATATAATAATAACTTGTAAACTTTTCATACTATCATGAATACACACATTTAATATACTCATTAATTTATCTATAACTATAAATTCTTTATCCAAATAACTTTAACTTAAAAACTTTACTTGTGGCTATATACGTGTAGTTTATAGTCCTATACTTCACTAACATGTGAATTACTATATCAATGTCATAAGAACAGTTTCTTTATTTCCTAAGTATTCCTTTACTATACTCTAACATTTAATTACATATAGCATTACATTAGCATTCATTTCTTTGCTACACTATTATCTCTACATTTATAACATACTATATCCTATTCTTTTGTAGCTATAAATACATATTTGCATATGCATTTCCCTATATTTTTATCATCATTCCAATCATTAATGATACTTTACATTTAAGTTCATTTACACTTCTTTATTGACTCCCCATGTGCATATTACTATGTTTATATATTTACATATATGTATATGTGCATTTCTTATACTTAAATATGTTTTAATTAGGTTCCAGAAACTTCTAATTGAGTTTGAGTTTAAACTAATGTGAAAAGTTCATGTTTAGAGGCTGAAAATCCAAAGTTACATGGTGGGCAAACACACTTACAAGAAAGGCAGGAATATCTGCCAGTCGTGTAAGCTAACGGATGGAAAAAGTTTCCACGCAGAATGCTTTTACATGGCGGGGAGAAATCTATTTATGGCGGGTAGACTATGTTACAGGAGTGTAGAATTTCCAGACCGCCATGTAGAATGAAAATCAGCCTAATTTAACTGCCCATAAGCATTTTACATGGTGGGCAGCTGTTAAAAAGCCTAATTATGCAGAGTTCAACAAAGCAGCTTTCCTTTTTTTTTTTTTTTTTTTTTTTTTTTGGACATTTTCACTTGTCAAACGACATTTTTAGGCCAAAATGTCTCTTAACAACTGTTCATCTATGTTTTAAGTTTCTATTGAAATAAAAATTACATCATTTGGATCAATATACATTGAGTTAAGCTCTATAGAACAGTGACCCTGTTAAATCATAAAGTTAGTTTTCACTCTTTTATCTCTAGATAGCAAGACCTTAAAACTATAATTAAGCCATGGTTTCTTCTTGACATTTATAGAACTTTATCTTAAGAAAATATTCCAATTAGTTTCACTTTATTTAGAGCTCTACAAATGGAGTTACACTAAAAACATCCAGACTAACACTATAGTTTCAATATGTAGATTTCTTGTTCTATTAGCTATAAAGATTTTTCCCTCCAAATCACACATATTCACATCCATTTTATTCCCTTTCGGCTCAAATCCATTCATTTATACTATAACTACCTATAATATCACTTATGCACATATGCACATATAGAGGAAAATGAGTTCCCAAACCTGTTTAGCTTACTCTCCTCATCTCCAACTCCTTGACTATTCTTTCTCTGTTTCTTTATTCCTCTTTGCTTGGAGCTTCAAAAAAATACCAAAATTACACTTTATAAATCTTCCGTATAAAACCATTCTCCATCAAAATCATATGAAGAATAGTAGAGAAGAAGATGAAATAGATAATAACTTACCAATTACATGCAACTCATAGCCTGAACTCAATTTTCCTTAAGAGCATCCAAATTGGCTGTGTTGGAGATGGAGAAGTTGGTGTGGAGAAGAGATGGAAAGTTTGGAATTTCTCCTTCCATCACCAACCGACCTCTATGCTTAAATGCCCTTCAAATCAGAATTCTAGAATAGAAATGTGTTTAAATTTGATCGGTCAACTTTTCAAATTACATGACCAATCCTTATTTCACCATATATACATACATATATTTCCAAATTAAACCAAACTTATAGTTTAACCCTCAAACTAACTTCTTTAAAGCACTTTGGTAACTTTTTTAATAAATTACCATTCGCCGATACTTGTCGAATCTTTTTAATAAAAGCCAATGATGTTCTTTCGACACTTTCTCTAGTTATTCATGTCTTTTTGACTCCCAATACACCCTAAACATGACTTATTACTGCTAGGGTATATTTTGGGTCCTTACAATTTAGGCCCCATTTAGGTTATTCTACTAGACCCCATTTGGGTCACCATCTGAAATTGATATGTTAATAATTTAAATGTGTAAAGCACCTATGGGTACCCATTGTTCAGTACTTCATTATCTACTTCCTTTGGGAAATGCAGGCAAATTATTAAAGAAAACATGTTAAGTGAATATTATGGAAATGTCCTTGATAAATTTGAAGGCATGTCTATATGTATGGGTATGGAAATGTGCAAGACATATGTATATAATATTAATGGTGATTATGATTGCATTTATTTTGTATGTGTGCATCATATTTGTGTGTTATTGACGACTGCTTATAAAGGTGCCGATAGTGTAACACCCCCATGTACCTTAGAAGGAACTAGGTGTGCTACTCTATACTTATACTGATAACTAATAATTTAAATGGATCTTAATTTACAAGTTCATTTTTCACATGTTGGTTCAATATACACAATTACCTATACAAGTTAAATTGTGTTTTAACATTCACTTATTGGTAATTAGAACTTAAATACATTATTTCAGTTGAATCTATTTCATTATTCTAACATATAACATCTGATTTTTAAAAGTCACACAATGGTGAGGAAATCCTAACCACCATGTGGCATAGCACACTTAAATTCCTAAGGAGGCAGAAGTGTTTTACACAATGGTGAGGACATCTTGCCTATTGTGAGGGTCATGGCACGGTGGCCAGAAAAGCCTGACCACTGTGTGGATCAACAAAACATCTATATTTTCTAACTAGAACATGATTACATGGTGGTCATGACTATCTGATCATCATGTGACGCTGCAAAAATGCTGAGTTTACATAGGGCATAATTCAACCTTAATTTTACCTGTCTTTCTAAACCTGTAAACAACATTTCTAGGTTAAACTTTCTTCATAATAATTATTCCTATATCTCTTAAGTTCATGACGGTATAATAATCATTTAGTTTAGACCACCAATGAAAGAATTACACTTATTATACACAAACTAGTTTTGTAACAGAGACAAAACTCAATTCAAATGTTCTAATCCAATTTTATCTATCTTAAAGGCATTATTAAACTCTAGCTTCTTCTGAACATTTATAGATGTGTGTTTTAAGAATTCATAGCAACTAGAATTAACTTATTTAAAGCTCTATAAATGGAATTACATTCAAATTACCATAACCTGTTCATTGACATTTAAAACAGAGTATCAACTTCTCCAATTCCAAAATTCATTATAACTTTAATCCAATTAATTTTCCTGAAACTAGTGTTTTACTCATCATTTTCAAGCTCATTACAAAACTATAACTCAAAACAATACCATCATGTAAGCACATAAGTACACATAAGTAAAATCCCATACTTTGAAATAAGTTTGCTTCTTTCAAACTAACTCAAGATAATACTTTCTCCTTTCTTTTCCCCAATCTCTTAACTTTACAGATTCACGCACAACTAAGTCCCATTTGTTTACTTGAACCAGATAGAATCAGACTAATTTTCATTTATCTTCAATTTCCAATTTTAACTTTAAATCTCACAACTTAGCTAACATGTAGATTCACTACCAATTTCCTTAGATGGAATTCATGTGAATGAAGAAGAAGATAGCATAAATTTCTTTTTCTAGATTTTCTTGCACTAATGCTCACTGAAAATGGATTTTCAAATGGCTGCCACTTTTCATACTAGGTGTCCATTCCAGGTTTTGAAAGTTATTAATATAAACATCTTAGTTAATTTCCTACTTAATCCCTTAAACTTTTATTTAACTTAATTTAATAAAATCAAACTTCTTTTAATCAGTTTAGTCCTTACAATAAATATGTAAACTTATTTCTTTAATTACGCTATTTAAAACAAATTGCTACCAGGGTATATATCGAGGCCTTACATTTCCCTCCCCCTTAAAAGAATTTTGTCCCTGAAATTCAAAAATGCTATGCACTCTTATATCATATACTATACCATTTATCATTTCTATACCTCAATACTATGTAATCACATAGCACATAATTCTTATTTTTTTTTGGCTAGAAGAGCCAAAACCTTTACTCTGATACCACCAAATGTAACACCTCCATGTACACTAGGAGGAACTGGGTGTGTTACTCTATACTTATACTAATAACTAATCATTTAAAAGGATCTTAATTTACAAGTTCATTTTTCACATATTGGTTCAATATACACAATTATGCGGTGTCTAGTGTTTGATACCTATTTGGTATCCAGTGTATCGAGACCACAATGTCTTTAGTGATTGATATTATTTACTTAGTATCCAGTGTTTGATACCATAGTGGTATCCAGTGCTCTTGTCATCCACTCTAATGAGAATTTAGGTGATAAAAAGACTTTAATGTGATTTGACCAGCATCTAGCAAGTGTACTAGATCGGCTAAGTAATATAGGGTATTAAATTTAAGACCCACAATTATTGTACCCAAGGGATTGTGGTTGCAAGACCAAAAAAATTAAAAGTATGCTAAAGAATTCCTAGAGTTTTGAATTATTAACTATTCAAACTATTGAAAACGTAGAACAAGAAGAAACTAAAATAAAGCTAACTAAAATGAAGTAATATTTCTAGCAAATTTAAAACAAAAATTTGTTCTTAAAGATTAACCAGTTTAACTGCTGTTTAGGTTCAATCATCCTCCCCACACCCAATGTGAATTAATATTATCTTAAGTTACATAGATTGAATCAGGATAACCCATTATACCCAAAGCGTCCCATTCTCGAGCAAGCTATTTTAATCACAAAACGTCCCATTCCGGAGCAAGCCTCATGATTAGTCTAAGCACGGGTCTCAAATCCTAGATCCCAAATTGTTTTCCCATTCTGGAGCAAAATAACCCATAAACCCATTCATTTTACATCCAACCCTAGTCTTAATATCATATCTTTGCCCGTAACCCATCAAGTACCATTCATGAGCAATCTCAAAGTTATAAAAAATCTGATAGAAAAATAGAGCAATAAACATTCTTAGCATTCAAATATCCGAATCAGTCATCTAAACTAGATAACATCATCAAATCATCAAAAATCATGAAATAAGATCAAGAACAAGTTAAATGAATCATCAATCTATATAAAAACTTAAATCAGCTCAAAATTCATATGAGTGTTGGGGATTTAAAGATCCCCTAAATAACTAATCACTACTCATAATCCATTACAGAAACTAGAAAAGAGAAAAAAGAATAAACCCAGAAAATCATTGTTGAGATGAAACCTAGCTAAATCCAATATGTTTCTCCTTTAAATCTCTTATAAAAATTGAATTTAAGTTGAAAATATTGTATCTAATCTCTAAAAATTTGTAAATCTAATCTAACTTTGAATATTAAATCTATGGGAAAAAATAACAAAACCCTAAAAATTTTCGGAACAAAAGAAATATGAGATAATAGATTTGAAAAATCTCCCATCCTTCTTTTTCACCAAACAAAAATTCTACTATTTAAATTCCCGAAGGGGTCACAGTCATAACCATTTCCTTGTGACTGTGAGATGCTTGTTAGGATTGGGGTCATGGTCACAATTATTTCCTTATGATCGTGAGGTGCTTCTGACTTCGCTTCTGCATTGAATTGCCTTTGGTCACGGTCACAACCATTTGGTTGTCATCATGAGGTACTTGAATTCTTTGCAATTCAACACAAAACACCATCAATTACTATCAAAAGTGTATAAAAAGAGAATTCAACTAAATTTGGCAAAACTTATTGAAAGTAACAAAAACAAAATAACAAACACAGAAAAAGACACAAAAAACGCAATGAAAATGAATAAATACTAAATACTAAATTGGAGTTATCATAATTAAAGCTATAAAAGCATGTTAACAGAAATGATTCTGAATTATTGAATTGATAATATATGTATGCATATCAAAAAGAATTAATGTTTATAAAGCATGTTTTTGAATTATTTGTTTATATTACTGATATTATGCTATGTTTTAACCTAGTTATATGTCAATGATTATGTGTAATGAATTATTGCATGTAGAACTACATGGTTCTGACTCTTAAAGTTATTGGGATACGTAGGAAGCTTGGAATTCTGTCCCAAGTCCGAACCAAAATATTGAAAACTAATAGTGTATTTAAGCTTTAAGTAAGCAATAAGTGTATTATGATTGAACCAAATCATAGAGAATTGATAAATGCATGATAGTTTTAAATAGCAGTATGAATGAAACCTGACATAAGACTTTGTTTGATTTTGTTATAAATATGTTAAATGTAGTTTATAAATGGAATACTGCGAAGCATGTTAATTCGATGATATAAAGTATTTAAACTTTATTTACGGAACAAGTGAAATGTTAAAACACAACTTGATTATATAAATAAATATTTATGATTATACGTTAAATAACTTGAATATTGACTATTGTAAAAAGGTAAAAACTATACTATGATAGATGGAATCTAATTTTAATAATGAAATTAGGATTTTTCATGATAATATAAGAAAAGTATGCTAAATGCTATAAGAGAATAACAAGGCATAACATGACTTATAATAAGATGGTTCATAATAATTAATTGAACTTGACAATTGATTAGTTATCAGTATAAGTGTTAAGTATCACACCCAATTCGTTTTATAGACATGCCTATCTATCCATGACTATGTATAATTCAGGCTTCAGTCCAGGTTATTAGTCATTGTTCATAATATCATTCACTGGTAAATTATGAAAATTCATAGCATTAGTCATGTACCAAATATGCGTAGCAATAAACAAGTAACAATATAAACGGTTATATACATTTCATTTTTCATATAGCAAGCTATGCTCATAGTTTTAATCACAATTAATCATCATATTAATTAATTATTTATCACAAAGATTTATTCAATTTACATGTAATTTAATCACATATCCTCATTTTTTTTGAATAAATATCCTCATTACTTAATCATTAAATAAGTAACATTTAAAATTTTAGGTATTTTTTAACACTTTGGAGCTAAATTGGAGATACGGGACTAATTCTAGGATGCATTGGTGAAGAGGGCAGAATTTACTCTAAAATACAGCTGTGTTTTATTAATAACAAAGTTGTGTTTTGCAATAACTCCCAAACTTATTTGCCAAAAATATAGCCTTGTTCTATTAAAAACATAGCCGTGTTTTCCAGTTTGTCACCAAATCCACAAGCAAAAAAAACTTAGGACTACTATAATTAATAAATTTAACTAGGTAAACGATATTTTTAGGCAAAGATGTCTTCTAGACAATTGTTTTACTATGCCTTGTGGTTATTTTTACATAAAAATCATCTAATTTGGACATCGGATTGAAGAGTTATGCTAAAAAGGAACACAAATTGCTCTAATAGTATTTCTGGACAATTTTAACCACTGGACATAATCTTAAGGTTACTGTAATGGAAATTCCTCTAAGTAAACAACATTTTTGGGATGTTTTACTATATAACATGGTTATTATGGCACGAAAATCATTCAGTTTGGATAGGTAATCAAAGAGTTATTCTCAATTGAATACAAACAGTTCCAACAGTAGGGACATAATGTAACTTAGTCATTTAATTGCATTTTCACATATCTTAGAGGAAAAATTAGATTTTCATATATTCCATACAATTATAGATACATGTCTTAAGAATATATAGCCACCAAAATTAAGTCATTTGGGGTTCTACAACTCAAATTATAACCAAAATAACATATACTGTTCAAGTGAACCAAAATAGGGATTCGTTCGAAACCAAAAAACCACTCATATAAGCATTCAATTCGGCCACATCTTCCCCAAAACTAGTGTTTTCCCATCATTTTCATACTCATTATAGGCTTCAAATTAATTCAAACCATCATACAAACACAGTAGCACATGTGATTTAAAATTCCAAACCTGAAAATGAATCAATTTCTTTCAAGCTTGCTTAAAATGATACTTTCACTTCCTTTTTCTAACAATTACTTTAAGTCCACTTCATAATCACCATTTGATTTACTTGAAAGAGCTTTTAAAATGAAGAGAAAACCTTACACTCGAGATGAAGAATGCCAAAAATAGAAAAGTGTAGCCATTTCTTTTCTCACCTCTCTATCTCTTTTTTATTTGCATGAAAATCTTTGGTGGCTTATTCCTTAAGTGCCACATGAATTCCACTACATTCACTTAATTAGCTTAATATCATCATTTTTTTTATTTAATTTCACTTTATCTTTAATCATGCCTTTTTTTTTTATCTCAACCACTCAATTATTTATTTCATTCAATTGAATCATTTCAAAAGATTTAAATTCTTTCAATTTAATCCTTTTTCCTACTATTAAATATTTTGATTTTAATTCGCAAATACATTCACTTATTACTTAATAAACACACACACACACACACACACACACACACACACATTAATAGTTTACAATGATTTGCTTCGAACTTGGACTAACATTCCAAGCTTCTTACATATCCCAATAATTTTGGGAATCAGAACCATGTAGTTCTACATACATTACTTCATTACACATGATCATAATATCAATAATCTAAATATATAATTCAAACATAAACATTAGTTCATTTCAATATGCATACATATATTACCAATTCAATAATTCACATATTAACAATTTACTATTACTTAACCATTTCATTAACATACTCTCTAATCGGCTGAATTCTCATTAGAATGGATAATGGGAACATTGGATACCATTAGGGTATCAAACACTGGTTACTGAATAAACAATATCAATCACTAGAGATACAATGGCCTCAACACAATACACTAGATACCTAAATAGGTATCAGATCACTAGACACCATTGTGGTGTCAACACTAACAACTACTATAACACCCCCTCTAGCCCCTAGGAGGATAAAAGAGTGCTACATTATAAAACGCGAATCTCACAAATGAAAATTATAAAATTTCTTTTGTTTACATTACTATACATATTTAATACTACAATGTCTCACTAGTTTATTATATTAACAATTATTTACAAATACCAATTACAAGTACTCCCACATAACCCAAATCTTATATAACTCTACAATAAAGACTTCACTCTATCCTCGTATTGGCCTAGCCTTTTGCAGATGATCCTTCAAAATAATTCCACCTCATACCTAAATAAATTAAAACCCGGGCTAAACATAAAGCTTAGTGGGGTATATAAATGATATGGTCTACCATGCACAGTAGTTGTCAACCTATTCTTGCATAACGAATAAATGTATATAAATAGTAAATAAATATCTTAGGCTTAAAAATATACCATACAAGTGAAACATATCGTCATGCTTATCCTGAGTACGTCTCTATAACATTTGCTTACATAAGTAATAAGCAAATATCTTAAACTTGATAATTTTTCAAAAACCAGCAGAGTACATCAACATATCTTTTTGAATGTTTAATTTACATATTTCAGACATGAAGAAGCCTATTTTCCCTAGGGAAGTGGATAATCGGAGCATAGAATAATAGGTACCCAAAGGTATAATACAGGGGTACCCGAAGGTACAATACATTATATTTATGCGATAGGAGGTGACCCAAACGGGGCCAATAGAACATAACGGTATCCACTACCCGGTTAATAATAGGCTTTTAATCATATCAAATTAATAGTAAACATATTGAATCAGAAATAATGATTCCATTTCAAAGAATTACATTACAAGTCTACAGAACATTTATTGTAGCCTTTATATCATATCGGTACACACATATCACATTCTTCTTACACATAATCTCTATGTTAAGTTTCATTCATATAATCTTTCCAAACTTCTATTCACATATTAATTTTCTATAATTTGGTTCAAACTTGGAATAATATTCCAAGCTTCATACGTATCCCATGTAATGGCCCGAATCATACCCTAGTAGTAATTTGGCCTAATTGGGGTAATTGGGTAAAGTTTAATTTGAGTTAGCTAATTTTGGACCTAAGTGTAATTGAAATGAGGACCTAATTTCATAAAATAAATAAGTTAAGTGGCCATTATATAGATGTGCATGATTAATTAGAAGTTGGATTAATCAAATGTTAATGGAGATTAACTAAGTTAACTAAGATTAAGGAATTGGAAGTGGAAATCTGGGTGTCATTATTTGCCTTTGCCACCTTACCATTTGCATGCAATAAAAGGATTTGAGGAAAGAGAAACTCCCATTTTCTACATGTGTTTAGCAGCTCTCTTTCTTGTTCATCTTCTTCTTCCGTTTTCCTCTTTTCTTTAGTTAAAATTCATTTAATTTCTACTAAATTGAGTCAAGTGGTGTTTGTGTTGTGCTGTGTTTGCATCTACTCAAGGTAAGCGATTTAGTTTGAGTTCTTCTTTTTCTCCTTTTTCTTTGTGTATTGATGGAGTATTGATCATTTGTTTCCAATTCTGGAATTGGATATTGGTTGTAGTGGTTGAAATAAGGAAAGACAAGGGGAAAAAAAGGTGGGAGAACCTAGTGCCAAGTGAGCTCATTGGAGCATAGGTGAAAAGGTTTGGGAGACTCTGATTTTGTGTGTCAATTTAATAGTGGTTGAACTCTAAATTGAATGTTTGTAATACATGTTTGATTGAGTGGAAAATTTGTAACAATGTGATGGGTTAATATGCTAATTGAATATCTATGAGTTGATGACTTGAGCATGTATCCTATTTTTTTAAGAGGACTTGAGAAATTTCCATGTAAAACGTAGGTGTATGAATGCTTATTATGAAATTGAAGTGTCAATGAGTATATATGCATGTCAGGGAAATATATTATAATTTTTGAGTATTGGATATTCCAAATTTGGGTTGACGAGCTTGAATAGCTTAATATGGAAAAACCAGTCTTGTAGGGTAAATTGTCCTATTGGAATTGTCTAGGTTATAACTTGAGTTGTATGATTCTAAATTGAATGAGGTTAATGGGATTAGGTTCTTAAGATATGTGCCTATAATTGCTATAGTAATGGTCATTTCTGATTTTGGGACTTAAAGGTCTTCAAAAGTGTGCATAACTTTAGTTAAATCCTGTAGGAGTGCCTTTGGAGCAAGAGGTGTTCCATTGGACATAGCCCCTTAATCTTAAGGCAAAAAATAATGATAATTGTGCCATTATATACTTAAAATGTAGATAAATAATTGGTTAGAAGGCCTTGATGGCATAAGATGATGTTAGGATGGGTTTTGGAAGTCATTGGTGTGGTTTTGGCAAAGTGCACGAGAAAGAGGTTTATGGATTGGAGCTTTGAACAGAGTCTCAAGTTTGGGACATTCTCTAAATGTCCTCATTTGTGTAAATTATACTAATTGTCTATGAACAATGACACATATGTGATTTAAAATGTATTGATTCATACAATTCTACATGGTGAAGTAAGAATGTGTTGATGAGCTATATCCATGTACACAAGATATTAAATGTTAAGATATTGCTTTCTGTGTATATAGTCATGTTACATAATGCAAATAATAAACAATAATTTGATTAATAATTTAGCCTGCAAGTCGAGTAGTGGATAGATAGGCATGCCTATAGGGTCAAAGTGCTGCAGCCGAAGCGTTAGATTCCTTTGGAATCCCCAATGCATATTGAATCCTTCTTGGGTTCCCTTATATATTATATCTTATTGATTATTTTAGTACCTACGGGTACTAATGTGAAAGTGTGTATCTTCGGATACAAAATGTGATTGTGGTACTCTTGGGTACTAATGCAATACCCGTTATTCGCGTCTATGAATTGCAGGCAAGATAAATTATGAATAAACTATAATGAGCAAAGTGAATGATATGTGATATGAGAATGTGAATGCAATTCATTATAACATTGTCATGCTATAATGTGATATTAGAATATGACTTTCTAATGATGATATATGTACATCAAATCTTGCTCAATGCTATATTTTTGAAGCATGTATATGATGAGGCATGAAAATCAAGCATGTATCTATTATTGCTTTAGAATTGTTATAAGTATATGTATATGGTATGTTGTTTCCTTACTAAGCATTATCGCTTAGCACGGCTGTTAATCCATCTAGGTTTCGAAGTGAAGCGTAACTGAAGGACGGTCTCGCATCTTCCATTGGTCAATAATAGAATCCGCTACTTAGTGCAGGTTTTGGTATTTTGTATTATGTATTATGTAAATGATAGCTTTTGGCATGTAAGAGATATATGTAACAACTAAACATGGTTTGTAATGTAAGTTGACTATATACATGAATGAGTATGTGTAACACCCCAATACCCCCGTGGGAAGGATACCGGAGTGCCACGTGCTCAGAACACAAGTAAACATGCGGAAGCAAAAACAAATAGATAAATCACTATAATAATCGGTCAATAAGAATAAAAAATATATATATAACATAAAAATATGCATTACTTACAAAAATAAATACATAATACAGGTACAAAAATTACAAGAGCTGAAATACAAAATAGGCAATTCTAACTCCTAGTGGCCGACCTGCAAATGCACGGCCTGAACCGAACAAATCTGCCACCTACACGAGAAAAACACCCGTGCTAAGCGATAAGACTCAGTGAGAGGAAACACAAATAAAAGACTTCTCTCGAAGTCACAAGAAAATCAAGCACGAAAAAGGTAAAAACTATGATCATTAAAATAAACAATATATATGTAACAATACTATAAAACAAGCATAAGTAAATCATGAGCATCACTAACCAAATTAACACTAAAAGCCAGAATCTTCTCATGCATAACATATATTGATACACTAACGCAATATACAATCAACTCAGAAGCGCTAGCCAAAACAAAAACACTAGCCTGAATTTACAATGATGGTGGATATGGGTACACTAGATACAGCGTACAGTATCGAACACTGGAGACCGTAGTCTCAAAACATTTTTAAGACTTTTGGATACCCGAAGGTATCAAACACTAGACCCAAACGAGGTCAAACACTAGCAGCTGCAATCACTAGCCCTTTATAAGCATGCTTATCTATCCACTATATTGACCATTCAGGCTGAACCAGTTCAAAACATTTATCACAAGTCTGAGGAATTACTATTAACATAAAAAAATAGCATAACTACATAACTCAACTCAAGATACTCATATAATGCATTCTAATAACTAGCACACAAGTTATACTTTAATGGAGCATACATATCACTTTTACACGGCGGTCAGGCTAAACCATACCTCCGTGTGAAAGACATAGCTCAAAACCCAATGGGGCAGAATCACTTTACACGGCGGTCAGGAAAACCATACCGCCGTGTTAACTAATCCCGCCACAAACTATCTTTCCAGAATCGATTTACAAGTCTTACCGCCGTGTAAATAGATGAAAACCCAGATTCAGAATCCAGAAGCACTTTACACGGCAGTTAGGATTTCTCTTACCGCCATGTGAAGCCACAGGCAGCTAAATTTCAATGCTTTTGGTACGATCACACGGCGGTTAGGAAAATTGCCGTGTGAAGCCACAGGCAACTAAATTTCAATGCTTTTGGTACGATCACACGGCGGTTAGGAAAGCTATACTGCCGTGTGAAACCCCGAACCCTAGAAATTTTGCTCTGCTCTGGGTGTTCAAGGCAACCCAAAACCACTCCAACAAATGTGCAACTTCAATTCATTCAACAAATGCATTCCACGCATGCTAATACTCATAATAACCACAAATTAACATTGGATAACAACAATTAAATTGGGGAGATACAATTAGAACACCAACTCAGAAATTATTCTAAACATCATACAATTCCATAATAAAGCTCTCATACTCTAAAATGATCATAACATAAACTTCATATATCATAACTCAACTCAAACAATGCATAACAACATACTACTAATTCAAATTTCCAGAAATTAGCACTCAAAATTAAAACACAACCAAAAGCAAAACTGCCAAACCTCAAAAATGAAGCTTCAAACCACTTCTTCAAGAACCCACTTTCTCTTTGCCTTTACTATTCCTTCTCTCTTTAGATTCTTGCACAAATAAACCCAAAAATTCACTTAATCCAACATCAAATATCCAATTCACTTAATTGTGTGTATGATGATATTATAAGTGCATGTGATACGATGTGATGTGATGCATATCGTGACGACCGTTCTCGACTGCCGCAGCGAAGCTGTGCGAGCAGTCGAGCATGGGCATTACAGGTTGTGGTATCAGAGCCTAGATTTAGTCATTTTTGGGCATAGTGTAGAATAGTATGCTTATAGTTGTGTTGACCTAATGCGGACGTCCTTATGTATGTATCAGATCAATGGATCCTTCTCGTGATGTTAGAGAAGAGACCGTTGAAAGTGTCAATCGGAGAGAATTGAAAGTGTCTATGACTGGTCAGTCTGTATCAGTAGGTGTGGGATGAGATATTCCAATGGTTCTAGTGGAAGCTTTGCTTAAGATATCTCAAGATGTGGTATGAGTGCTAGATCATATGACAGCATCAAAAGCTCCGTTAGAATCATTGAGGAAACACGGTGCAGAAGAATTCTATGGCACTAGTTTGGATGAGTCTTATAAGGCTAAATTTTGGATTGAGAAGGTTCAGAGGGTGCTGGATGAGATTAGATGCCCTCCTAAATAGAAGGTGGAATGTGTGGTATCCCTGCTGTAAGGATCTGCCTATGACTAGTGGAAGTTGGTATTAAGGCATCCAATGCTTTCGAACCCGATTACTTGGGAATTCTTTGTACAGGAGTTCCATAATAAGTATATCACTAAGGCGTATCAGGAAGCCAATTAGAAGCAATTTCTGAACTTGAGGTAGAGAGCCTTATTAGTAGCTGAGTATGAGAAGGAGTTCTGTAGGCTCAACAAGTATGCACCTGAGGGTGTGCTCATAGAAGAGTTTCGGTGTCAACAATTTTAGGAAGGATTGAATGAGCCAATCAAGGCACTGTTGATCTCTATGACTACTTCTCAGACTGTGAACTACTATCAGATAGTCCAGGCAGCCATGAGAGTTGAAAGGTCATAAGAGATTCAAAGGGAAATAATGCAGAGGAGGAATTCTAATAGAGGTAGGGCACAGTCGGGGAAGAGATCAAGAGAATCTCAAGTGGCACCTCCAGCGGAGTCAGCTAGTAACTCAGCTACTAGAGGTAGAAAGCACGCAGAGGTGTATCTTATAATAGAAATAATGTGCCTGAGTGTCCCCATTGTTGTAAGCGACACAGAGGTGACTGTTGGAAGTTGACTGGTGCTTATTTTAGATGTGGGAGTACTGAGCACTTCTTGGATAACTGTCCTAAAGCCTATGAAGTGGCAGGGAGTCAGTAGGAAGCTAGTAGAGGCAGATCTAATTTGCCTCTAGCTAATCATGGAAAAGGTAGAGGACATGGTAGAGGTAACCAGTCCAGAGGAGGTGCAGTGTCAGAATCTATTGATCGGCCTTCGACGATACTTGCAAGGGCATATCCTATGAAGGCTCGTGAGGAGCAGGATGCACCAGAGGTTATAGCTGATACATTTCTACTCTTTGATATAGAAATATTTGCATTGATTGACCCTGGATCGATGCATTCATATGTGTGTTTTAAGAAGTTATGTGATAAGATGTCTGCTGTTGATCATTTAGATTATGACATATGTGTGACTAGTCTATTGGGGAATAGTATTAATGTGAATAAAGTGTATAGAGATTGCCCTTTAGTGGTTAAAGGTCAATTATTTCCTGTAGACTTGATTGAGTTGCCTTTTGATGAATTTGATTTGATTTTGGGCATGGATTGGTTGAGTAAGCACCGAGCTATAGTTAATTGTAAAAAGAAAACAGTTGTGTTGGGTAGTTCAGAAGAGTCTAAGGTGATTATGAGGGGTCTGTATTCTAATCTGTAAGTAGATGTGATTTCTGCTATCCAACCATATCAGTGTCTAAGGAAAGGATGTGAGGCTTTCTTAGCCCTTGTATTGGATTTGAAAAGGGAACAAGTTAGAATATCGGGTATACCAGTAGTAAGGGAATTTTCAGATGTATTTTCAGAAGAGTTGGCTAGTATACTACCTGTAAGGGATATGGAGCTGTTAATTGAATTGTACCAGGTACAACACATGTGTCTAAGACACCTTATCAAATGGCTCCTACTAAGTTGAAAGAATTGAAGACTTAGTTGCAAGAGTTATTAGATAAGGGTTCTATACGACCGAGTATATCACCCTGGGGAGCTTCAGTATTATTTGTCAAGAATAAAGATAGCACAATGAGAATGTGTATTTGTTACAGATAGCTTAACAAGGTGATAGTGAAGAATAGATATCCTTTGCCAAGGATTGAGGATTTATTTGATCAGTTGAAAGGAGCCGGTCTATTCTTTAAGATTGATTTGAGATCAGGGTGTAACACCCCGATTTGGGACCTGGTAGGATTTATAGTGTTATGTGTATAGCAAGAGTAGTAAGTATTAGTTTGTGTATGGAAATATGGATTTAGAGGATGTAATTGTAAAGAGAAAATAAGTTTTAAAAAAGGAAAGAAATGGATTTGAGGGACCATAGTGCATTTTGGCTTAAGAGGTTGTGGGTTTGTGCTAGAAGTGTGTTCTGTCGTGAGCGCGACAATAGTCTCGGGCACGACAGAACACAGATTGGCATGTTTATAAGAATTGACAAGTGGCATTTTGGGGGTTTGACACATAGCTTAAGACAAATTTGGTGGAGTGAGTTATTGTGGTTGGTTGGCCTTAATGAGAGTTAGTGGCATTAATGTTGGTTGGTCCCATTTTCTCCCTTCTTTTTTTAATCTTTCTTCTCTTTGGCCTTCTTCTTCTGCTTGTGTCCCTCTCCGTTGACTTGCTTTGAGTGATATTCTTGGAATGATTTGAAGAGTATTTTGAGACTTAAGTAAAAGGTTTGAAGAGGTTAGTGTTTGAAGTTAGGTCTTGATCTTGTATATTCTGTTGATTTAATGTATAAGATGTAGATTAAGTGTTTGTTTTGGTTGTTTGTGCATGGAAGCTATGGACAAGAGGCAAAACAAGGGAAATAAGAAGATTTGATCTGAAGTAATGATTTGATCGAGCTGCTCTAGAGGTTGGGATCGTGTGTATTGTGGTTGATGCATGTTTTTGAGCTGTTATTGTACTTGATTTGTTATTGGTGGCATGTAGTGACTAAGAATTTGAGAGTTTTGATTTAGTCTGAAGTTGTAAAATGAGTGTGTGTTAATTTTGATTGCTTGCATGTCTGTTGATTGCTAGTGAATGGGTGTGTAGTTGTGCGTGTGAGTGTGTGTGTGTTTGAGTTTTGGCATGAAATTAGGGTTCTGTCGCAAGTGCGATAAGAGTCGCGTGCGCTATAGAATGCTCCGAGGGCAAGTGTTTGCCTTGCCATGTCTGGTCGTGAGCGCGAGTCTCGTTGCGGTTGTAATCGTAGCGAAATGGGCATTCTATCGCGAGTGCGACAGTTCGAGATTTTTAGCTCTGTCACAGGCGTAATGAATGTCGTGAGCGCGACACTGCTCTAGATTTTATATGTATTGTATTGCATTGTATGTTGTATGAGCATGTAAAGTAGATGAATATGGTCACATGATTAAATATGTATGAGTGTGATTATGGTTTATTTGGTTAATACATGATTTAAGATGATGAATCATGACTTATAGAGATACTTGACTATATAGTTCAGTGCACAAAGTTATTTGTATAAGCTTGAAGAGTCATAATAATGGATAGATAAGCATGCTTATAAAGGGTTAGAGTGCAGCTGCTAGCGCGGCACTGTTGTGCCTATTTGTTGAATACCCTGCGTATTCATATTTGAGTTAGGTCTCTACATGTTGATACTGAGATTCAGTATCTAGAGTACCCGTATCCACCATTAATGGATTTCAGGCTATTAAATGTTCAATAGTGAATATGAGATGTAGTGGAAATTGTTATACGTTTTTGTCTTACATGAATGCAAGTCAGATGAATTATGTATATGCACATTAATACAAGTTAGAGTTAATGAATTATCCACGTACATGTTGCCGTTGCATGAGTGTGATTTGGTTGAAAATAAATAAAGCATGAGATATCGTGAATGAAAGAATTCATATTGGCGTGAGACGTACATGATTATTGATTTTCAGTGTGTGTTTGTCTTGTGACTTCAATAGAAGTCTATCGCTTTGTTTATCCCCACTAAGAGTTATTGCTTAGCATGAGTGTTTTCTCGTGTAGGTTTGCAGGATTGGATTAGAGAGTGCTCATCTACTGGCCACTAGGAGCTTAATGAAGTCTTTCGTTTTATTTATATGGTTGGATCTATTTTTGTAATGATCAATATATAGATTTTGTATTTCAAAGTGTAGTGCACATGTATAAAAGTATGATCATGTATATATGAACAAGATGTTTTGTATTATGTATAGTTTCAATATATATATATATATATAGATGTAAGTCTAATTGGTTTATTGTTATTTCTTTTCCTCTGTAACGTGTTCTGTTTTGTTTGAGTGTGTGGTGCTCCGATATCCTCCAAGGGGGTGTTTGTGACATCGCAAATTAGGGCCTAGTCGGATTTTAGTAATTAAGTGGGTAATTAAGGGTATTTCGGTAATTATGCAAGTTAAATTGGAATTAAGTGAGGATTTAATTGAAGGACTAAAGAGGAATTAATTAAAGGAAGATTTGACTTTTTGGACCAAGGGGAGAGTGACATGTGGACTTGGTAGGCGAGGAGCATTAATTGTGGAAAGAGTGAAAAGGAAAAGAAGAGAGAGAGAAGGGCAGTTTGCCTTGCCCGTTCCTGCCCTCTTCCCTTCTCGTTCTCTCTTTTTCTTTCCTCTTCTCCCATTTCTTGCTTCCGCTTTTTCTTTTGTTTGGGTGTTGTGTATTTGAGCTGTTTTGGTTGAGCTTGGGGCTATTTTTGAAGAGGTAAATGGTTAGTTGTCTCCAATCTTTTTCTTTATCTTCTTCATTTGGTTTTGATTTTGGGTATTTGATGTTGGATTAAGAGATTTTTTGGGTTTATTTGTGCAAGAATATGAAGAGAGAAGGAAGAGTAAAGGCAAAGAGAAAGTGGATTCTTGAAGAAGTGGTTTGAAGCTTCATTTTTGAGGTTTGGGAGTTGTCTTATCCTCACTTTTCGAATCATGTGTGGTTGTGTTTGATTTTTTAGAAATTCTATAGTGTTTTGTTTGCATAAATGCATGTGTTTGAGCAAGTGTAGTAGATGGTTTAAATGCTAGTGCTATGATGATTTATATGTGGATTTATGATGTGAATGTGAATGAGTGGTTTTGGTATGGTTGGGTTTTGAGTGAAGTGTAGAAGTGCAGATTTTCTGGGAAATTCATGACTTTGTCGCGAGCGCGACTCCTATCGCGAGCACGATAGAGTGCGTGATGGCCAACTGGCTGTTGAGGAGCCATTTGTTGCGAGCGTAGGCAAAGAGAAAGTGGATTCTTGAAGAAGTGGTTTGAAGCTTCATTTTTGAGGTTTGGGAGTTGTCTTATCCTCACTTTTCGAATCATGTGTGGTTGTGTTTGATTTTTTAGAAATTCTTTAGTGTTTTGTTTGCGTAAATGCATGTGTTTGAGCAAGTGTAGTAGATGGTTTAAATGCTAGTGCTATGATGATTTATATGTGGATTTATGATGTGAATGTGAATGAGTGGTTTTGGTATGGTTGGGTTTTGAGTGAAGTGTAGAAGTGCAGATTTTCTGGGAAATTCATGACTTTGTCGCGAGCGCGACTCCTATCGCGAGCACGATAGAGTGCGTGATGGCCAACTGGCTGTTGAGGAGCCATTTGTTGCGAGCGTGACTCCTATCATGAGTGGGACAGAGTGCGTGATGGCCAACTGGCTGCTGAGGAGCCCTTTGTCGCGAGCGCGACCTTTGTCTAGGGAGCTCAGTAGGTCGAGCTTCTGTTAGGCTTAACCCCTATCGCGAGCGTGCCTTCAAGCACGAATGTGAAGGGGGAGTGTCCGGTCTCTGTCGTGAGTATGACCTCCGTCACGAGCGCGATAGAGCTCAGTAAGCTGAGTGTCTGCCGGGCTGTGCTTCGTCGCGAGCGCACCTTCGCACGAGCACGTGATGGGGTACCTCTCCCTTTGTCGCGAGCATGACGTATGTTGCGAGCGCAATAGAGGCACATTCTGCCTGTCTTTCGGGAGTGTTCAGCATGTCACGTGCGTGATGAGGGGCGAGCCTCGCCTCTGTCGCGAACGTGATGGGCTATCACGAGCGCGACCCTATCCTGTTCTTTAGAAATGTTTTTCTTGTCTCACTTTGTATGGTTTTTCACTATTGTATGGGTGATGTTTTTGCTTATGTCTTTAAGTATTTTTGTTTTGTACTTGTATCATTTATTATCTTGTTATATTGTCTTAGCTTTGGATCATAGTAGTGACGATTGATATTATATTGAGTGAATGTGTTGAGCTTGAATGGTCATAGTAGTGGATAAATAAGCATCCTTATAAAGGGCTAGTGATTGCAGCTGCTAGTGTTTGACCCCGTTTGGGTCTAGTGTTTGATACCCTCCGAGGATCCCCTATTTTCCAAATAAAATATTTTGAGACTATGGTCTCCAGTGTTCGATACTGTACACAGTATCTAGTGTACCTGTATCCACCACTAGTGTAAATTCAGCCTAGCGTTTCTGTTTTTGCTAGTGCTTCTGAGTTGGTTGTGTGTGTTTTGATAGTTGCATCGATATATGTTTATGCATGAGATGATTTTGGCTCATAAAGTGATTATGGTAAGTGATGTTTGTGATTTCGATATGCCTGTTTAGTAGTATGCTTTCATGTAAATCGTTTATTGCAGCGATTGTGGCTTTTGATTCTGTAGTGCTTGTTTTGCTTGTGACTTCGATAGAAGTCTTCTATTTGTGTTTCCTCTCCACTAAGCATTATCGCTTAGCACGGGTGCTTTTCCCGTGTAGGTGGCAGGTTCAGTTCCGGTTTGCATCGCGCATCTGCAGGTCGGCCACTAGGAGTTAGAATTGTCTATATTTTTTGGATTTCAGCTCCTGTATTTTTGTATATGTAATTATGTATCTTTATTTTTGAATAGCGGTATATGTAAATGTTTTAAAGATCCTTTGTAATTTTTGTAAGTAATACATAATTTTTTTGATGTTATATATATATATATATATGTATTTTGTGTGTTTTGAGTGCATGGCATCCTGGTATCCTTCCAACAGGGGTATTGGGGTGTTACAGTGTTGGGGGTATTACACAGGGTATTATCAGTTGCAAGTTAAAAAGAAGGATATACCAAAGACTGCATTTAGGACTCGATATGGTCATTATAAATTCCTAGTAATTCCATTCGGGTTGACCAATGCGCCTGCAATATTCATGGACTTGATGAATAGAGTGTTCAGGCCATATTTGGATCAGTTTGTCGTAGTGTTTATTGATGATATATTGGTGTATTTGAAGAATGAGAAAAAGTATGAGCAGCATTTGAGAATTGTGCTTCAGACTTTGAGGGAGCATCGGTTGTATGCTAAGCTTAGTAAGTGTGAGTTTTGGCTTAAGGAAGTGTCTTTTCTAGGTCATGTTGTCTCTTCTGAGGGCATTAAAGTTGATCCAGCTAAGATATAAGTAGTTGTGAATTGGAAACCGCCTAGAAATGTGCCTGAGATTAGGAGTTTCTTAGGTTTAGCGGGATATTATAGGCATCTTGTGAAAGGATTTTTGGTTATAGCTTCTCCGCTTACGAAGTTGCTTCGTAAGGGAGTTAAGTTTGTGTGGTTAGATAAGTGTCAAGCTAGCTTTGAACAGTTGAAAAAGATGTTAGATGAAACACCTATCTTAACTTAGCCCATTCCAGGCAAAGAGTATGCTATGTATAACGATGCTTCTGGAATTGGATTGGGATGTGTATTGATGCAAAATGGGAAACTGATAGCTTATGCTTCGAGATAATTGAAACCGCATGAGCAGAATTATCCAACACATGATTTGGAATTGGCTGCGGTGGTGTTTGCCTTAAAGATTTGGCGCTACTATTTGTACGGGGAAAGGTGTAAGATTTACATTGATCATAAAAGTCTTAAGTATCTGCTCACCCAGAAAGAGTTGAATTTGAGACAGAGGAGATGGCTTGAGTTCTTCAAAGATTATGACTGTATTATGGATTACTATCCAGGTAAAGCCAATGTAGTGGCTGATGCATTGAACAGAAAGCCAGTCTCAGCTTTGTCATTGCAGCGAATTAAATGGAGGTTTGCTTAAGATGGAGCTTTAGTGGCTCAATTGAAAGCAAGACCTAACTTGAGGTGTGAGATAGTGAATGTATAAAAGGGAGATCCTAAATTGCAACAGATTCTACAATCAGTCAGAAGTGGTGATAAGACTGACTATTCATTTAATGAGGAAGGTGTTTTGTATTATCGAGTCGATTATGTGTGGCAAGTGATAAAGAGTTGAGAAAGAAGCTTTTGCATGAAGCGTATAATACAGTCTTTGCTATGCATCCAGGTCGCAATAAAATATATCAGGATTTAAAACAGTTTCATTGGTGGCTTGTCATGAAGAGAGATGTGGCAGAATATGTTTCAAAGTGCCTAACTTGTTAGCAAGTAAAAGCGGAACATCAAGTTCCATCGGGCTGTTGAGTCCTATTCCGATTCCATAGTTGAAATGGGATAATATTACTATGGATTTCATCACTGGTTTTCCAATGACATCGAAATAACACGATTTAGTATGGGTAATAGTTGATCGGTTTTCCAAGTTGGCTCATTTCATGCCAATTCAACTCAATTACTCTATGGATCGGTTGGTCGAACTGTATGTGAATGAGATTGTCAGATTATATGGTATTCCTTTGTCCATAGTATCAGATCGATACCCGAGGTTTACTTCTAAATTCTGGAAAGGTTTGCAATCTGCATTGGGTATACGACTGCATTTCAGTACAGCTTTTCATCCGTAAATGGATGGACAGTCAGAAAGAGTGATTCAGGTGTTAAAATATTTGCTCTAAGCTTGTGTTTTGGATTTCTCTAGGAGTTGGTATAAGTACATTCCGTTGATGGAATTTGCATACAATAACAGTTATCAAGTGAGTATCGACATGTGTAACACCCTAACACCCACACATAGCATACCGAGGGAGAACGAAGACAAAGTGATACGGTGAGTGGAGGGTGCTACCGGACAAAACACTTACTAAACAATAACTGAAAATAGAATAATAAAATTTCTAAAATTATGACCTCAACGGCAAACACATCCTAAACTTATATCACCCACACACCATTATTCGCACTAAAGAATATTACAACTCATTACAAATGCTAATAAATAAAACTTAATTACATTCCAAAATCAATAACACTTCCTATAAAATTCTACCGACTTGTTAAAGTCACAGCGGACCGCTCGAACCAAACTTCAAACTCCTAACCTGCACGGAAAAACACCTGTGCTAAGCGATAACGCTTAGCGAGGATAAACCAATAATAGCCAGCTATTCACGGTAGTTGATTAAACAAAAACATATAGAAGCAACATATATATAAGCATAGAGTTACCACATATTCACATCATCATTAGCATACGAAAGCATACACATTTGCATACGTATATACATCTTGTCATTTGCCTAATTCGATTAATTAATCTTAAAGATAATTATACATCATAGATTACTAGAAATACATTTTGCTTAACAAGGTATAAAGACTTTGAAATTCCCATTATTACAATGCTTCCATAATCATGCTGATTATGGAATTGATACTTAAGTCAAAACATTTCATTTGTTCAAACTAAACAAAACAACTCAAATTTCAGATTTGGTTCGCGCTTGAAATATTATCCCAAGCTTCCTACGTATCCCTATGGTTGGGGAACCAGAACCACGTAGTTCTACAGAACCCTTATACACATATATTCCAGAATTGATCTTAACTCAATCCATAAATCTAGTTATTTATATCATGCTTTCCACTTTATTTCCCTTACTTCCTAATCGATATAGAATTACCATATTCATTAAACCAACAAACAATGCACATAAATTCCTTACCAGTATACTTACTTTAGTACCCAGGCTAAGGTCCAGAAGGTAGATAACACATAATATACCTGTATTCTCATTTTTAAGCATATAAACGAATATATGTGTATTTATAGAATTCATTTACTGAATAATCAATGATAGAAAATATGCATATCAATTACTTCAATGATTCTCTATAAAGAATCCATATAGGCAAGCATACTCATAACTTTTGAACATATTAATGACATGCATTTTTCACATATGAATTCTTATGCAATCAGTATTCATTCATACATGCTTATTTGGATAAACATTATTTGCTAAATCTCTTTTCATTTAACTGTCATTAGTTTCAGACACAAAAGCATTTAGGTACCTGTAGATACCACACAATTCCACATAGGTGACCATGAAGGATCCAGAACATATAAGTGCGTAAAGCACAAGCTCAATCAATATATATATATATACATATATCCTTAAACACATTCAATGCTTATTCACATATCTTTTATTCTTTTAATTGCCTGCTAAGTCAAGGGGGGTGGATAAACGAGTGAACAGAACACATTGGGGTACCCGAGGGTACAATCGAAAAGCAACATCTTTATTTTCTCATCAAAAATGTTTTCACATTGGGGGGATCTTAAACAAGATCCATACAGATTGAGGATCGCAAGGATCCAAATGGGAACCTGATCAGGGTCTAGAACAGAGGGGCTGCAGCTGTCAGAACTCTATAGGCATGCATATCTATCCACAGATTGACTCACGCAGGCTATACATTTTAACTTTGTCATATAATACTTATAACATTTCTTTATTTTCATGTGAGTTCATACATTCATAAACATGCATATCATTAGCATAAATCACACTTATCATATTTCCAAACTAATCATGTATTCTTTCACAGGTTGTAAATTCATATGAATATAATAAACATATGCATGTTATTAGGCATCGTGCACTCATTTAAACTTAATGAATGCATTTATATTTCTTTACACATATACATTCGTTATTATTAAACTTCACATATTTTAATTATTACCATACATTGGAGCATGTACAGAAACATTAGAACAATTCATATTCTAAGTCACATAGATACACAATGCAAGTGAGAAACCATGCAGAGCGAAACAAGAAAGAAAAATCATTTCAGAAAATAGGGCAGGCAGGAAGGGGTCACTATCATGAGTCATGCTTAGTGTCACGACTCATGCACGACGTCACGACTCATGACACTAGCTGCACGAGTCGTGCCAGCCCTCACAACTCGTCAGGCAGCTTCACGAGTCATGCCAACCTTCACAACTCATGAGGGAGCTAAAGAAATCATGCCGAGCCAATATCTAGAGAGCAATTACACGGCCGTATGGAAATTCCTTGCTGCTGTAACTCCCCCAACTCCCACATATAGCATTTCGAAGGGTGAAGAGCTATAGTGAGCGGAGGGTGCCACAAGACAAGGAAACTCATGGCAAAGCAGAAATTAGAATAATAAAATTCTAAAAAGTATAACCTCAAGACATGCAATTCCTAAACCTATGTCATCAACACACCAGCATACGCACTATAAGATATTACAACTTATTACAAACGCTAATAATTAAAACTTAATTACATGCCAAAATCAAAAACTCTTCCGATACAGATCTACCGACTTGTTGGCCAAAGTTACAGCGGACTGCTACGCTACTCTGATCTCCAAACCTGCACGGAGAAACAACCATGCTAAGCGATAACGCTTAGTCGGGCAAAACAAATAATGGGCAGCCACTCACAGTGGTTACCGAGGAAAACACTTGCAAATCAATATATATATATATATACATAGACATAAGCATAAAGGAAACTGGCTTCAATTAACGTGAACTCATATCGTTACTTTTATACGAAAACTTAAACAATTTCATATGCATATTCATTCATCTACCATAACCAGAAAATACTGTATTACATTTGATTCACAATTACATTAGACATACTTATTGTTTGCCCGACTCAATTAATTAATCATATAAATAGTTATACCTCATGAAGTTCAGGAATACGGTTTGCAAATCGAAATGTAAAGTCTGGAAATTCCCATTATGATTAACATTTCCAAAATCATGCAAAAATTACAGTATTAGCACTTACTTAAAACATTTCATTTGTTCAAACTATTAATTGATCAAAACCAAACAAAACATTTAGACTTACAAATTTGGTTCGGGCTTGAAATAAATATTCCAAGCTTCCTACATATCCCTATGGTAGGGAATTAGAACCATGTAGTTCTACAAAAACCTTTATACTTAAATAATCCAGGAATTAATCTTAAGTCATTTTCTAAATTCAGTTATCTATCTCATATGTAACGCTTATTATCTATCTTACTTACCAATCAATATATCATCAACCGTATTCATTAAAGCCACAAACAAATACATATGAATTTCTTACCAATATACTTACTGAAATTGCACAGGCTAAAGTTCTGTAGATAAACAGCACATAACATACCTGTGTTCTCATTTAAACATATAACAAATATATATATACATATATAAAGTTTATTTACTGAATGTTCAACCATAGAAAACATGCATATCAAATATTTCAATAATACTTTACATAAACTTCATATAGACAAACATACTCGTAACTTTTGAACAATTTCATAACATACTTTATTCACATACAATTTCTTAGACAGTCAATATTCATCTATACACATTCGTTAGAGCAAACATTGATTGCTTTATCACTTTCCATTTCACAGATATTGATTGATTATACCAAAACACATAGGTATCCGGAGATACCGCACATTTCCACATAGGTGTCCATAAAGGATCCAGAACAAAAGAGTGCGTACAGCACAAGTCAAATGGCATTTATCACAAATGCATCAAATGCTTATTCACATAATCATTTGTAAATCATCACAGAGCTTATCAATTAATTCACATTATTTTACTCTTTTAATTGCCTGCTAAGTCAAAGGGGTGGATAAGCGAGTGAACACATGGCGGTACCCATGGGTATGATTCGAAAAGCAACATCATATTTTTCTCATTCAAAACATTTTCACATTGGGGATCTTAAACAAGATTCATACACATTGAGGTTCACGAAGAACCAAACGGGGACCTGATCAGGGTCCAAACAGAATAGAGGGCTGCAGCTAACAGAACTCTATAGGCATGCCTATCTATCTACGACTCGACTAACACAGGCTAAATTCCCGTATCATTATTAAATTCTTTCACATTTTACACATATATATGCATTTCATTAATTACTAGCATCATTCTTTTATGATCACATAGACACATGCATTAGTATACTTGAATATCATATGTACTAATTACATTTATCATATTCAAAACTGATCACATATGGTTTTATAAATTAAAGCATTCATGTGAACATATTAAACGTTATCACATCATTAATTATTGTGCATCCATTAAACTTAACAGATAAATTTACATTTCATCTAATCAAACACATTTACAACACAATAATGGTAGATCAAATTCTTGTATTTCAATAATTACTACTCATAGGAACACATTAAATAGTTCACATTTTAAATCATATATGCATAACATAAGTGAGAAGCCATGCAAAGAAGAAGATTTTTCAAAAACACTGTGGGGCAAAGAGGTCTGTCGCGCTCACGACAGATGAGACCCAGGAGGCCGTCACGAGTCATGCACGAGGTCACGACTTGTGAAGGTAAAACAACAGATCATAATGAAAGAATAGAGGGAAAGCACGAAGGGGGTAGAAGCTGTCACGAGTCGTGTTCCCATTCATGACTCGTAACACTGTCTTGTCACGACTCATGACAAAGCTCCGCCCAGGCGGCCGAGTCATGAGAAGTTCACGAGCCATGAGGAGCTTCACGAGTCGTGAGGCACTTCATGACTCATGAGGGAGCCTACCAACTCGTGAAGGAAGACACATCTTGAACAGGGCCTCTCACAGATGCTGAGTTCACAGCTCTATCGTGCTAGCGACAAGCGTTGCGCTCGGGATAGAGTCGCGTTTTGTAAATCTCCAGCGACAATCGCAAAAATCCAGTTTTTCCAAAGTTCATCCAAATCTCCAAAATCAATCAAACTTCAACACCACTCAATTTACACTTTCAAATCATCAATAAAAACACAAAACCCTACTTTTATACCAAATATAAACCTCATTAATCACATATTTTTCCAGAATTTCAAATCAAAATCCCAAAAGCACAAAATAAATCAAATACACAAAAATCCCTAACCTTAACTCTTTTGCTCCAATAGCTTACTTAGATGATCTTTCTTGCTTCCAAACTCATTCAAGATCTTTCTCATCCCAAAATCCTCATCAACCACACAAACACAAAATCCTAGATTAAGAACACATCTTAACAACAAATGAAGAAGATGAAGAAAAGAAAGAACTCAACAAAACTTACCCAAAATAATCTCTTCGAGTTGATCAGTTTCCACCAAACTCAGCCAAAGGAACAGGGATCAAGATGGAGCAAATAGGAAGGGAAGAAGAGAAGGAGAAGAAGGCGTGAGGGAGAAAGAACGGGAGAGCTAGGGCAAAAATTCTGCTCTTCCTTTCTCGTTCCTTGCCTTTTATACCCCTCTCTAAATCCTTGCCACGTGTCATCTTATAATTGGTGGAACTTGACCACTCACACACTAAACCCATGCATGGCACTACACACAAGACTAACTCCAATAACACATACACTACTTCCCTCTATGCATGCACACTCTATCAAAACCCACAAATCATGCATATAACCCACAAATAGATATTTATGTCAAATTCTATTTTTAATCCTCAAACTCTTATAACCTCAAACATTGATATTTATATTTACTAATCCTTCACATGGCCCACTAATTAATTCTTTATCCATTCAATCAAGTCTTAATTCCATCTTCATAATTTACTATTGGTCGCACTTGTCGAAACTTTGACATTAATTATTAAATTGTCCATTTAGCATACCAACACTTCAACTTGCACAACTTTTGTCACACCCCGTTTGCCCCCTAGTAGAATGAGCCATTTATGTGAGTATGTATTTGCATGTGTTTGCCATACCATAAGTGCATTTTGAGAATATTGCATGTTTTGAGGGTTTATTCCGGTGTGGGTGTGCATATAGAAATAAGGTGCCCGTAAGTGGAGTTAGGATTACATGCATGTGAGCATAGCATAGTGTGTGTGTTAGATGAGATTGCATTGTGTGTGTTGCTCATACATGTGTAGGGTGCATTATTAGAGTGTTTCATTGTGTGTGTATGACATGTGCATATAGTGTGTGAGTGATTGACTTCCACCACTAGGGTGAGGACATATGGCAAGTTAGGGAAATGTAAAGTATAGGAGAAAAAGAATTGGGAATTCAGAATTTTTCATCCCTCATTCCCGTTCTTCCCTCTTCTCCTTGTCTTTTCTTCCCTTGCTTTCCATTTGTGTGCTCTAAGCTTGGATTCAAGTTGGTGTGGTGGGAATTAATTGCTCCTTGTGTTTGATTGGTAAGCTTTATGCTTTTGGTTTTGTTTTTGTTCAAGTTCTTCTTTTTCTTGCATTTTCTAGTTTTGGGTTTTAAAGTTAGGGTTTTGAGTTTGTGTAATTTTGTGGTTTGATGTTTAGCTGAGCTTCCAAGAGATCCTAAAGGCAAGGAAGTTGCTGGGTCTAGTGGAACCAAGTGATAGAGCTTCTAATTTTGAGGTTTGGGAAAAATTCTTATTTTTGTATGTAAATATGTTCATGTATGTGTTCTTGGTAAATTCTGGAAATTTTGATGTTCTTGATGCTATTATTTAGTTCTTATGTTATGGGTTTTAGTTCTCTTTGCCTATTTAAACCTTGATTGTGAATTTTAGAATCATTTATGAGATTGATGGATATGTGATGTGAATAGTGATGCAATTGATTGTGTAAATTGATATTGTCCCTTGAATTCATGAGTAGGATTCGTTTATGGCATGATTTATGATGTTTATTTGGCTTGATGTTGTTATTGGAGTGTGGGTATGTTGTTTGAAATGAAAATTGAGGGATTTGTGGCTTGAAAATCTGGAATTTTGCCTTCAGGAATCGCATCTGGGCGTGGGTCACGGTGGCAATAAAGTTAGTTACCACTGTGAGGCACGAACCAGATGCATTCTGCCCAGGGTTTGAACATGTCACGGTGGCAACCAATCTGGTCACCACCGTGAGCTGTCCAGACTTTAGCTTTTGTTCTGGGTAGTGGGTATGTCACGGTGGCAACCTAGTTTAGTCACCACCGTGAGGTACCCCAATGGAGCTTTCTGTTTTGGGTCTAGGTATGTCACGGTGGCAACCTAGTTCAGTCACCACCATGAGGTACTCCAGACTTGCTTTCTGCCAGAGATCTTTGGTATGTCACGGTGGCAACCAATTTGATTACCACCGTGACCTACCCTGTTTTCTTAATAAAATCCTATTTTCTTCTTGTGTTTTAGAAATGTTATGCTATTGATTTTAGCATTCAATATCACTTATTATGAGCCATAATCATGCATGCAATGATTTATTTAAAGTATATGAATTCTTTATTTGTTATAATTAAAATGTGGATGTTAACTGTATAATTTTAGCCTGCAAGAGTCAGTCTAGTGGATAGTTAGGCATGCCTAATAGAGTCTCTTAGCTGCAGCCCTTTGTTAAGTTTAGACCCCGATCAGGTCCCCGTTTGGTTTCTCGCGAACCCTTTATGTGTATGGATCTTGTTTAAGGTCCCCTTTGAAAATGTTTTGTGGAAATTAAAAGTAAAAATTGATTTCTCGATTTGTACCCGTAAGGTACTAATTGTGATCGGCTCGTACCCGTAAAATACTGTTTGTTCACTCGTTATCCACTACTTTGAGTCAGTAGGCACTTTGTTATTTTGAATTGCTTTGCTAAGTATGAGATTGTGTGATCCGAATATGCTTATTTATGAGATATTATGAAGGCAGTGGTGCTTTATCGAAGGTATGATTCTATATGTTTACATGTTCATATGTTCATACTCTTATTTAATGTGTATTTCTGATTATGCCATCTGTATGTGTATACCTTGACGACCGTTGTGAATGGTTGTCTTTTGCTTTATGTGTGTTTTCCCACTAAGCGTTTATCGCTTAGCACGGTGTGTTTACCCGTGCAGGTGCGGAAGGAGTTTGCTTGGGAGAGTCGCAGCCATCGGAGTCAACACAGCTGAGTTTTTAGTGTAGGGCCTAATTTTGTATTTTGATGATTCTTTTTGTATAGAACTCTCTGATGTCAGTTTTGTAATAACTTCCGCATATGTATATGTATAATTTTGGAGATGTAATTATCTTTTGTATCTTTGGGTTGATCAAACAGTAATGTAATGATTTCTGTTATATTAATGCATGATCAGCTCTTTTCATGAATGGTTTTATAAAGTTTTAATTTACCCTGTATTTCGGTATGTATGTTTATGCATGGATGTATGTATATGTTGTATCTGTGTGGTGGCACCTCTACTCATACGGCATCTCACTCCTTATCGGATGGGATCGCCTAAGTACGGGTAAGGGGTGTTACAACTTTGGTCACTACTCATCCTCAATACACCCAATCCTTCTAGGGTACATTTTGAGTTATGACAACCGCCGTGTGGCTCGACGGACTAGCAAAACACCAATCCAGAAAGCGTTCACACGGCGGTGTGGAAGTCCTTACTGCCTGTAAAGCAACTAAAACCTAGAAAAATCAAGGAAATATAACCCAAACTCACAACCAAACTTCAACACAACTCAAATCAGACTTTCTAACCATCATAAACAACACAAAACCCAACTTTTATACCACTAATTACCATTAAATCCTGCGATTAACATAATCAAAATCCCCAATTTCTCAAACCAGAAATTTACTACACAATTTGATTCCAAAATTCATCAATAAGGTATCTTAACTCAAATCAAGCAAAACCCATAACACATGGACCAACACGAACATCATAATTTTTCCAGTAAATAAAATCAAAGTACAAAATAATAAATTGCATCTAAACCATAATAATCCCAAACCTCAACTCCTTTACTCCTAAAAGCTTTCTTGGTTAATTTTTCTTGCTTCCAAACTCATCCAAGATCCTCATTAATTACACAAACACATATACAAAACATTAACCTAGGTTGAAAGCTAATCAAAGGAATAAGAGAAATCAAAACTTAAACTTAACTTTCTTTAACAAATTCTTCACTTAAATCACTTGAGCTAGCAAACTTCATCATCTCAATCTTGGACTTGATCTAAGGGAGGGAAAATGGCATTGGAGCACTAAGGAAATGAAGAAGAAGAAGAAGAAGGAAAAAGGGGAAAAGAACGGGGAGAACGAGAGGGGAGAGCAGATTTTCTGCCCTCTCTCTCCTTCTCTTTCTTCTTTTATACACCTTCTAATCTCTTGCCACATGTTCCCTTGCAATTGGTCCAATCTTGATATTTATGTCAAATTTCTCTTTCAATCCTTCCACTCTTAATTCTTCTTGCACTTGACTTCTAACTTTATAAATCTTTACATTGACCCATTCAATTAATTTATTCATTCAATTAAATTTCCAACTCCATGCTTCACAATTTTACCATTGACCCCACTTGCCGAAACTTTTACATTAATTCCAAACTCGTCTTTGTGGTACTCCCAATACCACAAATTACATAACTTTGGTCACCACTAATCCTTGATATGCATAAATCCTTCTAAGCTACATTTTGGGTTATTACAACATGGCTCCTTATGAAGTTCTAATTTGGTAAGGCATACAGAGGAGAAAGCAAAGATTATTCAACAGAGGTTGTAAGCTGCGAGTGACAGGCAAAACTCCTATGCGAATATGAAAATAAAGGATATAGAGTTTGAAGTGGGTGATAAAGTCTTTCTGAAAGTGTCTCCTTGGAGAAAAGTGCTTCGATTTGGAAAGAAAGGGAAATTGAGTCCGAGGTTCATTGGACCATATGAGATGTTAGAAAGAGTTGGAATAGGGGCATATCGTTTAGCCTTGCCTCTGGCTTTGGTGAAGTTTCACGATGTCTTCCATGTGTCTAAGCTTCATGATATTTCTCCTATGATGAGAAGCCTAAGGTGATATTTGCAAAAGAAGTGAAGCAACTTCGGAATAAGCAATTTCCGTTGGTAAAAGTGCTTTGACAACATCATGGGATAGAAGAAACGACATGGGAACCAGAAGCAGCAATGCGAGCCCAGTATCCTCATCTGTGGATGAAATTCTTTTTAGGAGGGGAGAGTTATAATGGCCTAAATTATACCCTAGTAGTAATTTGGCCTAATTGGGGCAATTGGGTAAAGTTTAATTTGAGTTAGTTAATTTTGGACCTAAGTATAATTGAAATGAAGACCTAATTGCATAAAATAAATAAGTTAAGTGGCCATTATGTAGATGTACATGATTAATTAGAAGTTGGATTAATTAAGTGTTAATGAAGATTAAATAAGTTAACTAAGATTAAGGAATTGGAAGTGGAAATCCGGGTCTCAAGTTTGGGACATTCTCTAAATGTCCTCCTTTGTGTAAATTATACTAATTGTCTAAGAACAATGATGGATATGGGATTTAAAATGTATTAATTCAAACAATTCTACGTAGTGAAGTAAGAATGTGTTGATGAGCTATATCCATGTACACAAGATATTGAATGTTAAGATATTGCTTTCTGTGTATATAGGGATGTTACATAATGCGAATAATGAATAATAATTCGATTAATAATTTAGCCTGCAAGTCGAGTAGTGGATAGATAGTCATGCCTATAGGGTCAAAGTACTGCAGCCAAAGCGTTAGATTCCTTTGGAATCCCTAATGCGTATTGAATCCTTCTCGGGTTCCCTTATATATTATATCTTATTGATTATTTCGATACCTACGGGTACTAATGCGAAAGTGTGTATCTTCGGATACAAAATGTGATTGTGGTACTCTGGAGTATTAATGCGATACCCGTTATCCGCGTCTATGAATTGCAGGCAAGATAGATTATGAATAAACTATAATGAGCAAAGTGAATGATATGTGATATGAGAACGTGAATGCGATTCATTATAACATTGTCATGCTATAATGTGATATTAGAATATGACTTTCTAATGATGATATATATACATCAAATCCTGCTCAATGCTATATTGATGAAGCATTTATATGATGAGGCATGAAAATCAAGCATGTATCTATTATTGCTTTAGAATTGTTATAAGTATGTGTATCTGGTATGTTGTTTCCTCACTAAGCGTTATCGCTTAGCATGGGTGTTAATCCGTGTAGGTTCCGAAGTGAAGCATAACTGAAAGACGGTCCCGCATCTTCCATTGGTCAATACTAGGATCAGCTACTTAGTGTAGGTTTTGGTATTTTGTATTATGTATTATGTAAATTATAGCTTTTGGCATGTAAGAGATATAATGTAACAACTGAACACGGTTTGTAATGTAAGTTGACTATATACATGAATAAATATGAGTATGCATTTTGAAATGTTTCCACTGTGTGTAAAAAGAATTTGTTAGTTCAGGATTGTGTTTATGATGATATTGTAAGTGCATGTGATACGATGTGATGTGATGCGTGTTGTGACGACCGTTCTCAACTGTCGCAGCGAAGCTGTGCGAGAGGTCGGGGATGGGCGTTACATCCCAAGTGTTGGGAATTCGAACCACGTAGTTCTACATATTCAAATTCAACATATAAAGCTAATTGCATACAAAAGGCACATCTAACAGTTTTACAAATATATATACATTAATACATTCATGTAGTAATTATTTAAATGATTCATGGAAATTCTTACTTTACAGTGCAAAGTCTGTACAAAGATCTTTTAATTTTGTCAAATAATTATCATAATTAACTTGGTTAAATTTGGCATTTATTTGATAGCAAATTACACACATAAATTTTGAAAAATAGGGGGTCACATGGTGGTTAGAGTTACCTGCCCATCGTCTGGAATGCTAGAATCCAAATACTGTTAGATAGAATGGTTTCACACGGTGGTTAAGACATCCTCCCCACCGTGAGGGTCACCATACGGTGGGCAAAGAAGCCTAACCACCATGTGGATCATCGGATTACTCATGTTTTCTACCCAAAACACGTTCACACGGTGGTCAGAACTGTCTGACCACTATATGGAACTGCAAATTCATGAAATTAATATAATAAAAATCATCCTCTACCCCGAAATCAAAGATAATAACATTAAATTCACAATCTTAGACTTTTAAAACTAATATTTCTCAATCATTTAACTCTAATAGAACTTTAATTACACTTACTTAGTTAATTACAACCAAAATCCATATTAATTCTCATTCGAAACACTATAAAACCTTCAAAGTTCATTTCCAAATACTCAACTATACTAACTTATTCAACAAGTAAAACTCTCATAAAATTTACCCCAAACCATCTCAATACCTTATTTAACATCTAATATACATCAATTGAACCATAAATCACATTTTCACATAATACACACTCGAGGCAAAGAGAGAGTTCCTAACTTATTTTAAGCTTCACTTCTCTTTTACTCATCTAATTCCCTTCTTCAAGCTCTATTAATTCCCTCTTTATCTTTTTCCTTTCTCTTTGTTGACAATTCATAGCTCATTAACATAAAAAATTTCCAAATTTTCAATATCATAACTTCAATTCCTAAAAACAGAATATAGAGAAGAAGATGAGAACCATGATTACTTACCTATTGACAAGTAAATCACCTTTTCCTTCAAAATTACTTGAGCAAAACTAGTAGAAAATGGAAGAGAGAGCAAGAACAAAAGAAAAAAGAGGAAGAGCTAGAATTTGTGGGAATTCCCTTTCTTCAAACCGACCTCAGCCCTTTTATTGCTATCCAATTCCACCGTTAAGTGTTAAATTGTGATTGGCCATAATCAAAACTCCCAAAACGATCCTTCATTCTTTCTTATTTCTTATAAATATCTTATAATTAAGTTAAACTCATAGATTGGCCCACCAAACTAATTCTTTTATTACTATTTAAGTCTAAACTAACAAAGTTCCACTTGTTGCACTTACCGAGACTTTTACAAAAGTACCAATTATGTCCATTTCCAACAAAACTGTAAGTAAAATAGGGACATTCGATTATAGATAACCCTAATCATCTTTCAATACAAATAAGGTGGATTTTGGGTCGTTACAGTTGCAATCACTATCCCTTATAGGCATGCCTATCTATCCATAACTATGTAATATTCAAGCTTAACATATAAACTTCATTCACCACTTGATTTTACACTACACTTATTCATATATACTTTTTATATTTGTTATATAAAAACAATAACACTTTCAACATGCTTACATTCATTTATTATGTTTATACCATATGCATTGAACTTTCACAATCTATCAAAGTATAACATTTATATAAAGAATTCTAGCACATTTACTTTAAATTCATTTCATTATTCAATTTAAATTTATGTAACATGAACATATTAACTCATTAATTATTATTTAGCAATGGTAGATAAATATCATTACCATTTCGATTCAATTCAAAATTCATTCAGTTAATATCTTTATTTATAAAATTTTGATTTTAGAAGTCACATGGTGGTGAGGAATCCTGACCACCGTGTGGCATGGCACACTTAAATTCTTGAGAAGGCAGAAGCATTTTACATGGTAGTGAGGACATCCTGCCCACCGTGAGGGTCATCACACAGTGGGCAGAAAATCCTAATCACCGTGTGGATAAATAAAACAACTATATTTTCTACCCAGAACACGATTACACGGTGGGCACAAATCCTAACCACCGTGTGGATAAATAAAACAACTATATTTTCTACCCAGAACATGATTACACGGTGGGCACAAATCCCTACCACCGTGTGGATAAATAAAACAACTATATTTTATACCTGGAACATGATTACACGGTGGGCACAAATCCCTGACCACCGTGTAACTGGGCAAGAAGAGACATTAAATTATCTAGAATTACAAAATAATTTTATTTGGCACACTACACTTATCAAATGTCATTTTTAAGCTTTATTTACTTCACAACCTTCATTCATAAACCTCTCACGTTCATCATAATATAAAAATCACATCAATTAAACTTAATAAACACAAAAATTAAATCCATTAGAACACAATCTGTTTCCTAAGCTAAATAGAATTTCATTTCAAACCTCCACTGCAGTTTAGCCTAATGTAAAAATAAAATTAAGCATCCATTTCCTCTATACATCTAAAGAACTATGTCTCACTATCAACTGACATCACCTCAATTAGATAATTAGAGGCTCAATTATAGTTAAAATACATAATAAGTTGGCCACCATTTGAAGTCATTTTTAGTGGTAATAGCATAGAATTTATTTGAAAATTCTAACATATTATTCCTTAAAAATCACAAGAAATTAAATTAAGAAAACGATGGAGATCATATATGCAAATTAATTTCTGTAATTCATGTTTGTAGAGATGAGCTCTAAATTCCACTTTTTGTCACCTTTATCTTTGTTTCCTGGATAAAATTGGTTAATTAACGATTTTACATTTGTATATTAGTTGAAGAAGATAGTAAGAAAAAGAAGGGGAAGGAGAAGCTGCAGAATTGAACAGCTTGAGGAAGGAAGAATTGACTTCAAATAGGTTTGGGATTTTCTTTTATTTACATGTACTTATAGGTTTGTATGAAGGCATTAAATTGAATTGTAGTGAGTAATGAGTATGGAAATAAAGAAGAAATACTAATTTGGGGAGGAATTTAGTTAGATTAAAGGTTTAATGAACTTTGAGAATAATTAGATTGAAACTCTATTTTGAGTTTCTGTTATGAGGATAACTCAGATTATAGTACTTGAAATGACTTACTCTTAGCTGGATTAAGTTCTTAAAATATGTATGTATAAATGTTCAAAAGAAATGGTAGTTTAATTAAGTTTTTAAGATAGGTGAAATGGTTTTGAAAGTTTAGAATTTGTTTTGTTTCTATTATAGGATTAGTTAGTGTTCATTAAAATTTAATGGTTTAAGTTGCATGATTCTTGGACCATGATAAACTTAGAAGGTATATGAATATTTGTTGTGAAAATTGCATGGCTTAAAAATGACATTAAGCAAATGAATTGTGCTACTGAAAATGGACCTATAATCTACATAATTTATGTCTATATTTTTTTAGTTACATGGAGGTCAAGAATTCTTGTTTGCTATGTAATCATATTCTGGATTGTTATAATTGCCTTAATTTTATCTTATACAGCAGTCATAAATTTCTGCCTGTTGTGTAGTTCATCTGTCTGATGTGTAAATATTTTTGCCTACTGTGTAAATGATTTCTATTTTGAATATTCAGTTGCATTTCATCTTACGCGGTGGTCAGGAAATCATGCCTGCCATGTAACTCCCCTTTTCAACATTATGAATTAATGCTATTTGCTTGCTTTTTCCATGTTCAGTCCTTTCCAAAACTTCATGTTAAATGTTTACTAACTTAATAACAGGAATATATAATAAAATACATTTAATGCACATATGAAGTAAGGTATTAAATTTGATACTTTGCGCCTAAATTATTTAGAGTCATGGATAAATAAGCAAGCCTATAAGATATGGTGTTTGCAGCTCCCCCCATGTACACTAGGAGGAATTGGGTGTGCTACTCTATACTTATACTGATAACTAATCATTTAAATGGATCTTAATTTAAAAGTTCATTTTTCACATGTCGTTCAATATACACAATTACCTATACAAGTTAAATTGTTTTTTAACATTCACTTATTGGTAACTAGAACTTAAATGCATTATTTCATACAATTAGCATACTTAATAATATTCCATTTATAATATACACTTTCTCAAAATAAAATCAAACAAAATCTTGTGTTAATCTTCATTCATATTGTTACTTAATATTTTTCCATATCTATTAATTCTCTATGATTTGGTTCGGACTTGGAATAACATTCCAAGCTTCCTACGTGTGACGCGCACCGAACTGATTGCTTCTCGGGGTGCCCGCTTTTAGGGCCTGAGAGGGTTCGCATCTTTGATCTTAGGCAACATGAGACATTTTGGAATTCCTACCCAATAGAATATTAGGAAAGTTCATCTAATCCAATGAAATCTTTTGGCACGTTTGAGCTATTTTGGAGTTGCCTTCCAATTTACAAGAAATTGGGAAAGTTCGTCTAATTTCAGGGTCTAAACGAGAGAAGGATTTAGAACTTTACTCTTATTAATGCTTTGGTTAATTATAAATGGGTTTTTAATTTTAAAATTTCATCTCTCTCCTCAAGCGGTCATGCATTTAAAATAAAGCCCAAATCAAGTACTGACAGAAAGCAGTAAAGAAAGCGGTAAAATAAAGCAATCTCTCTCCTCAAGCGGTCATGCATTTAAAATAAAGCCCAAATCAAGTACTGACAGAAAGCAGTAAAGAAAGCGGTAAAATAAAGCAAACCACAAAAAATAAAATAAAATAAAATTGGGACAAAATACAATCCCCCAAAACAAAAAGGTGTTAAAATCTGGGACAAAAAATATAATCCCCCAAATAAAATCAAACAAAACATAAATAAAAAAAATAAATGAATAAATAAACATTCATAAATTAGGACATTATTTAAGATAGGAACATTGGTTCTTTCATATCCACTTAGAAAATCGGGATGAGTGATCTCATTTTGACAAAATTAACTTTTCTTTTTAAAGTAAGTTCTTATTAGTTGAAATTACGACATTGGTCCTATTTATTAGAAAAAATCTCAATTTATTAATAAAATATTTTTATATGACTTTTTTGATTAACGTGCATAAAATAAAATAAAATAAAATAAATCTATTACATATTACATAATAAAAACAAATAAAAGAGAAATGATGAAAAAATAATGAAAATGCTCAAATATGACAAGTCCCACCAAAATGGTGTCTTCAAATCTCCATGAACTCCCATTTGGTATTGAAAATGTTCACACATAATAAAAAGTATTGAAATAAAAAAAAAACACAAATAAAAATGATGTTAGTAATAAAAAATGAATTAAACATATAACATATAAAAATGAATTAAAATAAATAAAATGCATTATGCATAACGAACTAATTAAATGGCATGAAAAAATAAATAAACATATTAATAGTTCAATATACATAAAAACATAAAAATAATAATAGTAACAACAAAAGTAATAATAACAACAACAATAATAATAATAATAATAATAATAACGGTAAATAAATAATAATAATAATAATAATAATAATAATAATAACAACAACAACAACAACAACAACAACAAAAGATGAACAATTAAATAAATAAAAAAGAATAAAATAAAATATGTTAGAATATTAAATCTGTGACTAAATTACATAAACACAAAAAATAGATCCAAAAAAATCTACATGGTTGTTAATTGATTATAAACAAAAATTATAACAAAAATTAAATTCGAAATTGAACTCAGAATACTTACTCTCAGAATTTGTTTTGATAAATGAAGGCAAATGATCAATTTGCTTGTCATGATTTATAAAAATAAGATTAGAAAAATAAAAATAAAATAAAATAAATTATATCTTAAGAACAAAGAATTAATTTCTTTGTTTAAAGAAAAAATATTAAAAAGAAGAAAATTTTCAAGAGTAAAGAATTGTTCTTTTTATCTCAAAAATTAACTTAGAAAAATACTTAGAATATTAGAAGAAATTGTTCTTGAAGAAGAAGAAAAACAAGAAAATATTTTCTTAAGAAAAATCCCCCCAACAAATTCTCTCTCCAAAACCCTTTTATATCTCTCTAAAATTCAGATTTTTTTAAGAAATTAATTTAATTTAATTTAATTTCTATTAAACACAAAAAAATGAAGAATTTTAAAGGTCCAAAGAAAAAATGATTTTAAAATTGAATTTCACAAAAAAATGAGAAAAAATACATTAAATTGCCCAAAGGGGTTGCTGGGGGGTCACTGGGCGAGCCAGCAGGCGGAAGGCCGAGCGACGCCCAGTGCGTGCACGGGCGTCACCCGCGCGCGGGGGAGCGACACCCGCGCGTGAAGCTACAGGTGCGCGGGCTAGCAAGGGAGGCCGAAAATGCCTGATTTTTTTTAAATGACAATTTTGACTAAAACACCATAATTTCCAAATTCCTTTTTTTTTTAATTTAAAACATACATTTTTTATTTATTTTTAAAAATCAAATTTGACAAGTAAATTATCACTTCCAAATTTTTTTTTTTGCCTATAAATAGGCACAATTAATTTCATCATTGGGTAACCCTGATGTCTAGTGCATGGGTGCCTAGGTTAGCCAAAATTCAGAGAAAGAAAAGAAGCGCGTACCTGAAGCGGCCTCCTGAAGAACCGGCAGCTCCCTGAAGAATAGTGTTGTGATTTGAATTGTGAATATTATTCTTCCGGATCGCACCGAGTGGCTGACAAGACTATGAAGTGCATTTATTCTTGAATATCACTGAGCCGTTAAATAGGCTACAAAGCGATTGTCATCCTCTTGGATTGCACCGAGTCGCTGATAGGACTATGAAGTGCGGACATCCTTGAATATCATCGAGCCGTTAAATAGACTACAAAGCGATTGTTATCCTCTTGGATTGCACCGAGTCTGCTCCAGACGTACAAAGTGAGGAGTGCCATCCTCAAATGGCGATGCACCGAGTCCGCTTCGGACTTACAAAATGCGGGGTTGTTCTTCTAAACTGCACTGAGTCTGCTCCAGACTTACAAAGTGCAGAGTGCCATCCTTAAATGGCGATGAGTCCGCTCTGGACTTACAAAATGCGGGGTTGTTCTTCTAAACTGCACCGAGTCTGCTCCAAACTTACAAAGTGCAGAGTGCCATCCTTAAATGGCGATGTGCTGAGTCCACTCCGAACTTACAAAATGCAGGTCATCCTCTTGGATTGCGTTTATGAAGAGCCATTCGGCGGTGCCTTCTTATTGAAAAGATCTATATGCCTCTTAAGAGGACTTTGGATGATTTCCCTCTTAAGAGGACTTGGATATTTTCCTCTTAAGAGGACTTGGATATTTACCTTTTCAGTGGACTTGGAAATTTTTCCTCTTTAGAGCACTTTGAAGGATTTGAACCTATGTAGACTTCATCTTGACCTAGTCATCCAGCATAGGTGAGTGCTAATGTTGAGCTGAAGCTGTCCTTGACAAGCTTTTGCTCTTATGGCCTTCATTTGGACTTTTCCTTTAACACCCTTACCCGTACGTAGTAAACCATACCGTGAACCGGTGGTCCACGGTGACGGTCAAGGGCATTACCGAAGCAAACATATAAATCTTATAAATCTTTAAGCTGAAATATGAGTTATAAAATTTCTTTCGTTTTCAAAATACATTATAGTTAACCATAAGTTCATTACACAATCGCAATATAAAGGATACTTCTTCTGAATTCACTATAGATAGATCATTTACATAACTAATATCATTTTTACAAATACTTATAATTTAAAATTGCAAAACTTGCATACATTCTGAGGACTATACAATTCCTACCCTAAAATCTCTTCATGATCTTGCATTGGCCTGGACTGCTGCGGAAAGACTCTCGAACGGTCTGATTAATAGTACCTACACGGATTAAAAGAAAATCCGTGCTAAGCATAAAGCTTAGTGGGAAACACTTAAATATAGACGGCCACTGGGAAGGCCCGTCACAATAGCCTCAGAGAAAAACATAATATCAAGAATATAATCATATCAATTATAATAAATCAGATGCTTTCAAAGAGGTCATCAAACGTATTTACTTACCTCAACAAAAGAAATCACCATTACCAAGTCATTTATGTATTATTACACTTTTCCACATCTTGCCCATATTACTTTGTTCACTTGTTTACAATTATTCAGATTACTATGATTCGTTTTACCTATCTTACTTATGACATAATCAAACAAATGTAGAAATTTCATAAAATAAATCAATACTTGGAAGCACAATAATCACATTATTTCATATGTTCACACACTGTATATAAGACATCCCAATACATATCATTTCACAATCGTGACATTAACTCATGTTAACATTTCCAAAGGTGTTATCATAGTTTCGCATAAGAATCCTTATCGGATCCAAAACACATAGACGCCCGAAGTACAAATTCATGTCACATATAAGTTATAGCGTACTATGTGATCACATTCTTATTGAGTGCATATAATTACACAATCTTCACATCTATATCAATTCACACTTATTGTTTAATTCACATACTCTTGTTCATTTAATGCCTGCTAAGTTAAAGGGGTGGATAACGAGTAACACATAGATACCCGAAGGTATTAACACTATTCTCATAACACATAGATACCCGAGGGTATCAAAACAATCTTTTAATTTTGTTCCAAAAACATTTTTGCATAGATTCGGTGCAAAGGGATCACGAAGATCTAGTCGAGGGACCTAATTAGGGTCCAAATCACAGAGGCTGCAGCAACAGTAACTCTATTAGGCATGCCTAACTATCCACGACTCGACTAACGCAGGCTAACACATACTTATTTCCTTTAATGATGCACATGTTATATTTTAACACTTTTCATAAATACATACACTTATTATTGTCACATAACAATCCTATGCATTATTCATACATAGGCTAAAGCAATGGCTCATATAAAATATAACCAACCATAAGCTTTAATTGCAATCATCTTTTAATTTTAATACCTGCTTAACAATTTAATTCAACTGTAGCTTACATGATATGTCATATCCTAGTTTATACTATATGTCATATGTAAATCACAAGTCAAAACTCATGTTCAAAAGTCCAAACAACATACATTTATAGCATAGGAAAGAGTCGCGCTCGCGATCGCGACAGAAAACTAGATGGCCTCAGTCGCACTCGCGATATCAGTCCCGCTTGCGACACCAGTCGCGCTCGTGACAGAGCCAAACATCACACTCCTATCGATTCCCAATTGAGTACAACTTCACATAAAAATATACCCACTCTTATATTGTCCATAAATAATTTCATAAACATTACTTTCCCCAAATTCATGCATTAAATTCAAGAACTTCAATGCAAGCATCTTAAACTATTCAATTTATTAAGAATCATTTACTATTTAGACAATCATATAAAAACCAGTTGAGGTACGAAATATTCATTTCCATCTTAATATCACATACAAATTTTAAGCTATAAATTATCCTACTCAAGACTTGAATCATTTATAGCTCTATAAACTTTTATAAACCGGCACATACATGTCACATTTCATTTTAACAAGTACCAAGGCGTTTAACTAAATTCAGTTAATACATTATTTTCTATGTCTGAATAAGTTTTAATGCTTTGGTTCGGACTTGGAAGGATATCCCAAGCTTCCTACGTATCCCAAGGAATTGGGAATCAGAACCCCATAGTTCTACGAGTTCAAAGTACAGTTTTTAGAATTTCGCTTCCAATTTCTTAACAGAATTGAGATCAGGTTAATTTTGAACGAATTCAAAGGTGTTCGACTCATTAGACTTTGAAATACCTTAGTGTTCGACTCATTAGACTTTGAAATACCTTAGTCATTATTCTTATTTATAACCTTAGTCTCTTACATTCCTAAGTGATATCTACTTATTTACTCTTTTAGAAACTCTAAACATATGACAAATATGTCTCATGAAGTTCCGATGAAGCTCGGGTGTATTTCGGAAGAGAAAACATCATAAAATGTACAAACTAGAAGAGGGTAAAGGTAGGCAAGGGTTCCTATCAACCAAAAGGTTCAAAAGAAGGAGAAAAACACTTGTCAAGCAGATTATGTCGCGCTCGCGACAGAAGCTCGCTTCAGGTTCCTCATAAAGATAGGTCACCAGACTGCTTTTCGCTTCAAACTTCAACCGCCTAAACCGACCTATAAACCTCATTTCTAGACAAAATGTCCTCTTAACAAATGATCCTTAGGATGTTGTCTTTAATATAGAACAAGTTTCATGTAGTTTGGACACCTAAATCATCAAAACAACCTATACAACTCCCCTGAACCCGGCCAGAGAAGATACCTCTACTTCATGACCATTTTTTGGGACACTTAGAGCTAAAATTAGCTCAATCTTATTTCTACAACACTTGTAGAAATATGTCTTAGATTTTAAACGGTACTAGTCTCATACAATTTAGAGTTCTAAAACTCCAGATACAGCTTAATAAACGAAGAAGGGTCAGGTGGGTTCTAACATAGTTTCCATCAAATCCTATTCACATGCACATTTCTAACAATCTAAAGCCAACACTCACTATCATCATCATAGATTCAACACATATCATTCAAATATATTTCAAGTCATATTATTTATCATCAAAACACATCAAATCGAACTAGTTTCCAAACCTCACTTCCTTTGTTCCTTTTAGTTCAATTGGTTGCACTCTCCTACTCCCATACTCTTTCATGATCATAATCATCAAATTTCCTCATTAAAACCCACAAAATTACATGTTAGCATACCTACTAACCATAATTTCCATATAAATTTTAAATCTCACAATTAGAGAAGAAGAAGAGATGCAACTACACAACTTACCTTTTTAACTTGATTTAGGCACTTGAATTTCAAAACACCCATTTGGGGAGTATAAGCAAAAGAGGGAGAGAGCAAAAATTTTTAAGATGAAAGGCTGCTCCCTTCTTTTTTCCTTATGGCTGGCCAAAAGTGGCCTAAGAAAACAGCCAAAAATGGCTTAAAGAGGGCCACCTACGAACACTTATCCCTAATGCCACTTGTCACCACACTATTGGTCCAAAGTTGATTTTTTTATCACAAACTTCCAATTGATACTTCAACTCTTAATTCTTCTTATCTTTAACAAATAACTTTTCTATTTAATACATTGGCCCACAAATCCAATTAATTCCATCAATTCAATCCATAATTACAAAATGACCAAAATATCCTTATCCTTTACAATTAAAACCAGTCACGTCCTTTACTGCAATTAATCATTTCCATCATCCCATTACACATTTTTAATCACCAAAATAATTCTTTTCACGTCATTTAAGGCACAACGATATAACTGTCCAATTTATCGAAACTTGCCAAAACTTTCGAATTAATGACAGTTGTGCCCCTTTTGGACACTTCCGTTCCTATCTTTAGCATATTTGGTTTCCGTTACACCCTAAACTTACCCTAATCCGACTAGGGTGTATTCGGGGTGTTACATTTCCTGTAAATCTGTGTGCACAGGCATATATACAAGAGATTGTGCATGCAGGTGTAAAAGGTCATATGCAAATGTTTGCTAGAGAATTGTATGAAATGCATGCAAAATGGTTAAGGGTCCGTTGAGGATATGGCTTGGCTGCTCGCATTGTACCTCTAAGGATCTAGAATAGTGTCATCTTAGTTTAGGGACTCTGACCTATAACCTTTTCAGAGAGACCCATCCGGTGTGCCTCTTTTGCCCCCCGGTTAATGATCATACGCCTTTTGCTATGCATTGTACAACACTTTGCCCCCAGGATTTTGACTCATGTCCTGAATTATGCATTATCTGCCTGAAGGGAAATCATCTGAAGTAATGCCGCCTTATCGCTTCAGGCATCAGAAGACATTATTTTAAAGGTAGTGCGTCCCTTATGGATTTTCACACTAGCTTTTCTTCACGGGAAATGCGTCCCTTTGAGGATTTTCACATAACCCTGTGTTTTATTTTTGCCTAAAATGGACCCAACCCAATCCAGCGGCTTTTATTTTTTTTTTGTTAGACAGACTGCTCGTTTCTAATTTTTCACCCTGCCTTTTGGCCTAACTTTTGCTTAGAGTGCCAGTTACGATTTTCATCTCTAACGGCCTTCTTTTTTATGGCTATAAGAAAAGTCGAAGCAACTATCAGAGCCCCTTTCTAGAGCGATCAGTGGTTATTCATTGAGGCATTTTCTTCCCAGAAAGTGGTTGTATTCCTTTGCCTCTCTCGACGAGGATATTGCTAAATTGGGTGAGGCAGTAGATGAAGATGTCAGCTTCATAGGGTCTTGGCTCTCCCTTTGTGCTGTGACTCTGGATGGTTCTTTAGGACGTGTCCTATTGTGTGGGTTTTGCGAGGCTACCTTCTACATTATCGCTCGCTGTGTTCGATAGTTCAGAGGGATTCAAGATGTTATGAGGCATCCTCTATCCTTTCAAATTGGCCCTTTATCTTCGACTTTTACCTCCAGATACCATAGTATCTGGGCCCAGCTATCGGTGAAAACTGTCATTCCTTCTATCAGGGATTGCTCCTTTCCTTCCACTAGTGTATATAAGAGATGGGTGCTTAGCCCCACGGTTGATAATAGGACCCATCGATTTAGGCATCTGGCCAGCGGGAGCAGTAGCAAAGCGTAGTCATTTAGATTTCATACATTCAATAATGAACAATGTTTCTCTTTTTATAAAACTAGAAGATAATGAACACATGAGTTGAATTGCCTTTATTTTATATATTTATAAAGATCGCGTGCATTTCAGTATCATTTCTCTACACATGATCACTATTCAACATAGATTCAAAATGCAAAATTACATTTAATCTCAAAGTAGATCTCGTAAGCATCCAACTCCTATTTCTAATCAGCCCTCTCGGGTTTTCTTGATTGGACATTTTCTCTCAAACCTCTAATTTTTGCTCAGGATGCCTTTTTTCGATTTTCATCCTAACAAGGTGCCCATTTTTAGCAAGGCAGCCTTTTTTTGGTTTTCGGCCCGCGGGGGTTTTATTCTCTTCTTTTGATTTTTGGTCTTTAGCCATGGAACCTTTTGCGTCTGTTGATGCTGACTGGTTCTTCGAACTCATTTCCATCACTGTTTGTCGGAATCGCTGCTCCCTTGGGCAATTACTTCTTAAGAACAAATGGGCCTTCATATGTTGGCCTGAATTTACCTCATCTATTTGGAACACTCGGACTCATTTGCTTAAAGACTAAATCTCCCTCTTTTAGTGGGTCCTTTCTGACTTTCTTCCCGAATGATCGAGCAAGTGTTTTCCAATAGATCTGACTGTGATAATAAGCCCGCAATCTGTTCTCGCTAACATATTAAACTGCTGTAATTGTTGCTTTGCCCAGTCGGCTTCTAGAATCTGGGCTTCAATGATTACCTTTAAAGATTTGAGCTCTAATTCAACTGGCAGTACTGCTTTCACCCTATATGCCAAGGAATAAGACGTGGCTCCTGTAGAGGTTCTGACAGTAATTCTATAGCCCCAAAGTGCAAAAGGCTATTTCTCTGCCCAATCCTTATAGTTTTGAACCATTTTGACCAAGATCTTCTTGACATTCTTGTTAGCAACCCATTGGCTTGAGGGTGATACGGAGGGGACTTGTATGCTCGATACCATACTTCTGAAGCCGCTTCCTAGTTTCAGCCATAAACTGCACCTCATTATTAGATATAACATGATGCGGAAGACCGTATCAAATTCTTCTCAATGAACTTGGCCATACCCACATATCAATTCTTCTCCTTCCCTTTTTAATTTTTTTTGTTTTTTTTTATTGACAAGCTTCGTTCAAATCCTGAAAGTTTACACATACACGTACTTTTCTTCTTAACTGTTGATGGTGACATTAACCAATCAAGTCGGGTGGTGAGCTTCGATAAGAAATTTGGCCTCGTTTCTGCCTGTGAAACTCTCCTTTTAACCTTTTCTATCCATTCTAGCCTAAGTCTTCTGAATTTCTGCTTGATTGGTCCATGATTGGGATATGTTGGCATAGCGTGTTTGGCGACTTCAAGATCATTCCTGTCATGTCTTCATAGGTCCAGGTAAAGCCTTTTTTTCTTACTTTTTTTTTTATTTTCTCAAATTTATCTAACTTCAGGAGTGATATCAGATGCCAATAGGATCTCGATATTAAATGAGCCAGTATTTATTAAGTTAATAACAAATGTAAATGACTTGTGGTTGTGATTGTTAAGTGCTTAATTTTACATATTTTTACCTAGCTTTCTCCTATTTTTCTGCATTAATTTTTAGCCAATTTGAGACTTTTTACTTATTTGGTGATTTTTATAATTTCAGGGCCAAATTGGTAAGAAAAGAGCATTTTGTGGATAATTAGACTAATTTGGAATAGTTGAAGAACTTGGGGTCAATTTTGGTGCAAATAAGGGAAAAGATGCAGATCTGACCCTTAGCCTTGCCTAAGGCTAAGGGAAAAAAAATGAGACAGCAGGATAATTCATCAGATTTGTGCACATGAATTAACCCTAGCCGCCAGCTGTACTTTATCAAATTTTTAGGGATAATATTACCATAATTTAGCAGATAATATGCAGCATTTTTAGGAAGATTAAATTGCTTTTAATATATTTATTTTATTTTCCAAGTTTGGATAGGAACAAACTACTTACCTAAATTTTCTAGGTTTTATTTTAAAAGGGGGTAGGAGAAAAATGTGAAAGGGGAACTTTGGCAGCCGTCGCCGCCTCTGTTCTTCCATCTCTATGTTAGGAATTTGTCTATTTTTATTTTGTTTTTGTTGTTGGCCATGATCGACTAAACTTTTATTCTAGTTAAAGGTTTAATTCAAAGCCAGGATTTTTTGTTATTATGAGATTGTTCTTACTTAATTTTCTCTTTAATTCATATGATGTTCATGTTATTTATTGTGATTTAGGGAAACTCCATCTCGATTGTTATTTATTATTTGCACAATAAGGGCCCATTATTCATTTAATTAAATAGTATATAGCTAATTGAGATTACCAAATCCGTAATTGTTTGATAAAATCAATAACAAGTTGTAATCAGTGTAGCTTCTTCACAAGGGCTATTACATTAAGTAAATGCATGATTTAGTCTAAATCGGTCTCGTGTGAGATCGATTGGCTTAGGGCAGGTCTTTCTATTCCTTAATGTTGTCAATAAATTAAATTCTTGCGTGTGTTAAGGGTTATTTGTTGGCTAGAAATTAATTACAGTTTTACTTGATTGATTCATTAATACGGAAAGATTAGGACGAGAGCGCGAAACCGACGACTATAACTGATCCATTGCATGATTTTAGAGTATCTTTTCATCCATGATCAGTAAATTGAATCATGTCCTGCGAATACCTTTAATTGGAGTTTTTCATCTTTTATTTTATTTTTATTTATTTTTCTGCATTTTATTTGTTATTATTTTAATTCTGTATTTTCATTCTTAATTTACAAAACCCCCCATTTTATTTTTATTGTTTATTTCTAATTATTTAAAGAATTAAAACTTGACCAATCCCTGTGGATTCGATCCTGCTCATCGCTATTTGCAACTTAAATTTAGTTTAAAGTAGGAATTTTATTTTTGTTGGTTTCGACACCCATCAAATTTTGATGCCGTTGCCGGGGATTGGTGTCTGTTAGTTTTAATTTTTTTTTTATGACTGAATAAATGCATTCTCTTGACTTTATTATTCAGACTTTGGCTGCAAGAATCAAGCTACAGGATGGATCTTATTACCATGAGAATTATTATGAACCTGAAGGATTTTCAGGTCCACCACAATGGAGTTATGATCCATATGCGCAAATTGAAAATCCATAGTTGATGGGCCAATCAAACTTTAGTTATGGAGCGAGACAGCAAAATTCACAACAACAATTTCAACCAAGATGACCACAACAGCCCTCTCAACCAGTTTCTAAACAAGGTATGAGTCTTGAAGACATTGTTCATTCTTTAACTAATAATATACAAGATATTCAGCAGCATGCAAAGGAATCAGATTCAAGAATTCATAATTTGGAGACACAAATGAGCCAAATAGCACAATCTTTGAGTAGAATAGAGTCCCAAGGACATTTGCCCTCATAAACCATAGAGAATCTGAGACAAAATGCGAGCGCAATTGTTCTAAGGAGTGGAAAAGAGCTAGAATAACCCCTGCCCATGGGGGAAGACCAGAAAAATGAGAAAGAAGCTGAAAAAGAGATGAAAATTGTGAAAGATGAACAGCCCAAGGAGAAAATTTTAGAACAGCTCCCCAATTTTATCATTCAACCCCCTTTTCAAGAAAGACTTGTAAAATCTAAGAAGAAAAAGGAAGAGAATGATATTTTTGAGATTTTTCGCAAGATTGAGTTAAATATTCATTTACTTGATGCAATTAATCGAATGCCTCAATATGCTAAATTTCTTCAGAATTTGTGTGCTAATAAGAAAAAGTTAGTTAGTAATGAAAGGGTTAGTATGGGAGAAAATGCCTCTGCTATGATTCAAAGGAAATTAACTTTAAAATGTAAAGATCAAGGTATGTTTTCCATCCCTTGTACTATAGGCAATGTTTTGATAAAAAGAGTTATGTGTGATTCAGAATCTTTAATAAATATTATGCCATTGTCTATTTGTTCTTCTTTGCATGTTGGTCCATTAAAAGAGACAAATGTAGTGCTTCAACTTGCTAATAAATCTTTTGTTTACCCTAAAGGAGTATTAGAGAATATTTTGGTAAACATTGATGGATTAGTTTTTCCTGTTGATTTTTATGTGCTTGACATGGAGGATGCTAAATCCTCAAATTTTTCAAATATCTTGTTAGGGAGACCATTTCTTAGTACAACTAAAGCAAAAATTGATGTGCATGAGGATACACTCACTATGGAGTTTGATGGAGAAATAGTTAAATTTTACGTTTATGATACTAAGAAAAATTTCAGTGATGTGTTTAGTATTTTTAAAGTGGATATTGCTGAATACTCAGTTAATGGATCTTTTAAATTGGATGATAATTCTAACAATTTAAAATTTTCATTTTGTAGGGATTTCATTTTTAGAAATACTAACAATTTTGAGAAGAATTTGGTAATTAATTAATACCAATTTGTAGGGAGTGATGAATGGAAGAATATTAAAATGGGATTTAAAACCAGATTGAAGAGGCCTAAAAATCTGAAAACGTCTAGCCAAAGACGTTAAATAAAGGCACTTTTGGGAGGCAACCCAACTTGTAGCTTAGTCCAAGGCTAAATAGTCACTATTTAAATTTAATTTTAGCATTTTTATTTATTTTATTTTATTTTATTTTATTGCCTTCTTCCTCCTTTGGCTGACTTAGTTTCTTTTTCATCTATTTTTTAGGTTTATGCTTAGTTTCTTTTTCATCTATTTTTGAGGTTTAAGCTGGAAAATGGGCCCTTAAGTTTATAATGGTGGAGCACACAATATTCAAATGTTTCTTTTTGAGTGGGTTATTACTGAAGAATTCAATTTTCTTTTGAATGGGTTTTATAGCTTATGGTGATGTTTGGTCAAGTTGTATAATGGCTAAATTTTATTTTACTGGGCATTTACATTTTACTAATAAATAATTGGTTTTTTTCTTTCTTTAGAGCCTTTATTTTATTTTATTTTATTTTACCAAAACCTCAAAATAATTTTTAGCCATTATACATTACTTTACGGTGAGAAAACCCATCAAATTTAAATTTCAGTAATTTGATTTGTTTTAATTTATTGCCCTTTTCTTCATCTCTTTCACATGGCTAACGTACTTCATTTTTAAATTTACAGGTAGCTTTGGCAAACAACTGGCAATTTTGAGGGTGATAGAAAAAAATTGATATAATGAGTTTAATGGTTATGATATTCACATTAATTTTTTTTTTCTGCAGTTAATGGTGGCTTACAATGAAGAATTAGTTAGCTAATGGATAAGTTTGAATAGTCACAGGTTGTGTTCATCACCATTTGGGCTTCATGGGTTTTTAATTTTTCTTTGATTTATGGGCCTCAATTTTTATTAAAGGTTTCCTGTCTTTTCACTCAATTTAATTTAATTTATTTTAACCCATTTACCTTTTCACCTAATAATCATTTCCCTACTTACAGACCCATCTCTTCATCTTCTTCAACCCGCCAAGCCACCAGCCGGCACAGCCCCACCATCATCGGTGAGGATGGTCATCGGCGACAACACCTCCGCCAGCCATCGCGTGTAGCCACCACGAAGCACCAGAACGTCGCGTCCTTTGCCCACCCATGCATTCTCTTTGCTCATCAGCTGGCACAACACATCTACTAACCACACCTGTGCAGCAGCTCTACTAGCAAGCAGCCCCACTACTAGCGATTACCTTTGATTCCACAACTAGAGCAGTTTTCTAAACTCACTTTATCTTTTTCTTTTCTTTGATTTTTTTTCTTCTTTCTGTTATTCTCCTATTATTAATTTTAGATTTTTCTTTTAACTTAGATCATTTGGGATTGATAAAAACAAATAAAAAAATTAAAAAAAGCTAAAAAAAAAAAAAGGAATATGGTTAGGTGACTTTTCGTAAAATGGTGCTTTCAAAAACCACTTTTATTAAAGTGGTGATTTCCAACTTTATCTCATTGACTTTTTTTTTTTTACAAATTGTAAAGCAATATATTTTGGCTAACATATTTTTTGTCCTAACCTGCCACTTATGTCATTTTTCTTTAATTAGTTTTATTTGTTTATTTTTTTTAATTTGTTTTTATTTGCATTTTTTTTAGTCTTAAATTTTGTTTAGATTATTAGTTAGTTACTTTGTTATTTGTTTTAGCCTAGTGGTTTATCATTGGACTTTGTTTATATTTTGGCTTGTTGAGCATTAAGTTCATCTAATTACAGTAAAAATTGCTAGAGAGAATAGTGGACAAGCTAGATACCACTACCCAAGGCAGACCATCTCTCTGACAAAAACAAATGGCAAATCAAACTGCATTTTTACCTCTTGGTCAACGAGCATGCACCCTTTTGCTATGAGCTGTACAGCAACTTGCCCCCATGATTCAAACTCATGCTCTGTATTATGCACTTTCTACCCGAAGGGAGGTTAGGCTAAGTAATACCGCCTTATCATTCTAGGTATCGGAAGTCATTATTTTAAAGGTAGTGCGCCCCTTGTGGGTTTTCACAATAGCTTTTCTTAGCGGGAAATGAGTCCTTTTCGGATTTTCACACAACCCCGTGCCTTATTTTTTGCCTGGAATGGACCTAACCCAATCCAGCGGCTTTTGTTCATTTTATTTTTTTTATAGGACAGACTGCCTGTTTCCAGGTTTTTACCCTGCCCTTTGGCCTAATTTTTGCTTAGATAGCCTATTACGGTTTTCATCTCCAACGGCCTCTTTTTTTTTTTGTAAAGAAGGCTGTAGCTGTCGTCGAAGATCTTTTAGGTATAATTGACATGTACTTATGTCTCAGATTATGGTTGTGTGTGAGTTTGATTCCTATCACAAAGGTGCTGTAAAATTAGCCTCACAGTTGATAGCAGGATGAATCGACTGAAGTGCTCGAGCGGACAGAGCACCGGAGGGTAGATAGTACTAATGCGCTGATTCTACGCTAGAACCAGACAACTTTGAGTATGCAAAATGAACTACTCTAGGCACAAACTACACCCTCGCCTTCATAAGTGCATGTAAGAGAAGGGTACTTAGCCCCGCGGTAGATAATAGGACCCATTGGCTTAGGCATCTGGTTGGTGATAGCAGGAGTAAAGTAGCCATTTAGATTTTACACATTCAGTAATAGATTATGTTTCTCTTTTTATAAAAGAACTAGGAAATGATGAGTCAAACTGCTTTTGTTTTATATATTTCCGCAAAATTGTGTACATTTGAGTATGATTTCTCCATACATGATCACCATTTAACATGGATTCGGAATGCAAAATTACATCTAATCTCGAAGTGGATCTTATAAGCATCAGACTCCTGTATCTAATCAGCCCTCGCGGGTTTTCTTGCTTGAATATTTTCTCTCTTTTTATTTTTTATTCTTTATTTAGCCTCTACTATGGACCCTCCTTCAGTTCGTCGGTGTTGATTGAATTTGCTTCCATCTTCGTTAGCCGAGAAAGCTGCTCCTTCAGAGAGTGGTTCTTTTTTGTATCGAAATCTTGTTCTTGTCCCTTGTGCAGACTGGTTGATGTGATGGGTTCCTTATTTGGGGCTTGGATGTGAAATCTCACACTTTGCTTTTATTGGCTTTAGTGGTTCAAATTCTAAAATGGTTTTTCAACGGTTGAGATTGGGGACAGGTTAGGCTCGGATGATTTGGGGCAAAGATTGTGTTTTTTTTATATGTTTTTTTTCTTTTCTCTCTTTTCTCTCTCTCTTTTTTCTCTCTTTTTTTTTTTATTATTTTTTTGTTTTGTTTTTTGTGTTTTTGGTTGAAAGGTAAAGAGCTGTCCTGCTAAATTTGGCTGTAAGGGTCTCGGATGGTTAAAGGTCAGTCTTGATTGGTTTTAGGGTACACATTTCAAATGGTTGGGAGGAAGGGGTCATGCTGTTCAGTTTTGATGAGTTATATTTTCCTCGTGAAGGTCTTGAGCTTTATTCGTCTAACTCCTGCTGTAGCTCTTGAAGTTTGATTTTATTTGGCAGCACCATATGCATCCCAAATGTTGGGGGTGCAAAGGAATGGCTTTCAAAATTCGGTTCGTCGTTATGTTGGCACGTGGAAGTAGCATTAGTCTCAAGAATGTCCTTATCAATCTTCAACATGTCATACCAGGTCCAGGCAAAGGCTCTTTTTTTTTTCTCTCTTTTTAATCTCCCTTCAGGAGTCATAACAGATGCTATCAAGATTTTCTTTGGGTTCCCCAAAGTTTCGATATTAAATGTAATGGCATCATTTGAATTATTATTAAATATGAATGTGTCATGATCATGTATAGTGAAATCACAAGAAACATCACACAAATAAATAAAACCAATCGTTTTATTTAGTAGAAACCAGAATTAAAAGCACCGTCATTAAATAGTTCAAAAAATAAAAAGAACATCTAAATAGCTAACACCCTTCTGTTTCCACTAGTACAGCTATTTTGGCCAATGGTTCATCACCATCCGCGGGAACCACCTTCATTCTCCACTTAGGTACTCAATTGTCTTCCTCTCCTCCTTTTGCTCTTCTGGATCAGACATTAATTCTTGAATACGATCTCTTAGAGGACGACAATAGTCTATTCTATGCCCTGTGTACTGGTTATATGCACAATACCGGTTTGTTCTATGTCTAGGCTGTCCTTGGCTTGGGGCAGGTCCGGCTGGCAAGGGTTGTAACTTCCCTTCTTTGATGAGGCGGATAAAATACCAAGACAATGGCCTACCTGAGATGGTGAGGTGGCGCTGAGTCCTTCTATGGCTGCAACTTCTGCTGTCCCAGCCTTGCCCCTGTTACCACTGCTGTTTCCTTTATTTTTGCCTAAGGCCAGGTTTGCAGGCTTATCCATTTTGTCTAGATGTTCGGCCTCAGCTTCGATGGCTATATCTTTAAGCAACTCCCAGTCTTTGAGTCCCTTCATCTTTAGTGCCTCTCTTAGGTACGGGCTAGCATTCCTGATGAACAACCTTATTTGGTCAGGGGTATCAGGTTTTCTCTTCATTTCCATGAACTGGTTTCTCTATCTGGTGAGGTACTCCTGGAATGACTCCTCGGGCTTCTGCTGCAGTAGCTCTAGGTCTTTCAGACTAACTTCCATTCTTGTGCTGCAATCGTATTGCTTAAGGAATCTTCAGTCAAAAGGTCCCAATCCTCCTTAGACCTCCTATCTAACCCGTGATACCAGTCTACTGCCGAAACCAAACTGAGGCAGAAATATTCTACCTTCTGCTTCTTCGTCAGTCCTGTACCCTTCATGATCAGGGTGTACTGCTTAACGTGTGTAGAAGGGTCCGAAGTACTGTCAAATTTTGGCAGGTCTAGCATCTTAAATCTCTGGGGCAACAGCTCCCTATCATCCAAATCCATATCTTCAGGGCTGATCCCTTTCCCGATTGATAGTAAATGCATAATCGCTTCGATCTTTTCTTCCATTTTCCTGACTACATCATCCTCTACTTTGGGAATTTTCTTTCTCATAGCCTGAGGAATTACTAGCTTATCCCCTTCCTCTACTATGAAATCATCTTTCGGGTTAGGAATTCTCCTCTGCTCAGCAGGTGCCGTCACTCTAGGCTCGACAGGTGGTTGTTGCACAGTGGCAGTTGCTATAGGAGTTTCCCCTACAATAAGGGTTTTAACTTGTTCCACAGCAGGAGCCACAGATGGTTGCCTGGCACTTGGTGCCATCTGGGCGACGATGCTCCCCATCATAGCTAACATCTTTCTCTCAAAGCCCTCTAATATTTTATCCAGATCTTGCATTGTCAATGGACCCGTTTCTTACGATAAACCTGCCATTACCGACCTTGAGATCTCTGCCAACCAATTCGAACTCTGCTTGCTCCTCAGGCAACTACAGGGACCCTAAAACCTCCCAGGTAAATGGTCTATAGTGGCTGAAAAATCCAAAGGGTTAGAGTGATGCATGAATGTCATGCAATGCATGATTGTGCTATGCAGATGGTCCTCGATGAGTGCAAGATCAATAGATTACAATGATATGATGCAATACATAGAAGAAATTATACGCAGGATGATATGTACATGTGAAAAATAATATGCAGACAAAAGGATATACACACAATATGAGAGAAAATATATTATTTTTTTTATTTTTTTATCGACATGCATGAATGACATGCGGTGCACAAGCATGTTGTGCAGTATCCATAACCACATGCAAGTAGATAGATCCTTTCAACCTTATCACTCCCACACACAAGGTCGTGCGGTCTCTTTCTTAGGTGGGCTTCATCTGAGCGTTAATAGGGAGCCCATCGAACACGTGTGGTGCACGGTGAAAAATCGGCAGCACAACATTCTTAATTTAAAGCACATGCATATAGGTTTTGGCCAATACATATTTGAACAATTCAATTAAATTGAAATGAACTTACCGGGGCATGAAAGCCCTTGATAGAAGATCACGCAATTTACTTGACTTTGTCTAATATATATGGCCCACATCACAAGCACTGTATTACAGTTCACACCACCTAGGGGAAGGTATCTACTACCATTACATGGGCATTGGTCTGGGTTATGTTACTTTTGAGCTACCCAAGCATGGTTCCTGCCAATGGGTCTATCTCATAGCGAGCGTGATGACAGATCGGGTCTCCATTTGATATACCATTAATGGCATGAGGCTTGGGTTGGTGATTATCCTTAACACTTCCCTACAATGAGTAAAAGTAGGGTAGTACTTCGGGAATGCACCGGGGTAAGATAGGGGACCAACTAACATAGTTCTAAGGCCCTAAAATGATGTAATGCAATTTCAAAAAGAGATAGAATTTTAAGTTTTAAAAGTTCAATTTTATATCTTAACCAAAATACTTTCGGAGCAAAGTCTCAAATGATCCCCAGTGGAGTCGCCACTGTGATGCGCGCCAAACCTAGCAAAGGCTCTCGCTGAACTCGCTTTAGGATTTGAGGGATTGGTTCGCGTCTTTTTTATCATGGGCACCATGAGACATATTGGATGCTTCCTTCCCAATAGAACATTGGAAAGGAACATCTAGCCCCACGATGCCTTTAGGCACCTTTGAGGTATCATGGAGTCGCCACCCAATTTTCAAGAAATTGGAAAAAGTCTCTGACCTCTTATTGGTCTAGACCAGAGATTAGTGTTCAGAACTTCACTCTTATTTATGCTTTGGTCAATTATAAATGAGTTTTTAACTTCCTAAAATTTCATCTCTTATCTCACACAATTTATGCGTTTAAATAAAGCGCATTGCAATCACTTAAAGAGAGTGAAGGAAAACTATAAATAAAGCGGTAAATAAAGTAATGAAAGAAAACAAATAAACACGCCAAGCATAAAATTACATAGAAGATAGGGGCGGAATACAACCCCAATAAAAGAAGATTGAAAATATAAGTTAGGACGGAATACAATCCCAAATGGAAGATAAATAATGTTGCCCCAAAACTAATTACAAGGGCCTAAAAGAAAATGAACATAAATTTAAACAATTAGACAAAATCAAACATAAGAAAAACATACATCAATCGGGACATTCGTTTGGTTTAGGAACATTGGTTCCTTTGCACTTATTTGAAAAGGGGTCAAAGAGCTATTTGGTTGCTAGTTTGAAAAATCGGGATGAGTGATCCCATTTTTGGAGAAAATTCAGCTCTTCGTTTTATTGTGACATTTTACATTCCTTGGCTAAAATGAGGGACATTAGTCCCAATTTTATTAGTAAAAATTCCAATTTAATTACATAAATATTTTCATGACTTTTTATCTCACGCGTGCATAAATAAAATATTTATTTGCAAACAAGCACAACGAAAAGGAGGAAAATAAAGAAGGTCTCACCAAACCGACGTGTTCCTCCACGCGTCGTGACTCATCCGGGAAGTCACGGGGATACTCACATAACGCGACCCAAATTAAATATCAGACAGAAAAGTAACATCAAAAATATTAGCAATAATTCTAAAAATTAAACAACCAAAGGCAAAATAAATATGTAACGTGTTGATTTAATATAGCAAGTAATTCACATGCAAGATAGATTAAAAATAAGTCATGTTGACATAATAATAACAACAAAGATAATATTAACAATCATAATGATAATAATAATAACAATAATAATATATGATAATAACAGTAATGATAAATAGTGATAATAATAATAATAATAATAATAATAATAATAATAATAATAATAATAATAATAATGATGATGATGATGATGATGATATAAAACAAATAGACATGAAGTAATAGTAAATAAATAATACAATGATAACAACAATGGTAATACTAATAATATATGAAAAAAAGGGGAGTAGAAAGTTGACGACATCGGGGAATATAAAGCTAAAAACCTTAAAAAATAACTAAAAGGCACAAGGGAAACATATAAAAAGGAACTAAACATGAAAAGCCAACAAGAGCAAATAATATCAAAATGGTTAGAAAATAAACATAGTAAATGTAGCAAAAACAACGAAATTAATAACCATAAATAATAAACGAAAAATAGGATGGGTCCAAAGTGTTTACCCTCAGAATTTATAGATCGAAAAATAAGATGCCTTGATCCGTCTTCCTAGTCGATTTTTGTGGTGATAAATACAAGAATATTTGAGAAAAAAATCAAGTTTTAAACAAATAAAACTCAAGAAACTATTTTTGTTATTTTTTTGGAGGGATAATACAAAAAAAAGGAAATTGATTTTCCTTACTTGAAATAAATCCCCGAATGAAAAATGTTTTTGAAGAAAAAAGAAGAAGAAAAGCTAGACTAAAAAATCTAAATATTTTTTGTTGCTTTTAAAATCTTACGGCTGCCCTTGTTCTTGAGAGAAAGCTCTCCCTTTTAACTTGTGAAAATGCAGCTCCCCCTCAAATGAAAACAAGGGTTTTCTTTTAATTTTTTGTCTTTCCAAAATGGAAAAGAGATAAAAGTAATTTCTTAATTTTATTTTTTCAAAGACACCAAAAGAGTGAAAGAAACGAAAAAAAATCAGACTGTAAAACAGGCTGAAGACTGATTAGAAAACGCACAGAGAAAGGCCAAAAAATGGCCGCGTGCGGAGGGGCGAGACGCGCCCCAATGGGGCGCGTGCGCTCCTGGCAGCAAGCGCGCGGCCGCAGCGCTAGCACAGGCGCGACCCACCCGCAGCATGAGAATAAAATATAAAATATAAAATAAAATAGAACAAAATAGAAATAAAAATAAAAATAAAGGGAATAAAATAAAATAAATAGATAAATAAAAAAGAGTAAAAATGCAAATTTTTGAATTAAAATTTTTAGAGCAACGAAGGAGATTTTCGACAAGGAAAACATCATTTTTGACACCTTTGCTTGTGGCAGGTATCATTCTCATCATCGGGTAATTCTGATCTTGGACTGCCTCGGGACCCGGTGTCTACACAGTCCTAGCTAAGTGAGAGCTCGGGAGGAGTAAGATGCTCTAGATGTGATAGCCGGTAAGTTCCTACTCCATGACATTGAATTATATGCTCTAATTGACCCTGGTTCCACACACTCATATTTGTGCACAGATAAGTTATTTGATAAGTTGCATGTTGTAGATCAGTTGGATTATGAGATTTGTGTGACCAGTCCTTTAGGGCATCGTGTCAATGTGAGTAGAGTGTATAGGAATTGTCCCCTGTTGGTTGAGGGAGTTGAGTTTCCAGCAGATTTGATTGAGTTGCCGTTCAGAGAGTTTGATCTGATTTTGGGTATGGACTGGTTGGATACGCATCGGACAGTGGTTGACTGTCATAGGAAGATGGTTGTTCTTCGGGATAGAAATCGGTCTCCTGTGGTTGTCAAAGGCTTGGGTTCTAGTTCTTTGAGTAATGTGATCTCCGCTATGCAAGCGAAGAGATTCATTAGGAAGGGTTGTGAGGCTTTTCTAGCAGTGATATTGGATTCTAAGCGAGATCAAGTTAGAATTGAGGACATCCCAGTTGTTCGAGAGTTTGGAGATGTTTTTTCGAGTGAGTTGCCTGGTTTGCCTCCCGGGAGAGAGGTGGAGTTGTCTATAGAGATAGTGCCGGGCACTACTCCCATATCAAAACCGCCTTATCAGATGGCTCCTGTAGAGATGAGGGAACTCAAAACTCAGCTATAAGAGCTATTGGATAAGGGGTTTATCAGACCCAGCATATCTCCATGGGGAGCTCCGGTTCTATTTGTTAAGAAGAAGGATGGTTCTATGAGGATGTGTATCAACTATAGGCAAATTAATAAGGTCACAATGAAGAACAAGTATCCTTTACCTAGAGTCGAGGATTTGTTTGATCAGCTTAGAGGTGCAGGAGTCTTTTCGAAGATTGATCTTCGGTCGGGGTATTATCAGTTGCGAGTTCAGGATGCTGATGTGGTTAAGACTGTATTTCGGACTGGGTTGGCCATTATGAGTTCTTAGTGATGCCGTTTGGTTTAACCAATGCACCAGCAGCTTTCATGGATTTGATGAACCGAGTGTTCAGGCGATATCTTGACCGATTTGTAGTAGTGTTCATAGATGATATTTTGGTTTATTCCAAGGATAAGAGTGAGCATGAGGAGCATCTCCGGTTGGTTTTGCAAGTTCTGAGAGAGCATCAGTTGTTTGCCAAGCTTAGTAAGTGCGATTTGTAGCTTTGGGAAGTGTCGTTCCTGGGGCATATAGTATTGGTTAAGGGTATCCAGGTTGATCCAGCTAAGATTGAGGCAATTGTTGATTGGAAAGTGCCCAGGAATGTTTCAGAAGTGAGGAGTTTTCTTGGTTTAGCGGGCTACTACCGTCGGTTTGTGAAGGGTTTCTCAGTTATTGCTGCTCCGATGATAAGATTGTTGAGGAAAGGAGTTAGATTTGAGTGGTCGGATAAGTGCCAGGCTTGTTTTGAGCAGTTGAAGAGGTTGTTGGTCGAAGCTCTTGTACTTACTCAACCCATCTCGGGTAAAGAGTTTGTGATGTACAGCAACGCTTCCGATGTTGGGCTTGGTTGTGTGTTGATGCAAGAAGGTAAGGTTGTGGCTTATGCTTCCGGTCAGTTGAAGCCATATGAGAGGAATTATCCGACACATGATTTGGAGTTGGCAGCAGTGATCTTTGCTTTGAAGATTTGGCGGCATTATCTATATGGGGAGAAGTGTAGGATCTTTACGGATCATAAGAGTCTGAAGTACCTCCTCACACAGAGGGAGTTGAACATGAGACAGCGCCGTTGGTTAGAGTTGTTCAAGGACTACGACTGCATATTGGATTACCATCCTGGTAAGGCCAATGTAGTGGCTGATGCTTTGAGTCAAAAGTCAGTTTCTGCTTTCTTCTTGAGGCGATTCAGGTGGAGGTTTGATTCAGATGGGGCTTTGGTTGCTCGGTTGAAAGTGAAGCCTACTTTGAGACAGAGGATTGTAGATGCTCAGAAGGATGATGAGAGGTTGCAGCGGATTGTGCAAGAGGTTCGATCTAGTAAGTAGTCAGAGTTCTCAGTTCAGGATGGGGTGCTGATGTATAGAAATCGCTTTTGTGTGCCCGAGAATGATGAGTTAAGGAAATAGCTTTTAAGGGAGGCACAAACTACGATTTTCACTATGCATCCCGGTAGTGACAAGATGTATCGGGACATGAAGCAGTTCTATTGGTGGTCCGGTATGAAGAGGAATATTGTGGATTTCGTGGCTAAGTGTTTGACTTGTCAGTAGGTAAAGGCTGAGCATCAAGTTCATTCAGGATTGCTCACTCTTTTATCCGTTCCCGAGTGGAAATGGGACAATATTGCTATGGACTTTGTGTCAGGTTTGCCCTTAACTCAGAAGAAGCATGACTCGGTATGGGTGATTATGGATCAGCTCACGAAATCAGCTTTTTTTTCTACCGGTTAGAGTGGATTATCCGATGGACAAGTTGGCCAGTATCTATGTGAATGAGATAGTCAGATTACATGGAGTGCCGTTGTCCATAGTGTTAGATCGGGACCCAAGGTTTACATCTAAGTTTTGGAAGGAATTGCAAAGAGCTCTGGATACCAAGTTGAACTTCAGTACGGTATTTCATCCTCAGACAGATGGTCAGTCCGAGCGGGTTATTCAGATCTTGGAGGATATGTTGGGGACTTGTGCATTGGATTTTTTGGGTAGTTGGGACAGATATGTGCAGCTTATAGAGTTTGCCTACAACAACAGTTATCAGGCAAGCATCGATATGTCACCGTATGAGGCTTTGTATGGTCGTCAGTGTAGGACTCCGGTATGTTGGACAGAGTTATCCGAGCATTCAGTTATTAGGCTAGAGTTGGTTAGGGATACAGGGGAAAAGATTAGAGTTGTGCAGCGGAATCTGAAGCAGCTAAAGATCGGCAGAAGTCCTATGCTAACCTTAACAGGAAAGATGTTCAGTTTAAGGTCGGGGACAAAGTTTTTCTTAAGGTTTCTCCCTGGACGTCGGCAAAGTGAGAGATCAGCACGTTTCATGCTGATACAACACGACTCGTGCTGTTGAGGCATCTTCTACATGTCGTGCTTGGAGCGCAACTGGGAGGAAGCATCTGACACAAGTCATGTCCCTTAGAACGACTTGTGTCCTTTGCTCTTCTGTCGTGAGCGCGACTTAGTCGCGAGCGTGACAGAGCTCCCAGTCTGCCCTATTTTCTCGCGTGCACAGTTTTTCAAAAATGAGATTTAAACGTCTTTTCCAGGGTTTTTCCTTGCTGTATGATATATGAACTTGTTATATGCCTATCATATTATGTGTCACACCCCAAAATGGCCCTAGAAGAATTACAGAGTTTTTGTTCGAAAAAGTTAAGTTTATGTGCGAGAGTTCTGTCGCGAGCGCGACAAGTGTCGCGGGCGCGACAGAGCCCTCCAGCGGTTTTCGAACTTCAGCTGGTTGGTGCGGGTGTGAGCGTTCTGTCGCGAGCGCGACAAGCATCGCGAGCGCGACAGAACCCCCTCGCGAGAGGTGTGCATAAGTGAGACTAAGAGACTTGGAGTTGTAGTGAGTTGACAAGTGTCATCATAGAAGAGTGACAAGTGTCATTGTAGAAGAGTGACAAGTGGCGGCATAAGAGAGTGACACATGGCAGCGTAGGAGGTTGACAAGTGGCATCGTAGAATAGTGACAAGTGGTGGCATAAGAGTTTGACAAGTGGCATTGTAGGAGTGTGCCAAGTGTCATTGTGGGGAAGTGACACATGGCTACAAGAGAGAGTGACATGTGGCATGGGGCTTTTTGGATGGAGATGAATTAAATGAGATGGTTGGCTTTTAATGTGGTTAGTGGGTAATTAATTTGTTAATTCCTTTAGTTGACCGGCCACTTTCCTACTCATTTCAATTCCTTCATTTGGCCTTTTAATTCTCCTTTTTGTTTCCTTTGCTCTTAGTTGCCGTGCTCCACTTTCCTTTCTTTTCTTCTCTTTTTCATTTGTTCCTAAAGAGAATCCTTTGGGTTGAGATGAAGAGAGTGGATTTTTGAGAAGAGGTAAGTAGTACTATTATTAAGTCTTCTTCTACTACTTGGTTTCTATTTTGATTTAAAGTAAAAAGAAGAGTAACCCCAAGTGTTTTGTGTGTGGTTTTGGTGCAAGTTGGAGGCAAGAGAGTCGATAAAGGCAAAGAGAAGATCGGAACGAGTAGAGAGCTGTGATCGAGTTCCTAGAGGTAGGGATCGAGTGCGATTTTGTTTTCCGGCATGTGATTGAATGATATGTGTTTAAAAGGAACCATGACTGGATGTAGATGTATATGACGAGCTTTAACTAGCTCAATTGCTCTTTTAGTGTATATTGGTCTATTGTTCATTTTGATTGCTTTCAGTTCTCATGACATGTGTATATATGGTTAAAGTATGTAACTTGATCATTTGAGTGTTTGTGTTGGTGATAGAGCTTGATGTTGCGAAATTCTGTTTATTTGTCATTAGACCCCAGTGTATAGTATTTGTTATAAGTAGAGTTATAGGATCCCAATTGGATTGATTCCAATTGCATATGAAAGATACTATCCGTGTCTAAAAATGTCTAAGAGGGTGCTTGATCTAATTCTGGCCCTAAATATCCCAAAAAGTTATTAAAACGTAGGTGACCCTGTTCTAGCGGGTTCACTGGAACAGTATATGTTGTTTAGACCATATCTTTTGTTATAGATGTCAAAATGACCTGAAACTTGTCCCATTTGAAAGCTAACATCCTAGAGAACAGTTGTTAAGAAGAACGTTTTTCCAAAAAAAAGACGTTTAGAGGTTCATTTAGACGATACAAGTTTAGGGTAAACAACAGTCTTGTGAGGCACCAAAGCGGAGCCTCTGTCGTGAGCACGACACAGGTCGCGACCTCGCGATAGAACAACCTATATTAAGCTCTTTTTTCTTCATTTTGAGCCCATAGTTGGCATGGGTAAACCCCTTGCCTTTCCCCTTAACGTTTTATACATGATTAGGGCTACTAAATGATTAAAAAGTAGATATGAATGGGAAAATACACTTGAGTATGTTTAAGATTTGTAATTTAACAAATAAAGTAACAATGTATAGTGTAGGAAGTATAGTAAATGACATGATAAATATGTATGAACTTAGGAGTTGTTATATAATGCATTTGGTATAGAGTATAGAGCCTTTTTTGTAATCTATCTTCTGTCGCGAGCGCAACCTCTTGTCGCGATCGCGACAATGAACTTAGCTTCTGTCGCGAGCGCGACTTCTTGTTGCGATCGCGACAGTGAACCTCTTCGCATCCTGTTTTATTTGTTTTGAAGAGAGTGTTTTCTTCTATCTTGCTTTGCATGATTTATATGTTTATGTAATGAGTTGAACACATGTATATGATGGTTATTAAAGATTGTATATCAATTAAATGTCTCTAAATTTGATAAATGCACTTGAATTTTAGTTGATGAGTTGATGTCTGTGTATAGTGTGTGAGTCGGTATTGAGCCTGATTACCGTTATAGTGGATAGATAAGCATGCTTATAAAGGGATTATCGAGTGCAGCTGCCAACGTTCCACCCCGTTTGGGTGAAGCGGGTCGACCTCCGAGAATGGTCATTAATAGAGATATATGAAAAATGTTTTGTGACTTCGGTCTATCGAAAATGTTTTTTTATAGAGCGTCCCGTATCCACCATGAGAGGAACTCAGGCTTGTTTTGTTAAATGTTGTGCAGTGAACTTGAGATGATTATAGTGTTGCTTTGAATAAAGCTATAGTACATGAAAGTAATGTTTAAGTACATTACAGTTCTATATACAAGTACATAATTACATGAGTGTATTGACATGAATGTGGTTACATGATAATGTATATTTGAATAAACGAAATGTACAAGTTGTAGTGTATATGAACAAGTAAAATAAGTAGATGTTATACGCATGTGAACTCATAGTATTTGATATTTGTTATATGACATATGTGTGAGCTATTTGTGACTTCGTAAAGAAGTCCTTTGCATTATTTTATCCCCACTAAGCATTATCGCTTAGCACGGATGTTTATTTCCGTGTAGGTTACAGGTTCGGATCAGTGAGTGGACATCTGCAGGTCAAGGCCACTAGGAGTTTTGTTATACCTTTTTGTATAAGTTAGAGATAGAGTTTTTACATTTTGAGTAACATCATTATGTAATATAAGTAGAAAAATCACAAGTAAAGGTACATGTAAATGTATATGTAAAGCTTAATGGAAACAGATGTAATATGAACATGTAAATGTATATGTAGTTAATATGAAATGCAAGTGGGCCCTAGTGTAGTATTTAATGACTTTTAAAATGGGTGTGTTTATGCTATCGCTTCCGCTAATGCATGCACATGTATACGTTAGTGTCCGCGTAGCGCCCCGATATTCCCTACCGGGGGTATGGGGGTGTTACATTATGAATTATCAATGATGAATCATATGTTTTTATTGGAACATTATTTGGATTATGCATGACCTGCGAGAGTCAGTCTAGTGGATAGTTAGGCATGCCTAATAGAGTCTCTTAGCTGCAGCCCTCTGTTCCATTTGGACCCTGATCAGGTCCCTGTTTGGATCCTCGTGATCCCCTCTGTATTTGGATCTTGTTTAAGGTCCCCTCTGTAAAATATTTTGAAAGTGATAAAATAAAATAGTTTTCGATTCGTACCCGTAAGGTACCATCACTGTTCAATTCGTACCCGTAAGGTACCGTCACTATATACTCGTTATCCACTATTTTGAGTCAATAGGTATTTGTTTTGTTTTGCTATGACATGATATAAGAATGTGATATCGGAATGAGCATAATGATAAGTATATGAATTAGTTATTATCTGAATGTGATTACGAGCTTCCGAATGTTATGAATATGATTCGAATGTGATATGTATGCATATGTGCCTCGAGCATATTTATATTGTATATGATTAGTCGCATAAGTCATATCATATGTGTTATGTCTCGACAACCATTGTGAATGGCCGTCCACGTTATTTGTGTGTTTCTCCACTAAGCGTTATCGCTTAGTACGGTGTTTTATCCGTGCAGGTGCGGAAGAAGCTGTATTTTTGGGAGAGTCACCGCCAGTCAAGCCAACACAGAGGGATTAGTGTTAGGGCTTATTTTTGTAGTATTTTATGACGATTCTTTTTGTAATAGAACTCTCATTGTGTCAGTAATTTTGTAAGCTTCCGCATTGTATATTGGATATGTAATTCTTTTATTTGGGCAATTAATCAGAATATTATTGTAATGATTTTGTTATATTAATGTATGATCAGTTGTTGCTCCTTAAAGGTTTTAAATCCTTCTGTATTTCCATATATTGATGATGTATAAATGTATGCTATGTATCAATCTGTTTGTTGACACACCCAGCTCATACAACTTCCCACTCCGATGCGGATGGGTTCGCCTACGTATGGGTAGGGGGTGTTACAGTGTTAGGATGATGCATAATTGAAATGCAATGCATGGCCGTGCTGATGCAGCATAGACAAACACATACAAGCTAATAGATCCTTCTAACCTTATCTCTCCCACACACGAGGTAGTGCGGTCTCTTTCTTAGGTGGGCTTTATCCGAGGGTTAATAGGAAACCCATTAGACACGTAAAGGCGCACGGCAAAAAATTGAAAGCATAACATCTCTTGCCTAATGTACATACGTATGTGTTTTGGCCTTTATGTATTTAAACATTTCAATTAAACTAAGATGGGCCCACCGGGGCATGAAAGCCTTTAATGAAAGTCCATTCAATTTAGTTAACTTTGTTCAATATATGACGGCCCACATAACAAGGACGGCATTACGGTACATTTTACCTAGTGGAAGTATCTATTGCCATTATATGAGCTTTGGTCAAAGGTGATGATACTTTAGGGCTACCCAAGCATGGTCCCTACTAATGAGTCTAGCTCATCACGAGCATAACGACTGATTAATTCTCCATTTGATATACCATAAGGTACGAGGCTTGGATTGGTGATTATTCTTAACACTTTCCTACATTGAGTGAATATAGGGTTGTGCTTCGGGAATGTACCGGGGTTAAAAAAGGGTGCAAATTAGCATAATTCTAAGGCTTAGCATGTATGCAAATGTAATTTTCAAAAAGAGATAAAATTTTAATTTATAAAAAATCCAATTATATTATTAACCAAGACAGTTTTAGAGCACAGTTTCAAAGTCACCAGTGGAGTCGCTATTGTGACGCTCACTGAAACCGATCTTCTCATGGAAACCCGCTTTTAAGGCCCGCGAGGGTTCGCGTCTTTTGATCTTAGGCAACATGAGACATTTTGGAATTCTTACCTAATAGAACATTGGGGAAGTTCATCTAGTCCCATGAAGCCTTTTGGCACCTTTGAGGTATTTTGGAGTCGTCACCCAATTTACAAGAAATTGGGAAAGTTCGTCTAACCTCGGGCTCTAAACCAGAAAAAGATTCAGAACTTTACTCTTATTAATGCCTTGGTAAATTATAAATGTGTTTTTAATTTTAAAATTCCATCTCTCTCCTCACGCGGTCTTACATTTAAAATAAAGCACAAATCAAGCACCGACAGAAAGCAGTAAAGAAAGCGATAAAATAAAACAAACCACAAAAAATAAAAGAAAGATAAAATTGGGACAAAATACAATCCCCCAAAATAAAAAGGTATTAAAATCTGGGACAAAAAATACAATCCCCCAAATAAAGTCAAATAAAGCATAAATAAATAAAAAATCAAATGAATAAATAAACATTCATAAATCAGGACATTATTTAAGATAGGAACATCCACTTAAAAAATCGAAGAGTTATTTTTAGTATACTTGGGAAAATCGGGATGAGTGATCCCATTTTGAGAAAATTAACTCCTCTTTTTAAAGTGAGTTTTTATTAGTTGAAATTAGGATATTGATACCATTTTATTAGAAAAAAATCCAATTTATTAATAAAATATTTTTATGTGACTTTTTTTATTAACGTGCATAAAATAAACTAAATATATTACATATTACATAATAAAAGCAAATAAAGTGAAATGATAAAAAAATAATGAAAATGCTCAAATATGACAAGTTCCACCAAAATGGTGTCTTCAAATCTCCATGGGCTCCCATTTGATAATGAAAATGCTCACACATAAAAAAAAAAGTATTGAAATAAAAAACAAACATAAATAAAAGTGATGTTAGTAATAAAAAATGAATTAAACATATAACATATGAAAATGAATTAAAATAAATAAAATGCATTATGTATGACAAAATAATTAAATGGCATGATAAAATAAATAAACATATTAATAATTCAATATACATAAAAACATCATATTAATAATTCAATATACATAAAAACATAATAATAATAATAATAATAATAATAATAATAATAATAATAATAATAATAACAACAACAACAACAACAACAACAAAAGAATAACAACAACAACAACAACAACAACAAAAGAATAACAACAACAACAACAACAACAACAACAACAACAATAATAATAATAATAATAATAATAATAATAATAATAACAATAACAATAGTGATAACAACAAAAGATGAACAATCAAATAAATAAATAAGAATAAAATAAAATATGTTAGAATATTAAATCTATGACTAAATCAGATAAACACAAAAAATAGATCCAAAAAAATCTATATGGTTGTTAATTGATTATAAACAAAAATTATAACAAAAATTAAATTAGAAATTGAACCCAGAATACTTACCCTCAAAATTTGATTTGATGAATGAAGGCAAATGATTAATTTCCTTGTCTTGACTTATAAAAATAAGATTAGAAAAATTAAAATAAAACAAAAGAAAATTTATATCTCAAGAACAAACAATTAATTTTTTTGTCTCAAAAAAATTATTAAAAAGAAGAAAATTACCAAGAGCAAAAAATTGTTCTCTTTATCTCAAGAATTAACTTAGAAAAATAATTAGAATATTAGGAGAAATTGTTCTTGAAGAAGAAGAAAAAGTAGAAAATACTTTCATAAGAAAAATCCTCCCCCCCCCCCCCCCCCCAAATTCTCTCTCCAAAACCCTTTTACATCTCCCCAAAATTCAGATTTTTTGAAGAAATTAATTTAATTTAATTCCCATTAAACACCAAAAAAAAACTAAAGAATTTTAAAGGTCCAAAGAATAAATGATTTTAAAATTTAATTTCACAAAAAAAAGAGAAAAAAAAACATTAAATTGGCCAAAAAAGACCCAAAGGGGCTGCTAGGGGGTCATTGGGCATGCAGAGGCCTGTTGGGCAGGTGAAAGGCCGAGCGACGCCCAGTACGTACGCGCGCGCAGGCGAGCGACGCCTGTGCGTCCACCCTAGTGCCAGCGTGCTCGCAGGCCTGCCCTCGCGCAGGCGGCCGAAAATGGCCGATTTTTTTTAAATGACAATTTTGACTAAAATACCATAATTTCCAAACTCCTTTTTTTATTTTTAAATTTAAAATACACATTTTTTATTTATTTTTAAAAATCAATTTTGACAAGAAAATTATCACCTTAAACTTTCTTTTTACCTATAAACAGGCACAATTAATTTAATCATTGGGTAACCCTGATTTGGGCTGCCTCGAGACCCTGTATCTACACTATGTGTCCCAAAAGTTGGGAATCAGAACCACATAGTTCTACGCGCATTATTACTTTCAACATAATCATGTACATATAATCATGTTAACATATAACATAATATCAATAATATAAAAATTGTAAATTAAATACATGCTTCATAAACACTAGTCCATTTCTTTATGCTTGAATGATTTAGACTCATGGATAAATAGGCATGCTTATAAGGGATAGTGTTTCCAGCTACTAGTCTTAACACCCAAATGGTTTCTAGTGTTTTGATACCTATATGGTATCTGGTGTGTCGAATTAAGACCGATGTGTCTCTAGTGTTTGATATTGTTTATTCAGTATCCAATGTTTGATACCACTTTGGGTATATAGTGTTCTCGTTATCCACTTTTATTATTGATTTAGGCAATATAAGAATCGTTAACTTAATTGGAAGAGTTTTTGTTAATACTTTATTGAAAGATGAAATGATTTAATAAAATTGTGCTATTAATGAAATAAAGTGGACATTTGTTGTGTTTTAATTATATCTTTATAATTGTGACTTCACTTGGAAGTCCATTTGCTTTATTTTTTTATCCCCACTGAGCCATTGCTTAGCACGGGTGTTATTCCCGTATAGGTATTATAGGGTAGAAACATGAAGAATTTGGAGTCTACATTTATTGGACACTAAGGAAGACTCAAAATTCTCTTTGGTATAGTATTTTGGAATATATAGTTAAAATAGTGTGACGCGCGCCGGATCCCGATGCGCCGCCCTTTCGGACCGCCCGCACGTGGGCGATCGGGGCATTTGCGGGTCCGTTGACATCTTGCGATAAATCGCAAGTGCGTCTATGTTGGGCAACAAGGAGGTATCATGGAGTCGCCACCCAATAGAACATTGGGAAAGTTTCTCTCGCCTCGGAGAGCCTAAGACTTGCGCATTTTATCCATGTTGGGCCATGAGGCCTAGGATTAGCGCTAAAGTCTCGTGACCCAAGAGGTATTTTGGAGGATAACCTCTAACCTCTTGAGCCCAAAGACCAGAGCTGGGTCCGGGATTTCTCATCTATTTCTACCTCGATTAATTTATGATTGAATTTTAATTGTCATTAATTCGCTCTCTCTCCACACAATGCAATTAATTTAAGGCGCATTTATTCATGTTAGGAAAATCATAAATTAGCAAGTAAAGCAATGAATTACAATAATACAAGGAGCGGAATACAACTCCCTTTAAAAGTACAAACATGCATAAAACCGGGGAATTTATTAATCATGAGGACTTTGGTCCCCGCATGCAGAATTAAAGAAAATATTTTGGATGTGATGATTTTATTTGGGATGAAAATTAGGACATTGGTCCCATTTTATTATGAAAAATCTAAATTAATTTAGTAAGAAATATTTTTATGATCTTTATTTAGGTACGCATAGGAAAACATTTTATTTAATGAATATATACAAGGAAATTAAATAAAATGAAAATGAAAAATGTATAAAGGAAATACCAAACCCCGCAACTCCTCCTTCATGTGCATGGATGCTCAAATGAGAATAAAATAATGATTTGCAACCAAAAAATCAAAAAGAAATTCATGTTAGTGATTAGGCCAACGAAATAATACAACATAAAAGGTAATATGTACAATGACCATATAACATGCATAAGATACTATAACATGCATAAAAAATAATTATGATGCAATTTAACATGCATAAAGTGATTAAGATGCAATTAACATGCATAAGGTGATGAAGTATCATGGCATATGCAACTTATTAATAATAGTTATTGACATACATGGAAGATTAATGACAATCAATTTTATTATAGTTAAGACATGAATAAATGTGTAACATGAGAATAATTCCACTTGACATGCATAACTAGCATAAAATAATGACTATAACACTCATACATGCAAAAGAAAGCATAATAATAAACATGATATAGCATTAATAAATTAAAGGTATTTACAACCTAAAACATGCATAATTACATGAACAAAGAATAATTTGACATAAAAAAAAAAATAATAGAATTTAAAAAGCTTATTTGTTATATGAATAATTGAAGATAAAAGAAATAAGAAGAAGAATATGGAGAACTAAGAGAATTTACATGTTTGATATGTTAATTGGAAGACAAAATAAATGAAATTAACAAGAGAATTAATGAGTAAAGCCAAGAATAATTACCCTCAAATTCAGTTTTGAAGAATTGAAGATAGAAGTGTTGAATTCCTTGTCTTCTCTTGTGAAAATCCTTAGAAAATAGCTTGAAAACTTGAAGAAAAGCTCTTGGAAACAAGTGTGTAAGATGGATTTTTTTCTCTCAACTCAAAGCTCCAAAATTCAGTTTTTTCTCACAAAATGTTCTTCGTTCGTCCTCCTTCGTTTCTCCATTTTTCTAGTGTTTTTTAATCATCAAAAACTACCCAAAAACCACCAAAAACCGTCCAAAAACGGTTGAAAATCGAGTGGGGGTCGAAAAGTGGGCGAAATGGCGAAGTGGGGGCGAAATCGGCGAATTTCCGCGCGCCTCGCGCACGTCTCCGCGCGATTTGCGCGGAGTTTCCGCGCACGACGTGCGCGAGGCGAGCGACGCCCTGTGCGTCGCTCGCGCGGAGCGCCCGACGCCTAGGGCGTCGGACGCGCGGAGTGCGCGCTCCGTGCGCGGAGCGCACGGAAATTCGCGACGGCCCTTGGCCGTCGCCTTTTCGTCGCGATTATTTTCCCCTATTTTATTTTCAACATTTTTCCATCATTTTTCACCTTTTTTTTTTTTTTTTTTTTTTTTTTTTTTTATAAAATACCCTCAACCTAAAACACACTTTTTCTTCTTCAAAATAATTTAAAAAAAATATTTTTAAAATATTTTTAAAATACCCTTTTTACTCACCGAAAAGACAAGGAAAATCACTTCTGAGCTCCAATCTTTTTGCCTATAAGCCGGCATAGCTAAATTTCATCATCGGGTAATCCTGATCAAGGCTACTCGGGACCCGGTGTCTACAGTTGCCCCCAATTTTGAGGAGACTAGTGCATGGGTGCCTAGGTGAGCCAAAATTCAGGAAAAGGAAAGAAACGCGTACCTGAAGCAGCGATCTTCCTGCTTGATGGAGTTATGATGATAGCTACTGCTGTCTTTTGGTTGTAGCTGGTAATACCATAGGTGCGCTAACCTCTTGTGGGTGGCGCGGCTATCGTGCTAAACATTGTGAGTTGGTAATGCCGTGGTCGTGCTAACCTCTTGTGGGTAGTGCCGCCATCGTGCTAACCATTGTGAGTTGGTAATGTCGTGGTCATGCTAACCTCTTGTGGGTAGTGCCGCCATCGTGCTAACCGCTGTGAATTGGTAGTGCCGTGGTCGTGCTAACCTCTTGTGGGTAGTGCCGCCATCGTGCTAACCGCTGTGAATTGGTAGTGCCGTGGTCGTGCTAACCTCTTGTGGGTAGTGCCGCCATCGTGCTAACCGCTGTGAATTGGTAGTGCCGTGGTCGTGCTAACCTCTTGTGGGTAGTGCCGCCATCATGCTAACCGCTGTGAATTGATAGTGCCGTGGTCGTGCTAACCTCTTGTGGGTAGTGCCGCCATCGTGCTAACCGCTGTGAATTGGTAGTGCCGTGGTCATGCTAACCTCTTGTGGGTAGTGCCGCCATCGTGCTAACCGCTGTGAATTGGTAGTGCCGTGGTCATGCTAACCTCTTGTGGGTAGTGCCGCCATCGTGCTAACCGCTGTGAATTGGTGGTGCCGTGGTCATGCTAACCTCTTGTGGGTAGTGCCGCCATCGTGCTAACCGCTGTGAATTGGTGGTGCCGTGGTCGTGCCAACCTCTTGTGGGTTGTGCCGCCATCGTGCTAACCGCTGTGAATTTTGGTAGTGTGCTCCTTTAGATGTTTGGACTGGTGTCGTCACTCGGATTTTGTTGGTGTTCCCCGCCGATTTCTCCTGCAAGATTGTATGCATAGGAATATACAAGAAATCACGTGTGCATGTTATGGAATGCAAATGCTTGCAAAAATGTATAGATCGCGCCCTAGGTGATCCATGGTTTGCTGAACTTATAGCTTGTCTGCTGTATCATGCCCCCTGAATCCTGAGGATCGTCGACAAGCTTTCTGAAAGAGACGTCCGGTGTATATCCCTTGCCCCCTGGTCAATGATCATTTACTTGGGATTCTATTTCATGTTCTGTGTTGTGTGTTGTCTGACTGACAGAAGATCATCTTGAAATAATGCCGCCTTATCGCTCCAGGCATTGAATGTCATTGTTTTAAAGGTAGTGCGTCCCTTGTGGATTTTCGCACTAGCTTTTCTTTGCGGGAAATGCGTCCCTTATGGGATTTTCACACAACCCTTTGCCTAACTTTTGCCTGGAATGGACCCAACCCAATCCAGCGGCTTTTGTTTATTTTATTTTTTTTTATTTTTATTTTTTTTTTGTAGGGCAGACTGCCTGTTTCCAGGTTTTCACCCTGCCCTTTGGCCTAACTTTTGCTTAGAGAGCCAGTTACGGTTTTCATCTCTAACGGCTTTTTTTTTTTTTTTTTTTTTTTTTTTTTTTTTTTAGAGAAGGTTATCATCAAAGCTTCTGTTAAGAGCAAATAGCACATATCCAATGAAGGGACTGAGCAATAATCATTAGATGAACAATTGGTATATTTCTTTTTAAGACAGAACTGAAAGATCAACGAGAATGTATTCTTTTATTCATTGCGAAAATTGTGTACATTTCTATATGATTTCATCATACATGATTTTCATTTGACAAGAATTCAAAAGCATATGACTACACCTAATCTCGGAGTGGATTTTGTCAGCCTCAAACTCCTGTTATTAATCGGCCCTCTCGGGTTTTCTCGATTAAATATTTTCTCTTGGCCCTTAATTTTTGCCCAGGATGCCTTTTCCCGGTTTTCACCCTGACAGTGCATTTATTCTCTTCTTTTTATTTTTGGTCTTTAGCCATGGAACCTTTTAAGTCTATCGACATTGACCGGGTCCTTGAACTCATTCCCATCGCTGTCTGCTAAAATCGCTGCTCCTTTTGTTAGCAACTTTTTCAAAATGAAAGGTCCTTCCCAGGTTGGTCTGAATTTTCCTCGTATGTCTGGAACTCCTGGCCTCATCATCTTAAAGACCAAGTCCCCCTCCTTCAACGGGTGCTTTCGTACTTTCTTGCCAAACGACCGAGCCAGCCTCTTTTGATAAACTTGGTTGTGGTAATAGGCTCTCAACCTATCTTCATCCAATAGATTCAACTGCAACAATCGCTGTTGTGCCCATTCTGTCTCCGGAATCTCGGCTTCCAGGACTACCCTTAATGATTTCAGCTCAATTTCAACCGGCAGGACTGCTTCAGTTCCATATACCAGAGAGAATGGCGTTGTCCCTGTAGAGGTTCTGACTGTTGTTCTATATCCCCAAAGTGCGAAGGGTAGCTTTTCTGCCCAATCCTTGTAGTTCTGAACCATCTTGGCTAAAATTCTCTTCACATTCTTATTCGCCGCTTCAACTGCACCGTTTGCTTGAGGACGGTAAGGAGAAGACTTATGATGTTTGATCCCATATTTCTGGAGCATCTGTTTAGTCTCTGCAAGGAATTGTACCCCATTATCAGACACAATGTGATGTGGGACACCATATCTGCATATCAAATTCCGCTCGATGAATTTAGCCATATCCCTTGCATCAACCTTCTTGAAAGATTCAGCCTCAACCCACTTAGTGAAGTAGTCAATGGCAACTATGATGAATCTATGCCCATTAGAAGCAGTAGGATGGATTTCGCCTATGATGTCTATTCCCCATGCTGCAAATGGCCATGGAGATGTTAAGTTATGTAACTCTGAAACTGGCACATGCCTCAAATTCGCGTACTGTTGGCATAACTGGCATTGCTTCACAAATTTTGAACAATCTGTATCTATTGTGAGCCAATAAAACCCTTGGCGCATGATCTTCTTTGCTAAGGCTAAGCCATTCATGTGAGCTCCACAAACCCCGGCATGAACTTCTTCCATAACCCTTTTAGCTTCTTTCTCTGCCAGACATCTTAACTGGATACCATCAGCTTGCCTTTTATACAAAGTGCCATTAACACTGATGAATTGAGTGGATAACTTCCTGATCATTCTTTGGTCCTTCTCAGTGGCTTCCTCTGGAAAGACTGATCTCTCTAAATAATTCTGAATGTCATAATACCATGGATTTCCATCAGTGGCCTCAATGTCCATCACCTGTTCAGCTTCAAAGCAAGGTCTTTCCGAACTATATATGAACACGGGTTTCATCGCAACTCCTGTTGGGTTATCCCACATAGACACTAATGTTGCTAGAGCATCAGCTAACTGATTTTCGTCTCTGGGGATGAAGTGAAAAGTGCAAATCTCAAATTGGCTGCTCAACGCTCTCAAGTGCTTTACATAAGGCAACAGCCTTTCTTCCTTGACTGACCACTCTCCTTTAATTTGATGGATTACCAAGGAGGAATCCCCAAATACTTCTGCGGTCTTTGCCCCCAGAGCCAACAATGCTTTCAATCCAAAGATGCAAGCTTCATATTCTGCTTCATTGTTGGTAGCCTTATACCTCAACTTCTTAGCCAATGGTAGCCTTTCACTATCTGGGGTCGTAAGAATAACTCCTACGCCTGCTCCCTTATTATTGACTGCTCCATCAAAGAATAACTGCCACCCTTGCACTGCTATGGCCGTGACATCTTCATCTGGGAAGTTGTATTCAAATTGATCTCCCTCAATAGGGTGCTCGGCTAAGAACTCCGCTACAGCTCTTCCCTTAATGGTTTTCCTGGTTATGTACTCGATGTCAAATTCCTGCAACAGCAGTAACCATCTTCCCATCTTCCCTAGTAAAGAGGGTGCTTCTTGGAGGTATCTAAGCGGATTATGTTTGGCAACCGTTTGTACCTTGAAGGAATGAAAGTAGTGTCGCAACTTCTTAGAAGCCCAGATAACTGCTAAACAAATCTTTTCCACCTCTACATATTTGGCTTCGTAAGGCAGAAATTTCTTGCTAAGATAGTAAACGGCAAACTCTATACCAAAATCATCTTCCTGAGACATCATAGCACCCACTGAGTTATCTTCCACAGCTAGGTACAAGATTAGCGGTTTGGCATGGCGTGGTGGTCTTAACACCGGAGGATTTAGCAGATAGTCCTTAATGGTGTCAAAGGCCAGTTGACAGTCATCGTTCCATAGCACCGGCTGATTCTTCCTAAGAAGCTTGAAAATAGGCTCACATACTGAAGCTAGCTTGGCAATAAATCGGCTGATGTACTGAAGCTTTCCTAGGAAACTTCTGACGTCCTTCTCCTTCTGGGGCACTGGCATCTCTCTTATGGCTTTGACTTTATCAGGATCTACCTCGATTCCCCTCTGGCTTACTACATGTCCTAACAATTTTCCTGATGTAACTCCAAAAATGCATTTCTTGGGATTGAGGCGCAAATCATACTTGCTAATTCTTTGAAAGAACTTTTCTAAAGCCTCAAAATGGCCTTCTCTGGTAGCTGACTTAATCATCATGTCATCGACGTACACCTCTACTTCTTTGTGGATTAAGTCATTGAGAACCTTGGTTGCCATTCTCTGATAGGTTGCTCCTGCATTCTTCAACCCAAAAGGCATAACCCGGTAGGCATATGTCCCCCACTCGGTGATAAAGGCTGTCTTGATCCGGTCCACTATCTTGTTAAGGATTTGATTGTACCCTGCGTACCCATCCACAAAGCTGTACATCATACAAGCAGCAGCACTATCTACTAGCACATCAATATGAGGAAGAGGGAAATCATCTTTCGGACAGGCCTTGTTCAGGTCTCGATAGTCAACGCATACTCGAACCTTACCGTCCTTCTTAGCTACAGGAACCACATTAGCTAACCATGTTGGGTATTGAACCTCTATCAGGAACTTAGCCTCAATCTGCTTATGGATCTCCTCTTTCACTTTCTGTGCCCATTCCGGCCTAAGCCTCCGAAGCTTTTGCTTGACTGGTTTAAACTCTGGGTAAGTTGGGATGGCATGTTCGGCAACATCTCGATCTATTCCCGGCATATCCTCATAGGTCCAGGCAAAGACTTTTTCATATTTTTTTAATATTCTCTCAAATTTTATTCTCTCTTCAGGAGTTATGTCTGATGCTAGCAAAATTTCTTTTGGATTTTCCAAAGTTCCGAGATTAAATGCAGTTGTGCCAGTTGAATTAATATCAAAAATGAATGCATCATGATCATGCGATATGAAATCATCAGAAACATCACACAAGTAAGCAAAGTTGTTCATCTCATTAACATAATCAGAAACATTAACATTGTCCTCAAAGAGTTCTGGTATAAAAAGAGAATCTAAATGACTATCAACTTTAGTCGACGCTGATGCTGCAGATGACTGTGCTTTGGCTTCTTGATTTGGTGAAATCTTGAGATCCTCAATCTTCGGCTCTGGTTCCACTATCTTCTCCTTCCCCTTAAGTCTGGTGGCTAACAGTTTATCAGTTACAATCTCTTCGGGCTCATCCCTGTCCCATATGCTGCATTGGGTCATAATCTCCTCATCCCAAAAGTTCTCTACAGCTTTAACAACTCCGATCTCCCAATCAAAGACGTCGTTAAAAATTTCAAATCCAGGGATAATCTTCCCATCTACCCACTGCGGTTCTTCTTCTCCAGTGTAGGCACAAACCGATGATGATGGCACAAAGCTCTCCGAAATATGGGGAATCTTCCCTGACCCTTTCTTCTTACCATATTCTCCTTTGTAGCCCAACCCCTTTCGATCTTTCTGACCACGTGTAGTGATAGCATTCGGCAGCCCTTGTGACTCTTTTCCCAAACCAGCCCCTGGGAGGAAGTGCATCTTCTTCAGCATATTCACCACTTGAGGGCTACCTTCTAGGTTTTGCTCTTCTCCGATCATCGATACATGAAAGCCACTGAATGGCTGATTAGAGATCTCCAAGGCAGACACTTGGTTCTCTCTTGCTGCTTTAATGGTCACTACTTCTCCTTCATGGGGTATTTTAATTATCTGGTGTAATGTGGATGGTACTCCCCCTAACTTGTGGAACCACGATCTACCAAGTAGAGCTGAAAAGTTTGCTGGAATCGGCAAGACCACAAAATCTGTTTCTGTCTCAATGGGCCCTGTCTTTACCAAAGCTTTGAAAATTCCCGATGCTTGCCTCCTGGAGTTGTCGTAGGCAGTGATGGTCAGGTCAGATTTGCTTAACATACTCTCATCCATCCCAAAGGCCTGAAGTGCCACCAAAGGGCAGACATTTATCGATGACCCGTCATCAACCATGACACAAGCGGTGTGTTTACCATTGATCTGTGCCTTGATGTACAAAGGTCGGTTGTGGTTGCGACCCTCTGTTGGTAGGTCTGCATCAGAAAAAACCAACTTCTCCCCGGATTCCCCCTTTACAAGGTCTAGAAGCTCGGATGGAGAGATTGTAGTTGCTACGGTGGATACGCTCAATGCTTCGACTAACTTCTGTCGGTGCGAGGGGGACTGTCTCAAGAGGTCCCAAATAGATATCTGAGCCGTGGTCTTTTTCAGTTGCTTCACTATTGAATTTTCTTCCGGCTCTTTCTCTGCGATTGCTTGTGCTGGGTCCTGCTGCTTCTCAACTTCTGGAATGACCCTCCCACTTCTTGTTACTGCTTCTACTCTTTCTTCTTCCTCTGAATCCCACGGATCCGTAAACTCTCCATTTTTCTCATCTTCGTCATCTCCACTCTCACTAGTGGACCAACAGTCTATCGCTGCCACGGAAACCCCTTTTTCATCCACTGCAGGGCGAGTAATAGCGACATACTCATTTCCATATAGATCTTGCATTACGTACCACTCTGGTAGGCTCGATCCGATCATAAAGACTGGAGGTGGCACTGTGTTATAACCAGACTTCTTCTTGCTTTCTCTCTGCTCAGGATCGGTGATCTGCTTGTTGTCAATTAGATCTTGGACCCGATGTCTTAGCGTTTATACACTCATCCGTCAAATGCCCGGTATGTTGGTGGAATGCGCAGTATTCATTCTCTTTGTGCCCTGGCTGTCCTTGGGCTTTGGCCGGCTTAGGTGATAGGGGCCGCAGTTTTCCTTCTTTTATTAGCCTCTTCAGCACCCATGATAAAGGCTTACCCAAGTTGGAGAAATACCTCTGACTTACGCCGGTTGCAGATACCTCGGCAGTCTTCCCAACTCTGTTACCACTGCTTGAACCTACTGGTTTGGCCGTCCCCTGATTGCTGTATCCCCTCCGGGCATAGGACTCACTATTTGCCCTCTTGGATAAATATTCTCCTTCCGCTTCTATGGCAATATCCTTCAAAGACTCCCAATCCTTGAGTCCCTTCATTTTCAGTCCCTCTCTTAAATAAGGGCTGGCATTTCGAATGAATAGCCGGATCTGATCAGAAGTGTCCGGTTTGCGTTTCATCTCCATAACCCGGTTTCTCCACCGAGTAAGGTACTCGTGGAAGGACTCCCCAGCCTTCTGCTGTAACAGCTCGAGATCCTTCAAAGTGACCTCCATCCGGGTACTGCAATCGTACTGCTTAAGGAACTCTTCAGTCAACAAGTCCCAATCCTCCTTGGATCTCCTGTCAAGCCCATGGTACCAATCAATAGCAGCTCCTGTGAGACTCAAGCAGAAGTATTCTATCTTCTGCTTTCTTGTTAAGGTCGTTCCCTTCATGACCAGCGAGTATTGCTTGATGTGTGCGGCAGGGTCAGAGGTTCCATCAAATTTGGGGATGTCCGGCATCTTAAAATTCTGGGGAATTAGGTCATCCCCATCCAGCTCTCGATCTTCCGGGTTCATTCCCTTTCCCACGGTCATCATCCTTGCCATGACCTCAAATCTCTCTTCCATTTTCCTCCACATTGCGTCATCCAGCTTTGGCAACTTTTCTTTAGCTACTGCATGCTCCTCATGCTCATCTCCCCCAAACTCAACTTCAGACCTGGGGCCTTCTCTGCGCTCAATGGGTGCAGGTACTCTTTGCTCAATAATAGGTGGGTCAACCACTGGTTGGTTAACCGCAGCAGGACGTTCTTCTCTAACAACCTCTTGTTCAGCTGGTACTCGGACAGGAATAGCAGCAGCTTGTTGCCCAGCTATAGTGGCGGCAAGATTGCCCATCATTGCAATCATTCGGGCTTCAAATTCCTCCATTCTCTTTCCTACCTCCTCAACGATTACTGCCCGGGTTGCATCAGACTCATTTGATGGACTAGCCATGCTTACTTCTATTGATGATTCGGAAGAAAACCCCACACTATCTTCTGAGATTGAATCTGAACTCTGAGCTGACACTAACTCAGTTAACCCCAAAAGCGGCGTCCTTCTTAACCGTCCGTCGGGACCTCTAGACCACCCAGGAGAATCTATGATGGCTGAAATGCAAAAATTGTTAAGATGATGCATGATTAAAATGCAATGCATGCTCGTGCTGATGCAGCATAGACAAACACATGCAAGCAGATAGATCCTTCCAACCTTATATCTCCCACACACGTGGTAGTGCGGTCTCTTTCCTAGGTGGGCTTGATCCATGGGTTAACGGGGAACCCAATGGACACGTATGGTGCGCGGTGAAAAACCGGCAGCATAACAGCTCCTATCTAATGTACATACGTATGGGTGTTTGGCCATTACGTATTTAAACAATTCAACTTAACCAAGATGGGCCCACCAGGGCATGAAAGCCTTTGATGAAGACCATTTAATTAAATTGATTTCGTTTAATATATGATGGCCCATATAGCAAGCATAGTATTACGGTACATTTTACCTAGTGGAAGTATCTATTGCCATTACATGAGCTTTGGACAAGGGAGATGTTACTTTAAGGTTACCCAAGCATGATCCCTGCCGACGGGTCTAGCTCATCACAAGCATAGCGACCGGTCGGGTCGTCATTTTGATATACCATTGAGGTACGTGGCTTGGGCTGGTGATTATCCTTAACACTTCCTCAAATTGAGTGAAAATGAGGAGGTGCTTCAGGAACGCACCGGGGCTTGAAAAGGGACCAAACTAACTTAATCTAAAGCTCTAATGAGATGATATGCAATTTTGAGATAAAGCGAATTTATGAATTAAATTTTAACCATAAATGTTAAACGAGGTATTTTCAAATTGAAATCTCGAACCATATCGTCCCCAGTGGAGTCGCCACTGTGACGCGCGCCGGATCCCGATGCGCCGCCCTTTCGGACCGCCCGCACGTGGGCGATCGGGGCATTTGCGGGTCCGTTGACATCTTGCGATAAATCGCAAGTGCGTCTATGTTGGGCAACAAGGAGGTATCATGGAGTCGCCACCCAATAGAACATTGGGAAAGTTTCTCTCGCCTCGGAGAGCCTAAGACTTGCGCATTTTATCCATGTTGGGCCATGAGGCCTAGGATTAGCGCTAAAGTCTCGTGACCCAAGAGGTATTTTGGAGGATAACCTCTAACCTCTTGAGCCCAAAGACCAGAGCTGGGTCCGGGATTTCTCATCTATTTCTACCTCGATTAATTTATGATTGAATTTTAATTGTCATTAATTCGCTCTCTCTCCACACAATGCAATTAATTTAAGGCGCATTTATTCATGTTAGGAAAATCATAAATTAGCAAGTAAAGCAATGAATTACAATAATACAAGGAGCGGAATACAACTCCCTTTAAAAGTACAAACATGCATAAAACCGGGGAATTTATTAATCATGAGGACTTTGGTCCCCGCATGCAGAATTAAAGAAAATATTTTGGATGTGATGATTTTATTTGGGATGAAAATTAGGACATTGGTCCCATTTTATTATGAAAAATCTAAATTAATTTAGTAAGAAATATTTTTATGATCTTTATTTAGGTACGCATAGGAAAACATTTTATTTAATGAATATATACAAGGAAATTAAATAAAATGAAAATGAAAAATGTATAAAGGAAATACCAAACCCCGCAACTCCTCCTTCATGTGCATGGATGCTCAAATGAGAATAAAATAATGATTTGCAACCAAAAAATCAAAAAGAAATTCATGTTAGTGATTAGGCCAACGAAATAATACAACATAAAAGGTAATATGTACAATGACCATATAACATGCATAAGATACTATAACATGCATAAAAAATAATTATGATGCAATTTAACATGCATAAAGTGATTAAGATGCAATTAACATGCATAAGGTGATGAAGTATCATGGCATATGCAACTTATTAATAATAGTTATTGACATACATGGAAGATTAATGACAATCAATTTTATTATAGTTAAGACATGAATAAATGTGTAACATGAGAATAATTCCACTTGACATGCATAACTAGCATAAAATAATGACTATAACACTCATACATGCAAAAGAAAGCATAATAATAAACATGATATAGCATTAATAAATTAAAGGTATTTACAACCTAAAACATGCATAATTACATGAACAAAGAATAATTTGACATAAAAAAAAAAATAATAGAATTTAAAAAGCTTATTTGTTATATGAATAATTGAAGATAAAAGAAATAAGAAGAAGAATATGGAGAACTAAGAGAATTTACATGTTTGATATGTTAATTGGAAGACAAAATAAATGAAATTAACAAGAGAATTAATGAGTAAAGCCAAGAATAATTACCCTCAAATTCAGTTTTGAAGAATTGAAGATAGAAGTGTTGAATTCCTTGTCTTCTCTTGTGAAAATCCTTAGAAAATAGCTTGAAAACTTGAAGAAAAGCTCTTGGAAACAAGTGTGTAAGATGGATTTTTTTCTCTCAACTCAAAGCTCCAAAATTCAGTTTTTTCTCACAAAATGTTCTTCGTTCGTCCTCCTTCGTTTCTCCATTTTTCTAGTGTTTTTTAATCATCAAAAACTACCCAAAAACCACCAAAAACCGTCCAAAAACGGTTGAAAATCGAGTGGGGGTCGAAAAGTGGGCGAAATGGCGAAGTGGGGGCGAAATCGGCGAATTTCCGCGCGCCTCGTGCACGTCTCCGCGCGATTTGCGCGGAGTTTCCGCGCACGACGTGCGCGAGGCGAGCGACGCCCTGTGCGTCGCTCGCGCGGAGCGCCCGACGCCTAGGGCGTCGGACGCGCGGAGTGCGCGCTCCGTGCGCGGAGCGCACGGAAATTCGCGACGGCCCTTGGCCGTCGCCTTTTCGTCGCGATTATTTTCCCCTATTTTATTTTCAACATTTTTCCATCATTTTTCACCTTTTTTTTTTTTTTTTTTTTTTTTTTTTTTATAAAATACCCTCAACCTAAAACACACTTTTTCTTCTTCAAAATAATTTAAAAAAAATATTTTTAAAATATTTTTAAAATACCCTTTTTACTCACCGAAAAGACAAGGAAAATCACTTCTGAGCTCCAATCTTTTTGCCTATAAGCCGGCATAGCTAAATTTCATCATCGGGTAATCCTGATCAAGGCTACTCGGGACCCGGTGTCTACAAATAGTGTTTTTGTACAGTAAGTGATATGTATAATTAAATAGTTTTTGATAAAAATGTAAAGTGACAAATGTAATGACCCGACATTTATAACCCTGAAAGATGGATTAAAGACTAGTTTGGAGAATTAATATTAGAGTATTTAATAAAAGGAAAAATGATTAATTTGAAAGAATTTAAAAGTTTGAAAAGGATTCAATTGAAAGAAATATATAATTGAGTGGTTGAGATGTAAAAAGGCATGATTAAAGATAAAGTGAAATTAAATAAAACAATGATGATATTAAGCTAATCAAGCGAATGTAATGGAATCATGTGGCACTTAAGGAATAAGTAATCTGTAGACACCGGATCCCGAAGCAGCCCAAATCAGAATTACCCAATGATGAAATTAAGTGTGCCTGTTTATAGGCGAAAAATGGAAGTTGAAAGTGATGGTTTTCTTGTCAAATTGATTTATTAAAAATAAATAAAAATGTGTTTTAAAAATATTTTAAAAATTATTTTAAGATAAAAAAAAAAGTGAGTTTTGAAGTTATAGTATTTTAACAAAAACTTAAAAAAAATCACGAGCATGCCGCATGCCCTCGCCCGCGTGCCTCGCGCGAGCTGGGCGACGCCCGCAGCGGGCGCGCCTAGCGCACGGCGATGACACGCCCCTATCGCCCCCCAACAGCCATTTGGGCGTTTTTGGCCTATTTTTGAGTGTTTTTACTCATTTTTTTTAGAATTTAGTTTTATAACCTTTTATCTTCTAAACCTTTAAATTTCTTCAGTTTTTTTTTCTAATTATGGGAATTAAATTAATTTAATTTCTTCATTAAAATCTGATTTTTTTAGAGGGTATAAAATGAGTTTTTGGAAGAGAATTAGGAGGGGATTTTTCTTAAGAAAAATTGATTTTCTCTCTTCTTCTTCTTCTTCTTCTTTTTTCTTCTCCAAGAACAAGTTTCCCAAGTATTTTTATTTTTTTAAGATTAATTCTTGAGACAAATAAATTAATTATTTGTTCTTGTGAATTTTTTTACTTCTTTTTTTACAATTTTTCCTTAAGATAAATAAATTAATTATTTGTTATTGGGATAAAATTTTGTTATATATTTTATTTTTCTAAATCAAGACAAGGAGATTAATCACCTACCTTCATTCATCACATCAAAATTTGAGAGTAAATATTCTAGACTCAATTTTTAATTTAATTTTTGTTGTAATTTTTTTTGTTTCTAATTAATTAGCAACCATGTAGATTTTTGATCTTTTCTTTTATTTTGTTTATCTTCGTGTGATTTAGCCATAGATTTAATATTTTAGCACATTTTATTTTATTCTTGTATATTTATTTAATTGTTCATCTTTTGTTATTTTTATTATTATTATTATTATTATCATTACTTTTATTCATATATTACTATTATTATTATTATTTAACATGCTTTAACATGTTTTATTTTTTTTATTTCTTTTATTTTTGCTTGCTTGATTGTTCATTTTCCTTATTGTTGATTGTTCATCTTCTTTATCGTTATTGTTTATTATTATTATCGTTATTGTTAATTGCATTATTACTTTTGTTTTATTATTATCATTATTGTGATTATTATCATCATTAGTATTATTATTATAATTATTATTTATTATTACTATTATTATTACCATCATTATTTTTATTTTTGTTAATATTATTTATTATTATTATTATTATTATTATTATTATTATTATTATTTATGCTTTTTATGCATGTTAAATTGTTCATAAGTTAAGTTACTTGTTTTTATTGAGTCATTTAATTGATTTGTCACTTAATGCATGTTATTTTATTTATTTTCATGTGTTATATGTTTAAATTTATTTTTTATTACTAACATCATTTTTATTTGTATTTTTATTTCAATACTTACTTTCATGTGTTAGTTTTTTCAATGGCAAGTGGGAGCCCATGAAGGTTTGAAAACATCATTTTGGTGGAATTTATCTTTTTAGCATTTTTGGTATTTTTTGTATTATTATTATTTTGCTTTCATCTGTTTTTATTATGTAATTTATAATAAGTCTGTTTATTTTTTATGCACGTTAATAAAAAAAATCACATAAAAATTTTTATATTAATAAATTGATTTTTTTTCTAATAAAATGGGATCAATGTCCTAATTTCAATCAATAAAAATCCACTTTAAAAAGAAGAGTCAATTTTCTTAAAATGGGATCACTTATCCCGATTTTTCCAAGTATACCAAAAATAACTCTTTGATTTTCTAAAGTGAATATGAAGGAACCAATGCTCCTATTTTAAATAATATCCCGATTCATAAATATTTATTTTATTCATTTGGTTTATTTATTTATTTATGTTTTGCTTGATTTTATTTTGGAAAATTGTATTTTTTGTCCCAAATTTTAATACCTTTTTTATTTTGGGGGATTGTATTTTATCCAAATTTTTTTATTTTTCTTTAGTTTGCTTTATTATTTATTGCTTTATTTATTGATTTATTTGCACTTTATTTTTTAATGATCGTATGAGAAGAGAGATAGAAATTTAGAATTAAAAACCCACTTATAATTAACCAATGTATTAATAAGAGTAAAGTTCCGAATCTTTCTCTGATTTAGAGCCCCGAGGTTAGACGAAATTTTCTAATTTCTTGTAAATTGGGTGGTGACTCCAAAATACCTCAAAGGTGCCTAAAGGTTTCATGGGATTAGATGATCTTTCCAGTGTTCTACTAGAAAGAGGTGTCCAAAATATCTCATGATTGCCCAAGATCAAAAGATGCAAACCCCTCTCAGGCCCTAAAAGCGGGCATCCCAAGAACCAATCGCGTCCGACACGCGTCACAGTGGCGACTCCACTGGGGACTTTAAAACTTTCCTCCGAAATCGTCTTGGTTAATAATATAATTGGATTTTTTTATAAATTAAAATTCTATCTCTTTTCGAAAAAATTGCATTGCATCCATACTAGAGTCTTAGAATTATGATATTGTGGTCCCTTTCTTAACCTCGGTGCGTTCCCGAAGCACTACCCTACGTTCACTCAATGTGGGAAAGTGTTAAGGATAATCACTAGCCCAATCCTCGTACCTTATGGTATATCAAATGGAGACCCAATCGGTCGTTATGCTCGTGATGAGCTAGACCCGTTGGCAGGGGACCATGCTTAGGTAGCCCTAAAGTATCACTACCCTGGCCAAAGCTCATGTAATGGCAATAGATCCTTTCACTAGGTGAAACGTACCGTAATCCCGTGCTTGCTATTTGGCCATTATATATTGAACAAAATCAGTTAAATTAAATGGTCTGTCATTAAAGGCTTTCATGCTCCAGTGGGCTCATCTTAATTTAGTTGAAGTGTTTAAACACAGAATGGCCAAAAACCCATACGTATGTACATTAGGTGAGAGATGTTATGCCGCCGGTTTTCCACCATGCACTACACGCATCCAATGGGTTCCCTGTTAACCCTTGGATAAAGCTCACCTAGGAAAGAGACTACACTACCTCGTGTGGGGGGAGAGATAAGGTTGGAAGGATCTATTTGCTTGCATGTGTTTGTTTATGCTACATCAGCATGACCATACATTGCATTTCAATCATGCATCATCCTAACAAGGTGTATTCTGCAGCCATCATAGATTCGTCCAGGTAGTTTAAAGGTCCCGATGGTCGGCTAAGAAGGATTCCACTCTTTGGATTACCGGAACTAGTGTCATATCAGAGTTTAGATTCTCTTTCAGAGGGTCGTGAGATATTGTCTTTCGGATCATCAGCTGAGACAGGTATGGCTAACCGTCAGGTGAGTCTAGTGCAACTCATGCAATGATCACCGAGGAGGTGGGAAAGAGAATGGAAGAATTTGAGGCCAGAATGATGGCGATGATGGGAAGTTTGGCTGCCACTTTAGCGCCACTTGCTGGGCAACAAACCTATTACTCCAGCTGGGGGGTAAGATGAGCAAGGGCCTGTTAGAGAAGATCTCCCTACGACAGTTGACCCACCTATAGCTGAGCCCAGAGTGCCAGCACATGTAGAGCATAGAGAAGCTCCTAGACTTGAGAGTGACTTGGGTGAGGAAGAGCAGGAGGAGCCAATCATGATAAGAGGCAAAGCCCGCAAGCCAGAGGAGGCCATGTGGGGAAAGATGGAGGAGAGATTCGAAGCTATGACTCGCTTGCTGACAGCGGGAGAGGTATGGACCCTGAGGACAAGGAACTGGAGGGCGAAGATCTCGTTCCCCATAATTTTAAGATGCCTGACATGCCAAAGTTTGATGGCACTTCAGACCCCAGCACCACATGTGAAACAGTACTCGTTAGTGATGAAGGGTACAATGCTGACAAAAAGGCAGAAGATAGAATATTTTTGCTTGAGCTTGACAGGTCCAGTGGTGGACTGGTATCAAGTAGTCGGCAGAAGAACTAAAGAGGACTAGGATCTATTGATAGAAGAGTTCCTAAGGCAGTATGATTGCAGCACGAGGATGGAGGTAACCCTGAAAGATTTAGAACTGCTACAATAGAAGTCAGGGGAGTTATTTCATGAATACCTAACCTGATGCAGAAATTGGGTAATGGAAATGAAGAGGAAGCCAGACATTCCAAACCAGATAAGGCTGTTTATCAGGAATGCCAGCCCATATCTAAAAGATGGGTTGAAAATGAAGGGTTTAAAGGACTGGGAGTCCTTGAAAGACATAGCCATAGAAGTTGAAGTAGAGTACCTGGCAAGGAAGGCCAACAATGATAAATATGCCCGGAGAAATTACGGTAATCAGGGGCCAGGAAAGTCAGCAAGGTCCGACAATGGGAATCGATCTGAAAACACCGTAGATGTAGTGGCTACTAAAGCAGACCAAAGGCATTTCTCTAACCTAGGCAAGTCACTATCTTGGCTACTTAAAAGGTTAATGAAGGAAGGCAAGCTACAACCAATGCCTGCTAAGCCCGCTAGAAGTCAAGGACATCCCGACCATTGAGCAGATCTATACTGTGCCTACCATCAGCATACAGGGCATGACACTAATGAATGTCGAACTCTGAGGAACCATATTCAGGATCTCATTGATAATAAACAAATTACCGATCCAGAGCACCGCAAGAAATAGGGGAGGAAACCTTCTAGTAGATGTGCTTTTCATATTTGAGCTTTTTTCAGTCTTGATGTATGCAGTACTATTTACGTTAATTATATTAATGGCTTTTTGTTTATGTTCTCATGATTTCATTTTGCATGATCACAACCACAAGTCATTTACATTTGATATTAACTTAATAAATACTCCCTCATTTATTCTCGAGATCCTGTGGGCGTCTGATATCAATCTTGAAGTGATATAAACTTAAGAGAAAAAGAAAGAGAAAAAAAAATACCTTTGCCTGGACCTGGAATGACCTGCTTCAATTTTTCCAACCTAACAACCATCGAAGTTTTAAAAGTCATTCCCTTGCCTCCTCAACATCTGGGATGCATACAAGGAAGCCAAATGAAGCCAAGCTCCCATCAATAAGGGTTTGCCTTGGAGGCTGAATTATTAAAATTTGAGACGAAGGAAGATTGGGCCTTCACAGGAAGAGCAAAAGAAAAGAACAAGAGGAATAGAAAAAAAAAAAAGCAAAAAAAACCACAGTATTGACCTAAGCTATCTGGGGCCAACCTGCAACTCCATCTCAACCATGGAGAGCTACTTCAGAAGTCAAGCACCAAAGTTAACGAAGAACAAAGTACGAGCTTTTACAGCCAAGGCAACCCCATCTCAACCATGGAGAGCTACCTCAGAAATCAAGCAATAAAGTTAACCAAGAACGAAGCACGAGCTTTTGCAGCCAAGGTCCACACAGGAGAATTCACTGTTTTTTGCAATTTGCACAAGGATCAGGGTGAAACCTCATTAGGAGGAACAGTTATCCCGGATGACAATGATGAAAGAAAGTTCAAGGGAATCAATAGGTCCCATGGCAAAGGCATCCAAAAAACGAAAAAAAAAACAAAGAAAACGAAAAAAAAAAAAGAGAGCTTCGTGGGTTAAAAACCGAAAAAAGGCGACCTTGCTAAAATTGTGCACCCCGTCAAGGCAAAAATCGAAAAAAGGCGCTTTGGGCAAAAATTAGGGGCAGAGAGAAAATGTTCAATCATGAAAATCCGAGAGGGCTGATTGATAACAGGAGTTTGATGTTTTTAGGATCCATCTCGAGAATAGATAGGGTCTTGTATTTTTGAGATTAATGCCAAATGATGATCATGCGTGATGAAATCGGACTGGAACATATGCATTTATGCAATAATATTTTAATGTACGTAAAGCACTTTATCTCGCATACTCAAAATGGTTAAGTTCCAGTATAAAAAGTAGCGCATTATTTTTTTCTTCACATATGTGCTATTTACTATAAGTGGCCCTCATTGCCATCTTCATCTTGATGCTTCAACAGACTTTCCCAGACATCGGCTTCGAGCTATTCATCAGCACGTTCATGAGGAAAGCCAAAATCTGTACGACTATTATTCAAAAAGAGAAAAGGATTTTAGCCTTTTTTTTAAAAAAAAAAGGTCGTTAAAGATGAAAACAGTAACTGGCACTCTAAGCAAGTTAGGCCAAGGGCAGGGTGAAAACCTAGAAACAGATAGCCTGCCCTACAAAAAAAATGAAATAAATAAAAGTAGCTGGATTGGGTTGGGTCCATTACAGGCAAAAATTAGGCAAAGGGTTATGTGAAAATCCCTAAAGGGACGCATTTTCCACAAAGAAAAGCTAGTGTGAAAATCCACAAGAGATGCACTACCTTTAAAATAATGACTTCTGATGCCTGGAGCGATAAGTTGGCATTACTTCAAATGATTTCCCTTTAGCCAGATATAATTTAGGGCATGAGTCAGAATCCTGGGCGTATGATCATTGACCTGGGGGCAAAGATTCACACCTGACGGTTCTCTCTTAAAAGGTTATGGGTCAGAGTCCCTAAGTCAAGATGACACTTCTAGATCCTTGGAGGCATGATCGAGCAGCCAAGTTATATCCTCAACGAACCCTTAACCACCTAGGACATGTTCTATCCTTTTTGCTTGCATTTCATACAATTCTTCAGCAAACACCTACATATGACCTTTTGCACATGCATGCACTATCTATTGTATATATTCATGTGCATACAACTTTGCAGGAAAAGTCCAAATGAAGGCCACACATATAAAAGCTAGTCAAGGATAGCAACGTTAGCACTCACCCATGATGGACAACTAGGTCAAGATAGAATCTACGCCGATAAATATCTAAGACCTATTAAGAGGCAATTCTCCAAGACCTCTTAAGAGGCAATTCTCTAAGTCCTCTTAAGAGGCAATCTCCAAGACCTCTTAAGAGGCAATTCTCCAAGACCTCTTAAGAGGCAAATCTTCCAAAACTTCTTAAGAGGCAATCTCCAAGACCTTTTAAGAGGCAATTCTCTAGGACCTCTTAAGGACCTCTTAAGACGCAATTCTCCAGGACCTATTAAGAGGCAATTCTCCGAGACCTCTTAAGAGGCAAATCTCCGAGACCTCTTAAGAGGCAACTCTCCGAGACCTCTTAAAAGGCAATTCTCCAAGACCTCTTAAGAGGCAATTCTCAGAGTCCTCTTAAGAGGCAAATTCTCAGGGTCCTCTTAAGAGGTGAATTCCCGTGTTCTCTGAGGAGGACATTCCCTTTGTTTTGTAAGTTTAGAGTGGACTTGGCGCATCGCCATTTGAGGATTGTACCCCCGCACTTTGTAAGTCTGGACCAGACTTAGTGCAGCTCAAGAGAGCACTTCCCGCGTTTTGTAAGTTTGGAGCAGGCTCAGCGCATCGCCATTTGAGGATGGCACCCCCGCACTTTGTAAGTCTGGAGCAGACTCGGTGTAGTTCAAGAGAGCACTTCCCGCATTTTGTAAGTTTGGAGCAGGCTAGGCGCATCGCCATTTGAGGATGGCACCCCCGCACTTTGTATGTCTGGAGCAGACTCGGTGAGCTCAAGAGAGCACTTCCTGCGTTTATTAAGTCTGGAGGCTTGGTGCATCGCTAATAGAGGTTAGCACCCCGCACTTTGTAAGTCCTATCAGCGACTCAATACAGCTCAAGAGAGCACTTCTTGTATTTTGTAAGTCTGGAGCAGACTCGATGCATCGCCATTCAAGAATGTCTGCACTTCGTAGTCATGTCAGCAACTCGGTGCGATCTGGAAGAATGACATTCGCGGATCAAATCAAACCACTGTTCTCTAGGGAACACCTGGAAGGAAGCAGTCTCAGGTACGCGCTTCTTTCCCTTTTCTGTTTTTGGCTCACCTAGGCACCCATGCACTAGCCTCTCCAAAATTAGGAGCAACTGTAAACACCGAGTACCGAGGCAGCCTAGATTAGAATTATCCAATGATAAAATTAAATGTGCCTGTTTATAGGTGAAAAATGGAAGTTGGAAGTGATGGTTTTCTTGTCAAATTGATTTATTAAAAATAAATAAAAATGTGTTTTAAAAATATTTTAAAAATGTTTTAAAAATTATTTTAAGATAAAAAAAAGTGAGTTTTGAAGTTATAGTATTTTAACAAAAAAAAAATTAAGAAAAAATCGCGAGCATCGGCGCGCGCTGCAACGCCGGTCAGGCGTGCTGACGAGCGTTGCTCACCCCTGACGCGCGCCCCTGTCGCCCCCCAACAGCCCTTTGGGCGGTTTTGGGCTATTTTTGAGTGTTTTTACTCATTTTTTTTTTAGAATTTAATTTTAAAACCTTTTATCTTCTGAACCTTTAAAACTATTCAGTTTTTTTTGTGATTATGGGGATTAAATTAATTTAATTTCTTCATTAAAATCTGATGTTTTTAGAGGGCATAAAATGGTTTTTTGGAAGACAATTAGGAGGGGATTTTTCTTAAGAAAAATTGATTTTCTCTCTTCTTCTTCTTCTTAAAGAACAAGTTCCCCAAGTATTTTTAATTTTTTAAGATTAATTCTTGAAACAAATAAATTAATTATTTGTTCTTGTGAATTTTCTTACTTCTTTTTTTACAATTTTTCTTTAAGACAAATAAATTAATTATATTTTCTTGGGATAAAATTTTGTTATATATTTTATTTTTCTAAATCAAGACAATGAGATTAATCACCTACCTTCATTCATCACATTAAAATTTGAGGGTAAATATTTTAGGTTCAATTTTTAATTTAATTTTTGTTGTAATTTTTTTTTTCTAATTAATTAGCAACCATGTAGATTTTTGATCTTTTATTTTATTTTGTTTATGTTAATGTGATTTAGCCATAGATTTAATATTTTAGCACATTTTATTTTATTCTTATATATTTATTTGATTGTTCATCTTTTGTTATTATTATTATTATTATTATTATTATTATTATTATTATTATTATTATTATTATCATCATCATCACTTTTGTTCATATATTATTATTATTATTATTATTATTATTATTATTATTATTACTTAACATGCTTTAACATGTTTTATTTTTTTATTGCTTTTAGTTTTGCTTTCTTTGATTGTTCATCTTACTTATTGTTGATAGTTCATCTTCTTTGTTGTTATTGTTTATTATTATTATTATTATTATTATTGTTATTATTGTTAATATCATTATTACTTTTGTTTTATTATTTTCATCATTGTGATTATTATCATCATTAGTGTTATTATTATCATTATTATATATTATTACTATTATTATTACCATTATTATTTTTATTTTTGTTAGTATTATTATTATTATTATTATTATTATTATTATTATTATTATTATTATTATTATTATTATTATTATTATTATTATTATTATTATTATTATTATTATTATTATTTATGCTTTTTATGCATGTTGAATTGTTCATAAGTTAAGTTAATTGTTTTTATTGTGTCATTTAATTGATTTGTCACTTAATGCATGTTATTTTATTTATTTTCATGTGTTATATGTTTAAATTTATTTTTTATTGCTAACATCATTTTTATTTATGTTTTTATTTCAATACTTATTTTTATGTGTGAGTTTTTTCAATGGCAAGTGGGAGCCCATGAAGGTTTGAAGACAATATTTTGGTGGAATTTATCTTTTTAGCATTTTTGGTATTTTTTGTATTATTATTATTTTGCTTTTATTTGTTTTTATTATGTAATTTGTAATAAGTCTATTTATTTTTTATGCACGTTAATCAAAAAATCACATAAAAAGTTTTATATTAATAAATTGAATTTTTTTCTAATAAAATTGAACCAATGTCCTAATTTTAATCAATAAAAACTCACTTTAAAAAGAAGAGTCAATTTTCTTAAAATGGGATCATTCATCCCGATTTTTCCAAGTATACCAAAAATAAGTTTTCGATTTTCTAAAGTGAATATGAAGGAACCAATGTTCCAATTTAAAATAATATCCCGATTTATGAATGTTTATTTTATTCATTTGGTTTATTTATTTATTTATGTTTTGCTTGATTTTATTTTGGTGGATTGTATTTTTTGTTCCAAATTTTAATACCTTTTTTTTATTTTGGGGGATTGTATTTTGTTCCAATTTTTTTATCTTTCTTTAGTTTGCTTTATTATTTATTGCTTTCTTTATTGATTGATTTGCGCTTTATTTTTTAATAATCGTATGAGAAGAGAGATAGAAATTTAGAATTAAAAATCTATTTATAATTAACTAAGGTATTAATAAGATTAAAGTTCCAAATCTTTCTCTGGTTTAGACTCCTGAGATTAGACGAACTTTCCCAATTTCTTGTAAATTGGGTGGCAACTCCAAAATACCTCAAAAGTGCCTAAAGGTTTCATGGGATTAGATGATCTTTTCAGTGTTCTACTGGAAAAAGATGTCCAAAATATCTCATGATTGCCCAAGATCAAAAGATGCAAACCCCTCTCGGGCCCTAAAAGCGGGCATCCCGAGAACCGATCGGGTCTGACGCGCGTCACACAACCAAAGATTTTCATGCAAATAGAAAAGAGATAGAGAGGTGAGAAAAGAGGTGGCTACACTTTTTTAGTTTTGGCATTCTTCATAGCGGGCATATGGTTTTCTCTTCATTTGGAAAGCTATTTCAAGTAAAGCAAATGGTGATTATGAAGTGGATTTGAAGTAATTGGTAGAAAAAGGAAGAGAAAGTATCATTTTAAGCAAGCTTGAAGGAAATTGATTCATTTTCAGGTTTGGGATTTTAAATCACATGTGCTAGTTTGTTTGTATTATGGCTTGAATTAATTTGAAGCTTATAATGAGTATGAAAATTATGGGAAAACATTAGTTTGGGGAAGATGTGGCCAAATTGAATGCTTACGAATAAATCCCAGTTTTGGTTCACTTGACCAATATATGTTATTTTGGTCATAATTCGAGTTGTAAAACTCCAGATGACTTGATGCTAGTGGTTATAGATTCTTAAGACATGTATCTTTAATTGTATAGAAGAGATGAAGATCTGATTTTGCCTCTAAAATGTGTGAAGATGCAATTAAATGTGTAAGTTGAATTCTGTCCCTACTGTTGGAACAATTTGTATTCAATTGAGCATAACTTTTTTATACTTTTCCAAATTGAATGATTTTTACGCCATAATAACTACGAGATATAGTAGAAAATTTATTATAGGACCTTGTTGCCTAAAAATGTTATTTGATTAGTAGAATTCCCTAATTATAGTAGCCTTAAGATTCTGTCCAGTATTTAAAATTGTCCAGAAACACTATTGGAGCATTCTGTATTCTTTTTAGCATAAATCTTCGGTCCGATATCCAAATTGGATGATTTTTATGTCTAAATAACCACAAGTAATAGTAAAATAATTTTCTAGTAGACATCTGTTCCTAAAAATGTCGTTTACCTAGTTAAATTCCTTAATTATAGTAGTCTTGAGTTTCTTTTGTGTGTGGATTTAGTGACAGACTAAAAAACACAGTGGTGTTTTTAATAGAACACGGCTGTGTTTTTGGCAAATAAGTCAGGCAATTTGGTTGGAAAACACAATTGTGTTATTAATAAAATACGGTTGTGTTTTACAGTAAATTCTACCCTCTTCACTAATGCATCTTAGAATCAGTGTTGTATCTCTAATTTAGCTCCAAAGTGTTAAGAAACACCTGAAATTTAAATGTTACTTATTTAATGACTAAGAAATGAGGATATGTGATTAATTTACATGTAAATTGAATAAATCATTATAATGAGAAATTAATTAATATGATGATTAATTATGATTAAAACTATAAGCATAGCTTGATATATTAATAATGAAATGTATATAGTTGTTTATATTTGTTACATGTTTATAGATATGCATATTTGGTACATGAATAATGTTTTTATTTTTCATAATTCACAAGTGAATAGTATTATGAATAGTGATTTCCTAAATTATACATAGTCGTGGATAGATAGGCTTACCTATAAGGGATAGTGATTGCAGTTGCTAATAATGACACCTCATGGTTTCTAGTGTTTGATATCTATTGGTATCCAATGTATCGAGACCATTATGTTTCTAGTGATTGATACTGTTTACTCAGTATCCAGTGTCTGATACCCTAGTGGTATCCAGTGCTTTCGTTATCCACTCTAATAAGAATTCAGGCGATAAAAAGACTTTTAATGTGATTAAAGTTATAAAAGCATGTTATCGAAAATGATTGTGAATTATTGAATTGATAATATATATATGCATATCAAAAAGAATTAATGTTTATAAAGCATGTGTTTGAATTATATGCTTATATTATTGATATTAACCTTGTTATATGTCAGTGATTATATGTAATGAAATATTATATGTAGAACTGCGTGGTTCTGATTCCTAAAATGTTTGAGATACATAGGAAGCTTGGAATTTTGTCCTAAGTGCGAACCATAATATTGAAAACTAATATTGTATTTAAACTTTAAGTAAGTAATAAGTGTATTATGATTGAACCAAATCATAGAGAATTGATAAATGCATGATAGTTTTAGATAGCAGTATGAATGAAACCTAACACAAGACTTTGTTTGATTTTGTTATAAATACTTTTAATGCAGTTTGTAAATGGAATACTGTGAAGCATGTTAATTGTATGATATAAAGTATTTAAACTTTATTTATGGAATAAGTGAAATGTTAAAACACAACTTGATTATATAAATAAATATTTATGATTATACGTTAAATAACTTGAATATTGAATATTGCAAAAAGGTAAAAACTGGACTATGATAGATGGAATCTAATTTTAATAATGAAATTAGGATTTTTCATGATAATAAAAGAAAAGTATGCTAAATGCTATAAGAGAATAACAAGGCATAACCTAACTTATAATAAGATGGTTCATAATAATTAATTGAACTTGACAATTAATTAGTCATCAGTATAAGTATAGAGTAGCACAACCAGTTTTTCTTATGGCATACAGATCAAACACTAGACATACTAATAGCTACAATCACTATCCCTTATATGCATGCCTATCTATCCACGACTATGTACAATTCAAGCATAAGATTAGAACTTTAATCACTATTTCACTTTGTACTACATTCATTTATATATCCTTTCAAATCATTGCACACACTGAACTACATTCATATATATACTTTTTATATTAGTTACATTAAAACAATCACACTCTATCATGCTCATGTTCATTTAACATATTCAAACAGTGAGTATAATATCTTAAAATCCATGTTACACATTAAGCATGAAAAAATCTCATCAAAGCATACATGATTCTAACATACTTACATTGAATCTATTTCATTATTCTATTTGTGTACATATAGCATTGAGTTATTAATTCATAGATTATCATTTAGAGCTATTAACAAATAATATAATCATTCCAGTTTAATTCGAAACTTATTTAAGTAATAATTCACTTATTAAAAATTATGATTTTTAGAAGTCACACGATGGTGAGGAAATCCTGACCACCGTGTAGCATGGCACACTTAAATTCCCGAGGAGGCAGAAGTGTTTTACACTGTGGTAAGGACATCCTAGCCATCGTGAGGGTTATCACACGGTAGGCAAAAAATACTGATCACCGTATGGATAAAAAAAACAACTATATTTCTGCCCTAAACACGATTACATGGCAAGCACAGATTCTTGACTGCCACGTAATTGGGCAAAAATAGACATAAAATTTTGCAGAATTGCAAGCAATTTTACTTAACACATTACTTTTATCAAATTTCATCTTTAGGCTTTAATTCCTTCACAATATTCATCTATAGTCCTCTTAAGTTTATCATGATGTAAAAATTATTCGATTTAGGCCAATAATAAATGAATCATATCCAAGTCTACACGAATTTGTTGTATAACAGAAACAAAACTCAGTTTAGCTATTCTATCCTAATTTCATCTATCTTAGAAGCATAATTAAACTCTGACTTCTTCAGAACATTTATAGGTAAGTCTCTTATAGAACTATGACAGCTGGAATCATGTCATTTGAAACTCTATGAACCAAACTATAATCAAAATAGTAGAGGCTATTCATATAAACTAAAAACAAAGTTCAATATAAAAATCCATTTCTAAACTATATAAACCTTTAATCTAATCAATCTCTCATCTAAGTTCGAACAAAATCGTTAAAACTAATAGTGTATTTGAACTTTAATTAAGCAATAAATGAATGTGTTTGAATCAACCAATAGTAATAAATAGGTATATAAGAATATTAAGTGTAGTTGTAAATGGAATATTGTTAAGTATGCTAGTTATACAAAATAGCGTAATTGAGTTATGATTATCGTTGAATGAATAAAAAAATACCACTTGGTTTATATAAATGTCAATAATGATATATTAAACAACTTGAATTCAGAATATTGTAAAAAATGGCAAAAGCTAGATCATGTTTAAACGGAATATAATTTTAATTCTGAAGTTAGGATCTTACACGAAAATCATAAGGCATAATCTGACTTATAATAAGATCCGATATAATGGTTTATAATAATTAAGAGAACTTGTTAATTGAATATTTGAATTTATTGTAGCACACCCAGTTTCCCCTGGAAGAAAGTTTACCCAAAAATGTTGTTTAAAGGTTTAGAAAGACAGGTAAAGTTAAGGTTGAATTCTGCCTTGTGTAAACTCAGCATTTCTGCAGTCCTGGCCACCGTGTAATCATATTCTAGGCAGAAAATATAGATGTTTTGTTGATCCACAAGATTGTCAGGCTTTTCTGCCCACCGTATGGTGACCTTTATGGTGGGCATGATGTCCTCACCATTGTGTAAAATGCTTCTGCCTCCTTAGGAATTTAAGTGTGCTATGCCACACGGTGGTCAGGATTTCCTCACCACCATGTGACTTTTAAAAATAAGATGTTATATGTTAGAATAATGAAAAAAAGTCAACTGAAATAATGTATTTAAGTTTTAATTACCAAGAAGTGAATGTTAAAACACAATTTAACTTGAACAAGTAATTGTGTATATAGAATCAACATGTGAAAAATGAACTTATAAATTAAGACCTATTTAAATGATTAGTTATCGATATAAGTATAGAGTAGCATAGCTAATTCCTCTTAAGGTACATAGGGGTGTTACATTTGGAGTTGTTAACAAATAGTATAATCATTTTAGTTTAGACCATTAATGAAAGAATTACACTCACTATACACAAACTGGTTCTGTAACATAGACAGAACTCAATTCAAATGTTTTAATCCAATTTTATCTATCTTAAAGGCATAATTAAACTCTAGCTTCTTCTAAACATTTATAGATGTGTGTCTTAAGAATTCATAGCAACTAGAATTAACTCATTTAAAGCTCTATAAAGCGGAATTATACTCAAATTACCATAACCAGTTCATTGGCATCTAAAATAGAGTATCAAATTCTCTAATTCCAAAATTCATTATAGATTTAGTCTAATTAATTTTCCTCAAACCAGTGTTTTACTCATCATTTTCATGCTCATTACAAAACTACAATTCAAAACAATGCCATTATGCAAGCACATAAGTACACGTGAATAAAATCCCATACCTAGAAATAAGTTTGCTTCCTTTAAACTGACTGAAGATAATACTTTCTCCTCTCTTTTCCCCAATCTCTTAACTTCACAGATTCACACACAACTGAGTCCCATTTGTCTACTTGAACTAGATAGAATCAGACTAATTTCTATTTATCTTCAATTTCCAATTTTAACTTTGCATCTCACAACTTAGCTAACATGTAGATTCACCACTAATTTCCTTAAACGGAATTCATGTGAATGAAGAAGAAGATAGAATAAATTTCTTTTTCCAGAATTTCTTGCACTAATCCTCATCGAAAATGGATTCTCAAATGGCTGCCACTTTCTATGCTAGGTGTCCATTCCTAGTTTTGCATATTATTTATATAAATATCTTAGTTAATTTCCTACTTAATCCCTTAAACTTTTATTTAACATAATTTAATATAATCAAACTTCTTTTATTCAATTTAATCCTTATAATAAATATGTAAACTTATTTCTTTAATTACCCTATTTAAACAAAATGCTACCAGGGTAAATTTTGAGGCCTTACAGATAGTATAATATATGTTTGATATCTTAATATTGATTTGTGAACAAAATTATACACTTTAACATTGCAATAGAATAAGAAATGTTTACCAACAATAATTTACATACTCATAAGGTGACAATTCCAAAACATTAATTATAGTTAAGTATTTAAATCTGTGTAATAAGTATAAAGCATTGTTAGGCTGGTATGTATTTTTTAAATTGGATATGCATGATAAGTTCTTAATTGTATGACCATGTTTGAAGAATGATGCATTCATGCATGTGCTTGTTTGACGACCACTGTGAGTGGTCATCCATATCTCATTTGTTCCCCACTAAGTTTTATACTTAGCGCGAATGTTCCATTCGTGCAAGTACCAAAGATAGGTTTGATGCCAATGACATTTCGCAATCATTAAGGCCAACACATTAGTAGAAGCTCTTTTATGTATGTATTATATTTTGTTATAGTAGTGTAAATCTAATCCTTAGTTGTAAATAGGTATCTTAAGTATGTAATATGACCACCATATATTTAAGATAGCTTTTAATATGTAAAGTTAATTATGGACTTTGTTATATGTAGTATGAATGGCATTGTATAATGAAAGAAAAAAATTTATAATTTTGGATTTGTTGTATGCTATTAAGGTAAATGTAATTAGTTTGGTAACAACTTTCACTTGTCTTAGTGAACCTGTCGTGCTATGGTATGATTTACTATGTATGGGTAAAGGGTATTACATAATTTTTAAGGTCGGCTCAGGTTTGCTAGAATGGTATATGTTGTGGGACCTATATGTCAATGATTACCTAGCCATCACCCATAAAGCTTAGGGAAATGGTGATAATCGAACTAAAGGGGTCAAAGGATAGGGGAATAGTTATGTTGAAAGCTCGATTGCACCACCCATTGAGAAGGCAATAGAAGCACTGATTAGTTTAGTAGATATATGGGTTGTCGATACTAAAGTTGAGTCAGTCAAGGCTAGGGACAATGATGAAGACAAATTAAGGGACTTATAGGACTCTAAAGAAGAGAGAAAATAGGAGAAGAAGACAATTAAGGATGTCATAAGAAGTAGTAGAGTTGTGCCCGAAGTTGAGAGGCAACTTGTGCCAGCAACGCTTACTGAAGAGAGAGTACTCGTGGATAATCAGATCCTCAAGCAACTGAAGAAGACACCCATACATATCTCAATTTAGGAGTTGTTAAGGCAATCACCTTATCACAGGCAAAAGATAGTGGTAGTTCTGTGTGAATCCATGGTTACAACTACCATTTCTCCATTCGAGTTGTTAAAAATAATAAAAAGGGATTCAGAGGAAACGATTATTTTTACTAATACAGATCTACTAATTGAGGGGTGTGAGCACAAGCAACCATTGTATATCCGAGTAGAAATGAATGGTAAGCGTACATCATATGTAATGGTGGATGATGGTTCTTCAATTAATGTTTGCCCATTTATGGCCATAGTAGCCTATGGCATAAATGAGTCATGTAACACCCCGACTTGACCCTAGAAGTTTTGGTTAAATTTTTGTCGGATTGAATCAAGTTTTAGAGTGATTGTGTGTGGGTGAGAGTTATGTCATGAGCGCGACTAGCGTCGCGAGCGTGGTAGAATCCTCCAGCGGATAGTCAGCCAAATTGAGTTGGATTATTTGTGGTGCTATGAACACGTGGCATCGTAGGAGTTTGACATGTGGCAAGAAGAGAGATGGACACTTGGCAAGAGACTTAAGTATGTTGTTTCTATTAGTGTGACAAGTGGCATTGTAGGGAGTGGACATGTGGCATGAGTTTTTGTTTTAAATTAATTAATATATTTAATGAGGTTAAGTGGCATTTATGTGGGAAATTGATTTTTTTGGATTAGCTTTAACCAGCCACCTTCTTTCCTTTCCATTCTTTGCTTGCCTTTACTTTGCCTTATTTTTCTTTTCTTTCCTTGGGTCTGCCGTGCTCTCTCTTTTCCTTTCTTTTCTTTTCCTTTTATTTTGAGTTGCTTGATAAGAGAACCTCTTGGATTGGTTTGAAGAGTAAGAGAAGAGGTAAGTGGCTTAATTCCTGATTAGTATTGGTCTTCTTCTTCTGGGTTCTATTTTTGATTTAAAGTGAAAACAAGGTTTGATTCTTGGATTGTCTTTGTGTGATTTTGTTGAAGCTTTGGATAAAAGACTGGATAAAGGCAAAGAGAAGGTTGGGACTGAGTAGAGAGCATCGTTCAAGTTACCCAAGGTCGGGATCGTGTGTGATTTTAGCTTCGGTTCATTTTGATTGCTTGCGGTGTTTTTGTGATATATGTGTATATATGTTTATGATGTATGTGTGTATACATGTTTATGAGTATGTGACTTGATCATGTGAGTGTGTGTTGATGATAAAGTTTGGTTTTGGCAAATTCTGTTCATTTTGCATTTGACCTCTGTGAAATTTTTTTTTGTCATAAGTAGAGTTCTAGACCTCTAAATTGAGTGATTTTTAAGCCATTAGAATCATGACTTCAATACCTATAAAAGTCTCAGAAATGAACTTAAGCAAATTCTTGCCCTAAGACCCTATAAATTGGCCAAAACAAAGGTGTCTCTACTTTGGCCAGTTCATTTGAGCAGTTCAGATTGTTTGGATCATATCTGGCGTTATAGATGTCCAATTGACCTGAAACTTGTCCCATTTGAAAGATAACTTCCTAGGGAACAATTGTTAAGAGGAAACTTTGCCTAAAAATGACGTTTAGATGCTGGTTTAGGCGATACAAGTTTGAGGTGAAAAGTAGTCTCGTGAGGTTCCTATCGGAGCCTTCTGTCGCGAGCGCGACAGGTGTATTTTCTTCTTGATTTAGAGCCTAAGGTTGGCATGAATCAATTTCCCACCTTTACCCTCAACTAATTTGTATATTTTTATGTGTTTTTCTTCCCGAATTGAACCCGTATTACACCGAAACATTTTCGAGGTTTATGTTATGCATGTTTAGGGTTATCAAATGATTATAAAATTAGTTATCTGGGTAAGTAATGACACGGTATAAGAGTTAGTGTTGAACATGACATGCCTTGTGATATTGCTTGTTGTATAAAGCTTGAGTTGTTGTAATGTATTTAAGTATAGTATATAGAGTCTTTATGCTATCTGGCTTCTATCGCGAGTACGACTTCTTGTTACGATCGCGACAGTGAACCTGGCTTCTGTCGTGAGCGCGACCCCTTCTCATCCTGTTCTATTTTTTTGAAAAATATTTTCTTGTCTTGCTTTGCATGATTTATATGTTTATGCAATGAATTGATAACATGTATACTCAAATAAGTGATTATGGATAGTGATATGTTCCGAATGTGTGAGTCAAGCCTGAAGTGTCAAAGTAGTGGATAGATAAGCATGCTTATAAAGGGTTAGAGGCGGCTGCTACAGTGACCTTAGTTGTGTCTACTTGATGAATACCTAGCGTATTCAACGTTATTGAGTTAGTTCTCCAAAGTTAATACTGTTTATCAGTATTTAAAGTAAAGTACCCGTATCCACCATTGTTGAGAATTCAGGCTAAAACACATTTTGTAGTATACAAGAGATGAAGTATATGAATATAGTATAGCATGACATTGACATTATTTTGCCATATTATGATATTTGTACATGATCAATGATAAAGTGTAAAGTGATATGCTATAAGATTGGGTGTATATGCATGTGATATATTTGTGACTTTGTTAGAAGTCAATTGTTTATGTTTATCCCCACTAAGCGTTATCGCTTAGCACGGGTGTTTTTCCCGTGTAGGTTTTCAGGAGTGGATCAGAGGGTGCACATTTGCAGGTCATGGCCACTAGGAGCTAGCTTAAGAACTTTTTGTTCTAAATAGAGTTTTTACATTTTGAGTAACATCATTATGTATATAGGAAGTATAGTATCAACATGTAAATGTTAACTGTTTTATATATGTGTACCGAAAATGAATATGTAATAATTATAAAACTTTTGTAGTATGTACAATATATTATTAATAGTATGTTTTTGGCCCAAAAGAATGTTCTTATATTTATTTATTGCTATCGCTTTCACTATTGTGTATGCATGTGTACGCGTATGTGTGTGTTTGGCTTGTGGCGCCCCGATATTCCTTCCTGGGGGTATGGGGGTGTTACAAGTCATGCTCAGTAAGTTTAGGCTCATAATCACAACTTATGATAACACTAAAAAGCAAGCTACGACACCTTCAAAGCCATAGTGAATACATGACCTATTGTTGCAAAGGTAGAATTTGTAGTGCTCCCAATTCCAGCCAACTTCTCACTCCTATTAGGTAGGCCATAGTTCCAAAAGCTAGGAAGGGTTCCTTCTACCCTTTATCAAATTATGAAAATTCCATATAAGGGCAGAATAGCCACCATCAGAGCTGTCATGAAAATTCAAGTCTCGAAGTTGGAGATTACTAATCAACCTTTTAATGGGTTCCACAGAGCCACCATTAATCCCAAAAATGAGGAGAAATAGTTTGAAATCACATAGGTGGTCAACATGATGAGAAAATTGAATTACTTGCCCAGTGTTGGTTTGGGCAAGAACTCTCAGGGGCTTTAGAATGCCATTGCTCCGATTGGGAAAAAAGATAGAAAGGGCCTACACTATACTATAGGTCGTGACAAGGGGAAAATTGAGCCTAAACCAGTTGGGATTCCTCAAGATAGAAAGGGCCTAGGCTATACTATAGGTCGTGATAAAGGGAAAACTAAGCCTAAACCAGTTGGGATTCCTCACATCTTGGAAAGTTTTATACCCATGTCTCAAGAATGCAAATATTATGGGGAGAGTGAACTTGTAATAGTTGATGGCAAGGTTGTTCTTGCATTTGAGATCTTTGATGATGTCTTTAATTGGGCAATTAGAACCATCAAATGCGTGCCAGGATTCTGGGATGAGGAGATTATGATTAAGCTTTCTGATTTGGACCTGGGTCTACTAAAGGAGGTCATGACATTGAAATTATTGGCTATTAAGGCAAAGGGTAAGGAGAAGACTAATTTTAAGCCAGCGATTATAAAAGAAAAGCCCCTACAGCCTGCACTAATAGTGGAAGAAGGCAAAACGTCAGCCGCTACATCCGCTACCCCAAAATTGGAAAATAATTCTCTTACTGATTTAATTATGTTCCTGAACTATTTGAAAGTGATGTATGTTTCTCTAATTATGTTAATAATATGAATGACTTTGTTTATTTGTGTGATGCTTCATCTAATTGCATCATGCATAGCCATAATCATGGGTCGTTCATAGCTGACATTAATTTAACAAACACTACTCCATTTAATCTCAGAACCAAGGATAACTGTAAAAAGATCTTAATTGCATCCGATGTGACTCCTAACGAGAGATTAAAATCCAAGAGAATATTAAAAAATATGAAAGATTATTTGCCTGGACCTATGATGGCATGCCAGGAATCGATAGAGACATCGTAGAACATGCCATTCAGGCTAGAATGAGCAAAAACGTTAAAGAAAGAGGTTCGCAAGCAGATTCAAGCTAAGTTATTGATAAAAGTCCAGTATCATACCTAGTTAGCTAATGTAGTTCTAGTGGCTAAAAAGGATAGAAAAAGACGAATGTGTGTAGAATATTGGGACTTGAACAAGGCATGTCTCAAGGATGACTTTTCATTACCACACATAAATCTTCTGGTTGATAGTGTCGCTCTGTGTATAATGTATAGTTTTGTCGATGGGTATGCAGTGTACAATTAGATCCTCAACAAGATTGCAAATTGAGTAAAAAAACATTACAAAATAAGGGACCCACACTTACAATGTAATGTCGTTTAGGCTAAAAAATGCTGGGGCTACTTATCGGAGAATGGCCAATAAGATCTTCTATAACCTAATCCATAAGGAAGTTGAGATATATATGGATAACATGATCATCAAATCCATCACCAGGGAAGGCCATTTTAAGGAGTTGGAGAGTTCTTCTAAAGGATTGACAATTATAACCTTTGGCTCAACTCGAAGAAATGTGTGTTTGGGGTCACTTTATATAAGGGCCTAAAATTGCAATAGTCGGCATGTAATAGCCCATAATTGCAAAAGTCGTGAAAAGTGTCTTCCGAATGCGATCATACTAGCACTAATGCATCGGATCCCATCAAAACTCCAAAGTTAAACGTGCTTGGGCGAGAGTAGTATTAAGGTGGGTGACCTCCTGGGAAGTTCTCAGGGTAAAAAGTATATTCGGAAGAGAAAATTATTTTATTTGATTATTGAATAATACTAATTGCGACTAGTCCAAGGATGAAATTTGGAATGAAAACGAGGTCAAATAGGTCATTAAAAGTAAAAAAAAAAAAAAGCCTTAGATCCAGTTCAAATGGTAACTAGTTTGACCGAGTCATTAAAAATAGTAAATGACCTTTGAAAAATTATCTGAAAGTATAGATAAACTTAGAATAATATGTATAACAATTTGGCTGTGAAAAAGTAATTTTACGGCAACACTGAAAAATTAGTGAATCGGACCAGTTCAAGTAAACCGGATCGAAAATGGATTTTGTTTGAGATGGAATCGGGGTCAAATAAGTTATTAAGGGCAAAAGGAAAGGGAATGTTGAATAGTGAATCCAACCGGTCCAACTAGTGAATTGAACTTGTAACACCCCACCCATACGTGGTACACTGTATGATAACATAGCCGGTGTATAAGGGATGCCACCAGACGAAATACAGTAGGAACAATAACAAATAATGAAAAACCGAATTATAAAATTTCATTCGATATAAAACACTTTCACATATTACAATTAACAAAGTTCATAACTTCACCTATTACATACTTTTCTCTTAAGTTTCCTTTCACATTAATCATAGTACATACAGATCATTATTACTGAAACCGATTCCGTTACATACCATTAACAAATACAAAATCTATTTAAGGAACTCCTACAGACTTATTGGCCTCAACTGATGCAGATTGTCTTTATCGACACCTCTATCTCTGAAACCTACATGGATGAAACACCCGTCCTAAGCTAATAGCTTAGTGGAGAACAAACATGACATGGACGACCACTCATAGCAATTGTGAACAATTACATACAAATGATGCATATAATGATTTACACTTACCTCCATTATGTATAGGAAATTATACATTAAATTCAAATACAACTCTATAACTCAATGAAATCACATACTTACTTATTAAGGTAGTCATTTATAATATTATACATACATATGCATATAACTTTATCCATAAAATAGCAAGTGCTCTAGTAATCCTTTATCGTACATACTTCCAAAATTATTAAATTAACTTATACTATTATCTATATTTTAAATGTTCCATTACATTTATTTAATATTAGTATTATAATCCTTATGCATAACTCACGTATATGGATTTCCTTTTAAACATTTTCATATAACAATCCTTATACATATAAGTATAGTTTATGTGCCCTTTATCATATGCTCACATGGATAAATTATATTAGAAAATCATATAACTACAAATCACAGTAAGAAATCTCCCCTTACAAAAGTACACATTAATGTCAATGCATATCTCTTAAGTCATCCTCCACACAAAATACCTAATGGAACTCACATTTCAGTTTCAATACATAAAAGTTATAGTAATTAAGTATTTTTATATATTTCATCAATCACATTCTTACCATATTAAACCCAAATCATAACAAATACTTAATATTATTCTCTGAATATTCAATGGTTATTACTTTTCCTACATTAAAGAACACAAAATTTATACTCTCACTCTAGAATCATGCATGTTTAATAAATTGCATAAGCCTTTTATCAAAATATGTCTTCAGTATTCACACATAAAGGAAATATCTTCAATTATTGACTTATAATTCACACTATGCACTTCATTATTCTTTTTTTCATTTATTGCCCACATTGGAATACAATAATGCATAAGTACAGGGATAATCAATGCATGTCAACATACACATAAAGCTTATAATAGAGTAGTTAATATGTATGATATCCAAAAATAAAATCATCAGCAAAACCACACATCAGAATTATACTCATTGAGTCATATTCACTTATCACTTAATAATCATTTCATTTCTTATTATTCACATATTGCCTGCCTTTACAAAGTAGTGGATAACGAGTTAGATGCATAGGTGCCCGAAGGTACAGTTCAAATACTCACCAGGATCCAAGCCGAGATCCAAAACACATAGAGATCCAACAAGATCCAGAAATACATAGGGACGAAACCGCAGTCCAATCACATAGGCTACAGTACTAAACTCTATAGGCATGCCTATCTATCTATAACTCAATTTACGCAGGCTAATATTTATATTTGTTCCATTCTTGAAATTCTCATATCAGTATTACATTTCTCATATGCACAACAATTATTATGATCATATAATGATCATATATATTTGTAACACATAGCATAAAATTCTCATATAATATTTTTGACATTCAATATTTAAATAAAATATCCATCCATATTATTATTGAATTTTCTCAATATTTTACTTAGTACCACAAAACATATTTACACACACTCATTAATTATTATGTAACAATGTTACATGAATGCCATTATCCTTTCAATCTCATTTAATTTCTTATTAACAATGCTAGCATCACAAGCGCATTTAACATTATCATATACACATATATATACATTAATATCACATCATTTAATACTAACATGGCATCAAAAATGGCATACATACACTTAATATTTCAATAAACAATTTTAACCAAGTTGCATTGCTCATAAATAACTAATATAGCATGCCAATTCATTTTTGAATTTATTCGGTAATTTTTTATTATTTATACCATTAATTACTTCACTAATTACTCATGTTTATAACCTAAGCACTTATGTTTCCAAGTGGTAACCACTTTTATATTCATCATACAACTCTAGACATGTATCAGATAAGTTCCAGTAAAGTTCGGGTTTGATTCGGGATGAGAAATGGATCATATAGTTAAAACAGGGTGTGGGACAGCCATACTTATTGAGGGATGCCCATCCCTCACTTGAGGGATAGCCGTGACTCATTGAGGGACGGCTGACCTGACTCTTGCACTTGAAAAATAACTCTTTTCAATAAAACAGAATGTAACCTCATATTTCACAGCCAGAAACACAAAGCAAATGTTGTTTTTAGCCAAAGTGATCTAATAAAAATTAATCCCCTATATGTTAAATTTCTAATGGAAGAAATTTCAAGTCATTTGGAGCTGTATCCAAAGAGCTATGGCCTAAGAAGCACATACTGCTCTATTGGCCCTCCTAAAGAAAAAAGGCTATTGTTTTTGGCATTTTGGAGGACTTTAGAAGTAGAATTGAATTATGCATATTTCTAAGACATTTTTAGGCATGGAAGTCCCGGTTCTAATTCAACTAGAATCATGCAAATTGGGGCTCTAAAACTCAACTTATGATGAACACAGTCACCAGAGGTCAATCTAAACTTCTAGGTAGAATTATCCTTTGAAAATTAACATGTTCAAATTCAACCAATTCCACAGATCCAGCCACAACACCAAACTCAAGTAAAGACAAATCACTTATAAACATATCAGAATATGCAAATCATCAATATAAAACTGATAACACACAAATTCCTAAACCTTAACAAGCAGAACTCCTTCAACCACCTAACTTGTTCAAGTTGCCTTCTCCTTTCCCTTTTATTCACAAGCCTTTTCCACTACAAATTATTTTCAATTTCCAAAATTGAAATTAGAAATCAAAGTCTCAATTCAAATTATGAGGAGAAGAAGAAAGCAACAACAAACCCTTACCTTAATTTGCAAAAATCACAAGCATAACTTGATTAACCTAAAGCAAACTTGAATGACATTTTAATGGAGGATTTGTGTGCATAAACTAAGGAAGAAAGAGAAGAAAGAAATGAAAAATTTCATATCCTTGAATGGCTAGCCTAAGGTGGGTGAATAATACCAAAATCCACCACTTCCTTTCCTTTTCATATTGCATGTAAATACATGGGTGGCACATCCTTATATTGACACATAGACTCCAATCATCCACACTAGCACACACTTAATTTAATTAATCCATCTTAACCTTAATTAATTTCTCACTTAACATTTAATCACACAAATATCTTGTAACACCCCTTACCCGTATGTAGTAGACTTCACCGTAAAAGGGTGAATTACCACGCCCGGTGAAGGTTGCCACACAATTATTGCACCATCATATTACATGCGCCCAGAATTATAAAATTTATTACATTAAATTAAAGTATACATTCACCTGCGATCATTCGCATACATATCCACATGTAATTACAAAGATATTCTTTAAATTCATACAACCTTTTATGTTCTTAAACTATACTTAAGTTGCTTCATCCATATTAAATATTACTATACAATCAAAAGGGATTACAATACGATAATATGTTAAAACATAAAACCTACAAAGAACGCGTGCCCTATCACGTGTTGGCTATTAGGGATGCGAGGCAGTCCTTCAAAGTCAACTATCTTCCAACCTTGCACAGATAAAACACCCGTGCTAAGCGCAAAGGCTTAGTGGGGAAAAACATGTATGGACAACCACTCATAGTGGTTGTTAATGCATATCAATATACACATAAAGCATACTTACAACATAATAATAACATATATAGTAAGCATAACAAATAATCATTACATGGTATTCATTAAAATTCTTCACATTAAATCATGTTCACTTAATCACAAATCTCATATGGATCATTATGTTTTTCTAAATTCACATATAGTCTTTTAATCATGTAGAGCCTGCCTTTTCACAGAGGTGGATAACGGTTAGAATGCATAGGTACCCGAGGGCACCATTAAATAGAGGAATCCCACTCGAGATCTAATAGAACACATAGGGATCCACAACCGGAATCCAAATACAAAGGGGGATCCACAATCGGAATCCAAACACATAGAGAGATCCCCAACCGGAATCCCAACAGAATGCTACAGTAACAAAGGGCCCTATAGGCATGCCTATCTATCCATAACTCGATATTTGCAGGCTATTGTTCATTTAAGTCAGTTTGCTCAAATTGCAATACTAAGAGTATTCAGTCACTAAAATTTTATCATTTAAGAACCAATCATAATAAACTATTCAATTTCTATCATATCCAATAAAATTGCATATATAATTCATAAAATAATCTCATGAATTTTTTTAGTTTATGCAAATAAATCCACATCAAATTTATAATTAAAATCATATATTAAATTCTTACAATAATTATACATAATATAAAAAAAATAATACCATTTTATTAAATCACAATGTTTATTTCATATGCAACATAATATTTATTTTATGTATACTTATATATGCCATATTAAATTAAAGTACTTATCACAGTAGCTTTTGGTGTCTAGTCGGCACAGCTGTGCCTACTCGGCACCAAGTCTGCATCTGGATAGACTTTGACCCCTGACTTTGTAATTCCAAATGAGCTAGAAAATGACATTTTCTGCCAAAGAGGTCTCTTAACAAATGTTTTCCTAGATGTTAGCTTTCTAATGGTACAAATATTAGGTCATTTGGACATCTAAAACTCCAAATATGACTCAAAAAACCCAAACTGGTCCTATGAACCGACCGAAGTAGGAATGCTTCTGTTTTGGCCATTTGTGACACACTTAAAGTGAGAATTATCTCCAGATTTCTTCTAGACATATTTAGCTATATGTCTCACTTTCCAACCCAACTATAATTGCACGATTTGGAGCTCTACGACTCCACTTATATCCAAAACAAGCAATAAATGTCAGGCTCAAATTTGAGCAGAGTTTCCTCTTAAAACTCAGCCTGCCCAGATTAGCCAATTCAATATTATAATCACAACAATATCAACTCAATTCAATCCAAATCAATCATACATACTTCAATTATAGCAATTTATCAATATACACACAAAAACATATCAATTTCCCAAACCTTTTTTCTTTGGCCTCCTTCTTTCTTTAATTAGCTCCTCCTTCACACACCTTCTCTTTTCCTTTTGCTCCAATGGCTTTCTTCTCTTAAGCTTGCAAAACCAAAACAATTAACTCGTCAAACTTAGGAGACTCTTGAGCAAAATTTTAAGTGACCAAAGAAGAAGAGAATGGCAAAAAATGGAGGAGAAGAGGCTGGATTCATGCCCTCTTTCCACCATCCTTCATGGCTTAAAAAGCCATTCATATCTCTTCTTTTCTTCTTTAAATTTAATCCATGCGATTGTCAACTTGTGATTGGCCCTCCTATTAAGTTCTCCTTTTAGTCCTTTAACTCTTTATAAATCATGCATTAGCCACTTAACTAAATTAGTTCATGTAGTAACATATTAAACTTCTCATTTCATGCATTTAAGTCCATAGGGGTTAAAAGATAATTTTAACCCTGACTTTTCAATTAATACTGGTTATGTCCCAAACACAAATACTTAACCAAATACATAACTTAGGCCATTCTTATACCCCTAATGGTGCTCAAAATAACTAGGGTACAAGTCGGGACCTTACACTCATTCGTCACTTAACTTATTTTATTTATGGAATTAACTCCTTCTTAACTTTTCAATTTAACCGATTAAGTACCAAACACAAATACTTGACCAATTTCGCAACTTAGACCACTCTCATACCCTAAGAGTATGTAATACAAGTAGGGTACAATTCGGGACCTTACAAAATCGATCGGACCAATTTGACCTAATTTGACTAGTTTGACCAAAGTTTGACCGGGCTCTAATTGGTGCTATGGACTTCAAAAAAATTATCCGCAAGCATATATTTGCTTTAAATAATATGGGAAATCATATGGTGATGAAAACAAATTTTACGGTGAGATAAAAAATTGGGTTATCAGACTGATAAGAAATTACCGGACCGAAAATGGTCTTCGATAGACTTGAAAATATTCGTGGAGCCTAATAAATATATTTGGAGAATTTTAGAATCATTTTTGGGAGAAATTGAACTTAGGAAGTGGGAAAAATAAATTGTATTTGCTTAATGGGCCTAATTACCTAAATGAGCTTAGAATTGGTTAGCGTAACTTGGTTGGACCAAGCCCAACCCATTAAGAGACCTATAAATATCTTGAAATATCAGAATTCCCGAGAATTCTACAAATCTCTCCATCTCTTCCCATTTATCTCATGGTCGAATTGCTCTCTCTCCATCTCCACAAAATTTCTTTAACTTTCTTCCATTTCTCTCTCTCTAAAATCAAGCCCCCTAAGCAAATTTTAGCTCCTCTATTAGATGGTAGCAACCTCTAGTCTTCAATTGAGGTGAAAGAAGTGGTAGAAATCAAGAAAAGAAGGTTACGTGTTAAAAATTAGGTAAGTGATTTTGGGTTCTATAATTTATTTTAAGGTTCAAATAGGTAATTTTAGGTGTGTAGAGTGTATTTATGTTGTTATATTGAAGAAAGAAAGTAAATTGATAATGGTTTCTTTGGTGATTATATTCGGCCACATATGGAAAGTAAAGGAGATGATGGTGTTTCAAGGAGCAAAGGCAAGGAAAGGATGTTTAAGAGGTCTAGAACAAGAAAATGAGGTTAGTGGATACAATATCCCACTCTTTCCATTGATTATGTATAGTTTTACATTATATTCATATTGTATGTATGTGATTTATGCATGTTTAATTGAAATAAACTTGATAGACATGTTTAGGGAGGTTAAATATGAGATTTTAAATGATTAAAATAAAAGGAAATAAATTATATACTAAGGACATCATGTAGGCCGAATGGCATACATAGGTATACAAGAGTATATTTTGTGAAATAATGCAAATTAATGGTATATCTATGTTAGTTAACATGTAGCCTAGCTTAAAAGAATGATAATTAAGTGAAAAATAAATTTTAAGATAAAAGTGTAATATGGGCTGAATAGGTTACGTAAGTATAATTGAATAACTTTGGTAATTTAAAGAAATTTAATGGTATATTTAGGTTTAATGATATGTAATTTAAGTAAATAAATGAAGAATGAGTGAAAAATAAAAATAAGAAGAAAAAGGTAGGTTAGGCCGAATGGTGGACATAAATAAACTATAGTGTAGGGTGTACAGATTAACTTGGAATTAATAGAATATAAATGAACATATTGAAGTATAGTATTTTGTTATCTTTAAGATGAAAATTGTGGATTATGTTATATTAAAGTGAATTAATGGCATAATGAGGTTAGATTTAAATAATAATTGGTTTGGAATTGGATTGATAAGAAAAGAATGAGCTTGAAGTGAAAATGCTTTATTGGCCGAATAATGTTTTAATGAATTAATAATGTGAATTAAATGTAAGTTAAGTATTCCATGGTGATTTAATGAAGTAAATAATTTTATTGCCCTTAGTAGTAGTCTGGTTGTCAAATCTAGCTCAGGATATAGTTGACTAGCCATAGGGACACCTATACCGTAGTAGCGAGTCATGGCAACTTACATCAGTAGGCCAATGACAGTCGACTAAAAGTGATAAAGTGTTAAAATTTCAAAGTGTTAAAGTATACAATGAAATGAAATGAAATGTACATTCTGAGTGACTCTAAAATATAGTAGACTTGTGGGGTCCACATTTCGTGTATTCGGTTCGGAGATTTCTACCGGATTAATATTAGGGAAAAAATTGTAAAAATGGATCTAAAATGACAAAAGTGGAATAAAATTGAGTAAATTGGAGATAAAATAAGGAATAGAGTGAAAAAGGACTTAATTGTAAGAATATAAAAGATTTAAGGGTTAAAGTGGTAAAATGTTATTTAACATTGTAAATAAGAGTTAATAAAAAGAACTAGATAACAGCTTGTTAAAATAAGGAATTCAATTATTGCATAAGGATTAAAATGAAACTTGACATGAAGTTAATATTTTAAAGATTAAATTGTAATTTTGGTACCAATTAATAGAATAAACGAGAAAATAAGATTATTTAATGGCATTATCGTAAATGAATGAAAAGGGAAGGGTAATAAGGTAAATAGGTATAAGAATGAGATTTAGAGATTAATTAACAGCTCTACATGTAAAATAATGAAATAAATGTAAAAAAAAAAGACTAAGTAGTAACATAATAATATTCAAAAGACTAAATGGTAATAAAATTAATTAGTGGCATTATTTTAAATAAATAGAATTGGAGGACAATATTGTGCTTTAATAAAAGTTTAGGAAATAAAATGTAAATTTATAATAATAGTATTAATTAAATGATTAAAATTTAATTAAATGACAATACAAAAATTAGTAGTGTAATTAAGTGATAATGAAATATTTAACTAATAAATAATGATAACCATAAAAGGACTTAATTGTAAGAATATAAAAGATTTAAGGGTTAAAGTGGTAAAATGTTATTTAACATTGTAAATAAGAGTTAATAAAAAGAACTAGATAACAACTTGTTAAAATAAGTAATTCAATTATTGCATAAGGATTAAAATGAAACTTGACATGAAGTTAATATTTTAAAGATTAAATTGTAATTTTGGTACCAATTAATAGAATAAACGAGAAAATAAGATTATTTAATGGCATTATCGTAAATGAATGAAAAGGGAAGGGTAATAGGGTAAATAGGTATAAGAATGAGATTTAGAGATTAATTAACAACTCTACATGTAAAATAATGAAATAAATGTAAAAAAAAAAAAGACTAAGTAGTAACATAATAATATTCAAAAGACTAAATGGTAATAAAATTAATTAGTGGCATTATTTTAAATAAATAGAATTGGAGGACAATATTGTGCTTTAATAAAAGTTTAGGAAATAAAATGTAAATTTATAATAATAGTATTAATTAAATGATTAAAATGTAATTAAATGACAATACAAAAATTAGTAGTGTAATTAAGTGATAATGAAATATTTAACTAATAAATAATGATAACCATAAAATAGACTTTAGTATAAAATTATATAATAAGTAAATTAAATATATGTAAAGATGTAAAATTTACTAATATTGAGTGTAACACCCTCATATTATTGTTCTATATGTACAATGATTGGTTAACTTAAATGTCTGAAAAACACTAAAGTTACAAATTATACTACACTAAATAATTATATGAAAATTTTTTGCTTTCAAACATTGATGATACTCATAAGTAAACAATAATAATATACAGTACATACATTATTCTGTTTAAAATTCATCGTGACCATATACATGCCATGCCTATCTTTCCACTATTGCTACCATTCCTCTTCTCGACTGTTGGCAAAACCTCAGCCACTTTAAAACTTTCTATTTTCATAACTTGTGCTTCCTAAACAACACTACACGTTGAGTATTAAAATACTTAGTGGTGAATACATATCATACATTTTCCATTTCTAAAAATATACATACACACATACATGCATAACTTAAAGTTTTCTTATATCAATTTTCATATATTAATATTAATATAATCAATTCCTACATCAATTACTTTATTTCAATTAATTAACTAACTTTAAATCCTTAATTATTATTTCTATTAATAATTTATCATTAATCATACATATACTTTTTTTGTCTTAACATTTTAATAGTCATGTAAATCAATTCATTTATTCTTATTAATTAGACTATGATTATTTCCTAAATTAATAGTTCCGTAAATAATTTTCTTTTCCATTTACATATTAATTAATATCAACACTAAAGTTACAAATTATACGACACTAAATAATTATATGAAAATTTTTTGCTTTCAAACATCGATGATACTCATAAGTAAACAATAATAATATACAATACATACATTATTCTGTTTAAAATTCATCGTGACCATATACATGCTATGCCTATCTTTCCACTATTGCTACCATTCCTCTTCTCGACTGTTGGTTAAACCTCAGCCACTTTAAAACTTTATATTTTCATAACTTGTGCTTCCTAAACAACACTACACGTTGAATATTAAAATAATCAGTGGTGAATACATATCATACATTTTCGATTTCTACAAATATACATACACACATACATGCATAACTTAAACTTTTCTTATATCAATATTAAAATAATCAGTGGTGAATACATATCATACATTTTCGATTTCTACAAATATACATACACACATACATGCATAACTTAAACTTTTCTTATATCAATTTTCATATATTAATATTAATATAATCAATTCCTACATCAATTACTTTATTTCAATTAATTAACTAACTTTAAATCCTTAATTATTATTTCTATTAATAATTTATCATTAATCATACATATACTTTTTATGTCTTAACATTTTAATAGATGTAAATCAATTCATTTATTCTTATTAATTAGACTATGATTATTTCCTAAATTAATAGTTCCATAAATAATTTTCTTTTCCATTTACATATTAATTAATATAACCATTAATCATTTTACCATATTTAACCTTATTATTATTATCATCATTATTATTTCTTTAACTATATTATACAATAATTTTCCATTATCTTTATAATTACAACTTGTAGTCAATTTTCTTGTCAAATTACATTTTACTTCTTTAATTAACATTACTATCATTATTTTACAATTTAGTCCCTAAGCTTTTACTAAATTACAATATTGCCCTCCTTTTTACTTATTTACAATAATGCCATTAATTAATCTTATTCTTACATTTATTTCATTATTTAACATATAAATTACCATTTAATCCTTAAAATACTATTTTTAAGTCAAATTACATTTTAATCCTTCCACTTTCATTAAATTACGATTTTGCCATTCAATTTCATTATAATTACAATTATGCCACTAGTTATCCATAATTCTTAATTCATTATATATCATGCAAAATTTATCGTTTAGTCTTTAAACTACATCTTATGCATAGTTTCATAGTTATCCCATATTTATTCATCTTATTATTGATTTAATCTATTAATTACTTATTTTTCATAATTACATTATTTTTCATTATCATTAAACACAATTACAATTATACCCCTAATACTTTTAAATCTTTACAATTTAGTCCGTATTCATTTTATTTCTCTTTTTACTTCATATTTATTCATTTTAATCCATTTTCCTTAATTTGCCTTAATAACAATCCGGTAAAAATCTCTAACCCGGATACACGGGACGTAAAGCAATAAGAGATAGTGACCACTGAAGGCCACTAATTCTGGAGCCATAAGAGTAAGTAACCACTGAGAATCACTAACTCTATGCCATAAGAGTAAATAACCACTAAGGATTACTACTTTGGGAGCCATAAGAGTAAATGACCACTAGGGATCATTACTCTAGGAGCCGTAAGAGTAAATGATCACGAAAGATCTTTACTCTGAGTCGTAAAAATAATCCATCAATTCCATAAGCCATAATGGCATAGTACCATACATAGTAGACTGTCATTGGCCTGTACATACGAGTCGTCATGACTCGAACCGCGGTATAGGTGTTCCTATGGCTTGCCAACTATATCCTGAACTAGTGATTTCCTATCAAAAAACTAGGGGCAATATACCATATATATATATATATATATATATATATATATATATATATTAGTTTCATTAATTCCTTATATGCATAAACATATTTATTTCATATTAACCATAACCTTTTTACCATAACCATATTCATTTCGTAATAGCCATGCTTATTCTTTGTCATAATTCCATTTCTTATTCCATATACATAAACATACATATATTATTTTTCTATTTCCTTATTATATTTACGTATCCACAATCGTTACTTAACAACCATACCATATTCACATGTTATTTAATTATTACACTACCATTCACATACTTGATTTCTTTTTCATCAAATTCAATTCTACTCTACTTTTTTTTTTATTTTAATCTTATTTATGTCATTACTTTACTAAACCATAACATATACCATGATTTTTACTTATTACATAATACAATTTCAACATAAATTATAATCATTATTAATCTAAAAATTCCAAATAAATTAGTATACCCTCCATTTTAATTATATATTCATTCTATAACCTTAAATTCATTTAATTATTCACTTACACATTAATATCCCTTAAGAAAGCATTCAACCAAACTTATGAAATTTCATCCATAATTCTTTTTCTTCCATTTAACCTTTATACCATTAGATTACATGTTAATTTACAGGAATACATACTTATTTACCATTAAACATACAAATACACTATGTCATACCTTAATACCTTATTCGGCCTACACTTAGATTTTTATTCAAACTTATTTTTCTTCTATTAATCATTATTTAAATTAAATTATATTTTAATTTTCATAAATACATAAATATCTTGCTTTAGACATTAAAGTATTCCTTAGTATTCTTAAGTACACCATTCGGCCCAATTTAAGTTTTCACCCATAAATTTATTCTTTCTATTTTAAGCATACAAACCATCATTTTTACCATCCTTTAACATGGTTATAAACTTATTTTCAATTTAGCATTTCTATAAAAATAAACTAAACTCACACATTAACAATGGAAAAGGAAGGATATTGTACCCACTAAGCTCATTTACTTGTTCTCCACAGCTTAAACATCATTTTTTAGCCTTTGCTCCTTGAAACACCTTCACCTCCTTTATTTTCCTTAAGTGGCCGAATATATTCACATAAGAAACCACCATTATTTCACTTTATTTATTCAATATAACCACATAAATATAATTTACATACCTTAAACTATGTATTGGAACCCTTGAATCAAATTAAAAACATCCATTTCACATACCTCAAATTTGACACATAAACTTTTCTATTTATTTTCTCTCACTTCTTTCACTTCAAATGAACTTTAAAGACCACTATCATTGAAAAGAGAGGCTGAAAATTACTTGGCAAGATTGGATTTGGTGGAAACCATGGAAGAAAAATGAAGAAAATCCATGGAGGAAAGAGAAAATAATTCGACTAAGGTGAGAAATGGGGAGAGATGGAGAGGTTTGCAGATTTCTCTAGAGAAATCTGATATTTCAAGGTATTTATAGGTTTTTGATGGGTTGGGCTTGGTCCAACCAAATGGGCCACACCAATTCTAAGCCCATTTAGGTATTTAGGCCCATTAAGCTAATCCAATTTATTTCTATAACTTATTAGGCCCAATTTCTCTCAAAAATGATCCTAAAATTCTCCAAATATATTTATTAGGCTCCACAAAAATTTTTAGGTCAATCAAAAACTGTTTCTCAGTTCGGTAATTTCTTACCAATCCGATAACCAAATTTTCTATTTCACTGTAAAATTTATTTTTCAACACCATTTGATTCTCCACATTATTTAGAGCAAACCTATACTTTCAGATAATTTTTCTGGGGTCCTTAACATTATTTAGAGCTCAATCAAACTTTGGTCAAACTAGTCAAACTGTGGTCAAACTGGTCCGACTAGTCCGATTCACTGGTAGAACCAGTTCGGTTTACTTTTCATCATTAACTTCCTTTTTGCTCTTAATAACTCATTTGACATTGGTTTCATCTCAATCAAGGTCCATTTTTGGTCCGGTTCAATTAAACCGGTCTGATTCACCAATTTTTTCATATTACAGTAAAATTTACTTTTTCACTACCAAACTATTTTACACATTATTCTGATTCTATTCATGCCTTCAGATAAAATTTTCAAAGGTCATTTACTATTTTTACAGTCTCGGTCAAATTTTGGTCAAACATAGTTAATATTTGAATATAACTAGAGACTTTTCTTCTTTTTGATTTTTGGTAACCTATTTGACCTTATTTTCACTCCAAATAATATTTTTAGACTCCTTACAACTTTTACTTTCTAATGGTATAATAAAATATTTTTCACTTCATGGTGAAATTTTAACTCTATTGTCTACCAGGTTACCCATCCTGAAATTTCTCTCGCCTAGGCACATTTAACCTCTTAGTTTTACTGGAATTCAGTGTACTAATGTTGTTATTTTCACACCCAAACCACACTATTTACTCTACAGAATTCACTGATCACTACAAATCCAGTATTTAGGCCATTATATTAAGCTAGGTAAAATAATGATAGTGTAAAGACTAAAAAGGTAATTTGGCTTAAAATGATAATTAGGGACTAGATATAAATTTTACAAGTCTAATAATTATTTAAATGTAAAGAATGGTTAAGTAATGGTAATTGTGGCTAAATTGGAGGGTAAAACTGTAAACAGAGTAAAGTTGAAGGACTAATTTGTAATTTAACAATAATAATGTTAAAGGAAGAACTAAAATGCAAATTGGGTAAAAAGGTGACTAATGAGTATAACTACAAGTATAATGTGAACATAATGATTTAAATGGATGAATAAATATAATGATGTTGATAACAATATTAACATGAACAAATTAATGTAGGGTATAAGTTATGTAAATTATATGTGGTTAATTGAATGGTAATAAAGAATGAATAATTATAAAGTATGTTAATTTGAATAATAAAACTATTTATTATTAATGCCTGAATAAATATATATATGTAAATGTATATGTAATGGCCCAAATACCGGCCTAGTAGTGATCAATGGAAAGAGTAGAGTCTATAGTGTGAATTTCGTAAGAAAATACTAGTGATTGTGCCCTAAACTACAGAAGAGAAGAAAGGTTGAATGTGCTCAGGTCAGGGAAGCACAGGGTAGGTGACCTCCTAGGAACCCGAAAGTAAAAATATTTTATTTGGACCATTGGAAAGTATAAGTGATAAGGAGTCTAGTGGTACAATCTAGAGTGAAAATGAGTTCATATAGCTCCCTGAAAGTCAAAAAGAAGAAAAGCATCTGGTTCGATTCAAATAGTAACCAATTTGACTGAAGTTTGACTGAAACTTTAAAAATAGTAAATGATCTCTGAAAATTTATCTGAAGGCATAAATGACTCAGAGTGATGTGTAGAACAGTTTGATAGCAAAAATGTAATTTTATAGTGAAACTGAAAAATTAGTGAATCGGACCGGTTCAATTGAACCGAACTGAAAATGGATCCTGATTAAGATGAAACCAAGGTTTAATGAACTATTAAGAATAAAAGTATGGTTATGGATGGAAGTTGAACCGAGCTGAAAATGGATCCTAATTAAGATGAAACCAAGGTTTAATGAACTATTAAGAGTAAAAGTATGGTTATGGATGGAAGTTGAATCAAACCGGTTCAACCAGCAAACCGAACCAGTCGGACTAATTTATCTGCGGTTTGACTAGTTTGACCGAACTGTGAAAAATAGCAGATAATATTTAAAAATTACCATAAGCTCCATCTTTTCTCTAAATAATATGTATAATTATTTGGCAATGAAAAAGAAATTTTACGGTGACATCGAAAATTGGCTAATCGGATCGGTTTAAGTGAATCGGACAAAAAAGGACTCCGATTGAGCTAAAATTTTACGTGGAGGCTAAATTATATATTTAGAGAATTTTGGAATTGATTTGGGGAGAAATTGAGCTTGGGAAATGAAAGAAATAATTTTCAAGCACATAATGGGCTTAATTAACCTGAATGGGCTTTTGGGATTGGCCGAATTGGTTGGACCAGGGTTTGGCCCATTTAGAAGGACTATAAATAGGCTGGAATATCATAATTCCTTAGAGAATTATGCAAATTTCTCCATCTCTCCTCATTTCTTTCTTTGGCCGAATGGCCTTTCTTATTCTTTCCATTAATTTCTTCAACTTTGCTCCATTTATCTCCCTAAATCAAAGATTCTCTACTATATTTCAGCCTCTTTATTTCATCATGGTAGCTTCTAATCTTCAATTGGAGTGATTATTGTGGGAAAAATTAAGGTTTCAAAGTTAGGGTTCAAATTGGAGGTAAGTGATTTAAGGTTCCATAATTTAAATTAAAGGTTCATATTGTAATTTAAGGTATGTAGAGTATGTTTATGATGTTAAATTGAATTTAGAAGCAAAGGAAATTATGGTTTTGTATCCTTGAAAATTCGGTCACTTTAGGAACTTTTATGGTGGAAGGTGTTTCAAAGGATTAAGGCATGGAAAAGGAAGCTCTAAGCATGGAAAGTAAGGATCTAAGGTTAGTGGATATAATATCCTTCTTTTTCCATTTAAAATAGGTGATTTTTAGGTTATGTTTAAAGACAAGTATAAAATAAATGCATGATTAATTGAATAAAACCTTATAAACATGCTTAGGGATGTGTAAAATGAAGAATTGAATGCTTAATTGATGAAAGAAAAATTTATATGATGAACCTAAGTGTAGGCCAAATGGTATACCTAAGTATACCATGGGTATATTTTGTAAATTAATTGAATATAGTGTTATAAACATGTAATTTAAGGTGTAATCTAACTAATTGAATGATTAAATGAATAAGGAAATAAACTTACAGAATTTAATTATGTTGGCCGAATACGTATTTAAGAGAAATGGTGAAATACTTTGATGTTTTAAGCTTGAATTTGATCTATAATTAAGGTATAGCATGTAATTGAGATAAATGAGTGATTAAAAGAAAGAAAAATATTTTTAATATGGTGTTCAAGTTTTGGCCGAATGGTATATGTTAAATTTATTTGATGTACTTTGATGATAGTTAAGTATCTATTGGCTTAATTGAGATCATTAGAAATAAAATGAAAATAAAATGGTGTGATAAACTATTACGTATTAAGTGAAAATATTGATATATATAGAGAAAATAGTGTATTATGTTGTAATTAGTATTAAATGGTTGAATAAGTGAAATGGAAGTGATTATAAGTGAAATGGAATTTAATTGAATATAATATGTTGTGATAATCTTTTTTGTACTACGTGATTATATAGAATTATGTAAAGAAATTAGTGTATAATGTGAAAATATCTATTAATAAGGCTAAATAAAAGAAATAAAAGTGATTGGGTATGAAATAGAATGTTTATAAGTGCATGATAAGTGATGATTAATTTAGAAGTGATAATATTTTATATTGCATAATGAATGAATATTATTTTATTGCCCTTAGTAATATTCTGGTAGTGAAATCTAGTTCAGGATATAGTTGGCTAGCCATAGGGACACCCTTACAGCGGTAGCGAGTCATGACGACTTGCATCTGTAGGCCAATGCTGGTCTACTATAGTGATACAGTGATAAAGTGTACAGTGTTAAAGTGATCAGTGAAATGCAGTTTAAGTGTTGAGTGTTTTCTTTGGGATCACTCTATAGTGTAGTGGATTCGTGATGGTCCACGTCCCGTATATCCGGTGCACAGATTTTTTAGTGGGTTTATACTAGGGACATTATGGTAAAAAATGCAATTAAAGTGATTAAATGGTGAAATATGTGAGTTAATGTGAAAAAGGGGCTAAATTAAAAGAAATAAAAAAGTTTAGGGGTAAAATGGTAATTTTACATAAAAAGAATTAATAAGTGACATTTAAGTAAAAAGTGATATTAAATTGATAATAGTGCAAATAATGTAAATTTTAGGGACTAAAATAATTTGGTTTGAAAGTAATGATTAGAGGGCTAAAATGTAATTTGTAAGTTACATAATGAAATAAGTGAAAACAATGACAGTATAGTAAATAAGTGAAGATTAAGGACGAAATCGTAATTTTGATAAAAGTTCAAGGACCTAGATGTAATTTTGATAAAAGTATGTAAAAATAAAGGACTTAAATGTAATTGTGAATTTATATAAGTGATAAATTGACTGAGTGTTTAAAATGAATAGCTTAAAGATGAAAAAGGGCAAAGGGCAAGATGATAATTGCGCAAAGTAAAGAAGAAAAAGGAAAAAAAAATTAGACAAAGAAATTAAAGGTTAGTAAATAAATTGGATAATTAAATAAAGACTGAATGTAAATTTATGTACGAGATGAAATGTAGGGATTAAATGGTGATGTTACAAACAAATATTGAATCAATAATGAAAAAGGTATAACTAATGGCATTTTTGTAAATAAGTTAAAAGTGAAAGGCAGTACTATAAATTAGTGAATGTTTAGGGGCAAATTGTAAAATGATGTAAATAGCGTAGTACTGTGGATTCAATTGCGATTAGTTAGTAAAAAGAATACTGATTATAAATTACTATATATATATATATAGAAATTGGAGGATGAGGAAATAAATAAATAGTGATGATATAAATGATAATTAAATTCATAAAAAGGTATAGAAATAATGTAAAGTGTATATCATGTTATTTCCTAATATAGTGTAATTAATCACCGTGAAAAGAAATAAAATGAGCAATAATGAAGTAAAATGAGGAGTAAAGAAGTTAAATGAGAATTGAACAAAATGAGCCTAAATGTAAATATTTAAAAGAATAAGAAATAAAAAACAGTAAATGATTAATAAATACTTAAGTGTAAAATTTTAATAGAAATATAAATTAAAGATTTTAAATGTAATTGGTTAGTGATACAATTGCTAATATATAAGTAAATGATAATTGTGGACTTAATGTTAATTATAGGAAAGTGTAAAGTAATATCGTAAAACTAGAATAATTGGAAGAAATGAAATTGTAAATAGACTATAGTAGTGTTATCAGCAAGGTTCATATGGAATGAAAATAATAACATAGTGTGTAATGGAGCCGCCAGAGGGATAAAAAAAATAAAAATAATTCTAATAAAAGTGATCACTATAAGAAAATTATCAAATAGCAACGAAAATTTGCAACCGAATTTGTTGAATTTCCATTACTAATCAAAATTAGCAACCGAAAATAGCAACGAAAAATTCGGTTGCAATTTTGACGGTTGCTAAAATTTAACAACGGAAATATAATTCCGTTGCTAAAAATAGCAACGGGAATTTAAATTCTTTTTCCGTTGCTAAAAATAGCAACGCAGTATCTCTTCCGTTGCTATTTTTAACATCAGAAATGGTAAGATTTCAATCAAATTTTTTATTTATAAATAAATATAGGCCAAATTCATAATGAAATTAAAGAAAATTTTCGTATTAATAATATAACCGGAACAATATATAACTTAACATTTCATAAATAGATAAATGTCAATTACAATTGTACCAAAAATATAAATATATAAATATTCCTTTGGTTTAAAAGAATAAAAATTGTGACTTTGGACACTCTTTTCACCGTCCAAAAGGACTAATCATAGTTACAAACATTTGCATTCTTCTATAAGTATGCAGTTAAGCTTGTAGCGATAAGTTCCACAGCAGTGATAGACACTGATCAGATTAATTGAGGACCTGTTCAAATATAAACAGATTCTCTCAATGTTTGTTAAACCAAAAGCTTTTATCCCCATTTTCAGCATATAAAGTAAATAAAAAAGAGTAATCTATAAAATATATTGGCTCGACTTACACTTTACTGACAGATAAAGCAAAGAATAACATGAATATGCACATGAAACAAACATCATCAAATCCCACTAGCATAAATGACCATAGCATTTTAATCTAATATGTGGACCCATTAATTTGTATTCATTTCTGATTCTACTTTATGTGTATGTTTTCGTCCACATAAAATCTCCTATTTCCATTTTTTCCCTACTATTTTTCCATTTTCAAAATCATATCCATCAAAAATCAATGAAGATAGAAGAAATTTGCAATTGAGATATCTAATTGGAATCTGGAAAAAAAAAAGAGATATCTAATTGGAATAATATCAAAATTAAATCAATTGAAATATAATATTTCTATATATATATATATATATATATATATATATATATATATATATATATATATATATATATATATATGTTTCATATAATAATATTTATAATAAAACTCTTAAAATACTGATATTCATAAATAATTTAATATTAATCTAATATCTATATATGTTTTTAAAAAATCACAATTCAAATATTATAATTTATAATACTAAAACTAACAAATTAAGTCTTATCCTTATCACCATTTTTATATTTTACGCTCAATGGATCATCCGCATTAAGCATTAGATACATAGCTTACCACTAAAACTAAACAGAGTATTCAAATTTTATTTTCTGTAAACAGCTTTTAATATATTATTTAATGAGCAATTACAAGCTAAAAATAGCTAAATGAAACTAAACTCACAGGCCAAACATGTTTATAACTTGATTGAACTCTCTTTCCATGTTGAGAATGAGTCTGATTGAAAGCTGAACCTTCTTGTAAATGGCTTGATTCTACTGGTATAATCAGTAATGAAGCTGCAACAACTAAACAAATCAAAAATTTTCCTCTACTTCTCAATTCCCAGAGCTATTTTGGTTCAATTGTACCCATGCTTATATGTTTTTCTGCCCAAAAATGTAAGGTTTATGAATTCAGGAATGAGCTTTGTAGCTTCATTGATGTATTTATAAAGATTTTATGTGTGATGTGGAAGATTCTTGACAAATGTGTGCTTTAAAACAGAAAGAGATGAAATTACTTTACGTATAGAAGCAAGTTACACGCATCTAAGTAGACATTATCACCACTTTGAGAGTAGGTATGCCTCTTGGCAGGCTGTAATATAGCAAAATTGTAAAATAGAAAGCACATAAAAGCAAAAGGCCAAAAGTTACTAAAGATACAGCTAAGTAGAGAGATAAATCAATGTTGAAAGATAAATGTTGTGCTCATCGCAAATTTAATAGCTGATTATTTCAAGTGAAAGATAGAGAATTCTTAAATTAGCAACTGAGATAACAATAATCAAGAGGGCAGAAGGCTATTAAAACAAATAAATGAGTAAACCAAACATAATTAAACTATCATGAACTGGATAGCAAAAGGTATAAAAAAACTTACATCCACGCTGTAAACCGGGCCAATATCTATCTCCTTTATCAGATAATATTACAGGGGAAATGAGATATTTTTAAGATGAAGTTTCAAGTATTGTGTACCCCTTTCTAGTTACAATTAAATTCCAAACATGTCCGTTTTCTGGAAAGAAGTCTATTTAAACATATATTTGCATCAGAAAAAAATGAAACCATAATTACAACTCTTATTTGATTCCATCGGTTGACAAATTATCAACTAACTAAAACCAAATGAAGGATATTGCCATTTCTGCTGCAGATCATTGGCAAGATACATAATACCATACCAATAAATCATATAAATAGATCAAGCATCCAACCCAGAAATCAAAACCCAAGGAATCAAACTCATTTTGAAGAGATCTGAGAAAAAGCAACAAACCTTTAGCAGCTGTAAAGGAGGATGAAGTAATAAATATGAAAATCCAAAAACCAGCTGCAGCCTGCAAGAGCAAGAACAGAACCCAGAAAGAACAACCACCTAAAAAATACCTATTTTATCTTTAGAGTTTTGATTATTAGATTAGCAAAAAATAGAATGAAATCAAAAGAATTTCAGTAACAAGAACGGAAATTGACCATTCGATTATTGTATTATTGGAGAAACCAACCTCAATGAGATTTTTGTCAACAGTAAGCACGTCCATGCCTGCCATCTCTTCGATTGCAGTCATTCTCTTCGTGATAGCACCCTGTATTGAGTTGAAGACTCTATCAAATTTCATCCTATTATATCCAAAAACCATTGTTCTGTAGTCACTTTTATTATTAGGTTTATTGACAAATCAAAATTACTAGCTACATCAGAAGAATCGAAAATTAAAAGAGTAAATAGAATTACCTGGATGCAATTGTCAGTCAAACGAATGGCATCGAGAGAAGGCAAAGGAGAAGAAGCTTCGCAAAGAGCAAAAGAGGTGCTCAAAATCCTGTGATTCTTGCTTGCTTGTTTCTGCATATTTTAATAATACAAGCTAAATAATGGAATGATAGTCCATTGTTATTACACTGAAAGATGGAATTTTATATTTATCGAGTCTCGATTACCATCTCTAAATAGAGGTAAAGAATTTACCATTCTAAGACTGAAATCAAGAAATAAATAAAAACTTAAGAAAGAAAGATGGAGAACACTGACCGGTGAGAGAGAGGGTAGAGTTGCCGGCGAGAAAGAGAAGAGGGGGCGAGCAGCGACGGCGGCAAACTGACAGCAGGAGAGGGAGATGGGGCACGAGGCAGCAGCAGCTGCGAGACTGGATCTGTGAAGGCAGGGTGGGGGCCAGCAGCGGCGAGGGAGCGAACGGCAGTGGGATGGGGGGGCAACGCCGGATCTGGGGCCTGGTGGCTCTCGTGGAAGACGCTGTGCCAGGGTACAGGAAGAAGCAAAGTTTAGGTAAATAAAGGAAGAAAAAGAAATGAATTAAAAATCGAATAACACTTGCTAAAACGGAATAAATATTTCATTGCTATATTTGCAACCGAATATAATTCGGTCTCTATTCTTGAGCCTATTTAGCAACGGAAAAATTATTCCGTTACTATTATTTAATCCAAATATTTATTTAATACATGCTATTTAGCAATGAAATAAAAATTTCGTTGCTATTCTTGAGCCCATTTAGCAACAAAAATAGTATTCCATTGTTAAATTAGCAACCGAATAAATATTCAGTTGCTATTATTTAATCCAAATATTTATTTAATACATGCTATTTAGCAACGGAATAAAAATTTCGTTGCTATATTTGCAACCGAATATAATTCAGTTGCTATTCTTGAGTCCATTTAGCAACGGAAATATTATTTCGTTGCTAAATTAGCAACCAAATAGATATTCGGTTGCTATTATTTAACCCAAATATTTAATACCTGCTATTTAGCAACAGAATAAATATTTCGTTGCTACATTTGCAACCAAATATAATTCGGTTGCTATTCTTGAGCCCATTTAACAACGAAAATATTATTCCGTTGCTAAATTAGCAACCGAATAGATATTTGGTTGCTATTATTTAACCTAAATATTTAATACATGCTATTTAGCAATAGAATAAAAATTATGTTGCTAAATTTGCAACCGAATATAATTCTGTTGCTATTCTTGAGCCCATTTAGGAATGAAAATATTATTCCGTTGCTAATTAGCAACCGAAATAATTTTTCGTTGCTATTTTTCGTTCCAAAATTATCCCGCGTTATGTTGGTGCCATATTTAGCAACGGTATAAGTATTCCGTTGCTAATATCCGTTGCTAAATTTTGGCGTTAAAAATTACCTCCACTTTTAGCGACCGAAAATAACCAAAAAATTTTTCGTTATTAAATATACAAAACTTAACCAAATTTAGCAACGGAAAAATTTTTTGTTGCTATTTAGCAACCGAATATAATTTCCGTTGCTAAATAGCAACGGAATTATTTTCGTTGCTGTTTCCAAATTTTCTTGTAGTGGATGATGGTAATAGGAATGTTAATAACGCAGTAATGGAGATCTGAGTGGAGTGTGGACAAAAATATAAATAGTAAGATAAGTAGATAATAATAATAACATTAATAAATGTAATGGTAATGGAAATAAATGGTAATGTGATAAGTAAAGTAGTGTTAACATGAAAGAAAATAATAGAACATGTTTTATGTTAAGTATATAATTGAATGTAATTAAGTAGAGATTTCTATATAAAATAATGAGTAATGAAAGTGACAATTAATGTAAAATTTATATTGATGTATGGATTGAATTAAATGTTAAAATTAGTAATAATGTTAATGTATAAAGAATTGTTAGTGTAAATGTTAAATTAATGGTAATGACATTAGTGATAGTACAGACAAGTCAATTGAGTGGATTCTAGTGATAACAATTTAAGATGTACTATATGAATTGCAACCGATTGAATTTAAGTGATGTATTGAATGAATAAATGTAGTAAAAAAAATATTTATGCAAAAATAAAGTGTAAAGAGATAGTGTAATTAACGAATAATAAAGGAAGTGTTAGAAACATAAAGATAGCAATAGTATTAAATTAATACCGCTAATATTAGTGATAATGTGTGACATTAAAAGTGATTTAGTGACAATAATGATAATACAAATGGAAGTACTTGAGAGTAATTACAGAAACAAGATCAAAAATATAGTAATAAGTGATTAGAAAAAAAAAAAGGGACTTAATATTCGAATAGTATGATTTAAAGAAAATAGAAAGAAAATATTTTCTTGTATGTGCATGCTTATAGATATAGTTATGGAAAATTTAGAATATGTATCCACCACTGGCCATTTTAATGCTCAGCGCATAGAATGTTACTGTGCGTAGGTTATTGAAGATAGGAAGATTGGAGTTAGTTAAAGATGGCCGACAAAGTGAAGGATAGAGAAGATAGAGAAGTGGGCATGACATGTATATGGTCATAGTAGATAGAAGTGAAAATGCATAGCATAGATATATGTGTGGGGACAAAGATTTGAATAGGGTTGTATGTAACAGTATTTGCCAAAATAGGGTGAAAGGAAAAATATTTCTGGGTCTGGGGTTATTATGAAGCCGTAACTAACAGTTGCGGCTTCAAAGTGGTGGGCCCTACCATTAACAGCGTGATTGTGACTGATGCTGCAGTTAGTACCTGCGGCATCAGTCTCTAAAGCCGCAGCAAAGTACTGCGGCTTTAGAGGCAAAGACGCAGCTCAGAGCTGTGTCTTTGACTCTGACGCCGCAGTACCTTGTTGCGGTGTCAGTAAAGTAAAGCTGCATTTGGCAAATATAAATTCGTCCGAGATTTTCTTGGAATTTCTTTACTGAGAGCAACGCGAAATTTGTTTACTGAGAGCAACGTTTCGGAGCAAGTTTGGGAAACTTAGCAAAAAGTTGTCAAAATATTTTGGTGTTAAATTGAAGGTATGTTTTGAATTTTTGTTATATTTATTTATTACCATATAAATGCAATCATAATAAAAAATAAGAATAATTTTTTTTTATTATTATAATGTATGAATATTGACATCCAATTTAATTTGCAATAATTTTATTAATTGACTTTTATGTAGTATAGAAATATTAATTATTGTTATTGTACTTAACTCCAAGAGCTATGATGAGTGATATTGCAAGGCAAATAGTTGCCCAAAAATGGAATGATTTGTATAACTGTCGAGTTGGAAATGGCATAACAATGTTCAATCATATTATTACAGTTAATAAAAAGTTACAAGAAATTATAATGAGAGGATATCGAATGGAGGAAGCGGAGATGGTGGAAGCTTTTTGCATGACAATACCATTATTTTATCTAAAGTCTGTAATGAAAATTTGGAATAGTGAGACTGTGACAAAATATGAGGAATTAGTTATGATTTTTATAAACGATGTCATAAAAGTTAGTGAAGAAAATTATTTAAAAATTAGAGATACTATGCCAGTGGAACAAAAAATTTATTGTAAGTGGTACAATTATAATAAATGGCCTGAATACTATGTTCATTAGAATTATATACAAGTGTAATGATATTTTGTGATGCATATTATATAATTTAAATATGTGTAAAAATATAATGTAATAATATTGGAGTGTCCGTATACTAATATTAATATTAACTGATTGATAATATATATGTATTATTGTTTGATAATATATAATGAGTTAATTTATTATTAACTGATTAATAATTTGTTGCTTTAATTAATGGATAAAGCATTAAATATAAAATATTATTTAAAAATATTAATCTCATATTTTAACTTATTGGCAATTTGAAGATGGCGGCATATACCAACTTTTATTTGCATATTGGTGGCCAAATAAGTTATGGATCGGGAGGTTTCCAATATGATATATCTGGTCCAAATTCCATGACAAGGAGACTAAGACTTAAGAATAAGCCAACTTTTTCTGAATTTGTTCATAAAATCCATGTTAAATTAGGTTTGGGGTTGAACGACGTGGTTTCAAGAATTATATACAAGAGTCCAATATACAACTGAGGTTCAATGTGCTAGACATCAGTGGATTTGGTGGATGATAATGATGTTGAAACGATATATGAAAATTTAAGAAAAAATGATGATTATACAGTAGTGGAATTAATTATTGTGGTTACTGAGGCTGATGCAGCTACTAATATTCCAGCGTATGATGTAGGTCTGAGTCAATTGATGTACATAAATGATGTCAGTCCGAGTCAGCCAATGCACCCTGTAAGTAGACATGATACTGGAATATTATCTGAAACTAATTTTTATGGAGTAGAAAATACAGATACAATACATAATATCACTCAAAATCCACAACGGCAATCAGTTACTAATGAAGGGGATGATGGTCCTAGTCAGCCTTGGCAGTCTATCAGTCGTTTGGTCAGCGACATGATCAGAACAGGGACTAGTGATAAATTCAGACACTATAATCTACATCGATCAGTAAGCCAGAGACCTACTGCTTTCATGAGTTAACCCAGACGGTCATTTAGTCGGAGGGTTGGTAACTTTATCAGTAAATCAATATTTGGCATAAGATCAGGCAGTCGTTCAAATGAATTAAATTTTATTGAGGGATCTAATGCAGCAGAAAGTCAGAGTACAAAACAAATTGGGGGACGGCAGTCAGTTTCGCAAATTTTAGATGTCAGACAATGATGATCTGTATCCATTCTACCTGATGTGAGTCGATGCCGATCTGTTTCCCAGATGCCAGTTGTGGAACCAACTCTGCGAACTGAGTCTGGTAGTCGAAGGGACGGTGATTTATTGGCTGATTCCTTACCCGTCAATAGTCCAATTAACAGTGTAGATGATGTGCCATTATCTATTCCAACCGGTGCAGAACACAACAATGAGCCATTATATGATATGGGAGACATGGAGGATGACCTTAATTTTTCATTAAGCAATGATTATGTCTCAAAAGATTATGTTGAGGGTTGCACTACAAATATGTGCAAGGAAAGTGATGAATCCAAAAATGGTGACAATGACACGTCTTATGCGACGCAATATGCGAGTCCATTGGCATCATTGCATCCATGTGAAGTTATAGGCCGGGTAAACTACAACTTCCCTTCCAAACATTAAACTAAAATCGACTTTGATGTAGCACAAGTTGATTTGGCACAAGAAGTATAATTTAACACATGGGATGGCATATATGAGTCATCCACCGATATGGTTTTCAATAGCAAGGAAGAAATAAAATCGAGTGTAAAAAAATTCTCAATAGCTAAAAATGTTGACTTTAGAGTTGTTGAGTCAAAATCAAAATCTTGGGTTCTGCAATGTGCGAAGGCTAAAGATGACTGTAACTGGAGGTTAAGAGTAGTAATCAAAGGGAATAGTCCTTTTTGGACGATCACCAGGTATGAGGGACCACATACATGCCTTTCTGCTAATATGTCTAAGGATCACAGACAATTGGGCTCCAAAATCATTTGAAATTGCATTATGGGAATGGTAAGTAAAAATCCAACCATGCATGTTGATGTTATTATTGCATCCATTAAGCAGCAATTTAAATTTGAAGTGTCGTACAAAAAGGCATGGTTCGCTAAGATGAGAGCTTTGGAGTCTGTTTTTGTAAATTACATAGAGTCTTAAGAGAGGCTACTAGGTTTTTTGATCGCTTTTCAAACTTACAATCCTGGAACTATGTATGAGTTGAAGCTGTAAGAAATGAACCTTTAAAATATGAAGCAATTTCAAAGGATTTTCTGGAGCTTTAAACCGGTTATTGGCAGGCTTGTTCACTGTAAGCCCATTTTGTTGATAGATGGAACATTCCTAATTGAAAAATTCCAACAAACACTTCTTATAGCCAGCTCGGTCGATGGCAACAGCATGTTGTTCCCTATTGCTTTTGCTGTTGTTGAGTAAAAAATAAATCCAGTTGGAGGCCCTATCCCAATAAAACATTGAGATGGCCCTCTCACCTCGTTGAGCCCAAAGACCAGAGAAGGTTCGGGACTTCCCATTTATTCATACCTTGGTTAAGTTTATAATTGAGTTTTGAATTTAGCATTTCATCCCATTTCTCATTCAATTCAGTGCAATAATTTAACACGCATGTCAATCATATAATGAAAGCGGTAAATAAAGTAAATGAAAGCAAAATAAATTACAACAAAACTAGGGACGGAATACAACCTTCATTGTAAATAAAATACAAATCATATATAAAGCGGGTTATTTATTAAAGATGAGGACATTGGTTCTTGCATGCACTTAAAAAAAATGTGTTAAAGGTGATGATTTATTTAGGTGTAAAAAACTAGGACATTGGTCCCATCTTTATTTAGAAGAAAAACCAAATTAATTAATATAAATATTTTGTGATTTTTTAACTAACGTGCATAAAAAATAAATTTATTACAAATTACATATTAAAACTAAATAAAGGCAAAATAATACTAAAAAAAAAACATCCCACAAAAATAGTGTCTTCAAACTTCCATGGGCTCCCACTTGCCATTGGAAAACTCACACATGAAAAATAAGTATTAAAATAAAAACACAAATGAAAGTGATATTAGTAATAAAAAATGAATTAAACATGTAACATGTAAAAAATGAATTAAAACAAATAAAGTACATCTTGCATGACAAATTAATTAGATGGCATAATAAAAAAATATGTAACTTAACATATTAACAATTCAACATGCATAAAAAGCATAAATAATAATAATAAAATTCAACATGCATGAATAATAAAAATAACAACAATAATAAAATTCAACATGCATGAAAACATGGAAATAATAATGATGATGACAACAATAATAAATTATAATAATAAACAAAACTAATAAAAATAATAATGATAGTAACAATGATAAATAATAACTAATAATAATAATAATAATAATAATAATAATAACATCAAAGAAGATAAACAATCCAATAAAAAATAAAATGAAAATAAAACAAGCCAATCATGCTTGAAAATAAAACAAGCCAATCATGTTAACACATGTTAAATGATAATACTAACAATAACAATAATATATGAATAAAAATACTGACAATAATATGAACATGAACAATTAAATAAGAAATAAGAAATAAGAAATAATAATATGAATAATTAAATAAAAGATCAAGAATAAGAAATAATAATATAAACAATTAAATAAACATGCGAGAAATAAAAAGTAAAATAAATAATAGATCTAAAAGAATTTACATGATAGCTAACTAATTGTAAACAAAAATAAATTGAAAATTAAATTAAAAGTTGAGCCAAAAATGTTTACCCTCAAATTTGATGTGATGAATGAAGTTGGATGATAAGTTTCCTTGCTTTGATTTAGAAAAATAAAATATATAATGAAATTTTATCCCAAGAACAAATAATTAGTTCATTTGTTTTAAGGAAAAAATTGTGAAAAATAAGAAGTAAGAAAATTTATAAGAACAATTAATTAATTTATTTGTCTTAAGAATTAACTTAATAAATCAAATTAGAACACTTGGAGAATTTTTCTTGAAGAAGAAAAGAAAGAAGAAGAAGAAGAAGAAGAAGAAAAAGAGAGAAAGTAATATTTTTCTTAAGAAAAATCTCCCCCACCCCAAAAAAAAATTCTCTCTAAAAATAATTTTATAATCCCCAAAAAATTCAGATTTTTAATAAAAAAAATTAAATTAATTTAACTCACATTAAACCCAAAAAACTAAATAATTTGAAGAGTTTAGAAGATAAAAGGTTTTTAGAATTAAATTATGCAAAAAAAAATGAGTTAAAAACACTAAAAAAATGAGCAAAAACGGCCAAAAATGGATTGGGGGCTGATCGGGCGTCGGAGGCGTGTGCAGGGGCAAGCGACGCTCAGCGCTGGGGCACTGCCGCGTGCGCCCAACGCGCTGCCGCACCCCGACATTTGCCGGATTTTTTTTTTCTTAAAACACACTAATTTTAAAACATACCCTTTTTGTATCAAAATAATTTTTAAAACATTTAAAATAATTTTTTTAAAATACATTTTTATTTATTTCTAATAAATCAATTTGACAAGAAAATCATCACTTTCAACTTTAATTTTTGTCTATAAATAGGCATACTTAATTTCATCATTGGATAATCCTGATTTAGGCTGTCTCGGGACCCGGTGTCTATAGATTGTTTCTTAAATCAATGGGAGCTCGCCACCTGATAGAATAATTAATGAATGATTAGCATATTGTACGATTAATTAAATCAATTATATATATATATATATATACACACACACACACACACACACACACACACCTATAGCTATATGGCATGGTCTGATTTAACACAACATTGTGCAAAAATGCAGGGCGTAACTGAGGTAGTCTTTCCCATGCCCATATCTGAATTAGTTAGTGATAACCTCCCAGTCCATTTGCACTTGGACGTGTGGCACGATATAACTCCCTGTACAGCCACTCCAAACAAGCCAATCCCCAACTATAATTCCCCGCTTGTTCTAAATGCTCTAGTAGCGAGAGCCACATTAAGTGAATGTAATTGTTTGACTGTCCCGAACATAACAATCCACCAATACACCGCAATATCCATGCATGACCAAAGCATTGTACAATATATTCATTTGCCCCGGCCGGTAACGAACTGAAATTCCTACTTAACCATGTCATTTTAACCTAGTGGCCTTTCAGAATGTCTTCTGGTGGACCTTGGCCCAAAAGCCGACCACACAAATCCGACCAATCGTACTGTAAATGTCCCGTGACAACTTGTCCTTCAATTGGTAGACCGGTCAGGATTACAACATCTTGAAATGCCATTATTGCTTCACCTACAGCAAGGTCAAAAGTGTGTCTCTCTGGTCTCCACTTCTCCACAAGTGCAGTTACTAAATTGCATTCCACATTCATTACCCCAATTTGTGCAACACCGTAAAATCCTGCCATTCTAAGGTAGGGCACTATTCTTGGATCGGTGTTCTTGTAGTGGCTGTCTAGACTTGCTCGGCATGCAAACAATACTTCATGATCAACCTGAAAATTATAAACTTTCAGTCGCATATTCTTCTATTGCTATGTCCATTTATAAAACTAATAATATTTTTAAATAATAACCATGTGAATATACGTACATTATTACTCCAAACAGCATCTGCACGGTGTTTTCCATGCAATTTTAGTAGATCGTCGGCTATTGGACCTGGATTTATGTATTGTCGATTTTTGAATTGATTCATTTTTATTAATGTAAGAATAAATATAACTATAAGTTTTACTAATGCATAAATAAATATTTCAAATAATTATCTATTAATGTATTTTATAAATTTTTTTGCATAATAAAAAAATTAAAAATTTGTTCAAATACGTAATACATAAAAACTATTCAAGTTCACTCTATATAATATAAATACACTTTTGATTATTTTAAATATATTTATAATATCTTCATTTGAGCAACCTTTGTTTTCAATTCTAATATTTCAAAAATTATATATTCAAAGTATAATATGTAAAAAAAAATAATATTAATATTATTTGCTACATAGGTAAAAATTATTCATATTTCTATAATGAGATAAAAATTATTCTCTAATTTCACAGTTTTTCACACATGACATTATTATTATATTATATTACATTATTAAATAGTGCATTACAGATAATAATATAGATAATTACCTTTTTTGCCACGTCGTCAGATTATTTGAAAATATTTCTTCATAACACAAAATAATATAATTAAATATTTTATCATACTATTATTTTCATAAACTTTTCTATTAACATAATTGTACAAAATTAAATTTATTTTTTCCCCTTCTAACAACTTACTCATATAAATATAAAATTAAGTTTATAACTTTCATAAACATAAACAATAAATATATTGTCCCAAACATATTATCCAAAAATATTAGTTTACACTTATATAATACATGTAAATTACTAATTCTTATTCATGTAGCATAATTTTTATTACATAAATTTGTTTTTTTTTTTTGTTGTTTACACTATTAAATTTTGCATTATCAAATAAAACTAAAAATAATAACTTGCCTTTTGTCGCTTTCGTCACCAGAATGTTGAATAAAAAACACCTACAAATTAAAATATAATACAGTTAAATATTTTATTGAAGACATTATTATATAAATAATTGTAAAATTACATTATAAATAATACTTACACTTGATTTTTGCTAAATAAAAATATGATTAACAAATTAAAAAAAAAACTTTAGATTGGTGTTTACCCAGCAACAAATAGATGAAGTAAAACTTGAAAAACGTATATGGAATGACTAAAGGATACTCACCCCTTATAAAGGGGTCGAATGTTCCCAAACTCTTAATTCCCATTAATTTAATCCCCCAAGGCATGTCATTCACGCGTGATTGCATGCATGCAGAGGAGCCTGCTCCCTGGTAATGTATATCGCAGCTGAAAGCTACGGTATTTGACGAAATTGCCGCAGCTGGCAGCTACGGCATGACATATAGATGCCGCAGGTGTCAGCTACGACATCTAGACCAGAAATGCCCCAGGTCAATCCTGCAGCATTGACTAAAATACTCCGGGAAATAATTTTCGAAAGACCCTATTTTCGTAAATAAATTTTGAAACAACCCTATTCAAATCTTTGTCCTTATTGTGTGCTAGTGTAATTGTTCTATAATTGTACATGTATGATTATGATGAAAAAAAAAATCCTACTAAATTACCAAGTGTATTGTAGTGTATGTCATTGCAGTGCTAGGACATCCGATAACCATACTGTCTACAAGTATAGGGTGTTTTATATACAGTGTAATATAATTAGGGTGTTACAATTTTATTGGTATCAGAGCAAAGATATAGGCGGTCCCAAAATCGGAGATATTGCAATAAGAAGGAAGTGATACATATAAATGCCATGAATAGGTATTGATAATAAAAGTGATAAAGGTATATGAGGGGAGATAAAAATAGTTGTGATTATGAATACGCTACGTAAGGAAATTTCGAGGACGAAATTCTTATAAGTGGGGAAGAATTGTAATGGCCCAAATACCGGCCTAGTAGTGATCAGTGAAAAGAGTAGAGTTTATAGTGTGAATTTCGTAAGAAAATACTAGTGATAGTGCCCTAAACTATAGAAGAGAAGAAAGATTGAACGTGCTGAGGTTAGGGAAGCCCAGGATGGGTGACCTCCTAGGAACCTGAAAGTAAAAATATTTTATTTGGACCATTGGAAAGTATAAGTGATAAGGAGTCCAGTGGTACAATATGGAGTGAAAATGAGTTCATATAGGTCCTTGAAAGTAAAAAAGAAGAAAAGCATCAGGTTCGATTCAAATAGTAACCAGTTTGACTGAATTTTGACTGAGACTTTAAAAATAGGAAATGATCTCTGAAAATTTATCCGAAGGCATAAATGGACTTAGAGTGATGTGTAGAACAGTTTGGTAGCAAAAATGTAATTTTATAGTAAAACAGAAAAATCATTAGTGAATCGGACTGGTTCAATTGAACTGAACAAAAAATAGATCCTGATTAAGATGAAACTAAGGTTTAATGAACTATTAAGAGTAAAAGTATGGTTATGGATGGAAGTTGAACCGAACTGGTTCAACTAGCAAACTGAACCGGTCGGACCAATTTGACTGTGGTTTGACTAGTTTGACCGAGATTTGACCGAACTTTTAAAAATAGTAGATAATATCTAAAAATTACCATAAGCTCTAGATTTTCTCTAAATAACATGTAGAATTACTTGGCAGTGAAAAAGAAATTTTACGGTGACACTGAAAATTAGCTAATCGGATCAATTTAAGTGAAACGGACCAAAAATGAACTTCGATTGAGCTAAAATTTTACGTGGAGACTAAATTATATATTTAGATAATTATGGGATTGATTTGGGGAGAAATTGAGCTTGGAAAATGGAAGAAATAATTTTGAAGTACATAGCGGGCTTAATTAACCTAAATGGGCTTTTGGGATTGGCCCAATTGGTTGGACCATGGTTTGGCCAATTTAGGAGGACCATAAATAGGCTAGAATATCATAATTCCATAGAGAATTATGCAGATTTCTCCATCTCTCCTCATTTCTTTCTTTGGTCCAATGGTCTTTCTGGTTCTTTCTATTAATTTCTTTAACTTTGCTCCATTGATCTCCCTAAATCCAAGATCCTTTACTATATTTCAATCTCTCTATTTCATCATGCCAACTTCTAATCTTCAATTTGAGTGATTATTTTGGGAAAAATTAAGGTTTTAAAGTTAGGGTTAAAATTGGAGGTAAGTGATTTAAGGTTCGATAATTTAAATTAAAGGTTCATATATGTAATTTAAGGTATGCAGAGTATGTTTATGATGTTATATTGAATTTAGAAGCAAAGAAAATGATTGTTTTGTATCCTTGAAAATTCGGCCACTTTAGGAACTTTTATGGTGGAAGGTGTTTCAAAAGAGTAAGGCATGGAAAAGGAAGCTCTAGTATGGAATGTAAGGATCTAAGGTTAGTGGATACAATATCCTTCTTTTTCTATTTAAAATAGGTGATTTTTAGGTTATGTTTAAAGACAAGTATAAAATAAATGCATGATTAATTGAATAAAATCTTATAAACATACTTAGGGATGTGTAAAATAAAGAATTAAATGCTTAATTGATGAAAGAAAAATTTATATGATGAACCTAAGTGTAGGCCGAACGGTATACCTAAGTATACCATGGGTATATTTTGTAAATTAATTAAATATAGTGTTATAAACATGTAATTTAAGGTGTAATCTAACTAATTGAATGATTAAATGAATAAGGAAATAAACTTAGAGAATATAATTATGTTGGCCGAATAGGTATTTAAGAGAAATGGTGAAATACTTTGATGTTTTAAGCTTGAATTTGATCTATAATTAAGGTATAACATGTAATTGAGATAAATGAGTGATTAAAAGAAAGAAAAATAAATTTAGTATGGTGTTCAAGTTTTGGCCGAATGGTATATGTCAAATTTATTTGATATACTTTGATGATATATTGATATATATATAGAAAATAGTGTATTATGTTGTAATTAGTATTAATTGGTTGAATAAGTGAAATGGAATTTAATTGAATATAATACTTTGTGATAATCTATTTTGTACTAAGTGATTATATAGAATTATGTAAAGAAATTTGTAAATAATGTGATAAATTCTATTAATAAGGCTAAATAAAAGAAATAAAAGTGATTGGGTATGAAATTGAATGTTTATAAGTGCATAACAAGTGATGATTAATTTAGAAGTGATAATATTTTATATTGCTTAATGAATGAATATTATTTTATTGCCCATAGTAATATTCTGGTAGTGAAATCTAGTTCAAGATATAGTTGGCTAGCCATAGGGACACCCTTACCACCGTAGCGAGTCATGACGACTCGCATTTGTAGGCCAATGATGATCTACTATAGTGATACAGTGCTAAAGTGATCAGCGAAATGCAGTGTGAGTGTTGAGTGTTTCCTTCGAGATCACTTTATAGTGCAGTGGTTTCGCGATGGTCCACGTCCCGTATATCCGATGCACATATTTTCTAGTGGGTTTATACTAGGGACATTATGGTAAAAATTGCAATTAAAGTGATTAAATAGTGAAATATGTGAGTTAATGTGAAAAAGTGGCTAAATTGAAAGAAATAAAAAGTTTAGGGGTAAAATGGTAATTTTATATAAAAAGAATTAATAAGTGACATTTAAGTAAAAAGTGATATTAAATTGAAAATAGTGCAAATAATGTAAATTTTAGGGACTAAAATAATTTGGTTTGAAAGTAATGATTGGAGGGCTAAAATGTAATTTGTAAGTTACATAATGAAATAAGTGAAAACAATGACAGTATAGTAAATAAGTGAAGATTAAGGATGAAATCGTAATTTTGATAAAAGTTCAAGGACCTAGATGTAATGTTGATAAAAGTATGTTAAAATAAAGGACTTAAATGTAATTGTGGATTTATATAAGTAATAAATTGACTGAGTGATTAAAATGAAAAGTTTAAAGATGAAAAAGGGCAAGATGATAATTGCAAAGTAAACAAGAAAAAGGAAAAATAAAATAATTAGACAAAGAAATTAAAGGTTAGTAAATAAATTGGATAATTAAATAAGGACCGAATGTTAATTTATGTACGAGATAAAATGTAGGGATTAAATGGTGATGTTACAAACAAATATTGAATCAATAATGAAAAAGGTATAGTTAATAGCATTTTTGTAAATAAGTTAAAAGTGAAGGCAATATTGTAAATTAGTGAATATTTAGGGGCAAATCATAAAATGATGTAAATAGCGTAGTGCTGTGGATTCAATTGCGATTAGTTAGTAAAAAGAATACTAATTATAAATATATATATATATATATATATATATATATATATATATATATATATATATATATATATATATATATATATATATACATATATATATATATAGAAGTTGGAGGATGAGGAAATAAATAAATAGTGATGATATAAATGATAATTAAATTCATAAAAAGGTATAGAAATAATGTAAAGTGTATATTATTTTATTTCCTAATATAGTGTAATTAATCACCGTGAAAAGAAATAAAATGAGCAATAATGAAGTAAAATGAGGAGTAAAGAAGTGAAATGAGAATTGAACAAAATGAGCCTAAATGTATAGATTTAAAAGAATAAGAAATAAAAACGGTAAATGATTAATAAATACTTAAGTGTAAAATTTTAACAGAAATATAAATTAAAGATTTTAAATGTAATTGGTTAGTGATACTGCGACACTCCGATTTTCACCTTTGTAGTTTTGAGCTTTTTTGTGGTCTTAGTGAGTTTATATGTATGTTTAGGAGTGTGTGTGTTTGTGTTTTAAGGAGTTTAGAGGATTTTATTGCATGATAGTTTTAATTATGTGGTTTAATTGTGTGGTGGGGAAAAGAAGAAGGTTTAGAGGTGAATTTGCCAAGCCCACCACAAGATCATGACAAGTGGATGGAGGAGATTAGGAAAGAGAAAGAGTGGATGAGGGTTGACTTTTGTAGGAAAAGAGAGAGAAAGGGGAATCAGATTTTTCTGCTCCTCTTCCTGTTTCTCTCCCGTTTCTAGCTCCTTCTTCTCCGCTTCCCAGCCATCTTTATCTCCCTCATTTGTTGTGATCTTTGGATCAATTTGGCAAGTTCCAGATTTCGAGTAAGTGGCTGTGTTCTTCTTCTTCTTTTCTCTTCCTGCGTGATTGATGTTTGGGTGTGTGTTTGAGTTTTGAGTATATGGTGTTTTGGTTGATTTTCTCAGAAGTTCCTGTTAGAGATCCCAAAGGGAAGGAGAAAGCAAGTGGTAGTGCCGCCGACTGATTTTTGTGGAGCTTAGGAATTGAAGGTTTGGGAATTGTATGATTTTGCATGTTTTGTCTTTTAAATGTTTGCTATGAATTCTTGAAATTGAGAGTGAAAGTGTGTATGTATGCTTAAGTAAAGTGTATTTTGGTGAGTTGTAGAGGAACTTTAGTGTTGAAGGTAGAGATTGAATCTTAGAAGTAATTTTGTGTGAATTTTGGGTAATTTTCTGGGTTTGGTGATTCATTGCTTAAATTGATCCTTTTGCCATTTTTAGTCACTCGTAATTAGAATAAAACTTGGGTTTTATGATGAATTATATGTTTTGGATGCTTTTTTGCTGATGATGTGCAAGTTTGCTTGGATAATTGCATGATTTAGGATGGTTTTTGTGTTGAACGTACTATGCAGATCGGCATTAGGAGCAGGAAGCTTGACTCTATCGCGAGGGCGACAGAGCTTGGTCATTTGGGCTCCTGCCAAGGAGTGTCTCTATCGCGAGCGCGACATAGAGCTCGGTAAGACGAGCATCTGCCGGGCTGATCGCTATCGCGAGCGCGACATTGACCTCCCCACCCTCTTTCGCGAGCGCAATAGTAGTCGCGAGTGCGATAGAGGCCAGTCAGCCTCTTCTCGCAAGCGCGACTGAATGTCGTGAGTGCGCCTTTGTGTGCAGATTGCTTCTATTGTGAGCGTAACACTCTCCTGTTTTCAAATGTTTATGATTTTATTTTCTTTGCATGGTTTCTCACTTGTGATTTATTAATGTATCTACGTAAGAATTATAATATGCTTCATTATGTGATCCTTATTTTGAATTAATGCCTAGCCTACAATAGTCAAGTAAGTGGATAGATAGGTATGCCTATAGAGTTCTATTAGCTGTAGCCTCAACGTGTTCTGGACCCTGATCAGGTCACCGTTTGGGTGCTCGTGATCCTTATAAGTTGGATTTTGTTTAAGATCCCCCAATGTGAAAAATGTTTTTGAATAAAAATGATAGAAGTTGCTTTTGTTTGTACCCACGGATACCAAATGTGTTCGCTCGCTATCCGCTACTCTGAGTTTACAGGCATACCTATGAATTTGATATCGATGTGAAATAATGTGAATTGTTAATATGATGCTACATGAATGTTTATATTTTATGATGTATCTGATGATTATAAGTTATGATGTAAGCCTGTTATGCTTATATATATGTGTGTGCCATATGTATGTGAATTGCCTTAACGCCCACTGTGAGTGGTTGTTCATCTTCTGGTTTTTCCCACTAAGCGTTATCGCTTAGGACGGGTTCTCATCCGTAGAAGTGTGGAAGCGGTGGAAGTTTTTGGGAGGTTCGATCCGTAGTAGCCTAGGCCAACACAATAGAAGGGCTTTTGATAGAGGCTTAATTTTTGTATTTGTAGTTCTTGATGTATAGCTTTTGGTTTGTAACCATTTTTGTATTATGTAAACTTTCAAGTTTGTATTTCTATAAATTGATATTGTATAACAGTTTTGTAACGCAGATATTTTTGGTATATTAATGAATGAGATTTGACAAGTTCCATTTAGGATCAATTATGCTTTCCTCTGAATGTATGGTTATTTATAGAATTTTATGGTTCCCGACTCTATTATCGTGTATAATTGTTATTCAGTTATGTTTATGTATTGGATTATGTTTTGCATGCATTGTTCTGTTTTGTGACAACCCTTATTTATGCGGGCACTCACTCCTCCATACGGGTGAGCTCCCCTACGTATAGGTAAGGGGTATTACAAATTTATTGGTATCAGAGCCTAGTTTTAGGCTTTTCTGGGCGACCATAGAATAGAATTTTGTTTAGGATTGTGTTGGCCTGATCTGGGTATCCTTATGTTTTGTAGTAGATGGAGTCTGTGCGTGGATCTCTCGAGGCATCAGCTGAGAGTGCGAATCCCTAAGAGCAAGATCCGTTGGTTTCTAGTCCTGCTCAACCACCTAAGGTGCAACCTGAGGCTCCAACCATGCCTTTTAAGGCTATGCTCAAGATATCTTAGGACATGGCTAGAGTTTTAAAGAGGGTGACTACCCCGAGAGCTCCGATTGAGAGTATGAGAAAGTCTGGAGCTGAAGATTTTCATGAGACAAGTTTGGATGAGTCCGATAAGGAAGAGATGTGGATTGAGAAAGTGAAAATTTGGATGAGATATGCTATCCTCTGGATTGGAAAGTTGAGTGTGTGGTTTCACTCTTGCAAGGTTCCGCCTACGATTGGTGGAAATTGGTTCTAAGATAACCTCAGTTGCCCGATCCAGTCTCATGGGAGTTCTTTGAACGGGAGTTCCATAACAAGTACGTAACTAGGGCGTACAAGGAAGCTAGATGGGCTCAGTTTTTGAATCTGAAGCAGAGCGCTTATCCGTGTTAGAATACGAAAAGGAATTCAATAGACTTAGCAAGTATGCTCCACCCGGTATCCTCACCAAAGATTTTTGTTGCCAACATTTTGAGGTGAACCTAAATGAGACTCTTAATGTTGATTTCCTTGATGAGTTCTCCCACGGTTAGCTATTAGTAGATTGTATAAGAGACATTGCGAGCGAAACGCTCGGAGACTATTTTGAGAGAAAGGGCTTAGAAGAGGAATCCCCCTCATGGAGGCTTATCTTCGGAAAAGAGGTCAACGCATACCCAAGGGAATCCCCCGAATGAGTCTTCTAATAGTCCAACTATGAGGGGTAGGAGATAGGGATCTTCTTATGTGTCTGGTGCTAGTAGAGGTGGCTTGGGTGGCAGAGGTGAGTGTGTCCCGGAATGTTTGCACTGTAATAAGCATCATAAGGGCGAGTGCCGTTGGCTGACTGGAGGTTGCTTCCGATGTGGTAGTACAGACCATTTTCTAGCTAATTGCCCAAGGTTAAGTGAGAACACCCAGAATCAGCAGGAGGCCAGTCGAGCGGGATATAAAGCCCCTCATTCCAGCCGGGGTAGAGGTAGAGGACGAGGTCGTAGGGGATGGCCTAGAGATGGAGTTTCTTCAGAGATAGTGGATTGTCCTCAAATTGCACCGACAAGGGCTTATGCAATGAGAGCTTGGGATGAGCAGGATGCACCTGAAGTGATTTCCCATAAGTTCCTACTCTTTGACACTGAATTGTATGCTCTAATAGACCCTAGTTCCACACACTCATATTTATGTTCTGATAAGATGTGTGCTAAATTGCCTGTTATGGATCAGTTAGACTATGAGATTTGTGTAACAAGTCCCTTAGGGCATAGTGTCAATGTAATTAGAGTGTATAGGAATTGTCTCCTAGTTGTGCAAGGTAAAGAGTTCCTAGTGGATTTGATTGGTTTACCTTTTCATGAGTTTGATATGATACTGGGTATGGACTGGTTGTACAAGCACTAGGCTGTGGTGGATTGTCATAGGAAGATAGTTGTGCTCAAAGATTGTGGTCAGTTTGCAGTGGTTGTGAGAGGTTTAAGCTCTGGTCCTTTGGGTAATGTGAACTCGGCTATGTAAGCTAGTCATTTTATGAGAAAAGGATGTGAGGCATATTTGGCCTTAGTTTTGGTTTCTAGGAGTGATCAAGAAGTAATACAAGATATTCCGGTACTGAGGGAGTTTGTCGATATTTTCCCTGATGAGTTGCCAGGTTTGCCTCTAGAGAGGGAAGTGGAGCTATCCATAAAGATTTTGCCGGGTACTACCCCAATTTCTAAAGCTCCTTGTCGAATGTCTCCTGTAGAATTTGAAAGAGTTAAAAAGTCAATTACAGGAGATATTAGATAAAGGCTTTATTAGACCTAGCATTTCTCCATGGGGTGCTCCGATTTTGTTTGTCAAGAAAAAGGACGGTACCTTAAGGATGTGCATCAACTATCGATAGATTAACAAGGTCACTGTGAAGAATAAGTATCTGTTGCCTAGGATTGAGGACCTATTTGATCAGTTGAGGGGAGTCAGAGTGTTTTTTAAGATTGATTTGAGATCGGGTTATTATAACTTACGGGTTAAGGACATGGATATTGCTAAGACTGCTTTTCGGATGCGATATGGCCATTATGAGTTCTTAATGATGCCGGTTGGGTTAACGAATGCGTCAGTGGCTTTTATGGATCTGATGAATAGGGTATTCAGCCCATATCTCGACCACTTTGTTGTTGTGTTCATCGATGATATTTTGGTATTTTCAAAGGATGATCGTGAGCGTGAGGAGAATTTGTGGGTTGTGATTCAGGTTTTGAGGGATCATCAGTTATTTGCGAAGCTCAGTAAATGTGAGTTTTGGTTAAAAGAGGTGTCTTTCTTAAGACACATCATTTCTTCTGAGGGTATTCGGGTCGATCCGTCTAAAGTTGAGGCAATTATGAATTGGGAAGCACCTAAGAATGTGCCAAAAGTGCAGAGTTTTCTTGGATTGGCTAGTTATTATAGGCGGTTTGTGAAGGGATTTTCGATTATTGCTTCGCCTTTGACTAGGCTTCTTCGAAAAGGAGTTAAGTTTGAGTGGTCCAACAGGTGTCAAGCAAGTTTTGATCAATTGAAAAGTATGTTAGTTGAGGCTCCTGTACTTATTCAATCCATCTCGGGTAAAGAGTATACTATGTACAATGACGCTTCGGGTATTGGAGTCGGTTGTATTTTGATGCAAGATGGTAAGGTGACAGCTTATAAGTCCAGGCAATTGAAACCCCATAAGCGGAATTATCCGATGCATGATTTGGAATTAGTTGCAGTAGTTTTTGCTCTTAAGATTTGGAGTCATTATCTGTATGGGGAGAAGTGTAGGATTTTCACCGATCATAAGAGTTTGAAATATCTGCTCTTGTAGAAAAAGCTGAATCTGAGACAATGTCGGTGGTTAGAGTTATTCAAGGATTATGATTGTATTGTGGACTATCACCCGGGCAAAGCAAATGTGGTCGTTGATGCCTTGAGTCAGAAGTCAGTTTTGGCTCTAGCATTACAGCATGGGAAGTGGAGATTAGATTCTGATTGAGCTCTGATAGCCCAGCTGAAAGCTAGGCCTAGTCTGAAGCAAATGATTGTTGCTGCTCAGATGAGTGATCCTAAGTTGCAGCGTGCGTTATTAGTAGTTAAGAGTGGAGATCGGACTGAGTATGCTATGAGTAGTGAAGGGGTGCTAAGTTATAGAAATCGTGTGTGTGTGCCTAATAACAATGAATTGAAGAGAAAGCTTTTGCAGGAGGCACACACTACGGTTTTTACTATGCATCCAGGAGGTGTTAAGATATATCGAAATCTCAAGCAATTCTATTGGTGGCCAGGTATGAAAAAGGATATTATGGACTTTGATTCCTAGTACTTAACCTATCAGCAGGTAAAGGCTGAGCACCAAGTTTCATCTGGGTTGCTCAATCCTTTACCCGTTCCTTAGTGGAAGTGGGACAATATCACTATGGATTTTGTATCAGGCTTGCCATTGACTCAAAGGAAGTACAACTCTATATGGGTAATAGTCGATCAGCTTACCAAGTCGGCTTATTGCTTGCCGGTTCGACTCGATTACCCTATGGATAGATTAGTAGAGATTTATGTGAATGAGGTAGTTCGGTTGTATGGAGTACCTTTATCAATTGTGTCTGATCGGGATCCCAGGTTCACATCAAAGTTTTGGAGAGAATTGCAGTATGCTTTCGGTACTCGATTGAATTTCAGCATGGCTTTCCATCCTCAGACTGATGGGTTATCAGAAAACGGTCATTCAGATTTTAGAGGATATGCTTCGGGGTTGTGTATTGAATTTCTTAGGTAGTTGGGACATATATGTATCTTTGATGGAGTTCGCATATAACAACAGTCATCATATGAGCATTAGTATGGCCCCGTACAAGGCTTTTTACGGCAAGAAATGTCGGACTCCAGTTTCTTGGACCGAATTGACTGAGCGTTCCATTGTTGGTCCAGATTTGGTTAGAGACACCAAAGAAAAGATCAAATTGGTTCAGCAGAATTTGAAAGCAGCAAGAGACCAACAGAGATCCTATGCTAATTTGAAGCGAAAAGATATTTAGTATAAGATTAGGGATAAAGTTTTCCTGAAAGTGTCGCCTTGGCATAAGGTTCTCCGTTTTGGTAAAAAGGGAAAACTAAGTCCCAGGTTTATTGGACCGTATGTGATTTTGGAGCGGATCGGACCAGTTGCTTATCGATTAGCTTTGCCGTTAAAATTAACCAAGCTGCATGATATATTTCATGTGTCGATGCTTCGCTGGTATAAATCGGATGCATCTCATGTACAATCGGTTCAGGATGTGCAAGTTTAGTCAGACTATTCATATGATGAGGAACCCAGGGATATTTTGGCTTGGGAAGTGAAACAGCTCCGAAACAAGCAGATTCCTTTAGTTAAAGTGTTGTGGTGTCATCACGGGATTGAAGAAGCTACTTGGGAACTAAAGTCAGCCATGAGATCTCAGTATCTGTAATTATTCAACCCAGGTGAGAATTTTGAGGATGAAATTCTTTTAAGGAGGGAAGAGTTGTGACACCCCGATTTTCACCCTAGTAGTTTTGAGCTTTTGTGTGGTCTTAGTGAGTTTATATGTATGTTTAAGTGTGTGTGTTTGTGTTTTAGGGAGTTTAGAGGATTTTATTGCATGATAATTTTAATTATATGGTTTAATTGTGTGGTGGGGAAAAGAAGAAGGTTTAGAAGTGAATTTGCCAAGCCCACCACAAGATCAGGACAAATGGATGGAGGAGATTAGGAAAGAGAAAGAGTGGATGAAGGTTGACTTTTGTAGGAAAAGAGAGAGAAAGGGGAATCAGATTTCTGTGCTACTCTACTCGTTACTCTCCTGTTTCTAGCTTCCTCTTCTCCTCTTTCTTGCCATCTTCATCTCTCTCATTTGTTGTGATCTTTGGATCAATTTGGCAAGTTCCAAATTTTGGGTAAGTGGTTGTGTTTTTTTTCTTCTTTCCTATTCCTGCGTGATTGGTGTTTCGGTGTGTGTTTGAGTTTTGAGTATATGGTGTTTTGGTTGATTTGCTCAGAAGTTCCTGCTAGAGATCCCAATAGGAAGGAGAAAGCAAGTGGTAGTGCCGCCGATAAATTTTTGTGGAGCTTAGGAATTGAAGGTTTGGGAATTGTATGATTTTGCATGTTTTGTCCTTTAAATTTTTGCTATGAATTCTAGAAATTGAGAGTGAAAGTGTGTATGTATGCTTAAGTAAAGTGTATTTTGGCGAGTTGTAGGGGAACTGTAACACCCCGATACCCCAGTTAGAAAGATACCGGAGCGCCACGCACTCACAACACAAACCAGCACGTGAAAACGAAAATAAATAAACTAAAACACTAATCATACAATAATAAGATAATAAAAATATACATACATATATATATATATATATGTATATATATATACATACATATATGTATATATATATATATGTATAGATATATATATATGTATACATATATGTATATATGTATACATATATGTATACATATATACATATATGTATACATATATATATATATACATATATATATATGTATACATATATGTATATATGTATACATATATGTATATATATATACATATATATATACATATATATGTATATATATATGTATATATATATATACAAAATATTACATTATCCAAAATTACATAAAGATCCCAACACATTTATAAAAGCCCATATACAAAATATTTACATATACAAAACGATATACAAAAATATACAGGAGTTAAATACAAAAAGAAACTCTAACTCCTATGTGGCCGACCCTGCAGATGCGCTACTTGATCCGAACAAAAAAAACCTGCCACCTACACGGGAAAACAACCCGTGCTAAGTGATAACGCTTAGTGGGGAGGAACAAAGACAAAGAGCACTATACAATATTATCATGCAAATACATATATAAATAAGCATCAACAAACTAAATTCTCTAAATAACAAAAGACAAAGATACAAAACACATAATCACTAAATTCAATCAATATACTAACTGAAGTCACTCATAAAGACACAACACTTCACTGAGCAAAAAAAAAAAAAACAACACCTCCTATAATAGCCTGAATTTCACCGACGGTGGATACAGGAATACTACACGATGCGGGATACTGCGAACAGTATCAAAAGTGAGAGACCGGAGCCTCAATCACACACTACACTTTATCACTATCACACACTACACTACACTTTATCACTATCAGAATGACCATCTCGGAGGTCGGCCGAAAGTCCCAAACGGGGCCGTCATAGGCAGCTGCACTCATATATTCCTTTATAAGCATGCTTATCTATCCACTACCATGGCACTTCAGGCTCAACTCACTCACTCTAACATAACACTAGACAGTACCAAACCATAAGTCAGAACACTAACATAGCAATAGCCACCATCCCAAAGCATAACAGAATCAAAATTAAAATGCTATCACATCAATAAATACACACCTCTAGGAAAAATAATACTAACACTGAAACAAGCAAAAACATGCCCCATGCAATAGTGAGAAACCATACAAAGTGAAACAAGAAAATCACTTTCAAAAAACCAGATCAAAAAACAAAGCAGACAGGAAAAACCACTGTCACGATCGCGACAAGGAGTCGCGTTCACGACAGAGGCCAGAGCCAGATCTCGAGAGGAAAAGCGGCCATTTGCACGTCTCGTGCACATGTGCACGACTCGTGCTCATGTGCACGACTCGTGCTCATGAGCACGACTCGTGCACGACTGGTGCACTACTCGTGCACTCTCACTCGCGATGCTCAGAACGTGCCAAGTCATGCTAGCTTTCACGACTCAGAGCAAGGCCAAATTGCACGTCTCGTGCATAGCTGCACAACTAATGCACAACCACAGAGGTAAGCTAGAAATACCCATTTCTGTCACGATCGCGACAAGCGTCGCGCTCATGACAGAATTGCGTTTCCCAGAGCTCCAAAAATCTGCCGAAATGTAAAGCTTCTAAAACCAATCCAAAACAACTCCTTCAAGTAATAACAAGTAAAACTTACCTCCAAGTCACTCCAAACATGCTTATGATCATCAACAAACACTCAAATTACACTAATTTAATAGAAATTACACTAAATTACCCTAAACACGGCTCAAGAACATCAAGAACATACATTACTCTAACTCATGCCATTTCACTACAAAACTCATATACATTCATCTCAATCACTAACATGCATTACTAACAATCTCATCAAACTAACACATGTATATACACATGCAAATCCACTCAAAATTCCCGAAATTAAACACAACATACACACTTGATCTGAAGAGAAAGCAAGCAGACAACCCCAAACAAACACAGTCAAAACACAAAGCTCCCAAACCTCTTGTAGTCCAAAACTAAGTTGCTCTTCAACCTTGCACCTTCTCTTTGCCCTTACTCTTCTTCTTGCCTTCAGATTCTTGCACAAACAAACTCAGAAATTACTTAACCAAAACCCTAACTTTCCAAAATCAAAAGCAAAACCAAAAGGAGATGGAAAACCAGAATGCATGCAACCCAAAACCAACACTTACCTCTTCAATCTTACTCCTAAACTATACCAAATCAGCTCCAACTCACACACAACCAGGAGAGGAAGAGCAAGAAACCGAAAAAAGAAAGAAAAAGAGAAAACGAGAAGAGAAGAAGAGGGCAGGAACGGGACAAGGCAAATCTGCCCTTCCCTCTCTCTTCTTTTCCTTTTCTCTCTTTCCACAAATAATGCTCTTCACCTACCAAGCCACTTGTCACAATCCTCTTGAGCCACATGTCCCTCTCCTATTGGCCCAAATAGGAAATATCTTTGACTTTCACCTTGGCCTTAATTAATACATCCTTCTCTTGTTCAAAGTCTAATATACCCTTAAATGTCCACTCAAATACGCAACTTCCAACTAGGCCCAATTTGGGGTGTTACAGGAACTTTAGTGTTGAAGGTAGAGATTTAATCTTAGAAGTGATTTTGTATGAATTTTGGGTAATTTTTTGGGTTTGGTGATTGATTGCTTAAATTGATCCTTTTTCCACTTTTAGTCACTCTTAATTAGAATAAAACTTGCATTTTATCATGAATTATATGTTTTGGATGCTTTTTGTTGATTATGTGCAAGTTTGGTGGGTTAATTGCATGATTTAGAATTGTTTTTGTGTTGAAGGTACTGTGCAGATCGGCATCAGGAGCAGGAAGCTCAAACATCCGGGCTCCTACCGAAGAGTGCCTCTGTCGCGAGTGTGACAGAGAGCTCGGTAAGCCGAGCATCTATCGGGCTGATCACTGTGACGAGCGCAATAGTGACCTCCCCGCCTTCTATCGCTAGCGCAACAGAGGCAAGTTAGCCTCTTCTTAAGAGCGCGACTGAATGTCGCAAGCGTGCCTTTTTGCACAGATTGCTTCTGTTGCAAGCGCGACGCTCCCCTGTTTTCAAATGTTTATGATTTTATTCTCTTCGCATGGTTTATCACTTGTGATTTATTAATGTATCTACATATGAATTACAATATGCTTCATTATGTGATCCTTATTTTTAATTAATGCCTAGCCTGTAATAGTCAAGTAAGTGGATAGATATGCATGCCTATAACGTTCTGTTAGCTGCAGCCTCAACATGTTCTGGACCCTTATCAGGTCACCATTTGGGTCCTCGCAATCCTTATTAGTTGGATCTTGTTTAAGATCCCCCAATGTGAAAAATGTTTTTGAATAAAAATTATAGAAGTTGCTTTTGTTTGTACCCACAGGTACCAAATGTGTTCACTCGTTATCCACTACTCTAAGGTTGCAGGCATACCTATGAATTTAATATTGATGTGAAATAATGTGAATTGTTAATATGATGCTACATGAATGTTTATATTTTATGATGTATCTAATGATTGTAAGTTATGATGTAAGCCTGTTATGCTTATATATATGTGTATGCCATATGTACGTGAATTGCCCTAACGTCCACTGTGAGTGGTCGTTTATCTTCTGGTTTTCCCCACTGAGTGTTATCTCTTAGCACGGGTTCTCATCCGTGTAGGTGTGAAAGAGTGGTCATTATCTTATGGTTTTGGGAGGTTCGATCCGCAACAGCCTAGGCTAACACAATAGGAGGGCTTTTGATAGAGGTTTAATTTTTGTATTTGTAGTTCCTGATGTATAGCTTTTGGTTTGTAACCATTTTTGTATTATGTAAACTTTTAAGTTTGTATTTCTATAAATTGATATTGTATAACAGTTTTGTAATGCAGATATTTTTGGTATATCACTGAATGAGATGTGATAAGTTTCGTTTGGGCTCAATTGTGCTTTCTTCTGAATGTATGGTTATTTATAGAATTTTATGGTTCCCGACTCTATTATCATGTATAATTGTTATTCAGTTATGCTTATGTATCGGATTATATTATGCATACATTGTTCTGTTTGGTGACAACCCTTACTACGCGGGCACTCACTCCTCCATGCGGGTGAGCTCCCCTACGTATAGGTAAGGGGTGTTATAGATACAATTGCTAATATATAAGTAAATGATAATTGTGGACTTAATGTTAATTATGGGAAAGTGTAAATTAATATCGTAAAACTAAAATAATTGGAAGAAATGAAATTGTAAATAGACTGTAGTAGTATTATCAGCAAGGTTCATATGGAATGAAAATAATAACATAGCATGTAATGGAGCCAGCAGAGGGTAAAAAAGATAAAAATAATTCTAATAAAAGTGATGATGATAATAGGAATTTTAATAACGTAGTAATGGAGATCTGAGTGGAGTGTGGACAAAAATATAAATAGTAAGATAAGTAGATATTAACAATAACATTAATAAATATAATGGTAATGGAAATAAATGCTAATGTGATAAGTAAAGTAGTGTTGACATCAAAGAAAAGAATAGAACATGTTTTATGTTAAGTATATAATTGAATGTAATTAAGTAGAGATTTCTATATAAAATAATGAGTAATGAAAGTGACAATTAATGCAAAAATTATAGTGATGTATGGATTGAATTAAATGTTAAAATTAGCAATAATGTTAATGTGTAAATAATTGTTAATGTAAATGTTAAATTAATGGTAATGACATTAGTGATAGTAACAGAATTGGATGACAAGAAATAAGAGAGTAATAATAAAATTAATAAGTGTATAAACAAGTCAATTGAGTGGATTCTAGTGATAACAATTTAAGATGTACTATATAAATTCCAACTGATTGAATTTAAGTGATGTATTGAATGAATAAATGTAGTAAAAGAAATATTTATGCAAAAATAAAGTGTAAAGAGATAGTGTAATTAAAGAATAATAAAGGAAGTGTTAGAGACATAAAGACAGTAATAGTATTAAATTAATACCACTAATATTAGTGATAACGTATGACATTAAAAGTGATTTAGTGACAATAGTGATAACACAAATGGAAGTACTTGAGAGTAATTATGAAAACAAGATCAAAGATATAGTAATAAGTGATTAGAAAAAAAAAGGACTTAATATTCGAATAGTATGATTTAAACAAAAATAGAAAGAAAGTATTTTCTTGTATGCGCATGCTTGTAGATATAGTTATGGAAAATTTAGGATATGTATCCACCACTGGGCATTTTAATGCTCAGCACGTAGAATGTGACTGCGCTCAGGTTATTGAAGATAGAAAGACAGGAGTTAGTTAAAGGTGGTCGACAAAGTGAAGGACGGAGAAGATAGAGAAGTGGGCATGGCATGTATACGGTTGCAGTACATAGAAGTGAGAATGCATAGCATAGATATATGTATTATGTGCTAGTGTAATTTTTATGTAATTGTACATGTATAATTATGATGAAAAAAAAATTCCTTCTGAATTACCTAGTGCATTATAGTGTATGTCACTGCAGAGCTGGAACATCCAATACCCGCACCGTCTACGAGTATAGGGTGTTTCATATACAGTGTAATGTAATTAAGGTGTTACAATATATATGTTTAATTAATAGAAAATTTATGGATATTGTATAGGTGGATTTGTAAGATGAAAGTGGATATTAACCAAGAAATGGCAAAAGAGTAATTAAAGGAAAATAAAGAGCAAAATTGTAAATAGACAGGATCCAAGGGATTAAATTGTAAATTAATTATACTTATATATGTACAATAAAGAACTACAAAGTAAATCACATAGGACTATTGTTAATAACGGGAAATGAATTATGGAACAAATTATAAGACTATAAGAGTAAGATGTAAATTAGATGTATAATCTAAAAGTAACAGTAATAGCAAAAATGATAATAAAGTATAATATTATAATAAGCAATATAAGTGTATGAACTGACTTACTAAGGCTTAATACAAACAATAGTAATGATAGACAATGATAATGCTAGTATTATTATGACTAAGTAAAGTATCGATTATAACAGAAAAATACAGAATTAAGAGCATAACTTAATTATAAATAATATAAATATGTGTGCATACTATAAGTTAAATTATAATAAAAGATTAGAACATAATATCATAATGTAAAGTAAAAGTTAGTGTAATTATCCAGTAAATGTCGGTAAAACTAATGTACATAATACTAGAAAAATAATAATGGAGATAGAAAGGATAAAAGTGTGATGCTAGTGTTAATGTAAATGTTGACAGTAGTACAAAAAGGAATTATAAATTAAAGAGTAACTAAATTAAATGATTTAATAGAGATAATAATGCCAATGTAAATACTAATTGTAATAACAATGATAATGACGGAAAATGAAATAATTAAAAATATTGGAAATGAATACAAAAATAAAAGATATGGACAAACAAATGGTTTATAATAGAAATAAAAAGGACTAAGTCAAACTAATGAATATATTAATGAAACAAAGGTAATAAAGTTAATAATATTATTAATAGAATTAAAGGAATGATCATGTTTGTGTTGGCATTAATGTTACTAATAATAATGATAATAGCGATAATGTTAATAGTTGAGTCAACGATATCAAAATATGGCCAAGACATAAATAAAGACATACGAATAGATAAATCCGACTGATTATAACAATAAAGTGTAACAGAATATTAAATTAGAACATGAATTATTTAAAGATATTAGAAATATTAACATCTATGTAAAAAGGGGAAATACTTGTGTGTGTGCATGCATGTATGTATAGGTTATGGAAAGTTTAGGACATGTATCTACCACTGGACATTTTAATGCTTAGCATATAATGTTGTTTACTGCATGGAGGTTATAAAAGTAGGAAGTTTTAAAGTGGCCGAGGTTTTGGTGACAGTTGAGAAGAGGAGTGAAAGCAGAAATAGGAAGATAGGCATGGCATGTGTATGATCGTGAAGGATGTTATGGGTTTATTCTTTATGTATTTGTTAAGTGTAAATTCTTAAATAGAGTTATATATGAACTGTTATATGATCATTTTTTGCTTATGAGTGTCATCAATGTTTAAATGCGAAAATTTTTTACTGAACTGTCTACTATAGCATGATCTTATGATGTTAGTACTATATGATAGTTGAGATATCTGGTTACCGTACGTATAGTATAAAAAGTTAAGGGTGTTACACCTTGGCTAAGCTGTTGGGTCATTTTAGTCGACGAGGGATTGAAGTAGATCGAGACAAAGTAAGGGCCATCAGAGAAATGCCGATATTGAAGAAAGAAAAAGAGATCAAAAGGTTGTTAGAGCAAATTCAGTATATTAACTGGTTTATTGCTAAGCTCACCTCTATTTGCAAGCCAATCTTTAAAATTTTGAGGAAGAACTAGCCGACCAAATGGAATGACAACTGTCAGTAGGCCTTCAATAGTATTAGGGAATATCTTCTGCATCCTACCATTTTTCAACCACCTCGACCATCAAAGCCTCTAATTCTTTATCTGTCTATAGAACAAAGTTCAGTTGGTGCTATGCTAGCCAAAGAGGATGAGTTTAGAGTGGAATTTGTTGTTTACTATATGAGCAAGAAGTTCTTACCGTATGAAGCTAAATACGTTGATGTCGAAAAGATATGCTTGGAATTGTTATGGGCTTTCAAACAGCTGAGACACTACTTCCTTTCTTATCGGATATAGGCAGTAGCCAAACACAACCCTCTCGGGTACCTTCAATCATCACCATCCATACTAGAGAAAATAGGGAGGTGGCTTTTTTTGTTATAAGAATTTGAGGTAGATTACATCATAAGGAAGATGATCAAAGGCTGATCAATTGCTGAGTTCCAGGCTGACCATCTGTTAGATAGGGATCAAATTGAATATGAATTCCAAGATGAAAGCATTACAACTATAATGGTCTAAGGTTAGTAGATGTCCTTGATGGGGCCACAAACAACAAAGGAGCAGGTGAAGGAGTTATCCTTATTATGCATAATGGTGAAAAACTCCCTTTGGTTAAGAAATTGGGATACAAAGTGACTAACAATAGGCCGAGTACGAAGCTTGCATATATGGGTTGGAGGCAATAATAGCCCTAGGAGGTAAAGACTATCGAGATATTTGGGGATTTGTCTCTAGTAATCCATCAAGTAAAAAGGCAATGGTCCATCAAAGAAGAGTTAAAGGCTTGAGTTGCCAGTTTGAGATGCACACTTTCAAGCATGTGCCTCGGGATCAGAATCAATTAACAGATGCTCTAGCAACCTTAGTGTCTATGTAGTATAAACTAGAAGGGGTGGCTATGAGGCCTATAGTGATAACCAGTTCGACGTAGCCCTACTTCAAAACTGAACAAGAAATTAATATCGTGGAAAATGATAGCAAGCCTTAGTTCTACGACATTCAGAATTACTTAAAAGGTCAAAATTCCCAATAAAAGCTATAGAGAAAGATTAGAGAATGATTCAGAAATTGCCAACCCAATTCATCAGTATAGATGGGGGTTTGTACAAGAGACAGGCCGATGATATCTAGCTGAGATGCTTAAATGAGAGAGAGGCCAATAAGATAATGGAAAAAGTAAATGTCGGGTCTTGCAAGGCTTCTATGAATGGTCTGCCACTTACAAAGAAAATTATGCATCAAAGGTTTTTCTGGCTAGCTATGGATACAAACTTCTTGAGATAGGTGAAGTTCTACCATTGATTTTAACAATACACGGATTTGAGTCATCTGTCGGTTTCAAAACACTGCAATCTATCCTCTCCATATCCTTTCTCAGCTTGAGGAATAGATATCATCGGGGAGATTCACTCAATAGCTTTGAATGGGCAGGGATACATAGTGGTTGTCATTGACTACTTCATAAAATGGGTTAGAGCTGAATCTTTCAAAAAGTTAAGGGCATGAGAAATGGCTCGATTTATTGAATAGAATCTGATCTATAAGTATGGGGTGCCCCATCACCTGGTATCCAATAACGAGGTTCAGTTTCAAGCAGAAACCAAGCAGATGCTCAAAAAGTATAGAATCTAGCATTATAGTTCTTCTTCTTACCAGCTGTTGGCCAAAGGAGTAATTGAAGCAACAAACCAAAACTCGAAGAAGATCTTGTATAAGACTGTGCAAACTTAAAGTATAGAATCTAGCATCATAGCCACTCATTTATCTTTGGCATATAGGACGGAGGCAGTGTTACTAGTGGAGATCGAGCTCTAAGTACTAAGGGTTGCTTTAGAGGCTAAGCTGCCAGAGTTAGAATGGGCAAGACATAGGTTGATGCAGCTGAATCTATTAGATGAAAATTGAATAAGGGCTTATTATCACAACCAAGTCTACCAAAAGAGGTTAGCTCGGTCTTTCGGCAAGAAGGTTAAAGGCCATCTGTAGACACCGGGTCCCGAGGCGGTCCAAGATCAGAATTACCTGATGATGAAAGTGATACTTGCCACGAGTAAAGGTGTCAGAAATGATGTCTTTCTTGTCGAAAACTCCCTTTTGTTCCTCTAAAAAATTTCGATTCAAAAAATTCGCATTCTTACTCTTATCTTTTATTTCTTTTCATTTTCATTTTTTTATTATTATTTCTATTTTATTTACTTTATTTATTATTATTTATTCGCGTGCGGGAGCAGCGTGGCCTGCAGGTGCACACGCTGTGAAAACGGCGCGCATGCCGCGACAACTGCGCGCACTGCGGGAGCTGCGCGTGCCTGCGGGTGCGCGCGCCCCCTGGAGCGTGCGTGCCCCTTGGGGCGCGTCTCGCCAAAGCGAGGCGCGCGCCCTTGGGGTGCGCGTCGCCTGCTCCACATGCGGCCGTTTTGGCGCTTTACGCGGTCATTTTTTTTGTGTTTTCTGGTCAGTTTTCAGTCAGATTTTTCTGGTTTCTTTTACGTTTTGTGCAATTTTCAGTTAACTAAAAATGAAAGACATTTTGTCCATCCCCATTTTTTTGGGCAATCCAGATAATCAAAAGGGTCTAGGGGTCTTCATTTCAAGGGAGCTGCAACTTTATTCACAGGAGGAAAACTTAGTTTTCTCTAGACTAGCAGCAAAAGGTCTTTGGAAAAAACCAAAAATATATTTAGATTTTTTATAAATCTGATTTTGATTTTCTTCTTAGTTTCTTAAAAAGATTTTTCAGTCGGGGATCTCATTTTCAAACAAAGAAAGATCTATTCTCTTTGTTTTGCATCATCCCCGCTAAGATATTTCTCAAGCTCCAGCTGTTTAGATTTTGATTTTTTTTCTCAAGTGTTTTGTGTTTTTCTACCAAAATTCCAACAAGGAAGCGTATCAAAACACCGTTTCTCTCGATCTATAATTTTTGAGGGTAAACACTTAGAACCATTTTCATTCATTTATTTTCTCCCGTATATTATTTATTGTTATTAATATTTTTGCCTTTTGCTACTCATATCATGCCTATTGTCTAGTACTTTCCTCATGTTTTGGCACTGTTAACATTTTTTTATTTAGTTATTTATTTGATTTCCTTGTGAGTTTTAGTTTAACCTTTGCGATTTCAACTTACTTCCTTTCATTTGTTGCTAGCATGCCTTTTTTCTTCTTCTTCTTCTTATTATTATTACTATCATCACATTATTTATTTATTATTACCTCATGTTTATTTGTCTTATATTATTATTATTATTATTATTATTATTATTATTATTATTATTATTATTATTATTATTATCACTCTATCAAGCTGTTATTGTTCTTCGTATTATTATTATTATTATTATTGAGCTTCCTGTCAACATGATTTTCGTTGGTATTATTGCCATTGTATGTTATTGTTATTATACTTATTGTCTATTATTACTATCATATTTATTATTATTACTATTTTGTTGTGTCGCGTTATTATCATTATTATTAGCATTATTTCGTCCTTACTTATTTAATTTATTAATAGTATTTTTAATGTTATTTTTTTGTCTGAAATTTATTTTGAGTTGCATTATGTGGGCATTCCTGTGACCTCCCGGATGGGTCACCACGCGTAGGAGACCGCGTCGTTGGGTGAGACCTTTCCTATTCATTCTCTTTGTGTTGTGTTTACTTGTACAATAAATATTTTATTTACGCACGCGTGAGATAAAAAGTCACGAAAATATTTCTGTAATTAAATTGGAATTTTCAATAATAAAATTGGGACCAATGTCCCGCGTTTTAGCCAAGTAATATAAAATATCACAATAAATTGAAGAGTTTCTTTTTCTCCAAAATGGGATCACTCTTCTCGATTTTTAACCCAACAATCAAATAACTCTTCGACCCCTTTTCAAATAAGTACCAAGGAACCAATGTTCCTAAACCTTCAAACAAGCGCGAAGGAACCAATGTTCCTAAACCAAACTAATGTCCCGATTTATGTATGTTTTTCTCATGTTTTATTTTGTTTGATTGTTTCAAATTTATATTCATTTCCTTTTGGGCCCTTGTAATTAATTTTGGGGCAACATTACTTAATTTTTCATTTGGGATTGTATTCCGTCCCAACTTATATTTTTAATCTTCTTTTATTGGGGTTGTATTCTGCCCCAATTTCCCTTGTAATTGTGTGCTTGATGTGTTTATTGTTTTATTTATCGCTTTCTTTATTACTTTCTTTTATCGCTTTCTCGATGCTTACAATGCGCCTTTTAATTTAAATGCATTAATCATGTGAGAGGAGAGATAGAATTTTACGAATTTAAAGACTCATTTATAATTAACCAAAACATAAATAAGAGTGAAGTTCCAAACACCATCTCTGGTTTTAGACCAATAGAGGTTAGAGACCTTTCCCAATTTCTCGTAAATTGGGTGGCGACTCCAAAATACTTCAAAGGTACCTAAAGGCGCCATGAGGCTAGATGATCCTTTCCAATGTTCTATTGGGAAGGAGGCATCGAAGATGTCTCATGGCACCTAAGATCAAAAAGACGCGAACAAATCCCTCGAGCCCTAAAGGGGGGTTCAGCGAGGGCCTTTGCTAAGTTCGGCACGCATCACACCATCATTCAAAGGAAGGTGACTTGGTATTCAAGCAGATGAGGCCCAGCATACCAGATTACAAAGGTAAATTCAGGCCAAACTAAGAAGGACCCTTTGTGCTCAAGAAGTTACTGTCAAAAGGGGCGGCCATTCTTACTAATAGTGATAGGAATAAGTTTAAGGAATTGATTAATGTCAATAAGCTAAAAAGGTTCCATGGCTAAAAGCAAAATATAAAAAAAAAATAGAGAGAAAAATAGCCCTACAGGTTGAAAAACAAAAGAAGACAGCCTTGCTAAAATTGGGCACCCTGCTAGGACTAAAATCGAAAAATAGCACAAATTAGGGTTTTAAGAGAAAATGTTAAATTAAGAAAATCGATAAGGGCTGATTGATTATAGGAATTGGATGCACTCAAGGTGTTACCCCTTGAGATTAAATATAAATTTGTGTTTTTGCATTAAATGTCATGTTATGATTATCGTTGTTGCCATATGGTGCAGTTAGATAGGAATACATGCATAAATTAAGTAGGGGCATATGATTAACATGTAATGGCAAAAGCATTTATCTCTATAACTTGTAATAGCAGATGCCCGAGCAGGCTAGTTCTAATACAGCTTGCATTTTTGTACACAATTGTAAACATTTTATCTAGCCTCTACTGGTCCCCTTGCCACTTTGGCGCCTACCCTGTCATTGCATGCACTCCTAACCCATAATTTTTAGCCTAAAGTGGTACTGAAGTCGCACACCTATATAAGGGGAATGTTAGGCCTCACTGGTAGGTGGATCTAAAGGCCATGGTAACCCAAAATGAATAATGGTAAGTTCACTACCCTAGCAAGATAAGGGGTATCAGATAATATCTTGGCTTTCGCCAAACTGTTGCTCATAATAGGCCGTGATGCAAAAGGTGGCCCTATGTAATTCGCATAATGGCACACAATTAGAAGGGCCATCCTGTTTGATGTAATCGAGCCTTAGCTAAAGGCACATGAAATTGACATTCCTCTTAAAGATAATAGCCAACCATATGATTCCATCATTTGGAGAGTCAAACTCATATTATCCCCACCTGAGGGCAAAGTATCTTAAAGAGTATGTGTGGATTACCTTCGAAGGGGGCTCATACAACATCATCAGCTTCACCTGTAGCCATACCTGGAAAAAAAGGCATTAGAGATGAAAATTATAAGTGGCTCTCTAACCAAAAGTAAGGCCAAAGGGTAGGGTGAAAAGCTAAAAAAACAGGCAGTCTATCCTATGAAAAATAATGATATAAAAGCCATTGGAGTGGATTAGGCCAACTTCTGGCAAAAATTAGGCATAACATCATATGAAAATCCCTAAATTTCATTTTCCACTAAGAAAAGTTAGTGTGATAAACCACAAAGGGCACACTACCTTCAAAATAAATGACTATAGGTACCTAGAATAATAAGGGGTTTCTAGTGGAGAGAACGTAAGTGTCTGCCTACACGGCATCCAGGCTAAGTAAAGTCTCCACTACGATCAAGGGGAAGGAAGTAAGACCATCGTGAATTCCATTAATGATGTTGAAAATCCTATAGTCTCCAGTGAGTTGCTCCTCACTGGTCACATTTAGGTATCAGGAGAAGTAGATCAGCCTTATTCGATAAGACAGAATGCCCGTATACTGATACAGGTTGCCAAAAAGGATCTCTAGGGGAACAAGGCTATCATAATCCCTCAAGCTCCTAGTCTCAAAGTGTAGAATCCCTAGAGCTCGAACAATCTCATGTGGAAAATTTGGTACGTAACTAAGAACAAGAGGAAGAGTCCCTGGGATGAAAGGTACGCAGAGAATGGTGGCAAACTCCTCGTGCACGGGGCATATCTCTAGATGGATAAAATGGAACATATAGAACATCATATCCCAATACCACATTGTGACGCGCGCTGAACCCCGGGGTGCCCCGAACCGCCTGCCTTTAAGGCGATCGGGATAAGATTCATAAAACTTGTAAAAAATTACAAGTGCATCCATTTTGGGCAACAAGGAGGTTGTGACGCGCGCCGAACCCCGATGGCCCTGAATAGCCCACCTTTAGGGGCGATCGAGAAGTGTGAGGTTCGCTGACAACTTATAAGGTATTTACAAGTGCGTCTATTTTGGGCAACAAGGAGGTTTCATGGAGTCGCCACCTAATAGAATATTGGAAAAGTTCATCTCGCCTCAGTGAGCCTAAGACGGCGCATATTTCCATTTTGGGTAAGCCAAAGGGGTCTTGGAGGTAATCACCCTATTAGAACATTGGGAATGACCCTCTAACCCTATGGAGCCTAGGATTTATTAAGTCATTTGACACAAGAATGTGTCTTGGAGGTCTCGTTCCAATGAGTGATCGGATAGACCTCTCCTCGTTGAGCCCAAAGACCAGAGTTGGGTTCGGGACTTCTCATCTATTTCTACCTTGATTAATTTTACAATTAAATTTTGAGCTTATTAGTTCACTCTCTCTCCACACGATGCAATTCAGTTAAAGGCACAATTATTCATGTCAAAAGCGTTAATAAATAAATAAAACAAAAATAAAAATTCCAAAATAATTTACAATAATACTAGGAGCGGAATACAACCCCCATTTATAAAAGTGCGATACATACATAAAACGGGGAATTCATTTATTTTGAGGACTTTGGTCCTCGCATGCATTTATTATGAAAACGATTTTTATGTGACATTTTCATTGGCTAAAATAGGACTTTGGTCCTTTATTTGCAAAAATTATCAAATTAATTAATATAAAACATTTATCCATTTTTATTTAATGCGAAATAAAACAATTTACATAAACATAAAGATAAATAAAAAATAAACGCGTAATTAAATAAATAAATGGCAAAAGGGTAAAGGAATAAACCAATTGGAATAATTCCTCATGGCTTGGATAGGCTTCTCAAGCTCAAACCATTCAAAGATCCAAGATATTATCTCATAAAACAAACAAACATATTAGCACACAAAAGGGACCAAAATAAAGATAAATATAAATTAAATTTAAAATTCAGAAATGCAATAAAACTAAATAGAAATTAAAGAAAAGCAAAAAAAGAATTTTGAAATAAAAGAAATAAAAGAAAAAAAGAATATATAAGAAATGGAGTAAAATAGTAAAGGAAAAGTGAGGAAAATACCTAGGGACGGCCATCAGCGTGTGACCGGTGGGCAATAATCGTGCCACATACGTTCCACCACTTAAATGAGAGATAGGCATCTGTGACCTTATTGCCCGTCGGTCACCTCTGTTCCTCAAAAAAATAAGTAAAAAACCGATTTTTCTCAAGATAATAATTTTTCAACAAAAATATTCACAATAAACCCAAATAACCAAAATAAATCAAACGAATGACGTGTCCAGAATATTTACCCTCGGATTTTACCTTTTAGGATGAATGTTTGAATAGCTTTAGTCCCGTAAGCTTCACGAGAATTGAGTAAAAACCAAGAAAAGAAAGTTTGTATTTCTTTCTTGATTTAAACTAGTAATTTTTGAATATTGGAATCAAAGAAAATTGATGGAAACCAATTAATTTAGCTTCCCCAACTTGATTACATTCACTAAATAAAAAATAGAAAGTAGAAAGCAAAACTTTTGTGAAAAAAAAACCCTTGAAAAAAGAGTATTTTGGATTTTGTAGAGAAATTAGGAAAATTCTCCAACCCCCAAATCAGGTAAGAAAACCCCTTTTATAGGCTCTTTCCCCCAAAAACCCTAAATCCTATTTACTGTTGAAAATAGGATACCGCAGACGGGCGTCGAAAATCCACAGACGGGCATCGAAAAGAGGGACACGCGCGATCATTTTGGCCACCGACCAAGCAAGGCATGGACTTCAGGGATGGGGATCGGTCTGCGGACACGTGTCCGTCACTCGCCTCACCGATGGCCTGTCCCTCATTGCAAGAGACGGACCACCTCAGCGACCAACGGTCGTATCGTGACAGACGGGCTGGCAGTTTGTGGAGGTAAAAACCCCTTTTTCAATCTAAAACCTCTTGACTTTTCTATTTCTTTTTCTGGCAAGCTAAAGGAACAAAATTCTTGAATTCCATCCATTCATTCAGAAACGGACATCGATTTCTTCATCGGGTAATCTCTGATCTGGACCGCCTCGGGACACGGTGCTTACAATTGCCCCCAATTTTGGGGAAACTAGTGCACAAGTGCCTAGATGAGCCAAAATTCAGAGAAAAAAGGAAAGAAATGCGTACCTGGAGCAATCCTTACCTTTGGCGGCTGCATAATGGCAAACGGCTGGCTTTGCCTGGCGAGCCTCGTCTTGGCTCGTGCAGCTTCAGCTGGATGTAGTGTTGGTGAGGTGCAACGTCCTCTTGTCACGACCTCAGTGTGAAGAGCAGTGTTTGCTAACTGTAACTTCGATTGGCGAGAAACGGTGTTTGTCAACTAGAGTCTCAATGTGAAGAGTAGTGTTTGCTAACTGCAACTTCGATTGGCGAGAAGCGGTGTTTGTCAACCGAAGTTTCGATGTGAAGAGCAGTGTTTGCTAACTGCAACTTCAATTGGTGAGAAGCGGTGTTTATCAACCAGAGTCTCGATGTGAAGAGCAGTGTTTGCTAACTGCAACTTCGATTGGTGAGAAGCGGTGTTTGTCAACCAGAGTCTCAATGTGAAGAGCAGTGTTTGCTAACTGCAACTTCGATTGGTGAGAAGCGGTGTTTGTCAACCGGAGTCTTGATGTGAAGAGCAGTGTTTGCTAACTGTAACTTCGATTGGTAAGAAGCGGTGTTTGTCAACCAGAGTCTAGATTTGTTGAAAATGCCTTGCTAACCCCCATCTGATTTGCAAGGTGCGTCATACTTTTTGACTATGACTTGAATTGTGAGATGCTCCACTGCTAACTCGCATCCGATCTGCAAAGTGCGTAGTTGATTGAGTCTAATCTTTGAAGGGCGGAGCGCTATTGTAGACATCGGGTCCCGAGTAGCCTTGATCAGGATTACCCGATGATGAAATTTAGTTATGCCGGCTTATAGGCAAAAAGATTGGAGCTCAGAAGTGATTTTCCTTGTCTTTTCGGTGAGTAAAAAGTGTATTTTAAAAATATTTTTTAAAATTATTTTGAAGAATAAAAAGTGTGTTTTAGGTTGAGGGTATTTTATATAAAAAATAAAAAAAAAATAAAAAATAAAAAAAGGTGAAAAAATGATTAAAAAATGAAAAAAATAGAAAAAGTGGAAAATAGGGGAAAATAATCGCGACGGAAAGGCAACGGCCAAGGGCCGTCGCGAATTTCCGTGCGCGGAGCGCTGCGGAGCGTGCGCTCCGCGCGGGCGACGCCCTGGGCGTCGGTCGCTCTGCGCGAGCGATGCCTTGGGCGTCGCTCGCTCCACGCACGTCGTGCGCGGAGACTCCACGCATCAGCGCGAAAACGTGCGCGAGGCGCACGTTCGACGCCGATTTTCGGCGTTAAGGCGCCGATTTCGCCCCCACTTCGCCCATTTCGCCCATTTTCAACCCCCACTCGATTTTTAACGGTTTTTGGACGGTTTTGGGTGGTTTTTGGGTAGTTTTTGAGGGTTAAAACACTAGGAGAAAATTCAGAAACAGGGGGAACGAATGAAGAACATTTGAGAGCAAAAAACTGAATTTTTTGGGTTTTTACTTAGAGAAAAAAAATCAATCTTTACATACTTGTTTTTTAGAGTTTTTCTTCAAGTTTCCAAGCATTTTCCAAGCATTTTCACAAGGAAGAGACAAGGAATTCAAGACTTCTACCTTCAATTCTTGAAAACTGAATTTGAGGGTAATTATTCTTGGTTTTACTCATTAATTCTCTTGTTAATTTCATTTATTTTTGCTTCCAATTAACACATTAAACATGTAAATTCTCTTAGTCTTCATATTCTTCTTCTTATTTTTATCTTTAACAAGTAAATTCTTTTAAATTTTATTATATTATTTTCATGTCAAATTATTTTTTGTCCATGTTATTATGCATGTTTAATCTAGTTTGTCAATATCTTTGATTTCTTTATGTTATATCATGATTATTATTATGTTTGCATGTGTTAAATATCATTAAAGTTTTTATTAGACTGGTTTATTGTTATCATTAGGTGCTAGTATCATTATTATCATTAATGTTATTGTTCATATTTTGCATGTATGTTAAATTTCAAATTTATTTTCTTATGCCTTTATGATAGATATTACTTTAAACTTTATTATGCATGTTAAGTTTTATTGTTCTTATGTTACACATTCATGCACATTTTATGAGTAATAAAATTGATTGTCATTAATTTTTCATGCATGTTAACCTTTATTATTAATAAATTGCATTTGCCATGATGTTATCTCATTTTATGCATGTTAAATTGCATCATAATTATTTTTATGCATGTTATATGGTCATTGTACATATTATCTTTTATGTCATATTATTTCGTTGGCTTAATCACTAACATTAATTTCTTTTATTTTTATTTTTGGTTGCAAATCATTGTTTTATTCTCATTTGAGCACCCATGCACGTGAAGGAGGAGTTGCGGGGTTTGGTATTTTCTTTATACATTTTTAATTTTCATTTTATTTTAATTTCCTTGTATATATTCATTGAATAAAATGTTTTCTTATGCGCACCTAAATAAAAATCACAAAAATAGTTTTACTAAATTAATTTAGATTTTTCATAATAAAATGGGACCAATGTCCTAGTCTTCATCCCAAATAAAATTATCACATCCAAAATATTTTCTTTGATTGTGCATGCGGGGACCAAAGTCCTCATAATTAATAAATTCCCCGGTTTTATGTATGTTTGCACTTTTAAATGGGAGTTGTATTCCGCTCCTGGTATTATTGTAATTTACCTTTGATGTTATTTTTGATATGTTTATCCTATCGCGTTCAATGTGAATCTTTGCGCGTTTAAATTAAAATTGCATCGTGTGGAGAGAGAGCGAATTAATGATAATTAAAATTTGATCATAAATTAATCGAGGTAGAAATAGATGAGAAATCCCGGACCCGGCTCTGGTCTTTGCGCTCAAAGAGGCTAGAGGTCTACCCTCCAAGACACCTTTTTGTGCCACAAGACTTTAGCGCTAATTCTAGGCTCCTTAGGGCGAGAGGTTTACCTTCCAAGACCCCTCTGGTTGGCCCAAAATGGATACAACGCGCAGTCTTAGGCTCTCCGAGGCGAGAGTAACTTTCCCAATGTTCTATTGGGTGGCGACTCCATGAAACCTCCCTGTTGCCCAACATAGACGCACTTGCGATTTATTGCAAGCTATCAACGGACCCACAAATGCCCCGATCGCCCTCAAGCGGGCGGTCCCATGGGCGGCCGCGGGGATCCGGCGCGCGTCACAGTGGCGACTCCACTGGGAACGATATGGTTCGAGATTTCAATTTGAAAATACCTCGTTTAACATTTATGGTTAAAATTTAATTCATAAATTCGCTTTATCTCAAAATTGCATATCATCTCATTAGAGCTTTAGATTAAGTTAGTTTGGTCCCTTTTCAAGCCCCGGTGCGTTCCCGAAGCACGACCTCATTTTCACTCAATTTGGGGAAGTGTTAAGGATAATCACCAGCCCAAGCCACGTACCTCAATGGTATATCAAAATGATGACCCGATCGGTCGCTATGCTTGTGATGAGCTAGACCCGTCGGCAGGGATCATGCTTGGGTAGCCTTAAAGTAACATCTCCCTTGTCCAAAGCTCATGTAATGGCAATAGATACTTCCACTAGGTGAAATGTACCGTAATACTATGCTTGCTATATGGGCCATCATATATTAAACGAAATCAATTTAATTAAATGGTCTTCATCAAAGGCTTTCATGCCCCGGTGTGCCCATCTTAGTTAAGTTGTATTGTTTAAATACATAATTGCCAAACACCCATACGTATGTACATTAGATAGGAGCTGTTATGCTGCCGGTTTTTCACCGCGCACCATACGTGTCCATTGGGTTCCACGTTAATCCATGGATCAAGCCCACCTAGGAAAGAGACCGCACTACCACGTGTGTGGGAGATATAAGGTTGGAAGGATCTATCTGCTTGCATGTGTTTGTCTATGTTGCATCAGCACGAGCATGCATTGCATTTTAATCATGCATCATCTTAATAATTTTTGAACTTCAGCCATCATAGATTCTCCTGGGTGGTCTAGAGGTTCCGACGGACGGTTAAGAAGGACGCCGCTTTTGGGGTTAACAGAGTTAGTGTCGGATCAGAGTTCAGAGTCAGTCTTAGAAGGAAGTGTGGGGTTTTCTTCTGAATCATCAACAGAAGTAAGCATGGCTAATCCATCAAATGAGTCTGATGCAACCCGGGCAATAATCACCGAGGAGGTAGGAAAGAGAATGGAGGAATTTAAAGCCCGAATGATTGCAATGATGGGCAATCTTGCCACCACCATAGCTGGGCAACAAGCTGCTGCTGCCCCTATCCGAGTACCAGCTGAACAAGAGGTTGTAAGAGAAGAACGTCCTGTTGCAATTAACCAACCAGTGGTTGACCCACCTGTTGTTGAGCAAAGAGTGTCTGCACCTATTGAGCGCAGAGAGGGCCCCAGGTCTGAAGCTGAATTTGGGGAAGATGAGCTAGAGGAGCATAAAGTAGCTAAAGAGAAGTCGCCAAAACTGGATGAGGCAATGTGGAGGAAAATGGAAGAAAGATTTGAGGCCATGGCAAGGATGATGACCGTGGGAAAAGGAATGAACCCGAAAGACCGAGAGCTGGATGGGGATGACCTGATTCCCCAGAATTTTAGGATGCCGAACATTCCCAAATTTGATGGCACCTCTGACCCTGCCGCACACATCAAGCAATACTCGCTGGTCATGAAGGGAACGACCTTAACCAGAAAGCAAAAGATAGAGTATTTCTGCTTGAGTCTCACAGGAGCTGCTATTGATTGGTACCATGGGCTTGAGAGGAGGTCCAAGGAGGATTGGGACTTGCTAACTGAAGAGTTCCTTAAGCAGTACGATTGCAGTACCGGGATGGAGGTCACTTTGAAAGATCTCGAGTTGCTACAACAGAAGGCTGGGGAGTCCTTCCACGAGTACCTTACTCGATGGAGAAACCGGGTTATGGAGATGAAATGCAAACCGGACACTTCTTATCAGATCAGGCTATTCATTCGAAATGCCAGCCCTTACTTGAGAGATGGACTGAAAATGAAGGGACTCAAGGATTGGGAGTCCTTGAAGGACATTGCCATAGAAGCAGAAGGATAATATCTAGCCAAGAAGGCAAATAGTGAGTCCTATGCCAGGAGGGGATACAGCAATCAGGGGACAGCCAAACCAGCAAGTTTAAGCACTGGTAACAGAGTTGGGAAGACTGCTGAGGTGTCTGCAACCGGCGTAAGTCAGAGGTATTTCTCCAACTTGGGTAAGCCTTTATCATGGGTGCTGAAGAGGCTAATAAAAGAAGGAAAACTGCGGCCCCTATCACCTAGGCCGGCCAAGACCCAAGGACAGCCAGGGCACAAAGAGAATGAATACTGCGCATTCCACCAACATACCGGCCATTTGACGAATGATTGTATAACGCTAAGGCATCGGGTCCAAGATCTAATTGACAACAAGCAGATCACCGATCCTGAGAAGAGAGAAAGCAAGAAGAAGTCCGGTTATAATACGGTGCCACCTCCAGTCTTTATGATTGGATCGAGCCTATCAGAGTGGTACGTGATGCAAGATCTATATGGAAATGAGTATGTCGCTATTACTCGCCCTACAGTGAATTAAGAAGGGATTTCCGTGGCAGCGATAGACTGTTGGTCCACTAGTGAGAGTGGAGATGATGAAGATGAGAAAAATGGAGAGTTTACGGATCCGTGGGATTCAGAGGAAGAAGAACGAGTAGAAGCAGTAACAAGAAGTGGGAGGGTCATTCCAGAAGTTGAGAAGCAGCAAGACCCAGCACAAGCAATCGCAGAGAAAGAGCCGGAAGAAAATTCAATAGTGAAGCAACTGAAAAAGACCACGGCTCAGATATCTATTTGGGATCTCTTGAGACAGTCTCCCTCTCACAGACAGAAGTTAGTTGAAGCATTGAGTGTATCAACTGTAGCAACTACAATCTCCCCATCTGAGCTATTAGACCTTGTAAAGGGGGGATCTGGGGAGAAGTTGGTTTTTTCTGATGCAGATTTACCAGTTGAGGGTCGCAGCCACAACCGACCTTTGTACATCAAGGCACAGATCAATGGTAAACACACTGCTTGCGTCATGGTTAATGATGGGTCGTCGATAAATGTCTGTCCTTTAGTGGCACTCCAGGCCTTCGGGTTGAATGAGAGTATATTAAGCAAGTCCGACCTGACTATCACAGCCTATGATAACTCCAGGAGGCAAGCATTGGGAACTTTCAAAGCTTTGGTAAAGACGGGGCCTATTGAGACAAAAACGGATTTTGTGGTTCTGCCGATCCCAGCAAACTTTTCCGCTCTACTTGGTAGACCGTGGTTTCACAAGTTAGGGGGAGTGCCATCCACATTACACCAGATAATTAAGATACCCCATGAAGGAGAGGTAGTGACCATTAAAGCGGCAAGAGAGAATCAAGTGTCTGCCTTGGAGATCTCTAATCAGCCATTCAATGGCTTTCATGTATCGGTGATCGGAGAAGAGCAAAGCTTAGAAGGTAGCCCTTAAGTGGTGAATATGCTGAAAAAGATGCACTTCCTCCCAGGGGCTGGTTTGGGAAAAGAGTCACAGGGACTGCAGAATGCTATCACTACACGTGGTCAGAAGGATCGAAAAGGGTTGGGCTACAAAGGAGAGTATGGTAAGAAGAAAGTATCAGAGAAGATCCCCCATATCTCGGAGAGCTTTGTGCCATCATCCTCGGTATGTGCTTACACCGGAGAAGAAGAGCCGCAGTGGGTAGATGGGAAGATTACCCCGGGATTTGAAATTTTTAACGATGTCTTTGATTGGGAGATCGGAGTTGTTAAAGCTGTAGAGAACTTTTGGGATGAGGAGATTATGACCCAATGCAGCATCTGGGACATAGATGAGCCCGAAGAGATTGTAACTGATAAGCTGTTAGCCACCAGACTTAAGGGGAAGGAGAAGATAGTGGAGCCAGAGCCGAAGATTGAAGCTCTCAAGATTTCACCAAATCAAGAAGCCAAAGCACAGTCAGCTGCAGCATCGGCGTCGACTGAAGTTGATAGTCATTTGGATTCTCTTTTTATACCAGAACTCTTTGAGGACAATGTTAATGTTTCTGATTATGTTAATGAGATGAACAACTTTGCTTACTTGTGTGATGTTTTTGATGATTTCATTTCGCATGATCAGAAGCATGATGCATTCATTTTTTATATTAATTCAACTGGCACAACTGTATTTAATCTCAGAACTTTGGAAAATCCAAAGGAAATTTTGCTAGCATCAGACATAACTCCTGAAGAGAGAATAAAATTTGAGAGAATATTAAAAAAATATGAAAAAGTCTTTGCCTGGACCTATGAGGATATGCCGGGAATAGATCGAGATGTTGCCGAACATGCCATCCCAACTTACCCAGAGTTTAAACCAGTCAAGCAAAAGCTTCGGAGGCTTAGGCCAGAATGGGCACAGAAAGTGAAAGAGGAGATCCATAAGCAGATTGAGGCTAAGTTCCTGATAGAGGTTCAATACCCAACATGGTTAGCTAATGTGGTTCCTGTAGCTAAGAAAGACGGTAAGGTTCGAGTATGCGTCGACTATCGAGACCTGAACAAAGCTTGCCCTAAAGATGATTTCCCACTGCCTCATATTGATGTGCTAGTAGATAGTGCTGCTGCTTGTATGATGTATAGCTTTGTGAATGGGTACGCAGGGTACAATCAAATCCTTAACAAGATAGTGGACCGGATCAAGACAGCCTTTATCACCGAGTGGGGGACATATGCCTACCGGGTTATACCTTTTGGGTTGAAGAATGCAGGAGCAACCTATCAGAGGATGGCGACCAAGGTTCTCAATGACTTAATCCACAAAGAAGTGGAGGTGTACGTCGATGACATGATGATTAAGTCGGCTACCAGAGAAGGTCATTTTGAGGCTTTAGAAAAGTTCTTTCAAAGAATTAGCAAGTATGATTTGCGCCTCAATCCCAAGAAGTGCATTTTTGGAGTTACATCAGGAAAGTTGTTAGGACATGTAGTAAGCCAGAGGGGAATCGAGGTAGATCCCGATAAAGTCAAAGCCATAAGAGAGATGCCAGTGCCCCAGAAGGAGAAGGACGTCAGAAGTTTCCTAGGAAAGCTTCAGTACATCAGCCGATTTATTGCCAAGCTAGCTTCAGTATGTGAGCCTATTTTCAAGCTTCTTAGGAAGAATCAGCCGGTGATATGGAACAATGACTGTCAATTGGCCTTTGACACCATTAAGGAGTATTTGTTAAATCCTCCGGTGTTAAGACCACCACGCCATGCCAAACCACTAATCCTGTACCTAGCTGTGGAAGATAACTCAGTGGGTGCTATGATGTCTCAGGAAGATGATTTTGGTGTAGAGTTTGCCGTTTACTATCTTAGCAAGAAATTCCTGCCTTACGAAGCCAAATATGTAGAGGTGGAAAAGATTTGTTTAGCAGTTATCTGGGCTTCTAAGAAGTTGCGACACTACTTTCATTCCTTCAAGGTATAAACGGTTGCTAAACATAATCCGCTCAGATACCTCCAAGAAGCACCCTCTCTACTAGGGAAGATGGGAAGATGGTTACTGCTATTGCAGGAATTTGACATTGAGTACATAACCAGGAAAACCATTAAGGGAAGAGCCGTAGCGGAGTTCTTAGCCGAGCATCCTATTGAGGGAGATCAGTTTGAATACAACTTCCCAGATGAAGATGTCACGGCCATAGCAGTACAAGGGTGGCAATTATTCTTTGATGGAGCAGTCAATAATAAGGGAGCAGGCGTAGGAGTTATTCTTACGACCCCAGATGGTGAAAGGCTACCATTGGCTAAGAAGTTGAGGTATAAGGCTACCAATAATGAAGCAGAATATGAAGCTTGCATCTTTGGATTGGAAGCATTACTTGCTCTAGGGGCAAAGACCGCAGAAGTATTCGGAGATTCTTCCTTGGTAATTCATCAGATCAGAAGGGAGTGGTCAGTTAAGGAAGAAAGGCTGCTGCCTTATGTAAAGCACTTGAGAACGTTGAGCAGCCAGTTTGAGATTTGCACTTTTCACTTCATCCCCAGAGACGAAAATCAGTTAGCTGATGCTCTAGCAACATTAGTGTCTATGTGGGATAACCCAACAGGAGTTGCAATGAAACCCGTGCTGATTTATAGTTCGGAAAGACCTTGCTTTGAAGCTGAACAGGTGATGGACATTGAGGCCAATGATGGAAATCCATGGTATTATGACATTCAGAATTATTTAGAGAGATCAGTCTTTCCAGAGGAAGCCAATGAGAAGGACCAAAGAATAATCAGGAAGTTATCCACTCAATTCATCAGTGTTAATGGCACTTTGTACAAAAGGCAAGCTGATGGTATCCAGTTAAGATGTCTGGCATAGAAAGAAGCAAAAAGAGTTATGGAAGAGGTTCATGCCGGGGTTTGTGGAGCTCACATGAATGGCTTAGCCTTAGCAAAGAAGATCATGCGCCAAGGGTTTTATTGGCTCACAATGGATACAGATTGTTCAAAATTTGTGAAGTAATGCCAGTTATGCCAACAGTACGCGAATTTGAGGCATGTGCCAGTTTTAGAGTTACATAACTTAACATCTCCATGGCCATTTGCAGCGTGGGGAATAGACATCATAGGCGCAATCCATCCTACGGCTTCTAATGGGCATAGATTCATCATAGTTGCCATTGACTACTTCACTAAGTGGGTTGAGGCTGAATCTTTCAAGAAGGTTGATGCAAGGGATATGGCTAAATTCATCGAACGGAATCTGATATGCAGATATGGTCTCCCACATCACATTGTGTCTGATAATGGGGTGCAATTCCTGGCAGAGACTAAACAGATGCTCGAGAAATATGGGATCAAACATCATAAGTCTTCTCCTTACCGTCCTTAAGCAAACGGTGCAGTTGAAGCGGCGAATAAGAATGTGAAGAGAATTTTGGCCAAGATGGTTCAGAACTACAAGGATTGGGCAGAAAAGTTACCCTTCGCACTTTGGGGATATAGAACAACAGTCAGAACCTCTACAGGGGCAACACCATTCTCTCTGGTATATGGAGCTGAAGCAGTCCTGCCGGTTGAAATTGAGCTGAAATCATTGAGGGTAGTCATGGAAGCTGAGATTCCTGAAGCAGAATGGGCACAACAACGTTTGTCACAGCTAAATCTGTTGGATGAAAACAGGTTACGAGCCTATTACCACAACCAAGTTTATCAAAAGAGGCTGGCTCGGTCGTTTGGCAAGAAAGTACGAAAGCACCCGTTGAAGGAGGGGGACTTGGTCTTTAAGATGATGAGGCCGGGAGTTCCAGACATACGAGGCAAATTCAGACCAACCTGGGAAGGTCCATTCATTTTGGAAAAGTTGCTAACAAAAGGAGCAGCAATTTTAGCAGACAGCGATGGGAATGAGTTCAAGGACCCGGTCAATGTCGATAGACTTAAAAGGTTCCATGGCTAAAGACAAAAAATAAAAAGAAGAGAATAAATTCCCCGCGGGTCGAAAACTGAAAAGAGGCGGCCTTGCTAAAATTGGGCGCCCTGCCAGGGTGAAAACCGAAAAAAGGCATCCTGGGCAAAAATTAAGGGCCAAGAGAAAATATTCAATCGAGAAAACCCGAGAGGGCCGATTGATAACAGGGGTTTGAGGCTGACAAAATCCACTCCGAGATTAGGTGTAGTCATATGCTTTTGAATTCTTGTCAAATGAAAATCATGTATGATGAAATCATATAGAAATGTACACAATTTCGCAATGAATAAAAGAATATATTTTCATTGTTCTTTCAGTTCTATCTTAAAAAAAGAAATATACCAATTGTTCATCTAATGATTATTGCTCAGTCCCTTCATTGGATATGCGTTTTTTTGCTCTTAATAGAAGCTTTGGTGATAACTTTCTCTAAAAAAAAATAATAAAAAAAAAGAAGGCCCTTAGAGATGAAAACCGTAACTGGTTCTCTAAACAAAAGTTAGGCCAAAGGGCAGGGTGAAAACCTGGAAACAGGCAGTCTGCCCTACAAAAAAAAATAAAATAAACAAAAGCCGCTGGATTGGGTTGGGTCCATTCCAGGCAAAAATTAGGCAAAGGGTTGTGTGAAAATCTCCTAAGGGACGCATTTCCCGCAAAGAAAAGCTAGTGTGAAAATCCACAAGGGACGCACTACCTTTAAAACAATGACGTTCAATGCCTGGAGCAATAGGGCGACGTTATTTCGGATGATCTTCTTTCAATCATATAACATACAACACAGAACATGAAACAGAATCCTGGGTAAGTGATCATTGACCAGGGGGCAAAGGATGTACACCGGACGTCTCTTTCAAAAAACTTGCCGATGATCCTCAGGATTCAGGGGGCATTGTAGAGCAAACAAGCTACAACCTCAGCAAACCTTGGACCACCTAGGGCACAATCTATACATTTTTGCAAGCATTTGCATTCCATATCATGCACACGTGATTTCTTGTATATTCCTATGCATACAATCTTGCAGGAGAAATCGGCGGGGAACACCAACAAAAGCCGAGTGACGACACCAGTCCAAGCATCTAAAGGAGCACAGCTCAAACATTCACAGAGGTTAGCATGATGGCGGCACTACTCACAAGAGGTTAGCACGACCACGGCACTACCAATTCACAACAGTTAGCACGATGGCGGCACTACTCACAAGAGGTTAGCACGACCACGGCACTACCAATTCACAGAGGTTAGCACGATGGCGGCACTACTCACAAGAGGTTAGCACGACCACGGCACTACCAATTCACAACAGTTAGCACGATGGCGGCACTACCCACAAGAGGTTAGCACGACCACGGCAATACAATTCACAGAGGTTAGCACGATGGTGGCACTACCCACAAGAGGTTAGCACGACCACGACAATACAATTCACAGAGGTTAGCACGATGGCGGTACTACCCACAAGAGGTTAGCACGACCACGGCATTACCAGTTACAACCAAAAGACAGCAACAGCTACCATCATCAAGCAGGAAGATCGCCGCTTCAGGTACGCGTTTCTTTCCTTTTCCTGAATTTTGGCTCACCTAGGCACCCATGCACAAGCCTCCCCAAAATTGGGGGCAACTGTAGACACCGGGTCCCGAGTAGCCTTGATCAGGATTACCCGATGATGAAATTTAGCTATGCTGGCTTATAGGCAAAAAGATTGGAGCTCAGAAGTGATTTTCCTTGTCTTTTCGGTGAGTAAAAAGTGTATTTTAAAAATATTTTTTAAAATTATTTTGAAGAAGAAAAAGTGTGTTTTAGGTTGAGGGTATTTTATATAAAAAATAAAAAAAATAAAAATAAAATAAAAAAAGGTGAAAAAATGATTAAAAAATGAAAAAAATAGAAAAAGTGGAAAATAGGGGAAAATAATCGCGACGGAAAGGCGACGGCCAAGGGCTGTCGCGAATTTCCGTGCGCGGAGCGCTGCAGAGCGTGCGCTCCGCGCGGCCGACGCCCTGGGCGTCGCTCGCTCCGCGCGGAAACGTGCGCGAGGCGCACGTTCGACGCCGATTTTCGGCATTAAGGCGCCGATTTCGCCCCCACTTCGCCCATTTCGCCCATTTTCGACCCCACTCAATTTTTAACGGTTTTTGGACGGTTTTGGGTGGTTTTTGGGTAGTTTTTGAGGGTTAAAACACTAGGAAAAAATTCAGAAATAGGGGGAACGAATGAAGAACATTTGAGAGCAAAAAACTGAATTTTTTGGGTTTTTACTTAGAGAAAAAAAATCAATCTTTACATACTTGTTTTTTAGAGTTTTTCTTCAAGTTTCCAAGCATTTTCCAAACATTTTCACAAGGAAGAGACAAGGAATTCAAGACTTCTACCTTTAATTCTTCAAAACTGAATTTGATGGTAATTATTCTTGGTTTTACTCATTAATTCTCTTGTTAATTTCATTTATTTTTGCTTCCAATTAACACATTAAACATGTAAATTCTCTTAGTCTCCATATTCTTCTTCTTATTTTTATCTTTAACAAGTAAATTCTTTTAAATTTTATTATATTATTTTCATGTCAAATTATTTTTTGTCCATGTTATTATGCATGTTTAATCTAGTTTGTCAATATCTTTGATTTCTTTATGTTATATCATGATTATTATTATGTTTGCATGTGTTAAATATCATTAAAGTTTTTATTAGACTGGTTTATTGTTATCATTAGGTGCTAGTATCATTATTATCATTAATGTTATTGTTCATATTTTGCATGTATGTTAAATTTCAAATTTATTTTCTTATGCCTTTATGATAGATATTACTTTAAACTTTATTATGCATGTTAAGTTTTATTGTTCTTATGTTACACATTCATGCACATTTTATGAGTAATAAAATTGATTGTCATTAATTTTTCATGCATGTTAACCTTTATTATTAATAAATTGCATTTGCCATGATGTTATCTCATTTTATGCATGTTAAATTGCATCATAATTATTTTTATGCATGTTATAGTATCTTATGCATGTTATATGGTCATTGTACATATTATCTTTTATGTCATATTATTTCGTTGGCTTAATCACTAACATTAATTTCTTTTATTTTTATTTTTGGTTGCAAATCATTGTTTTATTCTCATTTGAGCACCCATGCACGTGAAGGAGGAGTTGCGGGGTTTGGTATTTTCTTTATACATTTTTAATTTTCATTTTATTTTAATTTCCTTGTATATATTCATTGAATAAAATGTTTTCTTATGCGCACCTAAATAAAAATCACAAAAATAGTTTTACTAAATTAATTTAGATTTTTCATAATAAAATGGGACCAATGTCCTAGTCTTCATCCCAAATAAAATTATCACATCCAAAATATTTTCTTTGATTGTGCATGCGGGGACCAAAGTCCTCATAATTAATAAATTCCCCGGTTTTATGTATGTTTGCACTTTTAAATGGGAGTTGTATTCCGCTCCTGGTATTATTGTAATTTACCTTTGATGTTATTTTTGATATGTTTATCCTATTGCGTTCAATGTGAATCTTTGCGCGTTTAAATTAAAATTGCATCGTGTGGAGAGAGAGCGAATTAATGATAATTAAAATCTGATCATAAATTAATCGAGGTAGAAATAGATGAGAAATCCCGGACCCGGCTCTGGTCTTTGCGCTCAAAGAGGCTAGAGGTCTACCCTCCAAGACACCTTTTTGTGCCACGAGACTTTAGCGCTAATCCTAAGCTCCTTAGGGCGAGAGGTTTACCTTCCAAGACCCCTCTGGTTGGCCCAAAATGGATACAACGCGCAGTCTTAGGCTCTTCGAGGCGAGAGTAACTTTCCCAATGTTCTATTGGGTGGCGACTCCATGAAACCTCCCTGTTGCCCAACATAGACGCACTTGCGATTTATTGCAAGCTATCAACGGACCCACAAATGCCCCGATCGCCCTCAAGCAGGCGGTCCCATGGGCGGCCGCGGGGATCCGGCGCGCGTCACAGCTATGTCTATTTACCCTTCATTGTGATTGATGTCCATCCCTGGACCGATGTTAAACCATGTTCCTGTGTGGCAAAGAATTTTTGTTAATTCCTATGCAAGTTATCCCTGTTTAGTAGGCTCATAAACGATTTTCTATTACCATTTATTGTTTATTATCATTTTTGGTGCATCATCATTTTTTATGATTACATGGTCATTTAGCTTTAATGCAAATAAAGAGAAAGTACTCAGTTATCTTTAATATAAGTAAAGCACAAATAAAGATAAAAAGAGATAAAAAACATGTAAATCTGATAGTAAATGTTTTTCACTAAAACTCAATTTTGTACAACGTATATACAACTGCGATAATAATAATAAACAAAATACAAAAAATGTCGTCCAAACTCCCTGAATGACTATAATGACGGATAATCTGTGAGCTCCTCCTCGGGGTCATCATCATCATCAGACAGATGTATCGGCTGAGGCTGAGGCCGAGAGATAGAAGGTCCAGCCCCAGAAGTGGAAGGCTGGCTAGAAGGATCTGCTGGGTCTGGCTGCTGAGAGTCCCATACTCTAACCATGGGCTAGAACCTAGGAGGAACTGCCACCGGCACAGATCGAGGCTGTGGTCTCTCAGAACTCTGCTGCTGAAACTGTACCCGAGCGTATCCATCCAGGAAGGGCTGCGCACACACTGCCATGAAGCGCAAGGTGTCTGTGATCATCCCCCCTAGCTCCTTGAAGGCTCTACTCAACTGGCGGGTCTGCTCAATAGAAGCGGTCCCCATCCGATCTAGCCTCTGCTCTGTGTGCTCTCGAAACCCTCGAATAGACTGGGCAAGGGGAGGAATGACCCCCTCCAACCCCTGGACTCTGAACCTGAGAGAATCGAGTGACTCATCTATCATCTGAAGAGTCACATCAATCCTCTGAGCCGCCTCGTCCTGAGATGTCCTCAACTCCTATCTCAACTGCTCTCTGGGCCCCTCTTGTTCCTGTACCATGTGCTCTATAAGCCTGGCCTGTTCCTGCCCCACACGCTCTATGAGCTTGGCCTGCTCCTGGACCATATAATCGATGAGCCTAGCCTGCTCCTGGCCCATGCGCTTAATGAGCCTAGCCTGCTCCTGGTGTAGCCTCTCCTGTGTGAGCCTATCCCTCTCCCTAAACTACTCGTGGAGGACCCTGTCCCTCTCCGCCTGCTTGCGCTCAAAAGATGCAAACATGGAGACTATGAGCTCGGAAATGTCAGGCTGCGATGACTGAGGTGGAACAGGCTCGGGAGTCTGCTCTGGTGGTGGCGCTGTGGAGGTAGATGCCCCAGGGTCCGCTCTGGTGTAAAGGTGGAACCTCCTTGATGGTCGAAGAGTGGTCCGCTGTACCCTCAAAGCTGGAAGAGGAGTGGGGCACCGCGCCCTCGGTGCTAAAGGAGTGCCAAACAGGTCATCCATGGTGAACTCCACCTCGAAGTCTGAGTGGGTCCTAGGCTGCTCCTCCTCTGGCCGTGGCTGTGGTGGTGGCCCCTCCTGGTAGTCCTGATGCTGGGGAGGCTGATCCTCTGGATACTATGGATGTGGGGGCTGCTGCTCCTGTGGCTGCTCCTATGCCGGTGCTAGCGAAGGGAGAGTAAAAGCATGTCGGGTCTCATGAATGGTAAAGAGCCTGAACGCCTCGGCTTGTCTCGATATCTGTAGTACCATCCCCATCTGTACGGCGGCCAACACATCTACATATATGCCCTCATCTAAGGCATCCCCAAGTCTGTCTGGGCCAACTCCCAATCCCAATAATAGTCTGGTAATGACTCCTTCAATAATCACCACTGGGGTTGTCCCCCTGGAAACCCTCGCCATGTTAGCCAAAATCTCATGGCTAATATTAAGACGCTGGCCTGCTACTATGGCCCATAGGCTCCAGATCTCTGCAGCATTAAGTGACCCTGGTTTACTAGCCTGTCCAAGGTATGTGCTGGAGAGCACTCTATGTAGGTACCGGAGCGCCTGTGAAATAAGCACGGTACTCTTTGCTGTATCGTGATCATACAACACTCCAGGTAGAGCTATGGTCACCCAATGGTCGCGCCTCATCGCTCGTTAAGGCACCATCACACCATCACCCCATGGGAGTCCCATGGCCTCTGCAAATCGCTGGCGTGTGATACTGAAATGATGACCATCAAACCAAAACTGCACCACCCCGGGCTCCGTATCTGACCTCTGGAACCCTCCGTAGTGTAGTGTGGCTAGGACCTGCCGCACTGCCTCTGGATGTGTCGGGAAGGTCGGTGTCAGAAAATCAGTCCATCCTGCGCCCACCAAAAGTGCATCGACCTCACCTGCCATCCCTAAGGCCTCCAGGAATGGCCTAGAAATGAAGCGACTGGCTCGAAAGTCCACCTGAGCCAGCGCCCTATACCTCTGTCTGTCATCAGGGCTTATCCAATCCGAGGCCTGTGGCTCGGGCTATCCCTGCAGAACACGTCGTCGAGGCGGCATCTTGCAAGAGAAAAATTATGCAATTAATTCAATATAATGGCCGCTAATGGGCCTGATTTCAGAGATGAGACAATTCGGGCATCACTAAGGCAAGGATTGTCTAGCCCAAAAAGAAACAAAATAAATAAAATAAAAACAAATAAAAAATTGGGCAATATCCCGGCAAGGATATGCCCAACCTCTTGCATAAGAAAGGCAAGAAAAGAGAACCACAGGCCTCGGGCCTCAACAGCGGCACAACATTTATTGACTTCATAGTTAACACATGTTTAAGAATATCTTATTTCTAGATATGCCACAATATTGTAGTTAAATGTCATTTTATATGGAAGCATGCTTTATTAAAGAGCATGAAGGCATTAAAATTCAAGGCAATAAGAATACTCATGCAAGGCTAATCAACAGTAAAAGAAACATATATACCAAAGCGATATTAAAATTAATCATGTAAACAACATCTAATGCTAATTATTAGGTTGAATTATTTACACTAACAGCAACACTCAATAATAAATAAAATAAGAAAATTAAACTTTACTTACTCAAGATAAAAAGAGAGAAAGAAAAATCAATTACTAACCTGTAGTTCACAGAAAAAAGAAACTCGATGAAAAGATAGAAAATATACTCCGACAGGTGCCCGGTAATGCGAGGAATGTAAAAATATAAGTAAAAAAAAAAGAAAAAAGGCGAAAAGATGGAGAAAATAAGCAAGAAACCGCAATGAGCGACGGTGGAAAGCAGAAAACGAAAAGAAAAGAAGTGTAAAACTATCCGTCCGTCTGTGCGCATATATATAGTTTTCATGACCGACGGGCTAGGCGTCTTCAGGAGCGACAGACGGGTTGACAGTCTGTCGTTCCACATGCCCCCATTAAATGCGTAATAAATGCGCGTGATGTATGCAATGATGACGCATGCATCTGCCAGGTGGACGACGACTGACGGGCAGGCCACCTGTACTGAGTAACAGGCAGGCCGTTTGTGGAGTTTCCCTATAAATTTTACCATTTTTCTTGGACTTCGTGCCTCCTTACTTATTTTAATTCTTTGCTACCCTCAATCTTTGACTTTTAAAGGATGACTTCTCCCCTTTTCCAAAGGATGCACTGTATCTTGGACGACATTCGTACTTGGGAAAACAACACCCTCACTACCCTGTCTGGGCTAAAATATTTACGCAGAGCCAAAATAGACCACAACCTTCTCTTAGCTACAACCCATTTCTGGAATCCACGGTTTCACGTTTTCAAGTTCACTTATCAGGAACTGTGCCCTCTGCCCGAGGAGTTTGCTGCCATCACCGGAGCATGGTACCCTCCTAATGCTCTGCCTTGCATCCCCTGCTGTGGTCTGATTAAGACTCGGGATATCGCCCTATCTCTGGGTATAGCTCCTTCCGAGGCCGCTCGGTTGGTCCCACAGGGTCCCATATTTTCCTTGGAGCCACTAATCGAGGCGCTAGATAGATTTTCTGATGTCCCTACTTATCGAGTAAGTGTTGTCTTCTTATTCTGCATGATGAGCCTCTTGACCGTAATTTCAGGAGACTTAGTTGGTGATCCTCGCCTGTTCGAGGTTCTAGATGACTTTCATCGCGGGTTGTCTCCCTTTCCCCTAATTTTGGCTGAAACCATTCTGGGCTTGGATTCTATTCGCTCAGGATCTACCACTTCGTTCATTGGGAGCCCCTTATTACTCCAGGTACTTCATTATTTTAAAAGGTAGTGCGTCCCTTGTGGATTTTCGCACTAGCTTTTCTTAGTGGGAAGTGCGTCCTTTCGAATTTTCACACAACCCTGTGCCTTATTTTTTTGCCTGAAGTAAACCCAACTTACTCCAGCGGCTTTTTTTTTTAGATATGGTTGCAGGAGAAACTGAAGCTGTTGTCAGAACCACCTCCCCGAGTTATTGCACAATATTCACCGAGACACTTCCTCCCGCGGAAACGGCTGTATTCACTTGTAACTCCTGACAAAGGCATTGCTAGATTTGGTGAGATATCAGATGATGACATCAACTTCATGCCTGCTTAGCTTCCTTTGTCTCATGCAGTCATTTGATGGATCATCGGGGTGCGTTCCCCTATGCGGGCTTCGTCAAGCCACCTTTTGTATTATAGCCCGATGTGCTCGTCAACTCGGGATGACCCAGGACGTGGTAAGAGTCCCACTATCCTTTCGGGGAGGAGCTTTTTCTGCTACTTTTGCTTCTCGCTATCATGAACTGTGGAGCCAACTTCCAGTGAAGACCATCATACCTCCATTCGGAACTCATTTTGTGGCCTCCACCAGCGAGTACGAGAGATGGGTCCTCAGTCCAGCGTCTGACAACAGGACGCGAGGACTCAAGCGTCTAGCCGGCGGGAGTAGCAGTAGAGCCTAGTTTAGCTTAAATTGTACACCCTTTTGGGTATTACGTTTCTTTTCAAAGCAGAACTATAAAATGATGGAAATGAAAAGAATAATTCTTATTTTATTTCACCAAATTGTGTACATTTCTCTAGAATTTTAACATATATGATCAGTATTTGACACTAATTCAACTGTCTAAACCATATTAGTTCATGGAACCAAACTTTGATAGCATCAGACTCCTGTTACCAATCAGCCCTCTAGGGTTTTCTCGACTGGACATTTTCTCTCATGCCTCTAATTTTTGCACAGGATGCCTTTTTCCTGTTTTCACCCTGTCGAGGCGCCCAATTTTAGCAAGGCCGCCTTTTTTCAGTTTTCGACCCGCGGGGCATTTTAATTCTCTTCTTTTTATCTTATAGTCTTTAACCATGGAACCTTTTGAGTTTGTCTATGTTGATCGGTTCTTTGAATTCATTGCCATCGCTATCTGACAAGATCGCGGCTCCTTTCGACAACAGCTTCTTTAGAAGGAATGGCCCTTCCCATGTTGATCTGAATTTTCCTCGAATATCCGGCGCACCTGGTCTCATCTGTTTGAACACCAAGTCTCCCTCTTTCAATGGGTGCTTCCTGATCTTCTTTCTAAAGGACCTTGCAAGTCTCTTCTGATAGATCTGGTTGTGGTAATAGGCTTTCAATCTACTCTCATACAACATGTTCAAGTGTTGCAACTTCTGTTGTGCCCATTCAGCTTCAGGAATCTGTGCCTCCATAACCACCCTCAGCGACTTGAGCTCGATCTCGAGTGGCAACACTACTTCTGTCCCATACACCAGAGAGTACGACATGGCACCTGTAGATGTCTTGACTGTTGTTCTGTAGCCCCAGAGCACGAACTGTAACTTCTCTGGCCAATTCTTATAAGTTTGGACCATCTTAGCCAGGATCCTCTTGATGTTCTTGTTAACGGCCTCAACCACCCCATTAGCTTGTGGGCGGTACGGAGAAGACTTGTGATGCTCCATCCCATACTTCTCGAGTAATTTCTTTGTTTCGCCCATGAACTGGACTCCATTATCGGACACCACATGATGCGGAAGGCCATATCTGCATATCAAGTTCCTCTCAATGAATTTTGCTATATCCCGGGCATCAATCTTCTTAAAGGACTCGACTTCTATCCACTTGGTGAAAGAGTCGATAGCGACTATAATATACCTGTGTCCATTAGAGGCCGTGGGTCGAATCTCCCTGATGATGTCTATCCCCCAAGCAGCAAACGGCCAAGGCGACGTTAAATTATGTAGCTCCGACACGGGTAAATGCCTCAAGTCTGCATACTGCTGGCATAACTGGCATTGCTTCACATACTTCGAACAGTTAGCATCCATGGAGATCCAGTGAAACCCTTACCTCATGATTTTCTTAGCTAACGTCAATCCGTTCATGTGAGCCTCGCACACACCGGCATGAATTTCTTCTATTACCTTTCGGGCTTCCTTTTCGTCTAGGCATCTCAGCTGAATACCATCAGCCTGTCTCTTATATAGCACCCCATTTACACAAATGAATTGAGTAGACAACTTGCGAATCATTCTTTGGTCTTTTTCAGTAGCCTCCTCCGGAAATGTTATTTTTTTCAAGTAGTTCATGATATCGGAATACCACGGCTTCCCATCCGCTACCTCTATTTCCATTACTATCTTGGTTTCAAAGCTGGGCCTCTCAGAACTGGAAATCAGAACTGGTTTCATGGCTACCCCTTCTGAATTGTTCCATATTGATACCAGAGTCGCAAGTGCATCAGCTAACCGACTCTCATCTCTTGGCACAAAGTGAAATGTATATGACTCGAATTGGCTACTCAACTCCCGCAGGTATTCGACATATGGCATAAGCCGCTCTTCTTCGACAGCCCATTCCCCTCGAATTTGATTGACCACCAAGGACGAATCTCCAAACACTTCCACATCTTTTGCCCCCAAGGCGATCAACGCTTCTAGCCCGAAAGTGCATGCCTCATACTTAGCTTCGTTGTTAGTAGCTTTATACCTCAACTTTTCGGCTAACGGGAGTTTTTCGTCATCCGGGGTTGTCAAAATAACTCCTACTCCTGCCCCTTTATTGTTAACAGCCCCGTCAAAGTGCAACTGCCAACCTTGAACTACGATCGTCGCTATATCCTTGTTAGGAAAATTGAACTCAAAGGAATCTCCCTGGATTGGATGATTAGCTAGAAACTCAGCTACTGCCCGACCCTTAATGGTCTTCCGGGTGATGTAGTCTACGTCAAATTCCTGTAGTAGCAACAGCCACCTTCCCATCTTCCCGAGTAAAGACGGTGCTTCCTGCAAATACCTTAAAAGATTCTGCTTTGCCACTATTTGTACCTTATAAGAATGGAAGTAATGTCTTAGCTTCTTGGATGCCCAAATCACAGTGAGATAGATCTTTTCTACTTCCGCGTATTTAATCTCGTAGGCGAGGAACTTCTTGCTGAGGTAATAAACTGCAAACTCCACTCCGAACTCATCCTCTTGAGCCATCATGGCACCTACAGAGCCATCCTCCACTGCTAGATATAAAATGAGCGGTTTAGCTAGTTGCGGTGGTCTTAGTACTTGTGGATTCAGCAAGTACTCCCTGATGGTATCGAAGGCCTTCTGACAATCCTCATTCTACACCACTGGCTAACCTTTTCTGAGCAACTTGAATATCGGCTCACATATTGAGGTGAGCTTCGCGATAAACCTGCTAATGTATTGCAACTTGCCTAGAAAACCTCTCACACCCTTCTCCTTCTGAGGCACTGGCATCTCTCTAATGGCCTTTACCTTTTCTGGATCGATCTCAATCCCCCTTTGGCTAACAACATGTCCCAACAACTTTCCTGAAGTGACCCCAAAGATACACTTCTTAGGATTTAACCGCAGGTTGTACTTGTCTATTCTCTGGAAGAATTCTCTAATGCTTCAAAATGGCCTTCTCTAGTGGCGGACTTGATCATCATATCATCCACATATACCTCTACTTCTTTATGGATCAAGTCACTTAAGATTTTCGTCGCCATCCTCTGGTAGGTAGCTCTTGCATTTTTCAAGCCGAAGGGCATTACCCTGTAGGCATAGGTCCCCCATTCTGTAATAAAAGCAGTCTTGATTCGGTCAATTATCTTATTGAGAATTTGATTGTAGCCAGTATAACCATCTCTAAAGCTGTACATCTCGCAAGCAGTGGCGCTGTCTATCAGCACATCTATATGGGGTAGTGGGAAGTCATCTTTCGGACAAGCCTTGTTCAAATCCCGGTAGTCCACACATACCCTCACTTTACCGTTTTTCTTAGCCACGGGGACAATGTTGGCCAACCATGTAGGATACTGTACCTCAACCAAGAACTTGGCCTCGATCTGTTGACGAATCTCTTCTTTCACCTTATCCGCCCATTTTGGCTAGAGCCTTCTTAGTTTCTGCTTTAAAGGCTTGTGGTCTGGATATGTTGGAATGGCATGTTCTGTGACGCCCCAATCTATTCCTGGCATATCCTTATAGGTCCAAGCAAAGATTTTTCATATTTTTTTATTATTCTCTCAAATCTTTCTCTTTCCTCAGGAGTTACGTTTGATGCTATCAAAATTTCTTTCGAATTTTTTGAGGTTCCGAGATTAAATGGAATAGCATCAGTAGAATCAATATCAAATATAAATTGAGTATGATCATGATCATGCATATTGAAATCATCAGAAACATCGCACAAGTAAGCAAAATTGTTCACTTTATTAATAAAATTAAAATTGTCATTTACATTATCAAAAAGTTCGGGAATGAAAAGACAATCTAAATTGGCTTCTTCCTCTGCTGCCAGCGGATTTGTTATCGTCGACGGGCCTGCATCATCTTGACTGGTTGGGAGTTCTTCAACTATCTCTTGAATGGCTTCTTTGACCTTTGCTTTCCCTTTGAATTGAGTGGCTACCATCTTCTCAGTCACAACCTCTTCAGGCTCTTCTCTGTCCCAGATCGTTTGGTTGGTCAAAACTTCTTCGTCCCAGAAGCCCTCAGTTGGCCTGATCATCCAATAACCCAATCATAGACATCATTGAACACCTCAAAACCCGGCACGATCTTCCCATCGACCCACTGAGGCTTGGCTTCTCCGCTATAGGCGCAGACTGCTGATGTCGGCACAAAGCTTTCCCAAATGTGGGGGATCTCCTTCGCTGGCTTCACATCTTTCCTCATCTCACCCTTGTAGCCCAGGCCTTTTCTATCTTTCTGGCCCTTAGTGGCGATGACCTCTAGCATCCCTTGGGAGTTCTTGCCTAATCCAGCACTCGGAAGAAATGACATCTTCTTCATCATAGCTAGCACTTGGGGGCTGCCCTTTATCAACTTATCCTCGCCAATGGTGGCCACATAGAATCCACTAAAAGGCTACCTCGCAATCTCGAGTATGGATACCTGATTCTCTCTCGCAGCCTTGATGGTCACCACTTGCCCTTCATGTGGTATCTTGACCATTTGGTGAAGTGTAGATGGAACACCTCCCAGTTTGTGGAACCATGGCCTCCCCAACAAAGCTGAAAAATTGGCAGGGATAGGCAAAACTACAAATTCGACCTCAATCTCCACTGGCCCTGTCTTGTCCACTGTCTTTGGCTGTGATCGTTAAATCCGACTTGGCTAACATATCTTCTGTCACCCCAAAAGCCGCCATCGCCACTTGCGGGCACACGTTAATGGACGAACCATCATCCACCATCACACAAGCCGTGTGCTTCTGGTTGATTTGGGCCCGAATGTACAAGGGGCGGTTGTGGTTATGACCTTCCGCTGGTAAATCCGCATTCGTGAAAACCACATTTTCTCCAGCTCCTCCCTTCACTACTTCTAGCAGCTCCATGGGTGAAATCGTCGTAGCGACAGTTGTCTCACATAGGGCTTCCACCAACCTTTGCCTATGGGACAGGGACCGCCTCAGGAGATCCCAGATAGAAATTTGAGCCGGTGTCTTCTGCAGTTGCTTGATTATCTGATCTTCCTCTGGCTCTTTTCTCTTTTGCTTTTGACCTCCAACTGGCCCCTGAGGCTCTACCACTTCGGGAGCTACCCTTCTGCTACGGGTCACGACTCCAACCTTCCTTCTTCCTACCCTCTCTTGATCTTCCTCCTCCTCTAGAACCCATGGGTCAGGAAACTCAACAACATCATCATCATCATTTCCACTCTCGTCAGTGGACCAGCAATCGATCACTACAGTGGGCATCCCTTTTTCACTCACCTCACAGAGGCTCGTGACAACAGTGTTTACATCGTTGCCGTACAACTCTCTCAGTACAACTTCCTCAGACAAACTGGACCCAATCATGAACACAGGCGAGGGCACCTTATTATACCCGGCTTTCTTTTGTCCTTCTCTCTTCTCGGGGTCTGTAATTCGCTTTGAATCAATTAGGTCTTGAATTGTATGCCTCAGAGCCTTGCATCCGTCAGTTGAATGTCCTGTGTGCTGGTGATAAGCATAATACTCATTATCCTTGTGGCCCGGAAACCCCTGAGTCCTGGCAGGTCGAGGCGGTAGCGGTCGCAACTTCCCTTCTTTCATTAGCCTTTTCAAGACCCATAATAGCGACCTTCCCAAGTTTGAGAAATGCCTTGTGTCTGTATCCGCAATAGACACCTTAGCCGCCCTTCTTGTGTTACCACTGGATCCCGCTGGCCTACTTGCCCCCTGGCTGTTGTTTCCTCTCTTAGCATAGCCCTCATTGCTTGATTTTCTAGCCAAGTACTCCCCCTCTGCTTTGATGGCAATATCCTTTAGTGATTCCCAATCTCGTAACCCCTTCATCTTCAATCCCTCTCTCAGATACAGGCTTGCATTCTTGATGAACAATCTTATCTGATCTGGGGTATCCGGCTTCCTCCTCATCTCCATCACTCTGTTCCTCCATCGAGTTAAATACTCATGGAAGGATTCGCCAGCCTTCTGTTGCAAAAGCTCTAAGTCCTTGAGGGTTACTTCCATTCTCATGTTGCAATCATACTGCTTCAAAAATTCATCCGTCAATAAATCCCAATCCTCTTTGGTTCTGCGGTCAAATCCATGGTACCATTCCACAGACGGGCCAGTTAAGCTCAGACTAAAGTATTCCACCTTTTGCCTCTTAGTCAAGGTGGTCCCTTTCATTACTAGCGAGTATTGCTTCACATGAGCCGTGGGATCAGAGGTGCCGTCGAATTTAGGGACGTCTGGCATCTTGAAATTAAATGGGATCAGGTCTTCCCCTTCTAACTCTTTATCCTCAGGATTCATCCCTTGGCTCCTAGTGAACATCCTGGTCATTGCTTCAAACTTCTCCTCCATCTTCTTCTAGATGGCCTCCTCTGTCTAGGGTGCTTTTCCCCTTTTTGATACACTCTCTTCATAGTCTTCATCCTCGCGATCATCACCCAATCTTAGGGCCGGTCCTCTCCTTTGAACCCCTGATGTCGTGGCCCTCAAATCTACCGGCGGTGGTCGAATCTCTTCTTGCCTCTCTTCCCTATCCTCCTCCTGTTCATTTTGTCTCATGGGAGGAGGAGGAGGATTCTGTAGAGCAGACCACTGGGCTATTGTAGCCAACATGTTCATCATTCTGTTCTCAAAATCTTCCAACCTCCGGCCAACCTCTTCTGCAATTAAAGCCCTGGTTGCATCAGCCCCCCTGGGTGAATTAGCCATCTCTGATGTAGGGTAGCTGGTTTCTGACTGAATCTCTGACAAGTTCACCCTTTCCAGCAACTCAGAAACTGGATTCCTAATCAATCTCCCCCGAGGATCTCTTGTCCACCTAGGCAGATCTATGATGGCTGTAAACACAGAGAGTTAGAATGATGCATGAATGCAATTTGATGCATGATCGTGCTATATAACACTTCATAAATCACATGCAAGTAGATAAGTCCTTCCAACCTTATTACCCCCACACACATAGTCATAGTCTCTTTCCTAGGCGGGATTAGCCCATGGGTCAACAGGGGAACCAATGGACGCGTATGGCACGCGGCAAAAAAAACCGACAGCATAACTCTCCTAAGCTAATGCACAAGCATATGGACGATGATCACTACATATTTAAGTGGTCCAAACAAATTGACATAGTCCTACCGGGGCATGAAAGCCTTTGGCTAGGTAACCAATTGAAGCATTTGGGTTCACTCAATATATAGTGATCCACACAATAGGCATAATATTGTTCATATCACCTAGGGGAAGTATCTATGGCCATTACATGAGCTTTAGCCATGGGTGGTGTTACTTTAAGTCTACGCAAGCATGGTCCCTGCCAACGGGTCTAGCTCATCACGAGCATAGCAACCGATTGGGTCTCCATTTTATATACTAAAAGGTACGAGGCTTGGGCTGGTGATTATTCTTAACACTTCCCTACATTGAGTGAACATAGGGTTGTGCTTCGGGAATGCACCGGGGTCAAGAAGGGACCAATCTAGCAGAATCTAAGGCTCTAATGGGATGTAATGAAAATTTGAGAGAAAGCGAATTTATAAACTAAAACTTAATTGTAAATTTTAATCAAGGTATTTTCAAATCAAAGTCTCGAACCAGTCCCCAGTGGAGTCGCAACTGTGACGCGCACCGAACCCAGATTGGCCCCGAACAGCCTGCCTTTAGGGGCGATCGAGAAGTGTGAGGCTCGCTGACAACTTGTAAGGTATTTACAAGTGCGTCTATTTTGGGCAACAAGGAGGTTTCATGAAGTTGCCACCCAATTGAACATTGGAAAAGTTCATCCCGCCTCAGTGAGCCTAAGACGGCGCATATTTCCATTTTGGGCAAGCCAAAGGGGTCTTGGAGGTAATCACCGCAATAGAACATTGGGAATGACCCTCTAACCCTATGGAGCCTAGGATTTATTAAGTCATTGGACACAAGAGGTGTCTTGGAGGTCTCGTTCCAATGAGTGATCGGATAGACCTCTCGCCTCGTTGAGCCCAAAGACCAGAGTTGGGTTCGGGACTTCTCATCTATTTCTACCTTGATTAATTTTACAATTAAATTTTGAGCTTATTAGTTCACTCTCTCTCCACATGATGCAATTTAGTTAAAGGCACAATTATTCATGTTAAAAGCGTTAATAAATAAATAAAATAAAAATAAACATACAAAAATAATTTACAATAATACTAGGAGCGGAATACAACCCCCATTTATAAAAGTGCGATACATACATAAAACGGGGAATTCATTTATTTTGAGGCCTTTGGTCCTCGCATGCATTTATTACGAAAACGATTTTTATGTGATGTTTTCATTGGCTAAAATAGGACTTTGGTCCTTTATTTGCAAAAATCACCAAATTAATTAATAGAAAACATTTATCCATTTTTATTTAACGCGAAATGAAACAATTTACATAAACATAAACATAAATAAAAAATAAACGCGTAATTAAATAAATAAATGGCAAAGGGGTAAAGGATTAAACCAATTGGAATAATTCCTCATGGCTTGGATAGGCTTCTCAAGCTCAAACCATTCAAAGATCCAAGATATTATCTCATAAAACAAACAAACATATTAGTACACAAAAGGGACCAAAACAAAGATAAATATAAATTAAATTTAAAATTTAGAAATGCAATAAAACTAAATAGAAATTAAAGAAAAGCAAAAAAAGAATTTTGAAATAAAAGAAATAAAAGAAAAAAAGAATATATAAGAAATGGAGTAAAACAGTAAAGGAAAAGTGAGGAAAATACCAAGGGACGGCCATCAGCGTGTGACCGACGGGCGTCTCTGGAGTGACCGGCTGGCAATAATCGTGCCACATATGTTCCACCGCTCAAACGAGAGATGGGCGTCTGTGACCTTATTGACCGTCGGTCACCTCTGTTCCTCAAAAAAACAAGTAAAAAACTGACTTTTCTCAAGATAATAATTTTTTCAACAAAAATATTCACAATAAACCCAAATAATCAAAATAAATCAAATGAATGACATGTCCATAATATTTACCCTCGGATTTTACCTTTTAGGATGAATGTTTGAATGGCTTTAGTCCCGCGAGCTTCACGAGAATCGAGTAAAAACCAAGAAAAGAAAGTTTGTATTTCTTTTTTGATTTAAACTAGTAATTTTTGAATATTGGAATCAAAGAAAATTGATGGAAACCAATTAATTTAGCTTCCCCAACTTGATTAGATTCACTAAATAAAAAATAGAAAGTAGAAAGCAAAACTTTTATGAAAAAAAAACCCTTGAAAAAAGAGTATTTTGGATTTTTTAGAGAAATTAGGAAAATTCTCCAACCCCCAAATCAGGTAAGAAAACCCCTTTTATAGGCTCTTTCCCCCAAAAACCCTAAATCCTATTTCCTGTTGGAAACAGAATACCGCAAATGGGCATCGAAAATCCACAGACGGGCGTCGAAAAGAGGGACACGCGCGGTCATTTTGTCCACCGACCAAGCAAGGTACGGACTTCAGGGATGGGTGTCGATCTGCGGACACGTGTCCGTCACTCGCCTCACTGACGGCCCGTCCCTCATTGCGAGAGACGGACCGCCTTAGCGACCGACGGTCATATCACGACAGACGAGCTGGCAGTCTGTGGAGGAAAAAACCCCTTTTTCAAGCTAAAACCTCTTGACTTTTCTATTTCTTTTTCTGGCAAATGAAAACCTTTAATTCTCGTGAAGCTAAAGGACCAAAATTTTTGAATTCCATCTATTCATTCATAAACTTACATCAATTTCTTCATAGGATAATCTCTGATCTGGACCGCCTCGGGACACGGTGCTTACAGAGGTTTCTTGGAGTCGCCACCCAATAGAACATTGGGAAAGGTCGTCTAGCCTCAGTGAGCCTAAGACGGCGCTGCTATGTCCATTTTGGGCAAGCCAGAGAGGTCTTGAAGGCCCCATCCTAATAGAACATTAGGATGGCTCTCTCGCCTCGTGGAGCCTAGGACTATGCAAGTTAAAGCCTTTTTATGGGACACAAGAGGTGTCTTGGATGTCCCATTCCAATGGAATATTGAAATGGTCCTATCGCCTCGTTGAGCCCAAAGACCAGAGATGGTTCGGGACTTCCCATTTATTCATACCTTGATTAAGTTTATAATTGAGTTTTGAATTTAGCATTTCATCCCATTTCTCATTCAATTTTAATGCAATTTAATTAAAGCGCATGTCAGTCACATAAAGAAAGCGATAAATAAAGTAAATGAAAATAAATTACAACAAAATCAGGGGCGGAATACAAACTCCATTGGTAAATAAAATACAATTCATACATAAATCGGGGTATTTATTAAAAATGAGAACATTGATCCTCTCATGCATAATTAAAGAAAACAATTTTAAAGTGACAATTTATTTTGGATGAAAAAACTAGGACATTGGTCCCATTTTTATTTAGAAAAATTCAAGTTAATTAATATAAATATTTTTGTGATTTTTTAATTAACGTGCATAAAGAAATAATTTATTACAAATTACATATTACATAAAAACAAAATAATGAAAGCAACGTGATGAAAATAATAAAAAATTAACAAATCAACTCCCAAATGGATCTTCAAATCTTCATGGGCTCCCACTTGGTATGGAAAATACTCACACATAAAAATAAGTATTGAAAATAAAAGAAAGAAACAAATAAATGTGAAGTTAGTAAAAAATTAATTAAACATATAACATGAAAACAATTAAATTAAGGCAATCAAAATTGCATCATGTGTGACAAATCAATTAAAATGACATAATAAAAATATACAATCTAATTAATTAACAATTTAGCATGCATAAAAAATAACATAATAATAATAAAATTCAACATGCATAAACAAGCATAAAATAACAATAATAACATCCAATCATGCATGAAAATATAAATAATAATAATAGTAATAATAAAATTGAACAAGAATAAGGATAATAATAATAATAATAATACTAATGATGGTAGTAACTACAATAATAATAATAACACAATAATAACAAACAATATGAACAATCAAATATAATAATAATAATAATAATAATAATAATAATAATAATAATAATAATAATAATAATAATAATAATAATAATAATAATAATAATAATAATAATAATAATAATAATAATAATAATAATAATAAGATACAATAACATCAAGGAATATGAACAATCATATAAACATGCAAGAATAATAGGAAATAAAATTAACATGGCATGTTTAAGGCATGATAATAATAATACCAATAATAATATGGACAATCACATAAGCACATGGTAATAATAATAATAATAATAATAATAATAATAATAATAATAATAATAATAATAATAATAATAATAATAATAATAAGATATCAACAATTCAATATGAACAATTAAATAAGAAATAAGAAGCCAAAAAAAAAAATCTAAGAGAATTCACATGTTAACTAATTAAATAAAAACAAAAGAATAAGAAAATAAGAAGAAAATGATAGAACTAAAAGAATTTACATGTTAACTAATTAATTTGAAACAAAAAAAATGAAATTAAAAATTGAATTAAGAAATTGAGCCAAAATTATTTACCCTCAAAATTAGCTTGATGAAATGAAGGTAAGGAGATCCAATTCCTTGTCTTGATTTGAAGAAATAAAATAAAATGTTGAAAAATGAATTTTTACTCAAGAGCAAATAATTTATTTATTTGTCTCAAAATAAAAAAATTGTTAATTGAAAGGAAGAAAATTCCCAAGAACAGAAATTAATCTTTTGCCTTGAAAATTCTCTTGGAAAAATTCCTTAGAGAATTTGTTTGAGAGAAGAAAGAAGAAAAAGATATTTTCTAAAGAAAATTCCCCCCCAAATTCTTTTCAAAATTCCCCTTTTATTTTTCCCCAAAAACAGATTTTTAATTGAAGAATTAAATTGATTTAATTTCAATAAACCAAAAAATTGAAGAAAATCAAAGGTTTGGAATTTTAAAAGTTTTACCATTGAATTCTACTAAAAAAATTGAAGAAAAATGAATTTTTTTGAGGCCAAAATGGCCAAAAACGGAAAATGGGCGAAGAGGGAGCGCCAGGGGGCAAGCGACACCCGTCGGCGCGCTCGACGAGCGTCGCTCGCGCATAGCGAGCGCGCGCCGCACGCGATGCCGCGGCCCCGACATTCGCGTGTTTTTTTTTTTAAAATTTTCTATAAAACACAAAAAATTAAAAACTCACTTTGTTTACCCCAAAATAATTTTTAAAATACATTTTTATTCATTCCTAACAAATTAAAACGACAAGAAAATTATCGCTTCTAACTTTCAATTTTTTTGCCTATAAATCGGCATACTTAATTTTATCATTAGGTAATCCTGATCAAGGCTTCTCGGACCCGGTATCGACACACATGCTGCTAAAAGAAGATCCATATGGAGTCAGACCCTCCTTAAGAACCACAACTAATGGTCCCAAGTCTCAAGATCGTTAAGTGCAATGTTTAACATTTCTATGAATGAGGTGGCCATGGTATAAAGGCTGGGAAGAGGACACTAGAGATGAAAGCTTACGGATGGGAAGGTCAAGGAAAAGGAAGACGGAAGGAAAGCACGAAAAAAGCATAAGAATAAAAGGGATGAGAGTTAAATGGTATTTATAGGAAAGAGCTGAGTCATGCCCGTGATTGGGCCCAAGAACCATCTGGGCTATGAATAGTAAAATTGCATGCTGCATGCATCACACGTATATCCCTCTTTGCATGAATATTTTCTTACATGTATTCCCTTTGTAGTGTAATATATTCTTTCTTACATGTGCTTGTTTGCACATGTATATTTTTTTGCAGAACACAAGAGGCGGGTCTTTATCTTGGAAAGATAACCATAAAGAAAAAAAAATGTATATGTACCTAAAAAAATATAATTATAATAAAATATATAATACTATAAAAGGAGGCATGGCAGAAGAAAAAAGAAAAATACCTAGAGAGGAATTTGCAAAAGGTCCACCGATTTAAAATTATGGGCTATTTGTAGGCGAATGACTGAGTAACACCCACGACTCAGTGTGACACCCGCTGAACCTCACTTGCATCCGAGTAACTCTCGAAGGTTTGCTTTTAGGACTCGAGACTGAACAAAGGTTCATAAAACTCGTGAAAGCAGGTCGCTTCACAATAGACAGGGAATCACCCCTAATCTATTGTTGACAATCAACTTAAGAGGGCATCTATTTAGGCACCAAGAGGTAGGTATTACGGAGTCGCCACCCAACAAAATGACGGGAAAGGTTTTCTAGCCTCATGAAACCTAAACTAGAGAAGGTTCGGGACATCACTCTTACTTATACCTTGGTTAAATGTTTATAATTGAGTTTTTAAGATTAAATTAATGTATCTCTTCTCACACGATATATACAATTAATTAAAGACGCATTACAAGCATATGTGGAAAGCAATAAATCAAGCCATAAATAAAAAAATATAATTACAATTGTCCCAAAAAGAAATACAAAGTCTACAGAAATGAGGAAATAAAATACATACATAAATCGGGGCATTCATTTAGATGGGAACATTAGTCCCCACATGCATATTTACGAAATAAGAGAGTTCCTTGGGCGGTTTTAGAAAATCGGGATGAGTGATCTCATTTTGATAAATAGAAACCCATCTTTGGAAGTGATATGTTTTAGATCGAAATTAGGACATTGGTCCTATTTTATTAAGAAAATCCCAATTAGTTAATAAAAAACCTTTCGATGAGTTTTTATATCAACGTACACAAGAAGATCTTTTTCATCACAAGCCCATGTTATAATAAAGGAAAGCGAGATCAAATAAATCAAATAAGACGCATAAGAGAGACATAACCAGCCTGGTGTAACTCGAATACCTCAGCCTCTAAGTCCCTATCCCCGCGGAGAACGATCACAAAAGGGACATGTCATTTAGGCCACAAAAATAAAAGAAGCAACTCATTAGTAAAGACATGATAAAAATAAAATTTGAATAAATATTCTGAAATTAAATAAAATAGATGCACAAATAAACATAAAAAAAGCAGAGAACAACACAGCATGCATAATAAAAGGAAATTAAAGCAACCTACATAATATAGCACTAAAAGACCAAAGAAAACACATTAAAATAACCAAAAAAGGACAAATAGTGCCCACAGATGGGCATAACTCAAGACAAGCGAGACAAGGAGACGCAACAGATGGGAAGGAGGAGTTCCGCTATGTCCCGTCGCTCAGTTGAGAGACGGGAGTCTATCACTCCTCCTTCTCGTTGATCGAGCCCAAAACACAAAATATCACTATAAACCTCAATTAACACTATTTCAAACTCAAATCTTATGCTTCAAAAGGTCCTAAACATGTATATTAAATCCTAAAAACACATCAAAATTGATTTTTGGCCTTTTTCGGAATCTTTCCCCAAAATTGATTTTTTATCCCATTTTTTAAGGATTTTCATGATTTTTTTCCATTTTTAAAATATAGATAAGGAATAATCTGATTTAATTTTTATTTTTTCCTTAATTAATTAGGTCTTCCATCTTTTATCATATAAATAGAAAATTATAGAAAGAGACAATGGTAAGGACAAATAACTTTTTGTTCTTGAGAGTTTTTTTTTTTACTTTTCTTTAATCAATGATTTTTTTCTTGAGACAAAGAAAAATGATTCTTTGTTCTTAAGAATTGTTTATTTTTCTTTAATCAATAATCGTTATTGGGACAAAGTTAATAATTGTTTGTTCTTGAAAATTTTTATTTTCTTTCATTATTTCTTTTTAAGCAAATTTTCTTTCGTGGAATAAAATTTCAATTTTTATTATTTTTAATTTGAATTTTACGGACCTAAGCAAGAAAATCAATCACATTTTTTTCCTCCATCGAATCCGAATTTGAGGGTAAATATTATGGATTAAATCCCTTATTTTTATTTTCTTTTATTTATTTTTTATTCATATTTAGTTAGTCATCATATAAATCTTGATATTTATTATTTATTTATTTATTTTATGTTATCTTAAATATAAATTTAACATTTTTTATATTTTTCTTTGTTCTTTTTTATTTATTTGGTTATTCATTCTTCTTCTTCTTATTATTATTATTATTATTATTATTATTATTATTATTATTATTATTATTATTATTATTATTATTATTATTATTATTATTATTATTAATCTATTAACGTGTTGATTTATTTGTTTCAATCGTGTCATTTAATTTATTTGTCATTCATAATGTATTTTTTCATTTATTTTAATTTATTAACATTTTAATTCATTTGTTATTTTTTATGTCATCTTATTTTATTTTATTTTATTTTATTTTATTTTAATTTATTATTTATTATCTTATGTGTTTAATTGATTTTTTTGATTTAATCACTAACATTAATTTTACTTGTGTTTATTTTTTACTCCAATATCTATTTTTTCTCTTTGGGCATTATCGCGAGCAAATGGTGGAATCCAGGAGACTCGTTTGGTTTGACCATTTATTTTTATTATTTGTATTATTTTCTTTATTTTGCTTTTTATTTATTTTGTCATGTAATTTCTAATAAAATTGTTTATTTTATGCATGTTAAAAAGAAAATCACAAAAATATTTATATTAATTAATTTGGAATTTTTCTAATAAAAATGGGACCAATGTCCTGGTTTTTCCATCCAAATAAATTATCACTTTAAAAATTATTTTCTATAAGTATGCATGCGAGAACCAATGTCCTCATCCTTAATAAATACCCAATTTTATGTATGATTTACATTTCATTTACAGTGGTTGTATTCCACCCCTAGTTTTATTGTAAATTAATGCGCTTTTATTTACTTTATTTTAATATTATTTTATTTAATGCTTTCATTGCGTGATTGATCTGAGATTTAATTATTGTATTGAACTGAATGAGAAAATGGAATGAAAGTTTAAATTCAAAACTTAATTATAATTTAATCAAGGTATGAATAAATAGGAAGTCCCGAACCATCTCTGATCTTACGCTCAACGAGGTTAGATGAACCTTTCCAATGTTCTATTGGAAAGGGAATTTCAAAATATCTTTTGTTGCCCCAAATAGGTTCAAGTTGCATTGTCTTAGACTCCATGAGGTTAGACAAACCATCCTAATGTTCTATTGGGGTGGGATTTCCAAAATATCTATGGCTTGCCCAAAATAGATGTATGTGCATCGTCTTAAGCTTCACAAGATTAGATTAATCTTTCCAATGTTCTATTGGAAGGAGGATTCCAAAATACCTCTGATTACCTAAAATAGACACACATGCGTTGTCTTACGCTCAGTGAGGCTAGACGACCTTTCCTAATATTTTATTGGGTGGCGACTCCAAAAAACCTCCTTATTGCCAAAAATAGACGCCCTTGCAATCTTTTGCAAGTCTTATAAACCTCTCTCGAATACCCTAAAAGCGGGTTTTCGGGGCACCCGAGGTTCGGCGCACGTCACAGTGGCGACTACATTGGGGACTTACTTTGAGACTTCGCTTCGAAAGTACCTTAGCTAAAATATATAATTAAGTTTTAACTTAAAATTTCGTCCCTTTTTGAAATTGCATTGTATGTCACTAGAGTCTTAAATTTATGCTACTTTGCACCCTTTCTCAGCCTCGGTGCATTCTCGAAGCATTACCCTATATTCATTCAATGTAGGAAAGTGTTAAGGATAATCACCAGCCCATGCCTCGTACCATCATAGTATATTAAATGGAGACCCGATTGGTCGTTATGCTCGTGATGAGCTAGATCCATTGGTAGGGACCATCCTTGGGTAGACCTAAAGTATTATTGCCCTGGCCAAAGCTCATATAATAAAATAGATACTTCCCCTAGGTGGTATGAACCTTAATACCATGCCTACTGTATGGATCACTTTATATTGGACAAACCTAGATAGATTGGTTGGTCACCTAATCAAAGGCTTTCATGCCCTGATAGTCCCATGTCGATTTATTCGGACTGCCTAAATACACATTGATCAAAAGCCATACGTATGCACATTAGTTAAGAGATGTTATGGTGTCACTTTTCTACTGTGCACCATACGCGTCCATTAGGTTCCCCATTAACCCATGGTCAAGCCCACCTAGGAAAGATACTGCACGACCTCGTGTGTGGGAGTGATAAAGTTGGAAGGATCTACTTGCTTGTATATGGTTGTGAATATTGCACAACATACTCATGTATTATGTGTCATTCATGCACGTAAATAAAAATAAAACATATATATAAAAATAAAAAAATTAATTTCCTTCATATATGTGTATATCCTTTTATTTGCATATTATTTTCACATGTATATATCATCCTATGTATATTTTTTTCCATGCATCACATGTATCATTGTAATCTCTAGATCTTTCAATCATCAATGAACATTTGTATAAGACGATCATGCATTACATGTCATTCATGCATGTGAACAAAAAACACATATACATTTCCTTCATGTGTTTACATTTTATTCTGTGCATATAATTTTACATGTATGTGTCATCTTATGCATAAATTCTTACATGTTATCCATGCATCATTCTAACTCCTTTTTTTTAGCCATCGCGGACCACTTTTCTATTCGATTTAGGGGTTTCGATGGCTGCCTTATCAAAGGGTTTTGATTGAGCAACCGAAATCAAAATCAAGTGTGATTAATAGGCATTCAGAAAAAATTTCATAAATGGCCAATTCACCGAGAGAGGCAGATACAACCCAGGCCATGATTGCCGAAGAAGTTGGTAGGAGGTTCGAGGAATTTGAGAACAAAATGATGGCCATAATGGTGATAATGGCCCAACCTGTGGCACAAAACCCAGCTACCCCTCTTATGAGACAAAATGAACAGGAGGAGGCTAGAAAAGACCCTCTTGAGGAAGTACGTCTACCACCAGCAAACCTCAGAGTAACTACATCCTTGGGTCCAAGAGGAGGAGGGGCCCACAGACTAGAAGAGAATTATGAAGAGGAGGAATATGAGGAACCCGCAGGGGTAAGAGGGAAGGACTCTTAGATAGAGGAGGTCATTTGAAAAAAAATGGAGGAGAAGTTCAAGGCGATGCCCCGAATGCTGATGATGGGAAAGGGGATGAACCCCGAGGATAAAAAGCTGGAGGGAGAGGATCTAATCCCTCAGAATTTTAAAATGCTTGATGTCCCGAAGTTTGACGGTACATCGGACCCCACCGCACACATTAAGCAGTACTCCCTGGTAATAAAGGGTACTACGCTAACAAAGAGGCAAAAGATAGAGTACTTCTATTTGAGTTTGAAAAGTCCTGCAGTGGACTGGTATCATGGATTGGACCGGAGAACAAAAAAAGACTGGGATCTGCTGACGGAGGAGTTCCTCAAGCAGTATAATTGCAGTACAATGATGGAGGTCACTCTGAAAGACCTAGAGCTGCTTCAACAAAAGTCGGGAGAATCATTCCATGAGTACCTTACCAGATGGAGGAATCGGGTAATGAAGATAAAGAAAAAACCTGATATGCCAGATCAGATCAGGTTATTTATTAGGAATGCTAGCCTGTACTTAAGAAAAGGGCTAAAGATGAAGGGACTCAAAGACTGGGAGTCACTTAAAGATATAGCCATCGAGGCTGAGACCGAGCATCTGGGTAAAATGGCTAAATCTGCAAACCTTACCTTGGGCAAAAACAAAGGAAGTAATAGTGGTAATGGGGGCAATGATGTGGCAGCAGAAGTCTCAGCCATAGGAATGATTCGATGCCACCTCACTATCTCAGGTAGGCCATTATCTTGGCACTTCACCCGTCTCATCAAGGAAGGGAAGTTACAACCCTTGCCAGCCGGGCCTGCCCCAAGTCAAGGATAGCCTAGACACAGAACATACTGGTATTATCCATATCACCAGTACACAAGGCATAGAACAAACTATTGTTATCCTCTAAGAGATTGCATTCAAGAATTGATGCCTGGCCTGAAGGAAGAAAGAAAGAATTAGATTTATTACAATGCCATTTTTTTATGTTACAAAGTGTATTCCAAAAATATATACTTGTTTCTCTAGTTGTTTTAATAATATGGGTTATTCTTATATATGCATTGTCGTATCTTATCGCATCATGCATAAGTGATAATCATGATTAAGGCATTAGTTTAATAAACACTGTTTCATTTAGTTTCAAAAAATAATAATCTTGGTTGCTTCCAATCTGACTCCTGAAGCGAGATAAAATTTGAGAGATAAAAAAAATGAAAATAAAAAGAAAAAATGGCCTTTGCTTGGACCTAGAGTGACATGGCAGGGCAATCTACTTCAATTTGTCAACCCAACAGTAATCAAAATTTTCAAAAGCTATTCCTTTGCTTCTTCTGAATCTAGGATGGATACAATGCAGCCAAGCAAAATCAAGCTCTAATCATTAAGGTGTTATCTAAGAAGCTGGACTATCAAATTCAAGACGAATGGAGCTTTGAGGCCTTCACAAAAAGAAAAACAAAATGAGAACAAAAAAAAAAGAAGAAAAGAAAAGAAAGAAAAAAGAAAAGAAAAGAAAAGAAAAACCACAGTTTTGGTCTAAACTATTTAAGGCCAACCTACAAATCAATCCCAACCATTGAGAGCTACCTCAGAAATTAAGTAACCAAAATTGAAAGGAGGCAAAATGTGAGCTTTCACAGTCAAGTTGCAAAAGGAGAGCTCATCGACTCAGCTAATTTACACAAAGGTCAAGATTAAGCCTTTTGTACTGAAAAGCAACTATTGGAAGAGGCATTGCCATCAACCGTCCAGGCTAAAACAATGACAAAGGATTCAAGAGTTCAAGCAACCATGACAGACTGAAGGAGGTCCCATGGCAAAGGGTTAAAAAAAAAAAGAAAAATAATAATAAATGCCCCGTGGGTCGAAAACCGAAAAAAGACAACCTTGCAAAAATTGGACACCCTGCCAGGATGAAAACTAAAAAAGAAGGAAAGGGGTATCCTGGGCAAAAATTAAGGGCTGAGAGAAAATATTTAATCAAGAAAACCCGAGAGGCCTGATTGATAATAGGAGTCGAATGCGCCTAAGGTGTTACTTATTGAGATTGAATAAAACTTATGTTTTTGCATCACATGTCTAGTCATGATCATTATTATTGCTATATAGTGCATATAGATAGAAATGAATGCATAAGGTAGGCATAAACATGCAATTGAATGGTTAAGAGAAACCTGTGGCATGCATAGGGACATATGCTAGAGCAAGTCTCGAGGTAGTAATAACAACACTTCATGTGACAAATCCTCCTCCTACCCTTCAAAAAAATAAAAAAAATAAAAAAAAAAGACCGTTAGAGATGAAAACCGTGATTGGCTTTCTAAGCAAAAGTTAGGCCAAAGGGCGGGGTGAAAACTTGGAAACAGGCAATCTATCCTACAAAAAATAAAATGAATAAAAACTGCTGGAGTGGGTTGGGTCCATTCCAGGCAAAAATTAGGCACAGGGTTATGTGAAAATCCCCAAAGGGACGCATTTTCTGCAAAGAAAAGCTAGTGTGAAAATTCACAAGGGACGCACTACCTTTAAAACAATTACTTCCGATGCCTGGAGCGATAAGGAAGAATTACTTTGGATGACCTTCCTTTAGGCAAATAGGGTATAATGCAGAACATGACTCAAAGTCCTGGGGGCATAATGCTGTGCAACTCATAGCAAAAGCCGCATGCCCGTTGACCAGGGGGCAAAGATGCACACGAGATAGTTCTTTCTAAAAGCTTATGGGTCAGAGTTGCTAAGCCAAGATGATACTTTTCTGGATCACTAGGGGCATCACACAATATGAACAGTACCCTTAACAAATCCCTTAACCACCTAGGATGTGGTCTATCAATTTTTGCATCTTGCATGCACAATCTTTTGCTTATCTCTTTGCATAACTTTATGCATAGCCTTTCACGATGCGCAACATGCATTCACACATGCATGAACTGTATACATATCTTGCATATGCAATTCTTAATGGACATTTCATGCACATAATTTCTGCATACATGTAACACATAATTCTTTGCACATGTTTAGCATGCATATCACGAGCACGTACCACATGCATTTAACCTTTACGCGTATAAATGTGTAAACATAATTTTTGTACCTTAATCTTTTGCATGTGTTTTGTGTGTATAACTTTTCACATACATTTCACACACATTACATACACAATCTTTTGCACATACTTTTGTGCCAATAAATTTACAAGAAAAGGTCGAACCAAGGGATAGCTTCGGCAAGATGAAGTCAAGATGAAGCCTACGCAAGTTGAAATCATGCGAGCCTTTTTCAAGGCATTTTAAGTCTCTTTCAAACATTTTTAGCCTCTTCGGAGCATTACCTTTAAGTCCTTTTTCCAAGGCATTCTCTATCTCTTCGGAGTAAGTCCTTTTTCCAAGGCATTCTCAGTCTCTTCGGAGCATTACCTTTAAGTCCTTTTTTCAAGGCATTCTCAGCCTCTTCGGAGCATTACCTTTAAGTCCTTTTTCCTAGGCATTCTCAGCCTCTTCGAAGCATTACCTTTAAGTCCTTTTTCCAAAGCATTCTTAGCCTCTTTCGAGCATTATCTTTAAGTCCTTTTTCTAAGTCATTCTCAGCCTCTTCGGAGTATTACCTTTAAGTCCTTTTTCCAAGGCATTCTCAGCCTTTTCAGAGCATTATCTCTAAGTCCTTTTCCAAAGGCATTTTCAGCCTCTTCAGAGCATTATCTTTAAGTCCTTTTTCAAAGGCATTTTCAGTCTCTTCGAAGCATTATCTTTAAGTCCTTTCTCTAAGGCATTTTCAGCCTCTTCCGAGCATTACCTTTAAGTCCTTTTTCCAGGGCATTCTCAGTATCTTTGGAGCATCATCTTTAAGTCCTTTTTCCAAGCCATTCTCAACCTCTTTAGAGCATTATCTTTAAGTCCTTTTTTCAAGGCATTCTTAGCCTCTTCGGAGCATTACCTTTAAGTCCTTTTTCCAAAGCATTATCAGCCTTTTCGAAGCATTATCTTTAAGTTTTTTTTTTCAAGACATTCCAAGTCCCCTCACAATAAAAAAGATTGTCATATGCCATGCAAACCGGATGGGGATTAGTAAAATGATTGCAGTATATCGAATGGGTCGTAGTAGAATACACTACAGCTCAGCGGTGACAAGCCACGATCTTCAACACAGCGAAAAGGTAAGGACTGCCTCAAGTACGCACTTCTTTCCTTCTTCTCTGAATTTTGGCTCACCTAAGCACCCACGTACTAGCCTGTTCACGGGAAAAAAGGTTGGAAGTGATGATTTCCTTGTTAAATTTGCTTTTTTTAGGGGGAACTGCATCCTGTTGGGGATTTTCACATAACCCTGTGCCTAACTTTTGCCTTGAAAGGACCTAACCTATTCCAGTGGCTTTTATTATATTTTTTTATGGGACAGACTGCCTGTCTCTAGTTTTTCAACCTGTCCTTTGGCCTAACTTTTTCTTAGAGGGCCAGTTACGATTTTCACCTCAAATGGTTTTTTTTTGTTCTTTTTGGCTGCAGAAAAAACTGAAGTTGCTAAAAGGTGATTAGCACACCGGCTGTATGAGTTTGATTTCCCTTAAGAAGGTGTTGTATGATTAGCCAGCAACTGATGACAGGATAAGTTGGCTTAAGCACCAAGATAGTGATAGTAGTAGGGGACAATTAGCAGATCACCTATATGTGATAAAGAAATAATGTTTTACCTTTTATACCGGAACTAGACAACCTTGAGTATGCAAAATGAATTACTCTGATTATATTAATATATCATTGCATAAATGTATACGTTTCAGTATGATTTCATTACACATGATCATATTTTGTCATTAAGCTCAAAAAAAGAGAAACTCACTTAATCTCGAGGTGGATCCCAAAAGCACCAAACTCCAATTATCAATCAGCACTCTAGGGTTTTCATGATTGAATATTTTCAATCAACCCCTAATTTTTACTAAGGGTGCTTTTTTTTTTTATTATTTATATCCTGACGGGGTGCCCAATTTTTAACAAAGCCACTATTTTTTTTAGTTTTCAACCTACAGGGCATTATACCTTTTTTTTAGGCCATGGAACCCTCTTTGTTCTGTTAGCACTGCTTGATTTCTTGAATTCTTCCTCCATCATTACTGGCAAGAATGGCTACCATTTTTGTCAGTTGCTTTTCTATCACAGAGGGTATGACTTTAGCTTATGCAACCTGGAGTATTTGGTTCGAGTTGCTTGTATATCAAGTTTTTTTTTTCAATAATACCACTTGATCCACTTTTAGAAAGTTAAGCCAGACTTTCTCTTTGCAAATTTGACCGAAATGATAAGCTCCCCTTTTAATTATAGGAGTTCATGCTTTACTCATTTTGGCTCCTACAGTTAAAGGTTTTTTTTTTTGTGGTGGCTATCCCAAATGGTTAAAGGGAAACGAAGTCTAATGGGCTGTGTTGTGGTTGTTTTATGGAGAAAGGAATGATTAGGAATTTGAAGTTCTATTTGTTGCTAGTGTGACAGCTTGTGACTCATTTTGCAGTCTTTCCTTGGGGCATTTTCAGGCATTTCTAAGCAATTATGAAGCTGTTAGTATCCTTGACATTCGTTACTTGGAATATTCACCTTATCCTTCTTCTGATCTGTCCATACCTTTGGACTTTTGATTTGACCATGTTGTTTTGGTAAGATGAAGCAGCGTGTCTAAGCAATATTTTTTGTTGATTCTCAGGATATCATTCCAGGCCCCAGGCTAAGACTCTTTCTTCTTCTTCTTCTTCTTCTTCTTTGACTTCGATTTCTCAGACTCATCTCACTTCAGGAGTTATATTAGATGCTATCAGGATTTCTTTTGGACACCCCAAGGTCCCAAGATTAAATGAAGGTACCATTCATTGAGTTAATATCAAATATAAATAGTTCATGGTTATCATCATGCATAAAGAAATCATGAGAAACATAAATAAAAAGTCATTGATATGATTAACATAAACAGTACTGCATACATCAATATTGAAAAGTTCAAATATAAAAGACACAACAACTAAAAAGTCCTCTCCCCTACTTCTTACAGTACTATAGCCACCTTCTTGGGACCCTTCATAAGTTCCTTGAATTCCCCTTACAACTTAGGCTTTCATTTTTCTCTTCTTCTCTAGATCGGCAATCTATTTGTTGTCAATGAGGTCATGAATTTGGTTCCTCAAAGTTTGACATTCATCAGTCTGATGTCCTGTATACTGAGGAAGGCACAATACTGATCTGCTTAATGGTTGGGATGCCCCTAACTTTTGACGGGTTTAGTAGGCATCGACTGTAACTTTCCTTCTTTTATCAACCTTTTAAGCACCCAAGACAACGGTCTATCTAGGTTAGAATATTGTCTTTGGTTTGTTTCGGTAGCTGCTACCTCTATCGTGTTTCCAGTTTGATTTCCATTGCCGGGCTCTGCTGACTTTCCTACCCCCTGATTAATGTAGTTTCTTCGAGCATAACTTTCACTGCTTGCCTTCTTTGCAAGGTACATACCCTCAACCTCGATAGCAATATCTTTCAATGACTCCCAATCTTTGAGCCCATTCATTTTAAGTCCTTCCCTCAAGTATAGGCTCGCATTCCTGATGAGTAGCTTGATCTGATCCGAAGTATCGGGTTTCCATTTCATCTCCATAACTCAGTTCTTCCACCAAGTAAGGTACTCGTGGAAGGACTCATCATATTTCTATTGTAGGAGTTCCAGGTCCTTTAAAGCGACCTCCATTCGAGTGCTACAGTTATACTGCGTTAGGAACTCTTCAATCAATAAGTCCCAATCTTCTTTTTCCCTTCTATCCAGACCGTGATACCAGTCGACTGCTGGGCCAATACGACTGGGACATAAAAATTAAATTTTTTGCTTCCTCGTCAGCGTAGTGCCCTTTATCACCATAGTGTGCTGCTTAATGTGTACAGAATGGTTAGAGGTTCCATTTAACTTTGGAAGTTCAGGCATCTTGAACCTATACGGAAGCAACTCCTCGCTATCTAAATCCCTATCCTTAGGGCTATTCCCTTTCCCGACTGATAGTAAATGAGTAATTGCTTCAATTTTCTTTTCCATCTTTTTCATTGCATCACCCTCTGCCTTTGGTGCCTTGTTTAATATGAGGGATTACCAACTCATCTTCCTCTTCTATTATGAAATTATCTTCCAGATCAAGAATCCCATTCCCTTTTGGCTTAGCAGGCATAACAGTCCTAGGCTCAACAGCTGGCTGGCGTACAACAGTGACTGCTATGGGAGCCTCCCCAATAATAGGTGGTTCAGCTTGCCCCACAGTAGGGGCTACAAGTGGCTACCCTGAATTTGGCACCATTTGAGCAGCAATATTGCCCATCATAACCATCATTCGCCTCTCAAACTCCTCAAGCCTCTGGTCATATTCCTGGGTGATTAAGACGTTAGTTTTTTCTGCCATTTTTGGTTCTGAAGACCCTTTCGAGGAAAATTCTATGCTTTTATCTATTGAAATCGAATCTGAACCCGGTATAGACACTAATTCTAGTAGCTCAAAAAATGGATTTATGATGAGTCATCCTGAACCACCTGGATGACTCAATGATTGATGAAAATGTAATGGCCCGAATTATACCCTAGTAGTAATTTGACCTAATTAGGGTAATTGGGTAAGTTTGATTTGTGTTTGCTAATTTTGGACCTAAATGTAATTGGAAATGTGGACTTGATTGCATAAAATAAAAAAGTTAAGTGGCCATTATGTAGATGTGCATGATTAATTAGAAGTTGGATTAATTAAGTGATAATAGGGATTAATTAAGCCAATCAAGGTTAAGGTTTGATAATGGAAATTCGGGTGTCTCATATTGTTCTTGCCACCTCACCCAAGTGCATGCAATATAAGCTTTGAGGAGAGAGAATGCATTCATTTTCTGCATGTGGGTTGGCTACACTCTCTCAAGCTCTTCTTGCTCTTTCTCTTAATCTTTAGATTTATTTCTTCAAAATTTGGTTAGCTAATTTGTTAGTTGGTTGATAATTGATTGAATGGTGTTCCTAGATCAAGGTAAGTTATTGTATTAGGTTCTTCATCTTCTTCTACTCCTCTTTTATTTCTGAGTTGTTATAGAAATTGATTCTTTATTTCTAATTCTAAAAATGGATATTGGTTGTAGTGGTTGAAATAAGGAAAGACAAGGGGAAAGAAAATGTGGGAGAACCTAGTACCTAGTGAGCACAATTGGAGCTAAGGAGAAGAGGTTTGGGAAACTCTCTAAATTGTGTGTGTTAATTGATGATTGCCATGATTTGGAATGTCTTATTGTGCTGTGTGTGGAATTGAAATTATGGGTGAGAAATGTTGAATTGATTGCTTAATAACTTCATAACTTATAAGCATGTAACCCTAGTTTGAGATAATTAAAGAATGTGCTGTGTATCTTGAATGAATTGATAATTGATGTGAGATTAAGTGTTCCGTAGTGTTCATATGTGTGTGTAGGGAGTCTGATTTGAGTTGGATAAAAAAGTGATGCCAAATTTAATGGTTTGAAGCTTATTGAATTTGGAAGTGTGGAATTGGTTTAAGTTCTGTTTTGACGTACTTGTATTGTCTAGTTCATAAAGTGAGTTTTATAAGTTTAGCATGAATGAGACTAATTGGATTGAAATCACATTGTATATACCTTAAAATGTTATAGAAATAGCTTTGCTGTTTTGAGGACTCAAAGGTCTTCAAATGTGCCTTTCAGTGTAGTCAAAATTCTATAGGAGGGCTTTAGAAACAAGTTGTGTTCCTTTAGCCATAACTCCTTGATTTTAAGTTCAATTGTAATGAGAGTTATGCCCTTTGAAAGTTAACATGTATATGAACATTTTGTTAGAAGGTTACATTGGTTGAAAGTGGCGATTTTATATATTTCTTTGGGCATGTGTTTTGAGGTAGGAAATAGGGTTTGAAAGGAGTAAGTTAAGTGCCTTTGATTTCCTATTCTGCCTCAAATTTGCATATGTCACGGTCACAATCAAATTGTTGTCACCGTGAGGTATGCTGGTTTGCTATTCTGTTTGGATTGTTTGCATGTCACGGTCACAACCAATTGGTTGTCACCATGAGATGCTTCTGATTTACATTCTATTTTAGAATGATTGTATATCAGGGTCACAACCATTTGGTTGTCACCGTGAAGTACCTACAATTTGCATTCTGTTTTGGGTTGTGTATATGTCACAGTCACAACCATTTGGTTATCACCGTGAGGTACTTGAACTTTTTTCAATTCTTTTCAAAACACTACCTAGTATTGTATAAGTGTATGGATTGGAATTCAATTAAGTTTAGCAATATTTAATTGGATCTATAATGTGAATGTGTATAATGAAATGTAAATTTATATGATAGAGTGTGATCATGATTGAAAATCCATTTATGTGTGTGCAAGATATCATATGCTGTGATATTGTTCAATGTAACTATGTGGATATCATAAAATACAAACGAATGAGTGTTAACTAAAATTAATAATTTAGCCTTTAAGTCGAGTAGCGGATAGATAGGCCTGCCCATAGGGTCTAAGTGCTGCAGCAGAAGCATTTGATTCCATCTGGAATCCCTAATGCGTATTGAATCCTTTTAGGATTCACAAAAGTGCTTATTTATATATGTTACTTATTATACCAGTACCTACAGGTGCTAATGCGAATGTGTATCTTCGGATACAAATGCGAAATGTGGTACTTATGAGTACAAATGCGATACCCATTATCCGCATCTATGAATTGCAGGTAAGGCTAACAATGAATGATTAAATAATGATGAGCAAAGTGAATGTTATATGATATGAAATTATGAATGTCATGCGTTAAAACATTGTCATACAATATTGTAATATTTGATTATGATTTTCTAATGATGCTAAATGTAAATGCTATGTTTATAAAGCATGTATCTTATATTGCTCAAAGATTGTTGTATATGTATTTATTGTATGTTGTCTCCCCACTAAGCGTTATCGCTTAGCACGGGTTTTTAATCCGTGTAGGTTCCAAAGTGAAGCGTAACTGAATGACGATCCTGCATCTCCGTTGGTCAACACTAGTTTTCACTGCTTAGTGTAGGTTTTGGTATTTTTTACTATGTAATATAATTAATTATTTTGGCATGTAAAGGTATTTAATGTAACAATCGAACATGATATGTAATTCGAAGTTAGAAGTATGTATAAAAGTATGCATTTTGGGCAAATGATTCGGCTGTCTGTAATTGAAATTTGTTAATACAGGATTTTCTAGGTGTTTATGCTATGTGATGTGCCTGTGTAATGTCATGTTGTGACGACCATCTTCCACTACCGTAGTAAAGCTACGTGAGCGGTCGAGGATGGGCATTATAGAAAAACCCAAAGTGTTAGGATGATGCATGAATGAGATGCAGTGCACTGTCGTGCTCATATAACATCCACAACCTCATGCAAGTAGATAGAGCCTTCTAACATTGTTACTCCCACACTGGAGGTCATGCGGTCTCTTTCCTAGGTGGGTTTAGTCTATGGGTCAATGGGGAACCCAATGGACACGTATGGTGCATTGCAAAAAATCGACAGCATAACCTCTCTTATCTAAACCACATACATAAGAGTTTTGGCTATTACGTATTTGGACATTTCAAATGAATTAGAATGAGCCTACTGAGGCATGAAAGCCCTTGATGAACAACCACTTAATTAAATTGAATTTGTTCAATACATAATGGCCTACCTAGCAAGCGAGGTATTACGGTACATGTTACCTAGGGGAGGTATCTACTTGTCATTACATGGGCTTGAGTCGGGTGATGATACTTTAGGGCTACCTAAGCATAGTCCCTACCAACGGGTCTAACTCATCACAAGCATAACAATCAATCGAGTCACCATTCAATATATCAAATGGTACAAGGCTTAGACTAGTGGTCATCCTTAGCACTTCCCTACATTAAGTGAACATAGGGTCGTGCTTCGGGAATACACTGAGGTAAATGGGGAAGCTTAATATAGTTCTAAGGCTCTAGCATGTACTAATGCATTTTTGAAAAGAGATAAAACTTTAATTTCAAAAACTCAATTACATTTAATTCAACCAAGATACTTTAGGAGCAAGGTCTCTTAGTCCCTAATGGAGTCGCCACTATGACGCGCACCGAACCCCGCGTGCATCCAGGTCACTCTCGAAGGTCTGCTTTTAGGACTTGAGACTTGATAGAGGTTCATAAAACTCGTGAAAGTTGGTTGCTTTGCAATAGATAGGGAATCACCCCTAATCTATTATTGACAATCAACTTAAGAGAGCATCTATTTGGGCACCAAGAGGTAGGCATTGTGGAGTCGCCACCCAACAAAATGTTGGGAAAGGTTTTCTAGCCTTATGAAGCCTAAACTAGAGAAGGTTCGGGACATCACTCTTACTTATACCTCGGTTAAATGTTTATAATTGAGTTTTTAAGATTAAATTAATATCTCTTTTCTCACAGTATATATACAATTAATTAAAGGCGCATTACAAGCATATGTAAAAAGCGATAAATCAAGTGATAACTAAAAAATATAATTTCAATTGTCCCAAAAACAAATACAAATTCCATAGAAATGAGGAAATGAAATACATACATAAATCGGGGCATTCATTTGGATGGGAACATTAGTCTTCGCATGCATATTCATGACACAAGAGAGTTCCTTGGGCGGTTTTAGAAAACCGAGATGAGTGATCCATTTTGATAAACCCTTCTTTAGAAGTGATATTTTTTGGATGGAAATTAAGACATTGGTCTTATTTTATTAAGAAAATCCCAATTAGTTAATAAAAAACCTTTTGATGAGTTTTTATATTAACGTACACAATAAGATCTTTTTCATCACATTCCCAAGTTATAATAAAGGAAAGCAAGATCAAATAAATCAAATAAGATGCATAAGAAAGGCATAACCAGCCCTGGTGTAACTCGAATACCTTAGCCTTCAAATCCCCATCCTCGCAAAGAATGCTCAAAAAAGGGACATATCATTTAGGCCACAAAAATAAAAGAAGTAACTCATTAGTAAAGGCATGATAAAAATAAAATTTGAATAAATATTCTGAAATTAAATAAAAGAAAGGCACAAATAAACATAAAAAAGCAGAGAATAACACAACATGAATAATAAAAGGAAATTAAAACAACCTACATAATATAGCACTAAAAAGCCAAAGAAAACACATTAAAATAAACCAAAAAAGGATAAACAGTGCCCACAGATGGGTACAACTCAAGACAATCTGGATGGGGAGACGCAACGGACGGGAAGGAGGAGTTTCGCTACGTCCCATCACTCAGTTCAGAGACGGGCGTCTGTCACTCCTTCTTCCCGTCAGTCTAGCCCAAAAAGCAAAAAATCACTCTGAACCTCTGTTAACACTAGTTCAAACTCAAATTTTATGCTTCAAAAGGTCCTAAAAAAGAATATAAAATCCTAGAAACACATCAATCATTTTTGAGACCTTAAAAAACTATTTAGATCAAAAAACATAAAATCACAAAAATCACATATTTAAAAATCAAAACACATTATTCATTTTTATTTGCTTAAATCCAAGCATGAGATAAATGGCTTGGGCCCAGAATATATACCCTCAGATTGTTTCCTTGGTTCTTAGAGAATTAAAAAGTGCTTTGTGCCTCCTTGAACTCCCACAAACAGATTTGAAATTTAGGAGAGAAGTTTCTTTCACTCTCTCTAGAAAATATTCTTCCTTTTTACTTGATTTCTAGAAGACATCGAAGCTCTAATAAAAGATCTAAATCCAAGGAATGTAATAAAAATTGTATTTTTAATCAAAAGCTTTTTAAAGTTATAGGCTTTTCATCTTTTTGTAGAGAACCTTTTTCTTCTCAGGCTTTTCTTCTCTCCTTCTCTCCTTTTTCTTCTGCCATTTTCTCTCTAAGAATATGCCAATCTAAAAAAATCCCTTATTCTATCTTTTCTCTTTCTTTCTACACCTAGACCAACAAGTCTAGGTTTTCATCTTTTGGTAAAGAACCTTGCTTTCTTAAACTTGAACCTATAGGAATCAGGTGGGATCCCAACAAAATCCCCCTTTTTCCCACTACGCAAAGCATTCTGCAAACTTGTGCAAAAAAAGACAACAAATGGGCATCTGTCGCTCACAGACGGGCAGCTCTCAAAGGCGCTTTCAAAAATTACACAAATGCCATGGACGAGCGCAAGGCGCCAGCAACAGATGGGGAAACAGTAATATACGGACATCGCTCAGCGAGGGACAGTCGTCTGCCAACAAAAATCTGAAGTTCTACATTTAAAGCCATCATTTTAGTTCTGGCAAAGTGCAAAAGACTAAAAGAGAGGAAAACTACCATAAAATTATGGGAATCAAGGATGAAGATCTGCACTTTTGTTCTTTCATTTGCATGATAGACAATTTTTTATCACTAGGTAACCTCTAATTTTTCATTACACCTCTGGGACGTGGTATATTAATTTTTTCATGTCATATGCATCTCATGTCAATAATTTTTGCAAGTATTTTTGTAACAACCCGATTTGGACCCTAGAAGTTTTGGCTAAATTTTGTCGGATTTTGACAAGTTTAAGAGCAAATCTAAATGGAATTATTTTCAGTTTGCAAGCTATTTGGATTATAACGTTTTGATGGTGCAAGTGTGGCCTTAGAAGAAGAGTGTTTGTAGTGTGTAAGAGTTTTATCGCGAGCGCGACTTCCTGTCGTGATCGCGATAGTGAACCTCTTTCTTGCCCTATTCTGCTTCTGAAAATGATGCCTCCTTGTCTCGCTATGTATGTTCTTTACTAGTGCATGGTACATGTTATGTTTATACCTTAATCAAATTAATATTCTGTATTAATGAATAGTGATGAAATGGTATTTGACTTATGATTCTGTTAATGGCAAGTGTTATGCATTGAGTAAAGAATTTGAGCCTGAAGGGTCTTAATAGTGGATAGTAAGCATGCTTATTATGGGTTAGAGTGCAGCTACTAGAGGGGCCTTGATTGTGCCTACAGATTGAATATCTTAGGTATTCAAATGATTCCGAGTTAGATCTCTACATGTAAAATACTGATAAACGGTATTTAGGGGTACCTGTATCCACCATTCAAGGAATTCGGGTTGGTTAATGTTTTGAAGTATACATGAGTGGAAGTAGAGGTCTTGTTCTATACATATGTTTTGCATGAGAATGAGATTATGTGTACATGACCTGTAAACGAGTAAGAGTTTATATGCATATGAACACAAGATTATATAGATATATATGATTAATGTTTTGTATTGAGCATGTTTATATAAGTAATGCGTGTGTTATGTGTGCGACTTCGATAAAAGTCCTTTGCCATATTTTATTTTATTTTATCCCCACTAAGTGTTATTGCTTAGCATAGGTATTTTTCCCGTGTAGGTTTACAGGATGGAATTAGAGAATTTGCATCTGCAGGTCATGGCCACTAGGAGCTTGATGAAGATCTTTTTGTAATAGATAGAGTTTCTTATGTTTTGAGTAACATCATTATGTATATAGAAAAGTATAGTATGGAAGTGTAAATGTTAAGTGTTTTGTACATGTCCTAAAGATGATTATGCATTAAGTATAAAGCTTTTGTAATATGTATAGTTTATATATGTTATTAAGAAATGTATGTTTGGCTCTAAAGATATTCTGAATTATTTATTGTTATTGCTTCTGCTTGTGAGTTTGAATATGCATGTATGCCTTGTGTGTGCGTAGCGCTCTGATATTCCTCCTCAGGGGTATCAGGGTGTTACATTTAGTGGTATCAGTGTATTGGTTTAGGCGGTTCTGGTTTATAGGATGTTAGAGTATAGAGTTTATTCATGTGAGTCTGTCTAGAATCGTGGCCTAATGTAGATGTTCCTTTTTATAGTGTGTAGATGGAGTCAGATTCGAGTGAGAATGTAGGAGAGACGACTGGTAGTGTGAATGCGGTTCGTGGGGATCCGCTTGTGCAAGAACAAGTTAGAGATGAAAGAGCTGATCCTGTTCAGGATAACCCGGTGCTGATACAAGGGTTAGTTCAGATTTTAGATCGACTGACGGCTCCTAAGGCACCAACGGACCTCATAAGAAAGAGAGGAGCTGAGGAATTTTGTGGAACCTCATTAGACCAATCGACATAGTGGAGTTTTGGCTAGAGAGAATAGGAAGGATCCTGCAAGAGATTAATTGCCCACAAAATCAGAGAGTAGCTTGTATTGTGTCATTGCTGCAGGGTGCAGCATATGACCGGTGGAAGTTAGTATTGAGAAATCCACAGAGGCCAGTAGAATTTTCGTGGGATTTCTTTGTCCACGAGTTTAAAGAGAAGTATGTGACTAAAGCATACAGAGAGGCTAAGTGGAAAGAGTTCGTAGGCCTTAAGCAAAGGAATATAATAGTCGGGGAATACAAGAAAGAGTTCACCCAGTTGAGTAAATATGTGCCTGATATTCTGTTAATAGAAGATTTCAAGTGCCGACAGTTTGAGGATGGATTAAGAGAAAGCATTAGAGGACCTCTATTTGCTATGGTTGCTTTGCAACCAGTGAATTATTATTGATTGGTTTTGGCAGCCATGAAATTAAAGGACTCAGAGTTATTGAAGCAAAAGAGAGAGCAAAAGAGAAAGTTCCCGAAACAAGATGAAGGTCTAAGTAAAAGAGCTAGAGAAGTGATAAGAGGAAGAGATGAGCAAGAAGTAGTGCATGTGCCAACATCAGTTGGGAGTGTAGTGCCACCTACCAGTAGAGGAAGTGTAGCACCAAAGTGTGCTCATTGTGAGAGGCACCATTGGGGTGAGTGTAGGAAACTCACAGGAGCCTGCTTTAAGTGCGGCAGTATGGAACACATGCTTGCCAAGTGTCCCAAGTTGAGAGAGAATCTAGCCTCGCAAGCAAGCAAAGATAAAGTGAATGCATCTGGAACCGTTAGAAGTGGAAGAGGTAGAAGTGGAGCCATTAGACTGCCATCGAAAATGGTAAAGAAGCCATTTCCTACCGAGGGACAGCCACGAGACTACGCAGTGGTTGCAGAAGCTGTAGATGCCCCTGTTGGTTCTTCTGGTAATTTATTTTGATGTTTAAAATTGTTTTAGTTGTGTATACAAGAATCTATAATAGAATATGTTATGTGGTACGGGGGAAATTTTGAGGACGAAATTTCTTAAGGGGGAGAGATTTGTAATAACCCGATTTGGACCCTAGAAGTTTTGGCTAAATTTTGTCGGATTTTGACAAGTTTAACAGCAAATCTAAATGGAATTATTTTCAGTTTTCAAGTTGTTTGGATTATAACATTTTGATGGTGCAAGTGTGGCTTTAGAAGAAGAGTGTTTGTAGTGTGTAAGAGTTCTATCGCGAGCGTGACTTCCTGTCGCGATCGCGACAGTGAACCTCTTTCGTGCCCTGTTCTGCTTCTGAAAATGATGCCTCCTTGTCTCGCTATGTATGTTCTGTACTAGTGCATGGTGCATGTTATGTTTATACCTTAATCAAATTATTATTCTGTATTAATGAATAGTGATGAAATAGTATTTGACTTATGATTCTGTTAATGGCAAGTGCTATGCATTGAGTAAGGAAATTGAGCCTGAAGGGTCTTAATAGTGGATAGTAAGCATGCTTATTATGGGTTAGAGTGCAGCTGCTAGAGGGGCCTTGATTGTGCCTACAGATTGAATACCTTGGGTATTCAAATGATTCCGAGTTAGATCTCTACATGTAAAATACTGATAAACGGTATTTAGGGGTACCCATATCCACCATTCAAGGAATTTAGGCTAGTTAATGTTTTGAAGTATACATGAGTGGAAGTAGAGGTCTTGTTCTGTACATATGTTTTGCATGAGAATGAGATTATGTGTACATGACCTGTAAACGAGTAAGAGTTTATATGCACATGAACGCAAGATTATACAGATATATATGATTATTGTTTTGCATTGAGCACGTTTATATAAGTAATGCGCGTGTTATGTGTGCAACTTCGATAGAAGTCCTTTGCTGTATTTTATTTTATTTTATCCCCACTAAGCATTATCGCTTAGCACAGGTGTTTTTCCCGTGTAGGTTTACAGGATGGAATTAGAGAATTTGCATCTGCAGGTCATGGCCACTAGGAACTTGATGAAGATCTTTTTGTAATAGATAGAGTTTCTTATGTTTTGAGTAACATCATTATGTATATAGAAAAGTATAGTATGGACGTGTAAATATTAACTGTTTTGTACATGTACCAAAGATGATTATATATTAAGTATAAAGCTTTTGTAATATGTATAGTTTATATATGTTATCTAAAGATTTTCTGAATTATTTATTGTTATTGCTTCCGCTTGTGATTTTGAATATGCATGTATGCGTTTTGTGTGCGTAGCGCTCCGATATTCCTTCTCAGAGGTATCGGGGTGTTACAATTTTGCACACATGGCTTTTTACAGGAAGAAATGCAAATAAACCCCTCAGATGTAGTCACACACATGAAAATATTCAGGGAGTATTAATTTTGTTTTGTTAAAAAAATAGGGATGTGTAAAATTAATTTTATTTTGTTAACAAAACAGGGATGTGTAAAATTAATTTTACATGGGTGTCCGTTGAAATTCCTATGAAGACTTGAGAAAAACTTTTCAAATGGCCATTTCAAACCTAGTCACACCCATGACTCAGTGATATTTTGTTAAAAACAGCCTCTTTTCTTATTTCTTCTTCCTTTTTCATTTCTCTTTCCATTTTCTCTCTTTTTTATTTCGTGACCATTCAATTTTTTTCCCTTTTTCAACTTCTTTTTCCATATTTCTTCCAAAAGATTTGTTCCTCGCCACTTTTTGGTTGTTTCAATTTTACATGGGTGTCCGTTGAAATTCTTATGAAGACTTGAGAAAAACTTTTCAAATGGCCATTTCAAACCTACTCACACCCATGACTCAGTGATATTTTGTTAAAAACTGCCTCTTTTCTTATTTCTTCTTCCTTTTTCATTTCTCTTTCCATTTTCTCTCTTTTTTATTTCGTGACCATTCAATTTTTTGCCCTTTTTCAACTTCTTTTTCCATATTTCTTCCAAAAGATTTGTTCCTCGCCACTTTTTGATTGTTTTAATTTTACATGGGTGTCCGTTGAAATTCCTATGAAGACTTGAGAAAAACTTTTCAAATGGCCATTTCAAACCTAGTCACACCCATGACTCAGTGATATTTTGTTAAAAACTGCCTCTTTTCTTATTTATTCTTCCTTTTTCATTTCTCTTTCCATTTTCTCTCTTTTTTATTTCGTGACCATTCAATTTTTTGCCCTTTTTCAACTTCTTTTTCCATATTTCTTCCAAAAGATTTGTTCCTCGCCACTTTTTGGTTGTTTTAACATAGTTTTTCAAGTTTTCATCAGTTGGACTTCAAGTTATCACGTCTCTTCCACTAAGGTATTTTTTTTGAATTTTCATGCTTATTTTTGCACTAAATGGACTGAAACTGATTCTGAAAAGGTAGTAAACACTATTGTAATGAGTTATAGCTTGCTTTTGTCATGTTTTCTCGCATTTGTCTGGTGCAGTTTATGTGGAAAATGGTGACCATGTTGATTATTTTGTGTAAAAAAATCATTTTAATTTTTTTATCATGTTAATTGTGTCTTAATGGTTATGTATTCAGTTTTATTTTGTGAATAAATGCATGTTTTAGGTGTAGAACCACAATGCATGAAAAAAAAATAATAGTACTACGATAAGTGATAAAGTGAAAATAAAAAAAAATATAATAATAATAATAATAAATAATAAAGATAATTAAAAAAAAATGAAATGATGATCATGACATTAAGATAATAATGTATTAATGTTATTATGTGGATGCTTAGGTAAATGCTTGATTTTTTTTATTTGTCTTTTTATTTGCTTTTATGCATGTTTGTTAGACACACAGTGGTGGGTTAGGTTGTGTTGAGTGTTGTTTGGACTATTAACACTTGTGCGTGAATTTTGTGTAGGTTTGGTTTAAAACTTTTTAAGCTGAAATGCTGCCAAAGATTCATGCGCAACACGTTAATATCTATATTACACCGTTATATTTAAATGAAACTAACTGTTATTTTTTATCTTTTACACAGGAAAAATGCCTCTGCAATGCCAGGATTGCAACACTCTTATCACTTCCATACACTACGTACATTACATTACTTTAACGATTACCCTGATTGTTTAACTACTGTCTACTCGATAATTATGGAAAATAAGGTAAAAACAATTTCCAACTTATAGCATCATTTATCCTTTTAAACTCCTATGTCACTAGCAAGTCTCATTCAATCCAGTCCAAACATCACATTTATCGCATCGCGTCATTTAATCATAATCTATAATATTCATCATGTCCATAATACACGTTACATAATTAATTCTAAAATGTTACATATACATGCCGATAACAACAAATATAATATTCTTAGCTTCAATGCAAAGGTCCAGTCTGATCTCAAAACTGATAGCATGCCTGCTCCATGGATGCCCTACTCAGTACTAGGGGTGTTTAAAAATGGGTTAGATGGGTTACAATTAGATTTTTTTTAGAAGAAAAATGGAGTTGAATTATACATAATCTCACAAAATATATTATATAAATTTGATTCAAATTTTATCATAACCCACCCAACCCATTTTTGAACAACCATATTCAGTACCTACACGCAGTCAAATAAACTACGTGCTAAGCATTAAATATGCTCAATGGCGGTTATAAATCTAAAAATTTTCAATTCTAACTTATGCGCACACACACATGCATAAAATACACTACACTTAATTAATTCCTTAATTTCATTTAAATCACTCACTAAAACCTTAATTAGTGCCATTTTACACTAAAATCCTTGATCTGACCTTATTATGAGTAAATTACAATTTAATCAACTTATTCAATACTTACCAAATTACCCTTCCATTGAACTAAATTACCATATTGGCATTCAATTTCCACTTATTTACAAACATGCTATTAAGTAAATTTTCTCACATTTAATTACTTAATTAACTTACAATTTACCATTTAGTCCTCAACTTTCATTTTAGTCCTTATTTAACCATCAATTTACATATTTAGTCACATATTTCTATATTTTACCAATTTCGCAGTAATGCCATTCTTTTTACACTGATCTGCTTATTTGACATGTAAATTACGGTTTAGTCCGCAAATTATTACTTTCACATCCATTTTACATATTACTCCATAGTAAGCCTTTACATTGCAATTAGACCGATTAATCATTCATTTTGTTATTTTTAGTCATTAAACCTATTATTTAACATGATTACTTTTACTTTTTTTATATCCTATTTACAACTTTGCCCTTCATTAACCATTTAATTACCATTGTGGAACCAATTCATTTATTTCGCTCCAAAATCCATAATCTAAAATGCAATTTACCGATTAGTCCCTATTTTACCATTTTCATGCCAAATTACATTTTAGTCCTCCGAAACTACAAAAATTCATTTTTACCCTGTTTATTCATTATTTTACCATTTTTACTTGTTTGACTCCTTAATTAAGTAAATTACCATTTTGACCCTAAACTTTTTATTTTCTTTCATGTAAGCCCTTTTTTACTCAAATTCTCATTTTTACTTTACTTTTTGCTAAATTAAGCCATTTTACCATTATACCCCTAGTATAATCTCGACAGACAATCTGCAGACCTGATATACGGGACGTGGACTCCACAGGTCCACTACACTAAGGAATGATCTTGAAGGACCACTCCATTACTTTCACTGAACATATAACGTATAACTTATAACACTTATCAATGTACTATGAGAGACCATCGCGAATCTGCTATAGTAAAGCAAGTCGCCATGACTTGTACTGCAGTATGTGTGTCCTTATGACTAGCCAAACATATCCTGAACTAGATTTAGACTGCGAGACAACTACTAAGGCCAAAACTTTCTCAATTATCTTAAATCCAATTTTCACATTTTAACACTTTCACTTACGTTTTCATTTCATTCACTTCATTATCATTTCAATACACTAATCAATCGATATTCTCATCATTTATACACAATTCTCATTATATACTTATTTTGCATAATAAGTATACTTAATCCATTAAATGGCTATAAATCCATTTCAAAGCCACTTTCATTCATTTCTCATCATTTCAATTTCAATTATCCATTTAATCATAAAATTTCAATTATACATAAAATTTCAATTATTTCAATATTTACCAATATTTTCCACCATAAACATAACGAGAAAATATTCTCGAAAATACTCAATTAAATTTTTACAAATTTCAATTAATTTAATACACCTTCAAATTACATACATAATCATTTTATGGCCTTAATATCATTAAATGGACTAAATATATCTTTGATTTATTAAGTCAATCATTCTATTTTGCATGTATTTCTTTTCACTAAAACCTCTCTTTCACTTCTAATTCATTCATCCATCCAATTTATCTCTTATATAACATGTATACAATACAACCTACCATATTTTCTTTCCTAAACCATTCGGCCACCTTTAGGATTTTACTCTACCATTTTATTTTTCATCCATTTATTACTTATTCAACTAGATTAAGCCCCAATTCACATGTATATACCCTTTAATTACACTTAATCACAAGGTATACTGTAAATATACCTAAATATACTATTATGTCTCATTATGACCAAGACTTGCAATTGGTTTTCTTTCAATTTAATCATTCTAATAGTATATTTAACCTCCTTAAACACATTTATCACTTCAATTTCAATTATACATGCAATTCACACACAGTCACTATACAAACATAATATAAAACCCTAATTTTCAAATGAAAATACTTAGATTATGTAACCACAAACCTCATATCCTTACTTTAACCTTCCACAACCTCCTTGTTCCTTGTCCTTGACCTTTGAGATGCCTTTTTCCTCTTCATTTCCTTTAGTGGCCGAAAATACAAGTCAGCAAAACATCCATTAGTTTCTTTCTTTTATCAAATATAACTTCATAAATATACTTTACACAACCTAATCCATCACCTAGAACCAATAAATCAATTTAGAACAACCCATTTCTCTTGCCTCAATATGGAGACAAAAACTTAGATCCTTGCTTTTTCTTACTTTTAATCCAACAAATGGATATTAGAGGCTGCTATAATCTTATAGAGGGGCTGAATTAACCTTAGGGAGCTTGAATTTAGGAAGAAATGGAGCAAGATTTGAAGAAAATTGAGAGAGGAGAGATAGAGGAGAGATAAAGGAGTATTCGGCCAAGCTAAAGGAAGAGGGAGGTTGAAAGGATAAGGACCACACACCAAAAAATCTGCCACCTTATTGCTTTTATTGTAACACCCTTATACCCTATACGTATACTACCGACTTTGCGATACTGTGCGATTACCATGATCGGTTAACTGTAATTCACTTATGAAATTACGAGTCATTTTTTTTTTGACACTCATATTTATTAACACTAAGTTCACTTAACACTTTACAAGTGTTATTCACTTATTCACTTTACATACCCTTTAACATTTGCATTTGCATTTACTTAACTATCTTATTTACTATTCATTAGGTATAAATTTCGGCAGTATAACGGCTTGTAAATTGCACTACCCAAACCTGCAAATTGAAATCTACACAGCCCCGACAAGGGCACAACAACAATATCATCCTATATCCATACATTTCCCATTCGCCGTTCATCACACAGTCACAAAATAATCCACACAGATAAAGTTACATATAACATCATTACATGCCCAAAATCAAATACTAGTCTAAGTGTATATACATGCCCAAAATACAATCCATTACATACATCAAAAATAAATTATCTTTGACTCATTCAGCTCGCTCCCAAAGTGACTGAGGTATGCTACTCCGGTCCTAAAACGTACCTACACGCAGTCAAAAAACAAATACGTGCTGAGCATTAGAATGCCCAGTGGTGGTTACCAATCTATAGATTTCCTAACTAATTCTATTAAATTAATATTCTATAATTACTTAAATTTATTATTTTCACTTATTATCAATTTATATTTAATTCTCATATTTAGTCACTTAATTAATCTCATATTTATTTATTCCATCATTTAATTAATTACATAACTATGAATTTAAATCACTTAATTACACTTTTATTCACTTAATTATACTATTTATTCCATTACCTCACTTAATTATTTATTTTTTCATTAATTACATTTCAATCTTTTTATTCCACTTTTTATTTTTCTAAATTACATTTTTACCCTTATAATTTTTCTAAGGTTTCCATTTCAATCCTTATCTTTTCTATTAATTCCACTTATATCCTCATGCAATTATTCCAATTTTGCCCTTTTCTTTTTCTTTAATTACCTTTATGTCCCCACAATTACACATATACTATTTATATCCCATCTTTTATCATAATTACACTTATGTCCTCACTAGTATACATAATTACCAAAATGCCCTTATTTATTCTATTTTTACACTATTAACCTTATTTAATTCCTTTTTCCACTTTTACACTTATTTAATTACAACTACACCCTTTTTACTTCATTTCTTCACTATTTAACTTACAATTTGGCAAAATTACAATTTAGTCCCTATAATATCACTTTTTCACTATTTAACTCCATTTTTTTACCAAAATTACCATTTTACCCTTCCACTTACACTTTTAACTTATTTTTACCAATTTTTACCAACTTTTAGTAAAATTACCATTTTATCCCTAAACCTTTTATTTACTTTATTTTAGTCCTGTTTTCACTCATTTTCACCAATTTTACTATTTTAATCATTTTTATCGCATATTTACTATTATGCCCATAGTATGGACCCGGTAGAAAATCTACTGACCAGATATGCGGGACATGGGCCCCACAGACCCATTTGACTATAAAATAGTTCTAGTAGAACCATTTTTACTGCATTGCACTTTACACTGAATATCACTGTACATTGTGATAAGCCCCCATTGGCTTATCAATAATGAGTCGCCATGACTCATACCGCGGTGTGAAATCCCTATGGCTAGCCAATTATATCCTGAACTAGATTTCACTACCAGACAACTACTAAGGGCAATATTTTCTCAAAATTCATATAATTATCACTTTATATCAACATGTATTTATCATACATCTCATTTTCACTTACCACTTTGCATACAAACTCATTTATCATTATATAGTCACTTTATGCCATTACATTATATATATCATCAAAATATACACCAACATCACTAGATATACCATTCGACCAAGGTTACCATTTTTCATACCATGCACTATAATTTCATTTAATCACTCAATCGCACTTATTTCATGTTAAGCTTACCTTATATACCAATGACATGCCTTAATTCATCACATATTCCACTTTATTTCACAATATACCATTCGGCCCATTATCACTTCTTCATTTTGATTCCTTTTAATTTCTTTATTCACTCAATCATACATTACACTAATTATACATGTTATAAACATTAATTTCATACCTCAAAACTCATTAAAACCTTATTTTATCTTAAGTATACCATTCGGCCTCTATAGTGAATTTCATACCACTTTCTTTTAATTTCATCTAATTATGTTTATACACTAATTTAATCCTTCTAAGCATGAATATCAAGTTAGATTTAGTTAATCACTTCATTATCATATACCTAACCTTAGACACAACCTAAAAATCAACATGAACATTAGGAAATAGATAGATTTAGTAACCATAAACCTCAAATCCAAGCTTTAAATCACTCTAGAGTTGCTTTTCCTTTCCTTTAGCTTGAGGAAACTCCTCCTCCCTATGTGAACCTACCATGGCCGAATATAAACATCTTCATATCTTAAAAATCAACCCTCAAATGTAAAATCTAACCTCATAAACGTGTTCTATAGGCCCAAAAACCTCCACAAGGACCAATGAAACAAATTAAAAACCCTTGAATCATAAACCCAAAAACTCACCCTAAACTTTGCTCACTTGATTTCTCCACTTCCAGTGCACCAAATGAACTCAAACCACTTCCAAAATGTTGTAGAGGAGCTGAAATTTATTAGGGGGCTAATATTTGGGGAGAAATTGGAGTAGAAGAGATGAAAATGGAGGAAAGAGAGAGAAAAGTGGTTATGTTTTGAAGGAAGAAGAACATCCCGACTTTGGCTGGATTTCTCTAGAGACATCCAGCCATTTATCTCCTTTTATAGTCCCCTCATGAACTGAACTGGTTCAACCGAAGTGGTCCAACCGATTTAAACCAAAATTTTGGTTTTTTCATTTACACTTTTCCAAAGGATCTATATGTTCCTATCATTATTTTAACTTCTAATAAATTCCATTGATCTTAGAATGTCGAAAATAGGCTGCCTGCAAATTTTTAGCTCAATCAAAGTCCATTTGGGCATCGATTCACTTAAACCGGTTCGATTCGATCAATTTTCCTTCTGCCGTAAAATACAACTCTACAGCTATCAAAATTCACAGATATCACTTCCATTACATTATTTAGCACACTTAAATTCTATTGGGCCACATAAGCCTCTCATAACCCCTTGGTCAAACCCCGATTCAAATTGAACCGAACCGAAGGCTAACTTCAGAATGACTTTCGGAGGTCGATTTAACTCCATTTTCAGTTCCGATTGAACCACTGGACTTCTTATGACCCACAGATCATTTTTGTGAAATTAAAATTTTTCTGGCGCCGGACAACCGGATTCGCTGTATAGCCAGCCCGGTGTCACCTGACCCGGAACCACTAGAATTTTAACACGCTTATCACTAAGGTTTAACGCTGGCAAACTCACTCCCTACACTGTTCGACACTGCGATTCTCATAATAACACTAAAATTACACTCTGACACTACTAGACCGGTATTTGGGCCGCTACATTTATAGTGAACCAAAAGGGTTGAGCCTTGGTCCAACCAATGGTCCAACCTTTAAAAGCCCAATTTGTAATTTTAAGCCCATTATGCAATTTTTCTGTGGTTTTCCCACTTTCCAAATCCACTTCATTCTGAATTTGATTCCAAAATTCATAACATGTGAAAAACTAGGCTGTACACAAATTTTCAAATCAATCGAAGTTCGTTTTCAATCTGGTTCAATTAAATCGGTTTGATTCAACTATTACCGGTGTTACCGAAAAATTGCCTTTTTATAGTCAATAAATTCTAAATATTATCTAGAGTTCATCTAAAACTTTTGATAAATTTTGTAAATCATTTACTATTTTTAAAGTCTCGGTCAAACTTCCAGTCAACCAGAATACTATTTAAACCAAAATCATAACTTTTTCTTACTTTCTAAGTTTAATTCCTCATAAAAATGACTCCGAAATTCTTAAAATATATTCATTAGACTCCAAGAATATTTTTGGGTCAATCGAAAACTATTTCTCGGTCCAATAATTATTTATCAGTCCGATAATCCAATTTTTCAGTATCACCATAAAATAAATCTTTCATTACCGTACGATTCTACTCATCAATATGAGTACGTTCATATTTTTGGATTATTTTTCTAAGGTTCATAGCATCTTTTACAGTCCGGTCTAGGAGTGTACACGGTTTGAATCTTTTTGTACCGAAGCGAAGTGCCAAACAAAAAGATTCAGAATCGAATTGTACCATTGAATTTTTTGATTAGAACTTAACCGAATTGTACTGTTGACGTTTTTACTAGAACCGAACCGAATTGTATTGGAACAAATCGAGAACCGTATTGAACCGTACCGAACTGTTCTGAACCGAATTGGACCGCAAGAACCGATATTTATTAATTATTATATATAATACTAGAAATTTATATATAAATATTATTTATAATTTCTATTATATAGTTATTATATAAATTTAACTTCATAATTATCTGTATTAAATATTTTAATGTACGAAATTAATATAATAAATAGTTAATAAATTAAAATAAATATTTTGATTATTAATAAGATAAATTTAATTATCATATCTATATGAATGTACAACTAAAATAATTTGTGTTTAATTTAATTTATGTTTATTGTCACTCAACTGTTACATAATTTTTCATTTTGTACAAATATTTATATACACACACAAATATAATTATTATATCAATGAATTTTTATTAATTAATGTAATTATATGAGTATATAATCACCTTATCAATTAATTTCATTTACTTTTAATATCACTCAACTAGTATTTATCTATTTTGATACAATACCTATATAAGTAATTGAGTTGTAAGTTAATAATTTAATTATATATAATTAAATTTTACTAATTAATATAACTATACAAGTATATAATTACTTTACCAATTAACTTCATTTATTCTTAATATCACTTAACTAGTACTCATATATTTTTTTGCACAATACCTATATGAGTAATTGAGCATATAAATTAATAATATAACTATATATAATTATTATATATAATTAAATTTACCAATTCAATTCATATAATTATATAAATATATAATCACTTTAACAATTAATTTCATTTGTGCTTAGTATCATTTAACTATTACTTATCTATTTTGTCACAATACTTATATGAGTAATTGAGTTGTAAATTAATAATTTAATTATATATAATTAAATTTTACTAATTTGTGATTAATTTAATTTAATTTTAATATCACTCAACTACTACCTAATTTTTCTTTTTGTACAAATATTTATATACACAATCAATTTACCAATTAATTTTATTTACTTTTAGTGCTACTTTTACATTCACCCTTATACCTGTTGACTATAACAATAATTAATAATCTTTTAATTGTTAAGTCAAATTCAGTGAAATTGAGTATAATAACTAAGCCAAGATAATATATGTGGATAGATCCTAACCATATAATCAGCCGAAACTGTATATATAATTATCTTATCAATTAATTTCATTTGTATTTAGTGCCACTCAATTATTACATATCTTTTTTTGGCATAATATCTATTTGAATAATTGATGATTTATTTTAATAATTTAATTATATACAATTGAATAATTTATTATATAATCACTTTATCAATTAATTTCATTTGCTTTTAGTGTCATTAAACTAATACTCATATATTTTTTAGCACAACATGTATATGAATATGTAAATTAAAAATGAAATTATATATAATTATTTATAATAAAATTTTAATTTCTTTTATTTTTAGCATTATTCAACTAATACTTATCTGTATTTAGCACAATATTTATGTGAGTAATTGAAAATGCATTTTAATAATATAATTATATACAATTAATATATTAATAAAATTTTATTAATTAATATATAATATAATTATTTAAGTATATAATTATCTTATTAATTAATTTTTTTTAGAGTGAATTAAGAATAAAATTTGAAAAATTTTAGTAGAAATATTTTTTATTTTAAGTTTTGGAGGGAATTAAAATATTTGGAGATATTTGGAGGGAATTGAAATATTTGGAGGGAATCTGACCAGTTTTATATTTCATTATATATATATATATATATATATATGTAACACCCCGAAAATACCCTAAAGTTTTGGTTAAATTTTAGTCGGATTGTATCAAGTTTAAAAGTGATTGTGTGTGAGAGAATTCTGTCGTGAGCGCGATTAGTGTCGCGAGCGCGACAGAACCCTCCAGCGAACAGTCAGCTTAATTGGGATTTTGACATGTGGCATTGTAGGAGGATGACACGTGGTGGCGTAGGCGATCGATAAGTGGCAATAAGAGAGTGTGACACTCGGCATGGAATATTTGTTTTGAGCAAATAAATGTTTTAGGTGGCATTAATGTTGGTAAGTGGCATTTATGTGTAATTGTGGACTATTGGATGAGGATGGACCGTTTGCCTTTGTTTCTTTGGCTTCCTTTTTATTTTGCTTTGCTTTTGGCCCTCATTTCTTTCTTTTCCTTGGTTTGCCGTGCTCCCTCTTGCTTTGCCATTTCTTTTTCTTTTCTTTCTCTTTTGATTTACTCTTTAAGTGAGTCACTTGGATTGGTTTGAAGAGAGTGTAGTAGGGCTTGACTGGGTTTCTTCCGAAGGTAAGTTTGGTTGGTTTTCCGATCTGACCTCCTTTTTCTTTCTGTTTTTGATTTAAAGTGAGAAAAAGGGTTGATTCTTGGTCTGTTTTGAATTATTTTGTTGAAGCTTTGGACAAGAGATTGGACAAGGGAAAGGAGAAGCTCAAAACCGATTAGAGAGGCGTGGTCAAGCTATTTAAGGTCGGGATTGTCTGTGATTTAACTTTTGTTCATTTTGATTGCTTGCTGTGTTTTCATGATATATGTGTATATATGCTTTTTGAGTACGTGACTTGATCATTTGAGTGTGTGTCAATGATATTAAATGGGTTACCATATAGTTGTGATGATAAAGTTTGGTTTTGGCAAATTCTGCTCATTTTCCCTATGACCTCCATGTAATATTTTTGCCATAAGTAGAGTTTTAGACCTCTAAATTGAGTGATTCTTGAGCCATTAGAACCGTGACTTCAATTTCTATAAAAGTTTTAGTAATGATCTTGAGAAAATTCTCGCTCTAAGATCCCAAAAATTGATTAAAACTGAAGTGTCTCTGTTTGGGTCGGGTTACTAGAACAATATAGGTTGTTTAATTCATATCTAAAGTTATAGATGTCCAATTGACCTGAAACTTGTCCCATGTGAGAGTTAATATCTTAGGGAACAATTGTTAAGGGGATGTTTTGTCTGGAAATGTCATTAGCTATGTGTAAAATGCATTACAAGTATAGACCTGTAGTCTGCCTAGAGCCTGTCTCACGTTTTGAGACAGAATAGGTTTACACGGCGGTAAGGCTTACCCATACCATTGTATAACTAGGTTTATATGGCGTTAAGGGAAAGGCATACCGCCGTGTAACTTGCTTCTGTCTCCTTGTAATTGTGGCTTTGTTACACGGTGGTAAGGGCCTTTCCTTACCCCCGTGTGGGGTGTGGGGTGGCTTACACGGCGGTAAGGCTTACCCATACCGCCGTGTAACTCCCTCCTATTTTGAGATTTGGTTTTGAAATGTTACATGGCTTTGAGGGATTTGCATGCAACCGTATAAGTCCTGTTTTCTCCCAATATTCCTTTGAATTTCTTGCATGATTCATGTACTTCAATCAATTTTGAATATGCATTTGTTTAAATCCTTTCATGGTTATATAAGTGATATGCCGTGATACAAAGGTCTATACATGATTTATATGTTTATGCAATGAATTGATAATACGTATACTTAAATAAGTGATAATGAATGGTGTATATTCCGAATGTGTGAGTTGAGCCTGAATGGTCAGAGTAGTGGATAGATAAGCATGCTTATAAAGGGTTAGAGGTGGCTGTAACAGTGACCTTAGTTGTGTCTACTTGATGAATACTTAATGTATTCAACGCAATTGAGTTAGTTCTTTAGAGTTTTATACAATTAACTAGTACCCACAGTGCCCGTATCCACCATTGTTGAGAATTCAGGCTAATATATATTTTGTAGTGTAGAAGAGGTGAAGTAGATGTATATGTATATAATATAGTATGACATGTTACCGATATCCTTTGCCATATAGATATCTGTTTTGCACATGAATTGGATGAGGCATGATGTTATGGCTCACTAGATTGTGTACATGATTATTTGTATATGACATGACTGTCAATATTGACGCGACCTCAGCAAGTGTACTGAATCGGCAAGTAATATAATGGAGTATTTTCAAGACTCTGAGTTATCGTACCCAAGAGACTGTGTATGCAAGTTATGACACTTAAATGTATGCTAAGGAATTCCCAGTTGTTGAATTGATTTAATTATGACTACTAGAACAAATAAATTAATCAACTATAATGAGTTAACAAAGCAAAAACAAATTAAGATAATAGTAAAAACTAGCAAAGATAAAAATGATAATAAGCAAAGATCTCAATATAGAAAAGTGTTGTTCAGGTTCACTCATCCACCCCATACCCTAACATGAATCAAAACACATAAAGGAAACATATATGAACGAAATCGGGATAACCCTCTTAACCCAAGCGTCCCATTCTGGAGCAAGCTACTCTAATTACATGACATCCCATTTTGGAGCAAGTCATACAACTAGCCTAATCACGGGTCTAAAATCCTAGGTTCGGTTTGCTTTCCCATTCCGGAGCCAAACAATCCAAAACCTAATTATTTCACTCCTCACTCCAATCTTAAACAATGAAAACATGCACATATGGATTCCCATTCCGGAGCAGTCCAAATAATACAGCAAATATGACAGAAAATCTGAAGATAATTTATCATGACATTCAATCATACAATTCAATAACCAATTAAGATACATGAATTAATTCATTCATCAAAACAGGAAATTAACTTGAAAATATACATCTCATGATTTGACAATAATAACCAGTGAAATAAACCTTCATTTATATATCAAATATCAAAATATGTTTAGAATTGACATCAAGGATAGGGGCTTTAGAGATCCCCCAAACAACTAAAAGACTACTCACGATCCATTACAAAATCAAAAGACTAAAGGAAAGAATAAACCCAGAAATTCATTGAGGTAGAAATCCCGGCTGAATCCCAAGTTCTTCAGTCTTCTTCTTTGGATCTTCAATGGAGAATTAAACTAAAATTCTGGAAAACTGGAAAACTAACAATCTCTGGAAATTAAAACTATGTATCTAATGAAAATTACTCTCAATTTCTAATTGAAAACTCAAAACAAGATTGAAAACTGAAGTTTAGAATAGAAGAATAACTCATAAAATCTCAGCCGCCAAAACTAAAATCAAAAACTAACTAAAAAAATCGGAACCCTAACCAAACAGAAAAGTGCGTTTTTATAGTTCCAGATGGGTCACGGTGACAATGAAATTCATTGTCACCGTGTATAGTCGAGATTTCCAAATTGCCTTTGCGCACAGGAGAGGGGTCACGGTGACAATGAAATTCATTGTCACCGTGAGGTCTTGAATTTTTGCTTCTGTACAGGAAATAATTATGTCACGGTGACAATGAAATTCATTGTCACCGTGAGGTACGTGCTGCTCCAATACTGCCTTAATGATTTTTCATGTCACGGTGACAATGAATTTGATTGTCACCATGACATGCTTCATACTTGCATTCTATCCAACATTTGCTATGTCACGGTCACAATGAAATCCATTGTGATCGTGACCCCTCTAAGTCTGCTCCTGTCTTCAACTTCTCTTTATGTCACGGTCACAATGAGTTTCATTGTGACCGTTAGGTACCTAGAACCACACCTGCAAAGACAAATCAAAATCCATCAAAAACTATCTATAATGCATCAAAATTCCAATTTGAATAAGTTTAGTAAAATTAACCTAAAGGAAACAAAACATGACACAAAAACACAACTAAACACCCAAAAATCATATAAAAATGCCATCAAAACTAAGTACTATATTGAAGTTATCAAAATACCCCACACTTAGACTTTGCTCGTCCTCGAGTAAATGAATTATCCACATTCCTGAAATTTCAAACTCTAACTCAGAAATACGAAAACTTAACAACAATCATAGCACCAAGCAGAAGGGTCTTAGTTACAAATCCTCAAATCAATTTATATCAAGTAATTTCCCATGCGTGTGTGCTAGGCTCAAAACCAATTTTATCTTTTCAAAACAAAACAACCAATGCATTCCAGCAATTGAGCAAAGAAATTAAATATTTAAATGAATTTGCATACAGGTTTCGCGCTTAAAACTCAGGATAATCATACGCCTCTCCTTTAGCACCAGAACCACAAGGGTCATCTCCACTTAAACAACTCAAATCAAGAACAGGATCAAAAGGACTTATTCCAGGGTTGTAATGTTAGGTTAAGGTATTGGCTAACAAGAAAAGTTAAAGAATTCAAACAATGAATTAGCCACTCTACCTAAAATTTCAACTACCCAAAACTGAACAAGATTGTCCACGTCCTACCTTCAATTCACCCATAATTTCCAATGTTGTCTAAACTTCCCCATACATAAAATACATCGAACTCAAAGCAACAAGGTGATGAACTTCCCTTTTTAATTCACTTTTAAACCCAATTATCCGTAAATATGAGTATGTCTTCTTCTACTCAAAGGTACCCCACACTTGAATTTTTCTATATTCAATACATCAAAATTAACTAAAAACAACAAAACTCATTAAACTTTCATTTTTCATTTTTTTTTCTTTTCTTTTTTTCTCTTTCTCTTTTTTTTTCATGCTTTTTTTCATGATCTTTTCTCTTTTTTTTTCATGCTTTTTTTTTTCTGCTAGGGTACCCAAAGTCTAGAATTTCTTATACCCATTTTTTATTCTAACAAGGGAAAGTTTAACACCATACTAAATAACACCCACTAAATTCAACAATTCTTCTCACACTTCCACTATTTCAACAATAGATACCCTTATTCAACTTTCAATGATATTCCAACCCAATCCTAGAGTGGCCGATTCTTGGAAAAGGGTAGGCAAAGGCATTTAGGCTAAATGGTAAAATAATAGTGTAACAAAGAAAATTGCATAGTACGCTTTTAGCATACCAAATTGGCTCAACTGGGCTAGCAATGGAAATAACATAAACAGGTAGGTTTAAAGCTATTTAAAAGTGGTTATCAAAGAAACAAATTGCCTTAATCATATCCTAAACTTTTTTAAGTTGTTATCATGTTTCGAAAGGTGATGAGGAAGGTTCTAACCATCCTAAAATTCCTTCACTCGAAAACTCTTACGCACTGGATTTTTCAAATTTTTACAAACAAGCCTATAGTGCATAAAAGATTGGAAATCACAAGATATATGACTGATTGAGATTCAATTTGCTTCTAAAACTTCCAACTACTCATTTGCCAAGATCAATTTTTAAGATAGACAATTCTCCAATTAAAGTTTAAAACATTCACAACAAGAATAACTGAGGTTAAGCCAAGCTAAGATAAAGATATTCAGGCAACGACAATAAAGTACAAAGAAACTAAAATAGGAATAAACATGCATCATACATCAACGGCTGTTAATTACATATATATAAAGTTAATTTCTCCTACCCCCCACACAAAAACTTGTTGTCCCCAGCAAGTAAGAATATTACATATAAAAAAAAGAAAAATAAAAAAAAATAAAAGAAACAAAAAAAATCAAAACAAAAGATAAGAAGTCTCCCTGATCACTATGCTGGTGGTGGTGGCGGCGGTGGGAAATGGGCATGAAACCTCGCAGACCAGGCAAAAAATCCCTGGATCAGCTGGTCCATCTGGGACTGAATGGCTGCCTGAGAGGTGGAGATGGTGTCCACTGATGCAGCGATTATGTCCATGCATGCCATCAGAGCGTCGTACTGCTGCGATGATAATTGCGCAGGCTCTAGTGCAGGAGGGACCAGTGCCTCAGAGTCGTCCTCATTGTCGCGTGGTAAGCCTCCCAGACCGCGCTCGACGCCGTGCAAATACTCATCACGTGTGGACAACCGGAAGCCATCAGCCATTGTCACATCCTTCACTATTACCTTCATATTAGTAAGCATCTTCTGATCAATTGTGGCAATGGAAGGCAGTGATTTGTACTTTTTCAATGAGTGGCGGACATGCTTCGCTATGGCGGTGACAAATCTCCCAAGTGCGATTTTGGTCACTTTTTTTGGCTTCCATTGCATCTCCTCCAATTTGTGCCAGAAATGAGTGGCGCCATTTATTCGGACACCCTGGATCATGCACGCGAGAAACAGGGCTTCTGGTAAGTTTACTTGGCCCGCTGAATCCACATGGCTTAACAAAGATAACGAAAAAAATCGATAAAGGATCCGTAGAACATGGCTGTGCAAATGATGCACCTTCATTTTCCCTGAGACATACTGTGTGGCAGTCACAGTGTCTCGAATGATTGCCCACGCACCGTCTTTTGAGTAATCATCATAACAATCCGGCACCAAGTGTGGAAATCCAAGATATTCTGAAAATTTATGGAAAGTGAGGTTATACTCAATAGTGTCCAAGAAAAATGAAACAGAACCTAGATTATTGATGAGATCGCGGCCTGGTCTACAAGTGATAGTGGACACAAAATCCCTTATCAAGGTAGGATAGACTTTCTCATTGAGCATGAACACCCGCTCCCAGCCAATGTGGGCGATAAGCTGCTGGACTTCATTTTTTATGCCAAGTTTCTCCAGCAGTCCAAAATCCAAATAACTCGTTGGGATGAATGAGCATTTGGTGAATTGAGCATACGGAACCTTTTTAGCACTTGGAACCCAGGCTGGCACCTTAGAAATGTCCACTGAATCTGAGCTGGGGGGTTGGCTGCCAGAGCTCGAAGCTAGAGCAGAGCTTTTTCATTTTGGAGCCACTTCACGAAAGCAAACAGCCAAGATCAATAACAATGTAAGTTGAAACAACAATGGCTACTAATCTACTCAGCAATAAACAATCCATTCTATCCAAACCTATGCATCCTCCAAATGAGTTTAATTTATCAAAGTGATATCAACTCAAAAGTAGGTTTAGAATGTGCAATGACAACCTTAAAGCACAGTAACATAAGGGTAACTAAAATTCTGCATGTCAACATGTTAAAAATTGCAGAAGCTGGAAAATCAATTCATTGAGGCATTTTATCAAGCACTTGGTGAGCAAGAATTTAAACGTACTATAATTGAAAACCAACGGCACTAACAATCCCCCAAATTGGCAATTAACAACCATATCGTGCATAACAAACAGTTTAAGATCAATAAAAGTCCAGTCCAATCCCAAATTTGAGTAAAATCATCAACCCAACGTTAAATGCACATTAAGCCCTAAACGTCTACTCCCCACCCATTATCGTTCTCAATAAAGATAAAAATTTAAATGGGGAAGTAAGAATTGAAGGGATGCACAGCTAGAATCGAAAATTATCAAAGAAGAAAAACAAAAGCATCGGCACAGGAATCGCAAGAATCACAGCCATGGAGATCAATTGGAACAACGAACGCAGGGAGGAGAAAAATAAAAATAAATGAACTGAAATAAAATTAAAAAGGAAGAGAAAAATACTTACTTGTTGTTGATTATCCGGAATGGTGGTCTAAAAGAGAGAAAAGAACACAGAGAGTGCAGAGAAGATCAAATAGTGCACGATGAGAGTGAATGAGGTGTGGGAAAGTGAGAAATAACAAATGGAAAACTGGGATTTTAAAAGTTCTTTTCGTGGGTCACGGTCACAATGAGTTTCATTGTGACCGTGACATAACCAAAATTTACAATCCAGAATTGAACCGCCATGGGGTCACGGTGACAATGAAATTCATTGTCACCGTGACATAACCAAATTTGAAAACAGAATTGAATGTGCATTATGTCACGGTCACAATGAAATTCATTGTCACCGTGACATAACCCAGTTTGAAAACAGAATGTAACTTACTTTATCTCACGGTGACAATGAATTTCATTGTCACCGTGGCATGTGCACACCTCAAAACAGAAAGTTACTTACCCGATGGTCACGGTGACAATGAAAATCATTGTCACTGTGACATGTGCACCAACCAGAATCCATAATGCATCTTCCTTTGGTCACGGTCGCAATGAATTTCATTGTGACCGTGACCACCTGCACACTTGCAAAAAGTCATCAATTTCTCAAAATTTCTAACTACTACTACTTTGACAATTCTCCAATAAAAATATAATTTATCTTCTGAACATAAAATTTACAAAACGAAACAAGATTAACTTCCTAAAAAAAATAATAATAATAACATTAAAGGATAAAAAAAAACAAAGATAAGAAGTAGTTCTGCATTTAACAAGTCCGCAGCTGGACTTTTAAAAACCGTCAAGGATCTGCTAGAGTGACGATCGTGGAAGCACTATCAAAGGTAGATTCAAAATACTGCTTCACACGATGTCCATTGACCTTGAATTCATCCTCAAACCGCGGGTGCTTCAATGTCACCACGCCAAACTTATCAACTGCCACTACTTCATAGGGTCCCTTCCATCTCGATTTCAACTTACCAGGAAACAACCGCAACCTACTGTCATAAAGAAGCACTCGCATTCCAGGTGTAATTTCCTTTCTAACTAGTTTTCGATCATGCCACTTCTTGGTTTTATCTTTGTATCTCATGGCATGATCATAGGCCCAAAATCGATGCTCGTCTAGTTCATTTAGCTGCAAAGACCTGCACTTACCTGTATTCTCAAGGTCAAAATTCAGAAATTTGGTAGCCAAATAAGCTTTATGCTCTAATTCGACTGGGAGGTGATAGGACTTCCCATAAACCAACCTAAAAGGGGACATCCCTATCGGTGTCTTGAATGCTGTCCTATAGGCCCATAGAGCATCATCTAACTTAAAGTACCAATCTTTTCTAGATGAATTGACCGTTTTTTCTAAGATGGCTGTAACACCCCGCCATCCCCGTTGGAAGGATGCCGGAGTGCCACGCGGGCAAACACATATAATCAAATCCATAAACACATGTATAAACAAAAACCAAATGAAATATAACGAAACTTTTAATCATTTAATAATAAAACCTGTTTACATGTAACATATATCAATATCGTTTTACAAAAAGAGGCTCGTAAGCAAATACATATACAAAAAATAATATTTGTTCCTTTACAAAAGATTTACTTTGCTATACACAAGCCATATACAGAACTACAGCGGAAGACATCAAAAAATATAATAACTTCATCCAAAAACTCCTAGTGGCCGACCCGCAGATCTCTGACTCTAATCCAAACTCGCCACCTGCACGGGAAAAGAGCCCGTGCTAAGCGATAACGCTTAGTGGGGAGGAACAGAACAAAATAACAATATACATATACAATATAGTATCTCATCACCTTTATGATATTTACAATATAAGTAATTAACAAATACAAACATACTTCTCTGATTACACCGATACAGGATATACAAGAATTCATGTGCAACATATACTTTTAATCATGTCAATAAACAACTCAACATATATATATATATCACATATAAACATGTAGCCTGATTAGTCGGGTATAAACCTAAGAAGTGGATACGGTCATTTGGATACTGATCAAACACAGTATCCCAAGCATATAGAGACATGAGTCTCGAACATATAATTTTCATATAGAGACCGAGGTCCCACTTTATTTCCATATAGACCAAACATGGTCGAAACAAGGATCCAAACGGACCCGCATATATCCTTTTATCATATAGCAGCTGCACACACACTCTGACCTAAATAAGCGCTTACTTATCCACTACTATGACTTATTCAGGCTTAAAGAATACAACTCAACAATTCATATATTCATGTACATTGATCAAAATCAGAAACATATACATATATCCAAATATTAATTACTTGATGTAATATGAGCTTATAATTCATCTTGAAATAATCCATGTATATTTATATTATTAATCATATAATCAAAACCCAATATTATGCAATTATTAAAATACAATCCAGATTTTAAAACCAATTAGTTGTCATGTAGTGTAAAACCCTTGAAATCGGAAGTTCAAAATCATGCTTTTAAGAAAAACAGGGCAGCAAGCTGAAGCCAGTCACGTCGTGATCACTGGTCACGTCTCGTGACTCTGGCTTCACGCGAGCACCACGCAAAACAGCAAGCAAGAACAGGCGGTCACGGCGTGACCATCAGTCACGTCTCGTGACGCCTGTGAGGAGAGGTCACGAAACCTGTCTCGAGACACGCAGGGAAGACAGGCGAGGTCGTGAGGCGTGATGCTCCATCACGTCGCGACTTCGCCAGGGGAAGGGGATCACGGCGTGATGCCCCATCACGTCGCGTGACCTTCCTCAGGGAAGAGGGTCACGGCGTGACGCTCCATCACGTCTCGTGATCTTCTTCACACACTCTTCTTCTTCTCAAAACTAAAGTTCAGAATTTCCAGAAAACATCAAAACCCAGAAAATCGTGAAAACAGAGTACAACCAAAACCCAACCCCCAGTTTGTCTAAATCCATTTTTCATGCAATAATTATGCAAATACGTACCTTTAAGTCTTCTGAGCACATTTACAGTAATTTCACTCACATTTTTACATTATCATATATTCACAGTAACAAACAGAGAGAGAGAGTCACTAACCAAAGTTTCACATTCAAATACATGTATAAACATCTCAATTGCAAATTCATCACCATTCTTTTCCTACTGTAATCATGTATAGAACACTACATAACTCATGCATTTCAATATTCCAACACACATAACTATATTAGCAACAAAACTGCAATCTGGATCCAAAAATGAGCAAGACAGACACACTCCCAAACCTGAATGAAGAAGCTCAAAAATGTCCACTGAACCTTCTCAATCCACCACCTTGCCTTTTCCCTTCTCCTTTCTTTTATCCTCAGAGACTTGCAAACAGATAAAACCACAGTTCATTAACCAAGAACAGAATCTCTATAACCCAACGAAGACTGAGACGGAAATTAACCATAAAACCAAGAAAACTTCTGCCACTTACCTTCTGAAGCTTCAAAACTCAAAACCCAAGCTCTCGAAACAGATGAACACACACATGCAATGGGAAAAAGGACAGAAAATGGAGAGGAAAGAGATGGCTAACGTGAGAGAGAGCAAAAGAGAGAGAACCTCTTGAGTTTAGTTTTCCAGAAACCTAAGAAATTCAAACCTCTCTTTTCCCTCACCCACGTACACACACTCACCTCTTCCACATGGCACACATGCACAATTACACAATTCCACTTAATCCATTTTACCAAATAATCCTCCAAATGTACTAATAGGTCCTTTACAATTTCTTTTTACTCACCTGAATAAAATCTGCATTCTAATTAAATCCCATCTAGCAATTAAATCCTCTTTCCTTGTATAAATTACCCAATTACCCTTAATTGTCCAATTAACATCACTGATTTCCAATTAGGCCACTTATGGGGTGTGACAACTCACCCCTCCTTAAGAAAATTTCGTCCTCGAAATTTCCTTGCCTACCAAACAAATCTCAAATATCAAAACCAAATCGAAACAAAACTTAACATATAAACACTTACCCGAAGGTCCTGCAGCACCCGCTACATTCTCAGCAGTCATAGCATATGCCCGATGCCTAGTATGATCCTCTGTAGCACCCGGTCGTTGCACCGTCTCAGATGGTGCTCTCGGATGTCTACTTCCTTCACGGTTGCTTTGGATGACATTGGATCTTCTGCTCTCTTGCTGATTCTGGTCCACTTGTCGATCAGGGCAAAATGCAAAACGATGCTCCATACTTCCGCACTTAAAACAGGCGCCAGTAATCTTACGACATGTACCCCAATGGTACCTATGACAATGCTCACACTCTGGTGCTCGATTTCCTTTGCTAACATGCGGTGCCACACTACCTACTTCTGAAGGCACCTAAACAGACCCTCTATTTCCTTGCTCAACTGGAGCACCCTTAGACTTCTTATTACTCATAACTCCCCCTTCTGGTGCTCTCCTCTTCTGTGCCATCTTCTGCTTAATCTCCTCAGATTCCTCTAACTTCATTGCTGCAGCCACAATCTGGTAATACCCAACTGGCTGCAAGACAATCATCGCAGACAAAGGGCCTCTGAATACCTCACGCAATCCCTCTAAAAAGTGCCTACATCTGAACTCATCCGTCAACAACTGCTCAGGCACATACTTACTTAACCGATTGAACTCCTTATCATACTCACTGACAGTCATGCCCCGCTGCTTCAAACTAATGAACTCTCTCCACTTAGCTTCTTGGTATGCTTTTGTTATATACTTTTGCTCAAACTCTTGCTTGAAATACTCCCATGTCAGCTCAGCTGGTCGCTGAGGATTCCTCATCACAAGTTCCCACCAATCATATGCTGGTCCCTGAAGTAACGAAACTGCACATGAAGCTCTCTGATCTGCGGGACATCTAATCTCTTGCAGAATTCTACCTACTCTCTTGAGCCAAAACTCAGCCACATTAGATTCATCTAAGGCAGTCCCATGAAAGTCTTCTGCTCCTCTCTTTCTTAACAACTCAGTTGGAGCCTTAGGTGCAGTCAACCTATCCACCACTTGCAATAACCCCTGAACTAACGCTGGATCAAAAGCAACACCTCTATTTGCACCCTCAGCTGGTGCAGGTTCCCGCTCATGTCTATCCTGTCTAACTGGATCATCTCTTCTAACTGGATTCCCTCCACGACTCACATTGGCACTACTCATGGTGTCGCCCATATACTCACTTGGATCCGACTCCATATAAACACTACAAAACAAGACATCTGCATTAGGCCACTATACAAAACTGACTCTCATGCATAGACTCAACTCTATACTCAAACAATCACAACATAACCCAGAACCACCAAACTTGGGCTCTGATACCAAGCTGTAACACCCCGCCATCCCCGTTGGAAGGATGCCGGAGTGCCACGCGGGCAAACACATATAATCAAATCCATAAACACATGTATAAACAAAAACCAAATGAAATATAACGAAACTTTTAATCATTTAATAATAAAACCTGTTTACATGTAACATATATTAATATCGTTTTACAAAAAGAGGCTCGTAAGCAAATACATATACAAAAAATAATATTTGTTCCTTTACAAAAGATTTACTTTGCTATACACAAGCCATATACAGAACTACAGCGGAAGACATCAAAAAATATAATAACTTCATCCAAAAACTCCTAGTGGCCGACCCGCAGATCTCTGACTCTAATCCAAACTCGCCACCTGCACGGGAAAAGAGCCCGTGCTAAGCGATAACGCTTAGTGGGGAGGAACAGAACAAAATAACAATATACATATACAATATAGTATCTCATCACCTTTATGATATTTACAATATAAGTAATTAACAAATACAAACATACTTCTCTGATTACACCGATACAGGATATACAAGAATTCATGTGCAACATATACTTTTAATCATGTCAATAAACAACTCAACATATATATATATATCACATATAAACATGTAGCCTGATTAGTCGGGTATAAACCTAAGAAGTGGATACGGTCATTTGGATACTGATAAAACACAGTATCCCAAGCATATAGAGACATGAGTCTCGAACATATAATTTTCATATAGAGACCGAGGTCCCACTTTATTTCCATATAGACCAAACATGGTCGAAACAAGGATCCAAACGGACCCGCATATATCCTTTTATCATATAGCAGCTGCACACACACTCTGACCTAAGTAAGCGCTTACTTATCCACTACTATGACTTATTCAGGCTTAAAGAATACAACTCAACAATTCATATATTCATGTACATTGATCAAAATCAGAAACATATACATATATCCAAATATTAATTACTGGATGTAATATGAGCTTATAATTCATCTTGAAATAATCCATGTATATTTATATTATTAATCATATAATCAAAACCCAATATTATGCAATTATTAAAATACAATCCAGATTTTAAAACCAATTAGTTGTCATGTAGTGTAAAACCCTTGAAATCGGAAGTTCAAAATCATGCTTTTAAGAAAAACAGGGCAGCAAGCTGAAGCCAGTCACGTCGTGATCACTGGTCACGTCTCGTGACTCTGGCTTCACGCGAGCACCACGCAAAACAGCAAGCAAGAACAGGCGGTCACGGCGTGACCATCAGTCACGTCTCGTGACGCCTGTGAGGAGAGGTCACGAAACCTGTCTCGAGACACGCAGGGAAGACAGGCGAGGTCGCGAGGCGTGATGCTCCATCACGTCGCGACTTCGCCAGGGGAAGGGGATCACGGCGTGATGCCCCATCACGTCGCGTGACCTTCCTCAGGGAAGAGGGTCACGGCGTGACGCTCCATCACGTCTCGTGATCTTCTTCACACACTCTTCTTCTTCTCAAAACTAAAGTTCAGAATTTCCAGAAAACATCAAAACCCAGAAAATCGTGAAAACAGAGTACAACCAAAACCCAACCCCCAGTTTGTCTAAATCCATTTTTCATGCAATAATTATGCAAATACGTACCTTTAAGTCTTCTGAGCACATTTACAGTAATTTCACTCACATTTTTACATTATCATATATTCACAGTAACAAACAGAGAGAGAGAGTCACTAACCAAAGTTTCACATTCAAATACATGTATAAACATCTCAATTGCAAATTCATCACCATTCTTTTCCTACTGTAATCATGTATAGAACACTACATAACTCATGCATTTCAATATTCCAACACACATAACTATATTAGCAACAAAACTGCAATCTGGATCCAAAAATGAGCAAGACAGACACACTCCCAAACCTGAATGAAGAAGCTCAAAAATGTCCACTGAACCTTCTCAATCCACCACCTTGCCTTTTCCCTTCTCCTTTCTTTTATCCTCAGAGACTTGCAAACAGATAAAACCACAGTTCATTAACCAAGAACAGAATCTCTATAACCCAACGAAGACTGAGACGGAAATTAACCATAAAACCAAGAAAACTTCTGCCACTTACCTTCTGAAGCTTCAAAACTCAAAACCCAAGCTCTCGAAACAGATGAACACACACATGCAATGGGAAAAAGGACAGAAAATGGAGAGGAAAGAGATGGCTAACGTGAGAGAGAGCAAAAGAGAGAGAACCTCCTGAGTTTAGTTTTCCAGAAACCTAAGAAATTCAAACCTCTCTTTTCCCTCACCCACGTACACACACTCACCTCTTCCACATGGCACACATGCACAGTTACACAATTCCACTTAATCCATTTTACCAAATAATCCTCCAAATGTACTAATAGGTCCTTTACAATTTCTTTTTACTCACCTGAATAAAATCTGCATTCTAATTAAATCCCATCTAGCAATTAAATCCTCTTTCCTTGTATAAATTACCCAATTACCCTTAATTGTCCAATTAACATCACTGATTTCCAATTAGGCCACTTATGGGGTGTGACAATGGCCTTTAACTCCCTGTTAGACACTTCAACTTGACCATTAGCCTGAGCATGGTAAGGTGTTGTGACCTTATGCCTAATGCCAAATTTCTTTAATAAAGCCTTAAATTGGTGGTTCACAAAATGTTTACCACCATCGCTTATAATGGCTCTAGGGACTCCATAACGAGTGAATATGTTTCTCCTCAAAAATTCTAAAACAATCTTAGCATCATAAGTTCTAGTGGCTATAGCTTCGACCCATTTACTCACATAATCCACTGCCACTAGAATATATTCAAACCCGTACGAAATCGAAAAAGGTCCCATAACATCTATTCCCCATACATCAAATAGTTCTACCTCAAGCATGTTTGTCAGAGGCATCTCATCTCGCTTAGATATATTTCCTACCCTCTGGCATCTATCACAAGTCTTCACATAAAATTGAACATCTCTAAACATTGTAGGCCAATAAAAACCAGAAGACAAAATTTTCATTACCGTTCTATTTGGCCCATGATGTCCACCAGCTTCTCCACTGTGACAAGCTGTGATGATTGCACCCGTCTCCTCATCTGAGATGCACCTTCTTAAAACTTGATCAGCACATAATCGGAAAAGGTAGGGGTCATCCCAAATGTATTGCCTGTATCAGCTCGCAGTTTCTTCTTTTGCTGCCAAGTAAATTCTTTAGGCATAAAATCTCCTACAAGAAAATTTGCTATGTTAGCAAACCAAGGAACAGAAGTGTCACAAGCAAATAACGCACAAATGTGTTCATCAGGAAATAAATCTAAAATTTCCCCCTTTTCAATATGGTCATTTTCCATTCTTGACAAATGGTCTGCCACGAAGTTTTCATCACCCTTTTTGTCCTTAATTTCTACATCGAACTCTTGCAATAGCAGCACCCAACGAATCAACCTCGGTTTGGATTCCTTCTTGGCAAACAAATGCCTCAAAGCTGCATGGTCTGACCACACCACAACTTTTGCACCCAGCAAATATGGCCTGAACTTCTCGAACGCATACACAATTGCTAGAAGTTCTTTCTCTGTGGTGGTGTAATTAACTTGTGCTCCTGTCAAAGTGTGACTAGCATAATAAATTGCACAGAATATCTTATCCCGACACTGTCCCAGTACCGCTCCCACTGTATAATCACTAGCATCACACATTAGTTCAAATGGCATAGTCCAATCCGGAGATATAATCACCGGAGCTGAAATAAGCCATTGCTTTAACGTTTTAAAAGCTAGCAAGCATTCACTATCAAAATTAAAAACAACATCTTTCATGAGTAAATTAGACAAGGGTTTAGCAATTTTTGAAAAATCTTTAATGAAACGCCGGTAAAACTCTGCATGTCCTAAAAAACTCCTTATGCCCTAACACTCATCGGAGGTGGTAACATCTCTATGACATCAACTTTTGCCTTATCCACTTCTATCCCTCTGTCTGAAATTTTATGCCCTAACACTATGCCCTCTCTCACCATAAAATGGCATTTTTCCCAATTTAAAACTAGGTTAGTTTTTTCACACCTCCCTAGCACTAAATCAAGATGCTTTAGACAGCTCATAAAATCAGCCCCATATATAGTGAAATCATCCATGAATACCTCCATAAATTTCTCTATAAAATCATGGAAAATAGCCATCATACACCGCTGAAACGTAGCTGGTGCATTACATAACCCAAAGGGCACTCTTCTATATGCAAATGTGCCATATGGGCAGGTAAAGGTCATTTTCTCTTGATCCTCAGGGGCTATAGGAATCTGCAAATATTCCAAATACCCATCTAAAAAACAGTAGAACCTATTACCTACTAACCTCTCTAGCATCTGATCAATAAACGGCAAAGGGAAATGGTTTTTTCTAGTGGCAATATTCAACCTTCTATAATCAATACAGACTCTCCAACCCGTAACTGTACGAGTTGGAATCAGTTCATTCTTTACCACTGTCATCCTCCCTTTTTTAGGCATACACTGCACTGGGCTAACCCATCTACTATCAGAAATAGGGTAGATTATACCTGCATCAAGGAGTTTGAGTACCTCCTTCTTTACTATCTCTTTCATGGCCAGGTTGAGTCTTTTCTGAGGCTGAGATACCAGCTTGCATTCCTCCTTCATTGGGATCATGTGTGTGCAGTAACTTGGGTCAATCCCCTTCAAATCTGAGGTTTCCCATCCAATGGCTCCCTTGTGCTTTTTCAGCACTTCTAGCAACAGCTGTTCTTCATCACCTGACAACAAAGAAGATATGATTACTGGTTTCTGATCTTTCTCTAAAAACACATATTTCAAATGAGAGGGGAGAGGTTTAAGTTCAGAATTTAAATCTACCTTTTTAGGGTTAAACTCTTCATTCTGTGACTCATCCTTTCCATCTTCTATCTTCACAATTTCTATTTCTTCTCCCCTCATCTCTTCTTCCACTTCTTCGCCTTCCACTGAATGTAACAAACTCAAATTTTCTGGATAAGCTCCAACCACTTTTTCCTGTACTTTTTCCACACACTCGTCTATTACATCTACAAAATAAACAGACTCCTCCATATTCACAGATGGATACTTTTGAGCCTTGTTCATATCCAGTACCAACTCTTCATTATTGAACCGTAGGGTGACCATTTGACCATGAACATCGATCAACGCCTTTGCTGTGTTTAAAAATGGCCTCCCCACTATCAATGGCACCTTCCTATCCTCTTCCATCTCCATCACCACAAAGTCCACTGGGAAGATGAATTTCCCCACCTTCACTAATAGATCTTCTATCACTCCTTTGGGCTGCCTCACTGACCTATCTACAAGTTGGAGTCTCATTCCTGTCTCCCTGAGGTCCCCAAGATTAAGCTTCTTGCAAATTGAATAAGGCATCAAATTTATGCTGGCACCCAAATCACATAAAGCATTACCGTAAAAATCTTCACCAATAGCACAGGGTAAAGTAAAGCTACCTGGATCTTCCAATTTCTCAGGGATCTTGTTCATAATTATAGCACTGCAATTTTCTGTAAGTTGTACAGTTCCATGCCCTTCTAATTTCTTTTTATTAGAACATAATTCTTTCATAAATTTAGCATAGTTAGGCATATGAGCTAAAGCTTCAGCAAATGGTAAATTAATGTGCAGTTTCTTAAACATCTCTAGAAACCAAGCCTTTTGCTCATTTTTCTTTTCCTGTTTAGCAACTGCAGGAAATGGCAGTCTATTTATATCAAGATCCTCTACCCTCGGATTCACTAAACTTTTACCCTTATCACTTTTAGGAGCATCTTCATTAACTTCTACTCTAGAGTTAGAATTACTGACCGTCCATGTCGGCTCCTCCTTTTTTGATGATGAAGAATTTTTACCTTGGTCTTCTCTCGGTACCACTTCCTCACCACTTCTCAGTGTGATTGCTTTAGCTTCCTCTTTTGGATTCCGGTCCACATTCGAAGGAAATGTTTTTGGTTTTCTTTGAGACATGGAATTTGCCAGCTGTCCCACTTGAGTCTCTAAATTCCTCATGGAAGCATCTTGGTTTCGGTTCCACTGCTCTTGAGATTTCCACCTTGACTCTTGATTAGCCATGAACTGCTGCTGGCTATTTACAAACTGTTGTTGACTGTTTATGAAAGTAGCCAACATGTCTTCCAGATTTGTCTTCTTTTCTTGCACAGGTGGCCTCGGTTGGTATCCCGATGGGTGGTATTGTTGCCCTTGGTTGTGATGGGGTGGATATGGTTGTTGATATGGCTGCCCTTGGTTCTGATGAGTGTTTTGGTTGAAGGGAGGTCTAATTTGTGGTTGAGAGGATGAAGCATTTGGATTTCCATCCTTCCAAGAGAAGTTTGGATGATTTCTCCAGCCTGGATTATATGTGTTGCTGTAGGGGTCATTCCTTCTATAGTCCCCTATGGCATTTATATCTCCCATTGCCCCACTCTCTTGACCAGCTTGCCCACTTTCATACCATCCACTCTCTTGAACCACAGAAGCTACATTCTGCACCTTCAGACTACTCATCTCCTTCCTCATGGACTCAATCTGTGCCTTCAGTATCGACACCTCATCCACAATGTGTATCCCTTATCTTTTCAGAACTGACCTAGGATTAGACCATTGAGCATCATTCGCCGCCATTTCATCTAGTAAATGAAAAGCTTCCTCTGGTAGTCTATTCATAAATGACCCTCCTGATGAAGCATCCAATAAAGATCTTGTCTGTGGTGTAACCCCAGAATAAAATGTTGTCATCAGGTGGTATATGGCTATCTCATGGTGTGGACAGCTTCTCAATAGCCTTCTAAACCTTTCCCACACTTCATAAAACGGCTCCTCACTCATTTGACTAAAACCCAAGATACTGTTACGGATGTTCGCAGTCTTTGTCGGAGGGAAGAATCTCATCAAAAATCTCTCCTGTAACTAGTCCCATGATCTAATCGACTGTCTAGGTAGCATTTGCAACCATTCAAGTGCTTTTCCAATCAATGTGAAAGGGAACAACTTTAATCTTACCGAGTCGGATGATACTCCAGGAATCTGAACCGTATCACTGACCTCTAAGAATATGTCTAAGTGCTGTGCGGGGTCTTCCACTTCTGAACCCATAAACTGATTCCTCTGTACCATATTGATGGTGGCTGGTTTAAGCTCAAACTGCACTCCCCTTGGCAGCACAATCGTCCGATTATCCTCATTCAATCTTGGTACTGCATAATCCCTTATTGTCCTCTGCCTCGGGACCTCTTCTCTATAATTCCCCAGATTTTCATCTTGTGCCCTCGGCATTTGTTCGTTCTCGGGAGGAACTTCACCAATGGGAAGAGGATTGTCTTCCATGTTATTATTTCTGTTGGCTCTCCTTTGTTGATGCAAAGTCCTCTCGATTTCAGGATCGTATAGTGCTATTTGTTCCTGTCTCAATCTGCTCATGCACCATAACAACTACCTGAAAAGAATAAACAAAAATAAAAATGAAAATAAAAATAAAATAGAATAAAAAGAAAAACACATACAAATAATATCAAAACTTAAAACAACGCCAGTCCCCGGCAACGGCGCCAAAAACTTGACGCAACCTCAGCAAGTGTACTAAATCGGCAAGTAATATAATGGAGTATTTTTAAGACTCTGAGTTATCGTACCCAAGAGATTGTGTATGCAAGTTATGACACTTAAATGTATGCTAAAGAATTCCCAGTTGTTGAATTGATTTAATTATGACTACTAGAACAAATAAATTAATCAACTATAATGAGTTAACAAAGCAAAAACAAATTAAGATGATAGTAAAAACTAGCAAAGATAAAAACGATAATAAGCAAAGATCTCAATATAGAAAAGTGTTGTTCAGGTTCACTCATCCACCCCATACCCTAACATGAATCAAAACACATAAAGGAAACATATAGGAACAAAATCGGGATAACCCTCTTAACCCAAGCGTCCCATTCCGGAGCAAGCTACTCTAATTACATGACGTCCCATTCCGGAGCAAGTCATACAACTAGCCTAATCACGGGTCTAAAATCCTAGGTTATGTTTGCTTTCCCATTCCGGAGCCAAACAATCCAAAACCTAATTATTTCACTCCTCACTCCAATCTTAAACCATGAAAACCTGCACATATGGATTCCCATTCCGGAGCAGTCCAAATGATACAGCAAACATGACAGAAAATCTGAAGATAATTTATCATGACATTCAATCATACAATTCAATAACCAATTAAGATACATGAATTAATTCATTCATCAAAACAGGAAATTAACTTGAAAATATACATCTCATGATTTGACAATAATAACCAGTGAAATAAACCTTCATTCATATATCGAATATCAAAATATGTTTAGAATTCACATCAAGGATAGAGGCTTTAGAGATCCCCCAAACAACTAAAAGACTACTCACGATCCATTACAAAATCAAAAGAATAAAGGAAAGAATAAACCCAAAAATTCATTGAGGTAGAAATCCCGGCTGAATCCCACGTTCTTCAGTCTTCTCCTTTGGATCTTCAATGGAGAATTAAACTAAAATTTTGGAAAACTGGAAAACTAACAATCTCTGGAAATTAAAACTATGTATCTAATGAAAATTACTCTCAATTTCTAATTGAAAACTCAAAACAAGATTGAAAACTGAAGTTTAGAACAGAAGAATAACTCATAAAATCTCAGCCGCCAAAACTAAAATCAAAAACTAACTAAAAAAATCGGAACCCTAACCAAACAGAAAAGTGCATTTTTATAGTTCCAGATGGGTCACGGTGACAATGAAATTCATTGTCACCGTGTAGAGTCGAGATTTCCAAATTGCCTTTGCGCACAGGAGAGGGGTCACGGTGACAATGAAATTCATTGTCACCGTGAGGTCTTGAATTTTTGCTTCTGTCCAGGAAATAATTATGTCACGGTGACAATGAATTTCATTGTCACCGTGAGGTATGTGCTGCTCCAATACTGCCTGAATGATTTTGCATGTCATGGTGACAATGAATTTGATTGTCAATGTGACATGCTTCATACTTGCATTCTGTCTAACATTTGCTATGTCACGGTCACAATGAAATCCATTATGACCGTGACCCCTCTAAGTTTGCTCCTGTCTTCAACTTCTCTTTATGTCACGGTCACAATGAGTTTCATTGTGACCGTGAGGTACCTAGAACCACACCTGCAAAGACAAATCAAAATCCATCAAAAACTATCTTTAATGCATCAAAATTCCAATTTGACTAAGATTAGTAAAATTAACCTAAAGGAAACAAAACATGACACAAAAACACAACTAAACACCCTAAAATCATATAAAAATACCATCAAAACTAAGTACTATATTGAAGTTATCAAATATACTCGTGTTATATTTGTTACTTCATTCGAAGTCTTTTGCTTCTGGTTATCCCCACTAAGCGTTATCGCTTAGCACGGGTGTTTTTCCTATGTAGGTTTTCAGGATTGGGGTGCACATCTGCAGGTCAAGGCCACTAGGAGCTTTTATAAAAATCCTTTTGTACTAGACAGAGTTTCTTACATTTTGAGTAACATCATTATGTATATAGGAAGCATAGTATCATAGTGCATATGTTAACTGTTTTGTATATGTACCGAAAGTGAATATGTAATAAGTATAAAACTTTTGTAATATGTACATTATATTATTAATAGTATATGTTTGGCCCAAAAGAATGTTCTTATCTTTATTTATTGTTATCACTTCTGCTTTTGGGTATGCATGTGTACGCGTATGTGTGCATTAGAGTCTGTGTAGCGCCCCGATATTCCTTCCTGGGGGTATGAGGGTGTTACAATATATATATATATATATATATATATATATATATATATAAAGAAAATAAAATAAATTCTCTGCCTCAAAATCGTGTTTAGCCACACAATTTTTTCTATCTTTCCCGTTGGTTCTAGCCTATACTTGTGTTTCTTCCTTCCCATTGCTGCCACTGTCATCTTCGCCCCTCCGACTATAGCTGCTGTTCATCGGCTTTTTCTTCTTTCCTTCTTTCTTATTTTTTCATCAGGATCTATGTAGAGAGACAATAGCTTGGCTGTATTTCCCTTCTTGGCAACCAGTCCACCTTTGCCTCCTCTGTTAGCCACTGCTAGTTGCCGGAGTCTATCTCCTATTCCTCCCACTTCACGCGCGACGGTAGCACATCAGTCCCCTTTATTTTCCTGCAGTTATAGTTTTAGTTACAGCCCCCATTTTTGCCATTCCTTGGTCGCCATTGGTCACCAGAATACCACCTATCTTCTTCTCATTGAATGACAACTATTGGGTGAGTAAAAGGTGATTATTAACTAGAAATTAAGGCAAAATTCGTAGGGGAACAGATTTGGGGATTTAGAAATTTAAGGTTAATTTTTTTAGGCTAAGAGATTGGGTAAGTTAAAATCAATATTTTAGGCCATTAATTACTCATTTAAATTGCATGATTTGTATATTTTGTAGATAAATGATGAAAATATTTCTTGAACTCTGTAGAAGAAAAAGGAGAAAGGAAATGCATTAGAAATCTAAGCTAATTTTAGTGAAGTACTTTGGGAGGATTAGAGTTATTTTTTTGTAAATCAAAGTTTGCAACCACTAAATTTATTTTCCCTTATTACTATTATGATGATTGAGATAAGAGTTGTGATATGATATAAATTTTTGATAGAGCTTACTTAAAATGTTTCTCCTGTCGGTGTTTTAAGTTCCAGAAGTCCTGTGTATTTGGCTCAACTATATTGTTTGGTATGATTTCTATAAATAAAATAACTACAGAACCAAAGTAAACCAACTAGTGGACAAAAATTAATTAAGCTGCCTAACATGAATCCTTTTCCTCCATTTGGTAGAACATAATTATATTTTTCCATTCAGTTTCTATCTTACTATTTGCCATTTAACATATTTGCTTGTCTTGCAGTGTTTTGAAGTGAAGCATTTTTGTGACCACTTCCACGACTGTTACTTTTACTAGTATGGACAAGCTTTTGCAATGGACATAATTTTTTTGCTGAATCAAATTATTTTTGTTATTTAATAGAGAGAATATATGGGTTAGCAGCTGCATTTAAGGGAAAATTGCAAAATAAAAAATTCTTCAAGATTGTGGAAACATTTAAGGGAAAATTGAAAAAAAAAATCTAGATTAAAAAGAGTTAGTGGCTACATCTAGAAGTAAGGACAAGTCACACACAATATTGGGTTTTGTGGGATCGGTTAATCATTAGTTAGTTGGAAATTTGATCAATAGGCTTGTACATAAGTTTTAATTAGGATGATCATTAGAGATGAATTACCATTTAATTTTATTGAATATGAGGGTTTTAGGGAATTTGTTGAAGTAATTTGTCCTAAATTTAAAATTTTATCTAGAGTGACTATTACTAGAAGATGTTATTCTCTTTTCATGAAAGAGAGGGATAAATTGAAAGATTTTCTTAAAATTGAATACAAAATTGTATGTATTTGTTGAGATATTTTAATTATATTTGTATTTATTATTGTGTATATTTATATTATAAATTTTAAAAAATATTGAATTATCCAAAGTACCATATTGTATTGTCTTGTTTTATTTTGTATCGAAAGAACTGAAAATTATAAGAATCGTACCGAACTGTACCGAAGTTAATAAGAACCGAACTGTACCGAAATTTTTAAGAACCAAAATTTCAATAAAATACGGAGATTTGTAAAGGACCGAACTGTGTACACCCCTAGTCCGATCAAACACTCAGCCAAACTAGTTGCTATTTGAACTGAAGCCATGACTTTTTTTTATTTTTGACTTTTCATGACCCATTTGACCTCAAATGCACTCCAAATTTTAACCCCAGACTCACCATGAGTAATATTTTTCGATAGTCAAATAAAATATTTTTTACCTCCGGGTATACTTTTCGCCCTGGATGCACTATTCACTATCGAAAAATAATATTCACGGCTAACCCGGTACTTAAGCCAATACTAGGATCCTCCACATGCTGATCAACACTAGGCTCCTGCCTGGATGACCCCAACACAGGTCGAGAGATATGGTGCTGTTAGGTACTAAAAACGCTAACTCCGCAAGTGCACGGTTAATCGCTCATAGTACTTAATATGTCAATCCCACAGAGAATGTAGATTAAATATCACTCACTATTACTACTTGATTTTATCTTGTTTACAATGTTAAATAATTTGTAAGTTAATTCTATACTACTCGTGTCATTCAAATTAATTAAACCTATTTAATGATGATCAAAGAAGACAATGTAGATGATGAAGAACTAATGATTATAAACTTGATTCCATCTTTTTATTATAATTATAATCTTATCAGTAAGCCAAATTGGAATAATATTCTAATTCATTCTCTCGACATGAACTAGAGTGCCTAAAACATGCAATTACAATGCTAATCCTTAACTCTCATTAATGAACTAGTTAATTCTAATTACATATTCTCATATTAATTACCAATTTGTAGCAATTATCTTGACATACTGATCTCTCAAGTTATGTTTTGATAATGAAGTTCTATTAGTTGTAAGATAAAGTGAATCTCTCAACTCTACTTTAACTTATAATGATCATGCAAATATACTAATAGAGAATTCTGCATTCAAAGACTATTAACATTGATGGAAATAGACATAACATTAATATCATTCAAGTTTCTTAAATAACATTCATTTAATGTTTACAAAGAAGAAGTAACAAAGATTAGAAATAGAAGAAGGAGATCTCTCAACCCTTTTTCCTTTCATAAAGTATGATCTTCTTCCTTGCAATTGCCTTCTCTTTAGAACATAAAAACTAATTTAGAACTTCAACTGAAGAAATCGTTCTCTCCCAAACTTACAGAAAAATACTTAGTTAAAAATTCATCTCTTTCAAATTACAGTTAAATTTAATATATTTAATGTTCTAAAAGTCATGTCCCTTGATAAGCTTCTTCAAAGGGTTGCACAAGTTGGTGAGAAAGCATGGCCCTTCAAGTGACTTTTTGAAAATAACTACACAACGGATCTCCCTGCTGCGATCGCGATGCCTGTCGTGCTCGCAACAGAGCATGACCCTCTCTCCCTTCATTCTCTTCAGCTGGGTTGGCTATTTCTCTTTCCTCCGCGTCTCATCGCGCTCGCGACAGCGCACGGCTTCTCCTTTGGTTCTTCTCTTTCTCTCTTCTCTTCCCTCTTCTTTGGCACCCTCTGTCGCACTCGTAATGCTTATCACACTTGCGACAGAATCATCTTCTCTTTCACAATTTTGCTCCTTTTTCCATTGTTTTCTCCAATTTCTCATATATTCACAAAACATAGAACAACACATAAAACATACCTAATTCTAACACAATTAACTACAAATAAATATTATTTTAATCATAAAATATGGACTAAATATGAGCTATTTAAGCTCATATCAGGTGCACTATGAACGTTATGGGTCTACCCGAGCCGCTTTATGTTCCGTACCTTATTGGAGCATCTCGGTTTGATAGCAAAGGCAGACACTTTATTGGCAAGAGTTGGGTGGACTGATTTCTATGGGGTGGCATTCATGACATACCTTGAGGTAGTGCATTAGTTCTTAGCGACCTTCGAGTATAGAGGGATCTAGCAGCTTAATGATGAGTAGAAGGCCTTTACTTTCTCTATGATGGAACAGTATTTCCAACTGAGTCGACGCAGTTGATGAGTTTTCGCATTAGAGATGATGTCCTGAAGCCACAGAGATACTGTTCCCCTGACATGTGGGCTACCATTGCCCAACCAGGAAATGTATATGATGCCAAACTCGCAAAGTCCACGATGTTTGCCTCTCAAACTCTATGATATTTGTAGCGAATCTTATCTTTTTCCTACCTGGGCCGTTCATCTAGGAGATGATGATAGGTCGATGTATAGATGTCAGTCATTAGATTCTAATGCACCTGTAATGGGTGGCTCGCAACTCGAGGGCAAAGATAGTGATAGGTGGAGTAGTCATCAGGATACTACTGGCTGCTAGGGAAGTAGACGTGGCATTGGGAGATTCTGCTGGGGGTAGCGTATACATTGATCATGAGGCAGCTTTAGACATGCGCCTTGCATAGGCTGGTCTGATCAAGCCACTTAGGTATAAAGTCCTCACCCTAGGAAAGATAGATAAGGCCCTATGCACTGGCAGACACCTACTTAGGGCAGCCCTGAAAGCAGCAGAGCACCCAATGGAGTACCCAGCAAATCAGCAACCTCCATAGCAGGTGCCTATAGAGGAGGTTCTGGGATTTGATCTTGGTCACGAGGAGGCTCAGGAAGCATACCATTATACAGATGAGCACCACCAGGAGCCAGTCAAGCCAGTTCTCTTTGAGTAGCCCCCCAACTTCTAGGAGCCTGTTCCCCATTTCAAGCAAGTATGCTGCATGGGGACCTAGGTTTATCCTCCTCATCCAGGCCACTACCACTTTCTCCTCAATCAGACACCACCACTGTCCCTTTGTTAGCCATACTGTAGCATCTACAATGTATGGAGGCAGCCTAGGCGATGATGTATGCCAACATTTAGTAGCTGTAGCAGGACCATATGGCACTCTGCATGGGCTAGGAGTAGCTTTAGAAGGACATCCTCAAGCACCGAGCAGAGGGACTAGCCAAGTTAATGCAGGTACAGACTGACATCACCTTTTCCAGCACACTGTCCGACCGAGGAATCCAGCTGGTGGACGAGAACTTATAGTGCAGTGGAGAACGGGTGCAGTTGATTGAGAACACTATCACAGACATCAGGCACACAGCTACGAAAAGGTACGAGGACTTTCAGGTGCACCTGGACAGGCTCAATACTAACTATCGAGGATGCCTAGACAGGCAGGTCATAGAGTTAAAGGGAGCACGGAACGACATCAAACTGGTTGTGGGTCTCCCTCAAGAATTTCTCTATCACATCTGTGTTGACTACTTGGGTGCTCATCCTCCTTTGGAGCCATATATGTGCTATGCTCCCCTCCTTTCCGACTAGCACATGAGTTATGCTCCTCTTGTAGATCAAGCCGGCCCATTTGCACCAGCTGGCCCATCACAGCCATCACTATTGCCTAGCTACACTCCCATATCACTAGGATACTCACCACACTTCCTAGGTTATAGACTGCTGTGAGCGGATTATTCTTCAAGGAGATATCTTTACTCTGAACTTTGGCTCACCTAGGCATTTAATGTGCTCACTTCCCCAAAGTTAGGGACAACTATAAGCACTGGATCCTGAGGCGAGTTTTATCAAAGTTACCTTATGAGGAAGACTTTTCTTTTACTAAGATAAGGAATCGAGAGTTTTAAGTCTCTTAATGTTTTCATGTGTTTTCGAAATTTGTTTTGAGCTTTCGAGCCTCTCGAATCAGTTATTAGGGGCAAAAAATTGAAGTTTATGGGTTAAAGTCAAATCACACTCATGACTCACCAAGTCATGCTCGTGACTTATTAAGCTAGGCCTTTGACCTGACTCACACCCCACTCATTTTGGGTCACTCACACCTATGAGCTATAACCCCACTCACACTCGTGACTTGAGTCATGGCTGTGACCGGGATTTTGGCTATAAAAAGGTTTATTTTACGCATAAAAAGGTTTAGAAAAATTTTCTTTAAAGTTGGAAAGTTTTAGTTTTAAAATTTTTTTTCTTTACTTTTTCTTATATATTTTCATAGTTCTATGCTCCAACCTTTTGGTTTCTAAGTTTTTTTCTTGAAAACATCATAAAAGAGAGATCCATGAACCCTAACATTCCATTGTTAGTTCGAGAAATATACTAAAGGAAATGTTATAGAGCTTTTTTCTCTTCTTGGCCAAGTTTCTAGCGGATTTGAGTTTATACATTCATTTTTAAATATTGTAAACTTGACCTTTAGTTCATTTATAGCATTTTCATCTTGTTTTTCGAGATTTAGGTTGTGAAACCCTTTTTAAGGGTATTTGCAGTGTGGTAGAAATACATTAGTTTTTTTTTGTGTTAAAAGCTTTATTTTTGCTCCTTTTGATTTATTTTCTTTTTGAATCTTGCTTAAAAGTTATTTTTAAAAGTGTTTTGAGGTTTTTTTATCCCCACTTTCTTTTCTTTCTTTTGTTAGGTCTCTAAACCCCTTTTTGACAAGGAACTGCACATAAGGAAGAGAAGGAAAAATTACCCCTTCTTGTGACTCACGGTCGTGACTCAGTCGAGTTCCTTCACTCCTAAGTAAGTGAGCCAACTTAGCTTGTATCCGTGACTCACTATTCACGGGTGTTAGTTGAGTCACACTTGTGACTCATTGAGTGAGTCACGGGTGTGAGTTGAGTCATAACTATGACTCACAGAGTCATGGGTCAAAATTTCCCTTTTAAACTCTTCTTTTATTTTGTTATTTTATGTGTGTTTGTTCATTTAGTTATTTTATGCTTCTTATTCACATTATGTGTTTTTTAATCTTCTTTATATATTTATTTGCTCATTTTGTTCTTGTCCAATGTATTATATTTTTTATAATATAAATATATTTTATTTCTTGTATTATATATTTTTTATATTATATATTTTATTTCTCATGTTATATATTTTATTTTTTATATCATGTATTTTATTTATTTTATGCACTTTATTGCTTTTTATATCATATATAATCTATGTTTGTAGGTGCAACCTGGCGAACGCAGTGCAACAGATCTATTTTATTTCCATGTACTTAATTATTATTTTAGTGATGTAATAAAAAGGGTTTTCTGACCGCTTATAAAGAAAAATATCACACAAAAATATTTATATTAAATAAAGAAAAATTTTATTAACAAAGTAGAACCAATGTCCTATTTTATGCTCTAAAAAATTATATGTAAATAATAATAATTTTTAATAATGTGCATAATTATTTAAATTGGAATTTTAAAATAAATTCGAACCGTTCCTCCTTACTTTTGACCAAAACCTCACAAAAAAGCTTCTTTATAAAAATGCATGCGTGGACCAACATCCCCACCAAAAGGGACTATAAATGAACAACCCATTTCATGGATGTTTATTTAATTACTAATGGATTATTTTTATATTGTGACTTTACTGCTTTATATGCCATGATTTTACAGCTTGCCAACTTGATTGAGTGCGCCTTTATAATCATGCCATAAATATACACGTAAGAAGTGGGATAAAAAAATTAATCTAAAAAGCCCAATTATGTTGTTTTAACCAAGGGTATAAATAAGAGTATGACTTCAAATGGAACACCACTTCCCAATGTTTTATTAGGTGACAACTCTTTTATACCTACCTTATAGTGCCCAACAAGATGCATCCCAAGGTGGATTATCAACAATGGAATAGGGGTACCCAAAACGTTACCCCATGCCTTTTTGAAGGCCGAGGCTCGGTAAATTGGATTGAATGTTTTGCCATTACGAAACAAACGGCCATTTTGAACATGAAAGTCTTAGCTCGGTCAGACCCAAAAAGTGGGACCGAATAGCTGGATAAAGGTTAAGAATTAGTTCATGATGTTCATCCTCGAAGCCCGCGAGGGAGAAGAGAGCGCCACACATGGGCCAAAGACGTATCGCGAATGCAAACTATGGGCAGAATGCTTCTGTAATTGAGCATTTTTTATGGGAATGACAACAAGTCAACTTGTTGAAAGCAAATGTGCCGATTAAAGGGTTTGTAGAGCATAAAATAGGTTTGCATAATTTTATAAAGCATCACTAAACGGCCATCCATCAGTCGAGGTTGGCGAGATTAGAGAATAATTTTAAGGATAGGCATATGCTATTATAGATACAAACCCAATTGACTCCACTTGAAGTGCATATATATGCTTATTTTACATGTTCGAAGTTTGAAAAGGTGATTTACTATTCACTACTTGTTAAAGAGTGATTCAAAATTAACAAGGTCTTTGTTTGCAGATTTTTTGCACTTATTTTTTTGGTTTAGTTATTGAATAAATATTGGGGTACCAGCCAATAAATCTCGAATTAGTTTATATATCTTTGATCTTTTTCTTAGCTTTGTAAGCCTATAACTAGGCATACTGAAGTTCATAAGTAATAAGGAGATAAAACACAACATTTCTACTTTTTCCCTCTGCTTTGTCCATAATTTCTTGCTGTAATTTCTAAAAATTTCCTAAATTTACAACAATTGTGATATCAGAGCACAGGTTTTATTGTTGCCTACCAAATGTTTGATAAAAGTTCTATGAAAGATTCCATGGCTACAAATGGAAATAGTGTGAACGATTCTCAGCCCCTCATTCCTATCTTCAAAGGAGACTCTTATCAATTATGGAGCATCAAGATGAAAACCTTGTTCATGTTGCAAAACTTGTGGGATTTAGTTAAGAACAGATATGTTGATAAGGACAAAGAGGTCAGATTGAAAATAAATAAGAAAAAAAGACTCAGAAGCTTTCTTCTTTATTCAGCAGGCTATTCATGAATCAATCTTTACAAAGATTACTACAACAGACACTTCTAAAGAAGCATGGATGTCACTACAGATTGCTTATCAAGGCTCGTCAAAGGTAATCACTATAAAACTTCAGCCTTTTCGCCGTGATTTTAAAACTTTGCAAATGAAAAACGGAGAATTTGTGCAAGAATTCCTTATTAGATGAAATGCAATTGTCATTCAAATGAGATCTTATGGTGAAGAAATTTCAGGTCAAACTGTTGTTGCAAAAATACTAAGAAGTCTAACCCCTAAGTTTGATCATGTTATTGCTACAATTGAGGAATCCAAAGATTTGTCCAGTTTTTCATTTGATGAGCTTATGTGTTCACTCCAAGCTCATGAGGCAAGTCTCAACAAATCATTAGAGCAACATGAAGAAAAGGCATTTCAGGTGAAAGGGCAAAGCTTACACCAAAATGAGTCGAAAGAGCAGCGAAAAATGAACATGGCAGAGGTTTGCACCGCAGTGGTAGAGGCTAAGGTGGAGGTAGAAGCAATTGGTGCGTCATTCAATGTTATCAGTGTAATAAGTTTGGGCATGTAAAATTAGATTGCTGGTATAAGGACAATAAAGTGAATTATGCAGAAGAAAATGATGAAGAAAGTAAGTTGTTTATGGTTAGTTTTGACACTTATGATGTGTGGTTTGTAGATAGTGGTTGCTCCAATCATATGCCTAGCACTAGAGAAATGTTCAAGGAGATCGATGAGACTAAGAAGATGAAGGTGAAGCTTGGCGATAATAAGGACATTCAAGTTAAAGGAAAAGGGACAGTAACAATCAAAACTAACAACATAAAGTGAAACTTTTGCATAATGTGCAATATGTTCCTAATTTAGCCCATAATATGCTAAGTGTAAGACAATTAATGGCCACTGGATATGCAGTAATATTTGAGACGGAGCATGTGTTATTAGAGATAAAAAAAAAATCAGGAAACACAATTGTTAATATTTGTATGACAAAAAACAAAATGTTTCCACTTGAAGTGTCTGATATGGAAAATTTTGCATTAAGTATTGGAGAAACAAATGAATCTAAGCTATGGCACTTATGGTATAGGCACTTGAATGTTAAGGGTTTGAAATTGCTAAGTGAGAAAAAGAATGGTGCATGGGTTATCGAGGATTGAATTACTTGATTATTTGAGGGCTGCATATATGGTAAGCAAAACAAAATTTCATTTTTTGTAGGAAAGTCTTGGAAAGCATCTAAAACACTTGAGTTAGTGTATGCTAATTTATGTGGTCCTATGAGGACTGAATCAATTGGTGGTAGTTGATATTTTTTACTCTTTACCGATGATTACAGTCACATGATTTGGGTTTATTTCCAACACCTCAAGTCGAAAATCTTTAATAACTTTAAAAAATTCAAGGCCTATATTGAGAAGCAAAGCGGTACACCCATTAAAACTCTTCGAACTGATAGAGGAGGCCAGTTTTTATCTAATAAATTTTCTTTATTTTGTGAAGAAAATGGCATTTGTAAGGAATTTACTGCACCATAGACGCCTCAGTAAAATGGAGTGACTGAACGCAAGAATCGCACAGTTATAAAAATGGCAAGGAGCATGTTGAAAGCCAAAGGACTCCCAAACGATTTTTGGGCAAAAGCAGTAGCCACTGCTATTTATCTTTTTAATCTTTCCCTAACAAGAGCTGTCTTGAATCAAATTCCTTATGATGTTTGGAATGCTTCTAAGTCGTGGGTAAGCCATTTATGTATTTTCGGTTGTGTTGCTTATGCTTTGGTTAATTCTGAGAGCAGCAGCAAACTTAATGACAAGTCAATAAAATGTATTTTTGTTTGCTATTATACACAATCCAAAGCATACAAGCTATATAACCCTATAAATGGCAAAGTAATCATTAGCAAGAATGTGGTATTTGATGAAGAAGCAAGATGGAATTGGTTCAAAAATAGAGGAGGAGAAGAAAGTCAAATTTCAGCAGATTTTAAAGTACCGAATGAAACTGGTGACAATCATCAGATCTGTAAACCACAACAAACAACCCACAAGGACCTTCCAACAGCTTGTTTACTCTAGAAAGCTTATCCGAAACCTCTTTAAGGAAATTCATATCCTTAAAGGAGATATATGAAAACAATCAAGCTTTATTTGTTGCTAAACCGAGTAATTTCAAACAAGTAGTTGAAAAATAAGAATGGTTTAGATAAATGAAAGAAGAGATGGCTGCAATCAACAAGAATGAAATATGGGAGTTGGTTAATTTACCTGAAGGGAAAAAGGCGATTGTGCTAAAATGGGTATTCAAAAAAAAAAAGTACCATGCTAATGGTAGAATTGAATGACATATGGCAGGGTTGGTTGTGAAGGGATATGCACAGACATGTGGTGTGGATTATGAAGATACATTCTCTCCCGTTGCAAGGTTTGAAACTGTAAAAACCTTCTTGGCCTTTACTGCTCATATGAAATTGCTTGTGTATCAATTTGTTATCAAATCTGCCTTTTTGAATGGAGAAATTCAAAAGGAAGTTTATGTTTCTCAACCAGAAGGATTTGTTGTAAATGGTGAAGAAGAAAAATTTTATAGGTTGAGAAAGGCTCTTTACGAGCTGAAACAAGCTCCAAAGCCATGGTATAGCAAGATAAATGCTCATTTATGCTCAAATGGATTTGTGAGAAGTAACAATGAGCCTACACTTCACCTTAAGAGACAAGGTACTAATTTTGTCATATTATGTCTCTATGTTGATGATATAATCTAAATGAGCTCATCTACTACATTGATTGATGAATTTAAGATTGGTATGATGAATAAGTTTGAGATGATAGATTTGGGTGAATTGCATATTTTTTTAGCCTTAAAGTATTGCAAAAAGTTGATGGCATTTTTGTTTCTCAAATGAAATATGCTACTAATTTTCTTAAAAGGTTTAGTATTTTGTCTTGTAATGGAGTGACAACACAAATGAACTTAAATGAGAAATTGGAGGCCAAAGATGGTATTGATTTGGTAGATGCCAAGAGTTTTAGAAGCTTGGTAGGTAGGCTAATTTATTTAACTCATATGCGGCCTGACATCGTATTCTTAGTTAATGTTGTTTCATGGTTCATGCAAAAGCCTACTGTGACGCGTGCCGAATCCCGTGAGGCCCCGAATGACCTGCTTTTAGGGCATTCGGGAGAGGTTCATGAAACTTGTAAGAAATTACAAGTGCGTCTATTTTGGGCAACAAGGAGGTTTCTTAGAGTCGCCACCCAATAGAACATTGGGAAAGGTCGTCTAGCCTCAATGAGCCTAAGACAGTGCATATGCATCCATTTTCGGTAAGTCAGAGATATTTTGGAGGCCCCACCCCAATAGAACATTGGGATGATCCTCTAACCTCATGGAGCCTAGGACTATGCAAATTAGGCCTTTTTAGGCAACAAGAGATATTTTGGAGATCCCACGTAATGAAACATTGAGATGGTCCTCTAACCTCGTTGAGCCTAAGACCAAAGAAGGTTCGGAACTCCCCATTTATTCATACCTTGGTTAAAGTTATGATTGAGTTTTGAATTTAATGTTTCATCCCATTTCTCATTCAATTTAATGCAGTTAATTAAAGCACAAATTGGCCATGTAAGGAAAGCGGAAAATAGGAGCAAAACCAAAATGAAATATATGAAGATCTAATAAATTACAACAAAACTAGGGGCGAAATACAACTCCCATTATAAATAGCAAGTGGATTATTCATAAACCGGGACATTCGTTGAAAATGAGTACGTTGGTCCTCGCATGCATACTTACAAAAACGATTTTGAAGTGTCGATTTTATTTCGTGAAAAAAATAGGACATTGGTCCTCAATTTATTAATGAAAATCCAATTCAAATTACTATTAATATTTAGCCATTTTCATATCAGCGGAATAAAATGATATGTATAATGATAACGCATGAAATAAAAAAATGGATAAGCGTAAAAGAATAAAACCCGAGTAAGTATTCTCAGATCATTGCGGTGTCCTCCATTTTAATAACCCAAATCCACCAAATAAAGCAACAAAACTCACAAAAATAAGAATCATGTTAGTACCACAATTAAGATAAAATAAATGTGAAAAATAAACAATGATAAAAATCCTTGAAGAATTATCATAAAAATAATGAGAAAAATAAGTGGCAAAAGAAGATAAGGAAATGAAGGAGGAAAGGCACAGGGATGGCCCCTGGCACGCGAGCGACGGGCGTCCCTGGGCTGACCAACGGGTGGAGGCAAAATCCCTCGACAGCCCGTCGCTCAGCTGAGTGACGGCCGTCGGTGAAGCTTCTGCCCGTCGGTCGTCTCAGACCTAAAAAAAGAAGAGAATTAAATAGAAAACTTTTTATTTTAAATAAAATGAGAGTTTGTGGGTAAAATCAATATGAGATAATTAAATGTAATGGAGATTGGTCCAAAATGTTTACCCTCGGAATATTACCTCTGAAAGTGATTGTCGTGTGATTTCTGTTCCTCGAGTTCTACAATGATTGATCAATGATGTATAGTTTTAGGACATTTTTGGCCGTAAAAATCGTGTTTTCGAAAACAGATCAAGAAAAGAAAATTATATTTTTCTTTTCTCGATATTTTGATAGCAATTGTGAATGCTAAAAAAGGCTAGATCGGATAGAAATGAATTAGTCTCATTCTCCCGAATTTGCCTTAATTCGAAGAATTTTTGATAAAAATTTGACGAAAAAATAAAGAATCGTTAAATCCTTTTTTATGTAAAAAACTGCCTTTTTTTTGTAAAAACTGCTAACCTTGAATAATGAGCTTCCATCTCCTATTTATAAGTTTAGAAAAATAATTCAAATAAATTCAAATTTAGAATTTAAATTTTAAAAAGATTTCTGAAATCAAAATCAAATCCGAATGATTTTCAAAATATACTCAAAATCAAATTCAAAATTTGATTTTATTTGAAAAGATTTGGAAGATATAAGAAATCTAAGAAAATATATTTGAAAAGATACCAAAATCTTGAAAATATATTTTATATCTTTTAAAAATCTGAAAAATCCCGCTGGATCCTGCGTTAGTTCAACGACTGACGGGCGTCGGTGGAGTACCGACGGGCATCAGTGATGGGGGCACGCTTGGTCTTTTGGGCGATGGACCACTCACGAGAGACGGAGGTCGAGACACAGCCGTCGCTCGTGAGAAGCAGGCGTCTCTCGCACGACGACGGGCGTCGCTTAACGCGAGAGACGGTCTCCGCAAGTGAGTGACGGTCAGCACTCGTCGCGAGAGATGGGCCTCTCGCATGAGCGACTGGCGTCTCTCCAACAAGAGGCAAGCCCATTCCGCGCGAGCGAAAGGCACTGCTCGCGCGAGAGGTGGGCCATCCTTGGGAACAAGCGACGACCATCCCTCTTACCGACAACTTACCCGTCGGCGGACCAAAATCCTGATTTTCAAAATAAGAATCCCTCCTGACGACCAGAAACCCCCTTCCACCAAGAAAAATCCTCAATCCTTGTAAAACCAGAGAATGAAAACTCACAACTTTCATCCATTTCCCTGAAAACAGACGTTGATATCTTCATAGGGTAACTCTGACCTGTACTGCCTCAGGATCCGGTGTCTACACCTACAAAACATCATCTTGGAGCAGCAAAGAGAATATTGCGCTATGTGGCCGGAACACTTGATTATGGACTCCGGTATGCTGCAAATTCTAATTTTTGTTTGCTCGATTTTTTAGACAGTGATTAGGTAGGTTATGTGGAGGATAGGAAGAGCACTTCGGGTAGCATATTTCATCTTGGTTATGGTGCTATAACTTGGAGTTCTAAGAAGAAAGCAACCACAGCATTGTCGTCCTCTGAAGTAGAATATATACTGCTGCAACTTTAGCAGCCTGTCAAGTTGTGTGGCAGATGATTACTTACTGATTTTGGCCAAGAACAACAAGGTGCAACAAAGATAATTTGTGACAACAAAGCTACTATTGCAATGAGTGAAAATCCAGCATTTCATGGAAGAACAAAGCATATTGACATTAAAGTTCACTTCATAAGCAAGCTAGTAACTGCCGGTCAAGTTCAACTAATTTATTGCAGCACCAATGATCAAGTAGCAGGCATCTTCACAAAGTCCCTTCCTCGAGATAAACATGTTTATTTCAGAACCAAGCTTGGAGTATGTAATTTTGAATAGGGGAGTGTTGAAGAGTGATTCAAAATTGACTCGATCTTTGTTTGTTGTAGATTTTTTGCCCTTATTTTTCTAGTTTAAGTTATTGAATAAATATTGAGGCAGTGGCTAATAAATCTCGAATTAGTTCATATATCTTTGATCTTTTTCTTAGCTTTGGAAGCCTATAAATAGGCATGTTGAAGGTCATGAGCAATAAAGAGATAAAAACACAATTTCTCTGCTTTTTTACTCCGTTTTGTTCACAATTTCTTGTCGCAATTTCTGGAAATTTCCTAAATTTCTAAAATTACTAGTGTCTAAATTTTTGTGACTAATAAAATAAATTGAACTAATGATATCATGTTTCCAAATTAATATCAGGTGCAAGCCGAGATGAAGAAGGAACCTGGATTGACGCCAATCGTAGAATCATGTGAAGGCAACATCACGATATATAATGTCAAGAGGTATGGTCCACTGAGCCAGAGGAGACGTGTTTTGTTTCGCTCGAGTCACCTGTCATTCTCGTGTTCGTGCAAGCACTATGACAGAGAAGGGTGGCCATGCTCCCACATTTTTAGTAATGAAGGCAGAAAATTTAGAAGTCATCCCACAGTCGTTATTGAAGCATAGGTATGGTCACGTGAAATTGACAGTAGTTACGTATTGGGAGGAAATTCAGATGTCTTTTTAGGCGAAGACAAGCAAGAACACGTGCTAACAATACTACACGCAAAGTGGCTACATTTTTGCCAGCTCGTTTCCACTAATGAGACAGTGTTTAGTGAAGTTAATAGCGAGATTTGATAAAATTTTAGAAAGAATTAATTCAAGAGCTTCGGATATATATATACGGACTCAATGCTAAATGGGGCATATTCGATGAAACGTCGGTGTACAAAAGTTAATGGAGGAGCTAAAACTGAAGCGGGTGTTAAGAGGAAGAGGGTGGTGTCTCGCAAATGCCCGTTATGCAACAAACGAGGCCACAAGAAGTCTGAATGCCAACTTTTAAAAAATCAATGCACACCCATATCCTATTTCCATGTTTTTGATTAATAACAAGGCTTGTCTAAGGGTTTGATTGCAAACAAAAAACATTCTGCATCTGTTTAATAGCATAATGGTAATTTTCCAACTTAAAATTAAGCAAATTTGCGAACCAAAACTGATCAATACAGATTAGTTTTTATCATTAATGGATTCAATTTACGGATTAGTTTAAGTCATTCAAAAACAAACAGTTACAATATTGGATTGACGAGTCAATTTCAATAATGGTCACTCAACTTATCACTTATCGTACAAAAGTTACCGACTTTTTTTTTCTGACTTAAATGTCACTGAATTTCTAATATTTTTGCAAAAAAATCATGTAGGCCGGAATCCGGCTAAAACGCTTGCTATATTGATTCAGTCTATAGTAGGATGGTTATTTCATTAATTGATTATAGTGTTGTGTTAATATGTGATATTCGCTATGATATAGTAACAATTCAGGAATCATTGCATCATTTATATATTAGTGACGCTAATGAAGTATAGTATGTATTAATGAATATTTGACCTATCATTTATTTAAAGTACGTTTTGCTATTATATCTTTAATTCATGATTTCCTGTAGTAGTTTATTTGTTTTGTTTGTATCTCCACTGAGCCATAGCTCAGCACGAGCGTTTATCTCCCATATAGGTTCATAGTTTGGAAGCCCAAGTTTTGAAGTTAACACCTGTTGGCCACTAGGAGAAGTCTTAAAGTCTTCCTCCCACAATCAACCACAAACACACACAAAACTCATCTAATAACCTCTTACGTCAAACCCAGCCATCCATTAGCATCAACAACCATAATATAACATTAATCAACAAGAAATTTCACACAATTCATTAATTTAAACCTCCAATTCCAAGAATCATCCAAAACCTCAACTTATGCACAAAACCACATTAACTCCAACATTATCACAATTAACTCATGCCCTTGCAAGATTCACATTCCAAAACAAAAACCCATAGCGTATACATCAAAATAAAGAACATATAACAACCTAATTCTAAGAAACCATCAAATCTCATACATAAACATATATACATAAAAACCAAGAAATTCCCAAACCTTAAAATCCTTAGCTCCTATTGCTTGGATCCACTAGTTCCAGCCTTCTCTTTGCCCTTTGGCTCACAAAGAGGCTCAACTAAGCACAAACAAGCACCCAAACACCAAAAGCACAAACCCTAACTTAGATCCAACCCAAGAAGAAGAAGAAGAAAATGCATGAATAACACAAGGAAAAAGCAAGAACTTACCAAGGAAGATGTAAGGGAGTAATTAATTCCACCACTTGAGCTTGAATCTAAGTAAAGCACTTAGGAGAGTGCAAAGGAGGAAGAAGAAGAAGAAGGAGAGAAAACGGGAAATGGGTTTCAAAAATCTGATTTTTCCATTTTTTATTTTCTCTTTCCCATCTTTCTTTCCCCTTTACACATGTCAACCATCTAGTGGAGGAGATTACTTACCACACCCTAACTAAATGTATCACATGCACACAATGAAAGACCCTAATAATGCACCCTACACATGTATGAGCAACACACACAATGCTCCCTCAAGGACACACCCTACAAATGTATGAATGCTTACACACCACAATAACCCACTAGTGCATATCCTACTATGGTGCACTCATACACACACAAATCTGTCCTAACTAATTCACACCATGGTGCAACACATGCACACACGCACCAGAAAAACCCCAAATCATATAATATTACTAAAATGCCCTTATTATGCTAGACTCATGCAAATGCACACACATACATATATGGCTCATTCAACTAGGGGGCAAACGGGGTGTGACAAGTGGTGTGCTTGCCATTAATTTGACCCTTGATATATAGTGGTCGGTTGTGATTGCGGCCTTCAGTTGGCAAATTTGCGTCAGAAAACACCAGTCTTTCCCCTGATCCCCCCTTGACGAGATCTAGCAGCTAAGATGGAGAAATTGTGGTGGCTACGGTGGACTCACTTAATGCCTCAACTAACTTCTGTCTATGAGAAGGGGACTGCCTTAGAAGGTCCCAAATAGATATCTGAGCCGTGGTCTTTTTCAACTGCTTTATTATGGAATTTTCTTCCGGTTCCTTCTCTATAGGTGCTTGCGCTGAGTCCTGCTGCTTCTCAATTTCGGGGACCACTCTCCCACTTCTTGTTACAACCCCAACTCTCTCATCCTCCTCCGAATCCCATGGATCCGCGAACTCTCTATCTTTCTCATCTTCATCTTCGCCTCCACTCTCACTAGTGGACCGGTAGTCTATCACCGCCACGGGAATCCCTTCTTCACTTGCCTCAGGGCGAGTGATAGCGACGTATTCATTTCCAAACAATCTTAAAGGACATACCATTCGGGTAGGCTCGACCCAATCATAAAGACAGGCGGTGGCACAACATTGAAATTAGACTTTTTCTTGCTCTCCCTCTTTTCAGGATCGGTGATCTGCTTATTATCGATCAGATCCTGAATCTGGTGCCTCGGCCTGAAGCAATTGTCTGTCAAATGACCCGTGTGTTGGTGAAAGGCACAGTACTCATTCTCTTTATGCCCTTGTTCCCCTTGGGTCCTAGCTGGCCTAGGTGGCAGGGGTTGTAGCTTCCCCTCCTTCATCAACCTCTTCAATACCCAAGACAAAGGCCTACCCAAATTCGAGAAGTACCTCTGATTCATTCCTGTTGCATCATTTATATGTTAGTAACGTTAATGAAGTACAGTATGTATTAATGAATATTTGATCTATCGTTTATTTAAAGTATGTTTTGCTATTATATGTTTAATTCATGATTTCCTGTAGTAGTTTATTTATTTTATTTGTATCCCTACTGAGGCATAGCTCAGTACGGGCGTTTATCTCCCATGTAGGTTCATAGTTTGGAAGCTCAAGTTTTAAAGTTGACACCTGCTGGCCACTAGGAGAAGTCTTAAAGTCTTCTATTTTGGTTCAATCTTTTGCATTGTACAGATATTGTACAATTTTTGTATATCAAGGATATGCGTTCGTATATTATAAAGTTATGTACTTATAAAATGTAAGTTTTGATAAAGTAAATTTTAATGATAACTTTTGATATGTATTATTTATTTTAAGATCATCTCTTATTAGTATGTATGTTTATAGTTATAAGGAGAAGTTTCTGTAGCACTCCCTTATCCTCCTAGGGGGTATTGGGGTGTTACATATTCTATAATGTAAGGTAAGAAATAATAATAATAATAATAATAATAATAATAATAATAATAATAATAATAATAATAATAATAATAATAATAATAATAATAATAATAATAATAAAGAATTAAGAGGATATTAAGAATGGAAAAATATAGATAAAAATGAATGTTATGTATATTTGTATAATAGTATTTAATTATGGAAAATAATGTTAGTCTAATTATTAAGAATAAATGAATTAAGTTGTATGGCTATTAAAAGTCAAAGCAAAAAAGTGTATAAATATATGAACTATGGTGGATTTTAATCATAAGAATATTAGTTATGGAAATGATTATATTTTAATTAGTGGGAATTAGGTAACTGGTGAAGTAATCGATTATATTAATGTTAATGTATGAAATTGATTTCAGATTATGCATGTATGTGTGTATGTATGTGGCACATCCCAAATATGGCCTAGTAGAATTGCATATATTATTAGTTGTGTAAAAGGGATATTTTGGTAATTTATGCAAGTGGATTAAGGACTTAATTGAAGAGTTATTTAAAGTATTTAGAGAAAGAATTTTTATTAGTAAGCAAGTGGTAATTTATAAGAATTATAAGGGAATTTATAAGGACTAGAAACAAAAGTCAAGAAAGATGAAATAATGGTCCAATAGATGAGTGACAAGTGGTTAGGTTGTTGGGAGCATTGAATGTGATTTGAAGGGAGTAGAGAGAGGGAAAGGGGAAATTGTTGCTTCCCATAGAAGCCAGCAGCTCCTCTCCTTTTTCACGTTTTCTCTCTCTCTCTTTCTTATCTCCATTTTCTGCTCTCTCAAGCTTTGCATGTGGTTGTTCTTCAATTTTTGAGCTAGGGTTTTGAGATTTGAAGAGTTCCAAGAGGTAAGTGGCTGTGTTATTTGGTTTAGATCATCTTCTTCGTCTCCTTCTTTGGGTCTAATATTGGGTTATATGTGGTTGTTTGCATGGGTTAACTAAGCTTTGGTTTTGATTGGGTTTGTGCAAGAATCTGAAGAGAGGAGGAAGGATAAAGGAAAAGGAAAGGTTGTAGCTTGAAGACAGAGGATTTTTGAAGCTCCATTTCTAGGTTTGGGAGCTACATATACATGACTGTTTTTGGCTTGGAAGTTAGTTTGAGAGTGCCCTATCCATCTTATTTGGATCCTGTATTGGGTTTAAAGGTTAATGATATTTGTATAATTTAGTGTATGAAAATGCATGAGTATAATAGATACATGTACATGATTTGTGATGATAAAGTTATAAAGTCTTGCATGTTAAATAGAGGTGTATACATGATGATGTTAGCACTATCCAAGAAGAACAAAAGGATGAGCTAGCATTACCAAATGGCCCAATGATGAGATTGCGGGCTAAGAAGTTCAAAGAGGCACTAAATGGTTACATGGGCAGAATTGTGGAAGTTTTGGATAGCCAAGAGGAGCTTGGGCCGAATGGCATCAATACCAACTCAATGGGACCGAATTGTGAAGGCCAAATGTGCATGATAAATTTGACATGTGCAAGTCATGTGTCACTCGACATGTGCAATGCATGTGACACTTGACATGTGCACAACATGTGACATAATACATATGCAATGCATGTGTTACTTAATGAACTTATGGGCTGAATTGTTTGGGCTCTTAGTTAGGGTTTTTGTTTGTTATTTTTATTTGATTAAGTGTATTAGTTAGGCCATTGGACTTGGGTTCACGCCACCCTTGTTGGGCAGCCCATTCATTTGGTTTGTTTTACCTTTTCTAAGTAGGAAAATGGACCTAATTTCCAATCCTAATGGGCTTGGGGAATTCGGCCACTCTTTTACTTAATTAGGGTTAGGGTTTGTTTTAGGAGGATATAAATACCTCATTAAACTCATTTGTATTCAGACTTGATTAATTTGATAAAGTTATTTTGGCTTGGCCGAATTCATCTTTTAGAGAGGATAGTTTGTCTTCTTCTTTTACATCAAGAACATAAATTCTTATCCAGGTAATTACTTGTGGCGAATTATGTTCTTGTGTTTTGCGTTTCCTTTCACTTTATTGATTGGGGGTTCAATAGGGTTAGGGATTTACTCTTATTCATGTTTATGCCATATTGTATGTTCAAGGGGTTTCGGGTTCTTTAACCTTGGGGTTCTACATCATTTGGTATCAGAGCCTGGATTAGGATTAAATTCTTATTTATCCATGTTTACTTGCTATTTTTGTTCATTAATTTTCAATTTATTTGATTCCTAAAATTTAGGAACCCTTGTTCATCATAGGGACCGAAAATTTAGGAGCTTTGTTTTAGGTGAAATTCCTTATTATTTGATCTTGAGGTTTAGGTTGTTTGATGCTCTAGTTGTTAAAAAATAGAAAATTTTGAGAGGCCATAACTTTTTACACGGGTGTCCGATTTGCTATTATAAGATATTTTAGGAAAGAGAATTTGGAGCCCTACAATCATTACTGGGTTTTGCCTTATGTAATTGCCATTTTCGGACCTCAAAAATGGCGTTAAGACCTCCGTTTTTTACTTTGAAGTTTTTGCATTTGGAGAAAGGGTTTTAGAAAATCGAATTTAAACCTTGATCACTTTTGGCTTAAAACCCGACCTTGGTAGTCTTTAGTCTTATTGTTATTTCCTTCATTTAAACAAAAAATTGAAAATTGATTTCGGCTAGAAAAGAAAAGAATACAATTTAGGGTTTGTTGATTTGGTTTGGGCGTGAACAATATTGGGCTGAACCTATTGGGCCAGATTTGGTGTTGAATAATTATTTGGGTTTGATTTAAACTTATTGGGCTGAATTCGGATTCCTTAACATTAAGACATAGTGGATAAGTCATTTTGTCTTAGTCTAGATAATTGGGTTTCCTTATCTTGAACTAATTAAGACATAGTGGATAAGTCATTTTGTCTTAGCCTAGACATTTTGGGTTTCCTTATTTGATCTTATTAAGACATATTGGATTAATCTTTGTCTTATTTTGGACAAACAGTTGGGTTTCCTAATCTTGTTTTAGTTTGGACATCTTGTTGTCTTCTTTTTTATTTTGTCTTAGTGTGATAACACATATTGTCTCAAATTGAATTTTCCATTAGGAAAATTTCAATTTCTGCATTGATTGCATTAGTTTTGTCATTCCTTTTACTCTAAGTTTCTCCCTTTAGTGTCTTTGTGTTTTTACTTCTGACTACACTATAATTAACAATTTGATTCTTGTTAGTTAAATTCACATATTTCAGACAGCATACATATCTTCACCTTGTATGCTCATTTAAACGTTCTTCGCCTTGGTCTTTTGCTTCTAGTTTTGTGCCTATATTTATTATTAAGTATTTTCATTGCATTCTTTCATTATAATTTGCTGCTTGTGAATCATTTTGACTTGAGTTTGCATTCTGAAGTGCAACTGAAGACAGCCAAGCTCGAGTGGTAAAAGGCTTGAGAGTGTGAGCTTAAAGGAGGGTAAAAGCCAAATTTGAGCGAAACACGAGTGGAGTGTCACTTCTTTGAGTGTAAACACGTGAGTGAGTGTAGTGAGGCTTGTTTATCTAACATCTTTTGCAAGTAAAGCACCATGACTGACAAATCTAGTAAGAAAGAGATGTCTATAGAACAGGTTATTTTTGCTATACAAGCAATGCAAGGTACCCTTGAGAACTTGTTGAGGGAAAGAGTAGACGTTAAAGAGAGGTTGGATAAATTAGAAGGGGGAACATCCAACAACTCAAGGAGAACAGCTAGGAGGGGAAGATGGATTAATGAGCGCGAGGAGGTTGATCAAGGTGATTGGGATGAAGATGATGAAGTTCAATCTGTGAGGGGTAGAGTGAGAAAAGAAGATAAAATGGACAGCAACATCAATGCCATCAAGATGAACATTCCATCCTTTAAAGGTAGGAATGATGCTGAAGTGTAATTAGAATGGGAAAGGAAGGTGGACATGATTTTTGCTTGTCATAACTATTCTGAAGACAAGAAAGTAATGATAGCAGCAGTGGAGTTTAGTGATTATGCGTTGGTTTGGTGGAATGAGTTAGTTAAGAGTATAAGGACGAATGGGGATCCGCCTATCTCTACTTGGGAAGAAATGAAGAGGGTGATGAAGAGGAGGTTTGTACCATCTTACTACTATAGAGAGTTGCACCACCAATTACATAGACTCACCCAAGGAGCTAGAACCGTAGAGGATTATCACAAAGAAATGGAGATGCTAATGATTAAAGCCAATATAGAAGAGGAAGAAGAGGTTACTATGGCTCGGTTCATGGGAGGTTTGAATAGAGAAATTGCTGATGTGGTGGACTTACAACACTATGGTGTGATGGAGGACTTAGTAAATATTACCGTGAAGGTGGAGAGGCAACAAAAGCAAAGGAAGGCAGCAAGGTCATTTTTTAATTCTAGCAATAAATACAATCCGAAATGGAGTAAAAATGAAGAAAAGAAGAAGGAGTACCATTCGGCTTCTAAAGAGAAAGGCTATGAAACAATCAAAGGCAAGGAAAAGAGTACTTTATTCCAAAAAGGTACTACTGATCCTTCACCTAAACTTTCTAAACATAGGGATATTAAGTGTTTTAAGTATTAGGGATGTGGTCATTATGCATCTGAATGTCCTAATAGAAAAACTATGTTTATTAAGGGGGAAGAAACTATTTCTGAGTCCGATAATGGGGATGAGTCTAATGGTAGTGAATTGAGCATGCCACCTTTAGAAGATTGTTCAGATAATGATGAGTGTGTTGAATATGCTGTAAAAGGGGAGGCTCTAGTTACTAGGCGTGTTTTGAATCTGAATGTGAAGGAAGATGGCCTAGAGCAAAGGGAACATATATTTCACACTAGATGCTTTATAAGTGGGAAGGCTTGTAGTCTAATCATAGATGGGGGTAGTTACACTAACGTAGCTAGTACTACTTTGGTAGAAAAATTGAGCTTGAAATGTGAAAAGCATCCTAACCCATATAGGCTGCAATGGTTAAATGATAGTGGTGAAGTTAAAGTGACCAAGCAGGTGGTAGTTGCATTTTCCATTGGTAGGTACGCAGATGAGATTGTATGTGATGTAGTACCAATGCAAGCTGGTCATATTTTGTTGGGTAGGCCTTGGCAATTTGATAGGCGTGTTGTGCATGATGGGTATAAGAATAGGTATTTTTTTGTGCATAATGGACATAAAATTACTCTTGCACCTTTGTCACCTAAATAAACTTACCTTGAGCAATTGAGAAATCAACAAACTTCAAGTAGGAGTTCGGGTAGTGAGGTGAAAAAGAAAGAAGAGAGAAAAGAGGCCATGAGAGAAAAGAATAAGAATAAAGGCCCAATGGTGAGTGACTGCACAAGTGAGCAAAAGAAAGTGGGATGTGCAGAAGAGAAAAAGTTAGTGAGTGAAAAGAAAAATAATGATGTGAGAATTGGGAAAAAAGAAATTGACAGGAGTGAAAAAGTTAAGAAACAGTCATGTTTTTATGCAAAATAGAGAGAAGTTAAAAGTGCAGACTTAGGCAAGAGAGCTCTAGTCTTAATTCGATTTAAGGAAAATTTGTTTACCAAAACTAATCCTAACCCCGAGTTGCCTAGTGTTTTGTGACTTTATTGCAGGAATGTGAAGATGTCTTTCCAGAAGAAGTTCCACATGGATTACCACCCTTAAGAGGGATTGAGCACCAGATTGATCTTGCACCTAGGGCTCAAATACCTAACCGTCCAGCTTACCAAAGCAATCCAGAGGAGATGAAGGAGTTGCAGAGGCAAGTGGATGAATTGCTTCAAAAGGGGTATGTGAGGGAAAGCATGAGTCCTTGTGCTGTACCAGTATTATTGGTATCCAAGAAAGATGGAACATGGAGGATGTGTGTCGATTGCAGAGCGGTCAACAAAATCACTGTAAAGTATCGCCACCCTATTCCTAGGTTAGATGATATGCTAGATGAGTTACATGGTGCATGTATATTCACTAAAATTGATTTAAAAAGTGGCTATCATCAAATTAGGATGAAAGAGGGAGATGAATGGAAAATTGCGTTTAAGACTAAATATGGATTGTATGAGTGGTTAGTAATGCCTTTTGGGTTATCTAATGCACCTAGTACTTTCATGCAATTAATGAACCATGTCTTGCGTGAGTTTCTTGGTAAATTTGTGGTTGTTTACTTTGATGATATTCTAGTTTACAGCAAGTGTTTAGATGAACATATTATGCATGTTAAAGCTATTTTGAATGTGTTGAGAAAGGAAAAGTTGTATGCAAACCTTAAGAAGTGTTCTTTTTGTCTGGATAAAGTTGTCTTCTTAGGTTTTGTAGTGAGCTCTAAAGGAGTGGAGGTTGATTCTAAAAAGGTGAGGGCTATTCAAGAATGGCCAACACCTAAGTCAGTGACTGAGGTAAGGAGTTTCCATGGATTAGCTAGCTTTTATAGGCAGTTTGTTAGAGATTTTTCTACTATTACTGCACCACTGAATGAGATTGTTAAAAAGAATGTTCGGTTTAAATAGGCAAAAGAGCAAGAAAAAGCATTTTGCACTTTAAAAGAGAAATTATGTACTGCTCCTATTTTGCGTTTACCTGATTTTTTTAAGACTTTTGAGATTGAATGTGATGCTTCTGGGATTGGTATAGGTGCTATTTTAATGCAGGAAAATCGACCCATAGCTTATTTCAGTGAGAAGTTAAGTGGTCCAGTATTTAACTATTCCACCTATGACAAGGAGCTTTATGCATTGGTGAGAGCTCTTGAAGTGTGGGAGCACTACTTACTGCCAAAGGAATTCGTGATACATAGTGATCACCAGTCTCTCAAATATTTGAAGGGACAAGGTAAATTAAGTACGAGGCATGCAAGTTGGGTTGAGTTTTTGGAAACATTTCCATATGTGATCAAATACAAGGTAAGGAAAACGTTGTGGTTGATGCACTATCTAGAAGGTATGCTTTGATTTCTATGCTTACTTCTAAGTTGCTTGGATTTAAGCATTTGAAAGATTTGTATGTTAATGAAGCTGATTTTGCCACTGTGTATCATGCTTGTGAAAATACTGCATTTGATAAGTACTATAGACATGAGGGATATCTTTTTAAAGGAAAACAACTTTGCATTCCTACATGTTCTATTAGGGAGTTGCTTGTTAGGGAATCACATAGTGGGGGTTTAATGGGGCATTTTGGTGTGCACAAGACCTTAAATATGCTTAGTGAACATTTCTATTGGCCAAATATGAGGAGAGATGTGGAAAGGATTTGTGCCAAGTGCATTGCATGTAAACAAGATAAATCTAGGTCTATACCTCATGGACTATATACACCATTGCCTGTACCTAGTGAACCGTGGACTGATATCTCAATGGATTTTGTATTGGGTTTGCCTAGGACTAGGAAGGGAAGAGATAGCATATTTGTTGTTGTGGACAGATTTAGTAAGATGGCTCATTTTATTGCTTGCCATAAAACAGATGATGCAACAAACATTGCTGAATTATTCTTTAGAGAGGTGGTTCGGCTTCATGGAGTGCCAAGAACCATTGTGTTAGATAGGGATGCTAAATTCCTGAGTCATTTTTGGAGAGTTTTGTGGGGAAAGTTGGGTACTAAGCTTTTATTTTCTACTACATGTCATCTACAAACTGATGGACAAACAGAAGTAGTAAATAGGACTTTAGGAACCATGTTGCGTGCCATTGTTGGGAAGAATTTGAAAACTTGGGAAGATTGTTTGCCATTCATTGAATTTGCATATAATCGTGCTGTACATTTTTCTATAGGTTTTTCTCCATTTGAAATTGTGTATCGTTTTAACCCATTGACTGTTTTGGATTTGACGCCTTTACCTGTGAATAAGCTTGCTAGTTTAGATGGTAAAGAGAAGGCTGATTTGGTTAAAACAATGCATGAGAAAGCACGGGAACAGATTGAGAAGAAGAATCGCATGTATGCACAAAAAGCTAACAAAGGGAGAAAACGAGTCATTTTTGAACCAGGTGACTGGGTTTGGGTGCATATGCGAAAAGAGAGGTTTCCACAGCAAAGGAAGTCAAAACTTGATGCAAGGGGTGATGGACCATTCCAAGTGTTGGAAAGAATCAATGAAAATGCATATAAGCTTGACTTACCTGGTGAGTATAATATTAGTGCTACTTTTAATGTTTCTGATTTATCTCCTTTTGACTTTGATTCAGATTCGAGGACGAATCCTTTTGAACAGGGAGGGGATGATGCGAGCACTATCCAGGAAGAACAAAAGGATGAGCTAGCATTACCAAATGGCCCAATGATGAGATTGCGGGCTAAGAAGTTCAAAGAGGCACTAAATGGTTACATGGGCAAAATTGTGGAAGTTTTGGATAGCCAAGAGGAGCTTGGGCCGAATGGCATCAATACCAACTCAATGGGGCAGAATTGTGAAGGCCAAATGTGCATGATAAATTTGTCATGTGCAAGTCATGTGCCACTCGACATGTCCAATGCATGTGACACTTGACATGTGCACAACATGTGACATAATACATGTGCAATGCATGTGTTACTTAATGAACTTATGGGCTGAATTGTTTGGGCTCTTAGTTAGGGCTTTTGTTTGTTATTTTTATTTGATTAAGTGTATTAGTTAGGCCATTGGACTTGGGTTCACGCCACCCTTGTTGGGCAGCCAATTCATTTGGTTTGTTTTACCTTTTCTAAGTAGGAAAATGGACCTAATTTCCAATCCTAATGGGCTTGGGGAATTCGGCCACTCTTTTACTTAATTAGGGTTAGGGTTTGTTTTAGGAGGATATAAATAGCTCATTAAACTCATTTCTATTTAGATTTGATTAATTTGATAAAGTTATTTTGGCTTGGCCGAATTCATCTTTTGGAGCGGATAGTTTGTCTTCTTCTTTTGTATCAAGAATATAAATTCTTATCAAGGAAATTACTTGTGGCGAATTCTGTTCTTGTGTTTAAATCAACCTAATTATTTGCGTTTCCTTTCACTTTATTGATTGGGGGTTCAATAGGGTTAGGGATTTACTCTTATTCATGTTTATGCCATATTGTATGTTCAAGGGGTTTCGGGTTCTTTAACCTTGGGGTTCCGCATCACATGAGAACATGAGATAGATTTTTGGGTTTTTGAACCTCTGTAAATGTCCTTTGAATGTGTTTTAGCATGTAGATGAGTTGGTTTTGAATATAAGTTAAGCATGATAAATGTAATTTTTGGATATGTGTTTCATATTGGTTTATGCTAAAAATATGACCTTTGGAATGAGTGTATATGCATATTTGAGGAGTTTGAGTGATATGGTAAGCATGCGGAGTTGATCAAATGAGTTTTCTGGGAAAATCTAGGTCTGGAGGTGTTTACACGGCGGTAAGGACAGACCATACCGCCGTGTAACCACTCTCTGGGTTGCTGTTCATCGAGTTACACGGTGGTAAGGAATCCTATACCGCCGTGTAAATGCTTGTTTGTGCATTTCAGTAGGGCGGGTCACGAGTCGTGTCCCTCATGAAAGACCCGTGCTCCCCCGTTTTACATGGCGGTATGGCTTTGCCTTACCCGCGTGTAAAGTGTCTTACACGGCAGTAAGACAATGTCATACAGCCGTGTAAAACGCTACTGACCCATATTTTTGAAATTGTTCTCTGTTGTTTCTTTTTTATCCTTTTTCTTGTAATTTGGGTTTTTAACCTTTAATTGTGTATTAATAATTAGTAAATAAGGTTTGTATATGATGCACATGTCCTTAATTCGATAAATATACATGTATAATTGTACTTGATAAATTCTCTATTATGTGTTAGTTATTTTAGAATATGATTAAGTTGTTGTTTGAGCCTGATAGTCATAGTTAGTGGATGGATAAGCGATTATCAAGGGTCAGGGTGTGAGTGCAGCTGCTATATGTTATTTGTTACATGGGGACCCCGTTTGGGTCATATAAGATGTTTGAGGCCTCGGTTTCCAGTATACTTTCGGGTATACATGATTATAAAAATATTTTGAGACCATGTCTCCATATGCTTGGGATACTGTGTTCTATCAGTATTATTAGTACCCGTATCCACTAGTTAGCTAGTAATTAGGCTATTACTTGAGGTTGCTACATGAGATTGATATATAAAGCTATTAGTTATAAGATATGAATATATATGTTACATGTATATGTATATGCGTTATGACATGATGAAATGTAATACTTGTATTCGAACATAAATGGTTAATTGTCGTATTGTGAAGATGCATATGAATAATGATTACTTGGATATGAATGGTTACTTTCCATTATACATATGTGGTGATGAATACTTGTTATAAGCATGAGTAGTATATGTTTATATGCTTTTGTTATTATTTTAGCTTACATATATGTTTATTGCAATTATATGTACATGCATGTGTTATTCCTCCCCACTAAGCGTTATCGCTTAGCACGGGCTCTTTTCCCGTGTAGGTGGTAGGTTTGTTTTGGGAGTCGGACATCTGCAGGTCCGCCACTAGAAGTCTGTAGTTGGAGTTATTTTATCTTCCACTGTATTTTTGTTTTTGTAGTATGATTTTAGGAAATGTAATATTATTGTAAAGAATTATTTAGTATATGTATATGTTTGATTTTACAAATCCCTTTTGTAAAAACTATATGGTTATATATATATGGATTTGTTATCTTTTGATTAAATGTATTTGTTTTCTTAAATTATTTGAGTATATGTATACGTATTTGAGTTGTATATGAGTTTGTATGCGTGGCAACCGGCATTCCTTCCAACGGGGGTGTCGGGGTGTGACAGTATGTATTTAGCAATGGAAGACTAAGATATATATCCACCACTCAGCATAATTAATGCTCAGCACATAGTTTATTTGACTCACTAGAATTGAGGAGCAAGCATACACTGGAGATCTTTGGAAGTTAGCAGATATATTAGTAATCAAGACATATTTTGAATGTTAATTCCTATGGCATGTATATGTGTTTTGTTGGTATTTTTAATTATGTAAACATTTTGTATAAGACATATATGGAAATCGGAGTAGTGAAAACCTAAATATTTTGACAGTCATGGATGGTATGTGTATGTGAAATGGTATGTAAATGTAGATTGAATTATGGTTATGTATTATATATGTATTATGGTATATGAACTATTGTGCCCTTCGTGGGCTGTGGTATTGTTTGGTTTACAGGAGGGTAGGTTAAATATATAGCTGTCATACTGCTAAAATTTTTACCAAATAAATAGTAAATAAAATAATTATAGGTCAATCGGCAAATGATATAGTAAGAATTTTTAAATAAGTTTAATAAAGTTTAAGTTTATGATTAAAGGGAATAAATTGAGTAAGCCAACCACCGTATGTACCGTATAGAGTGATAAGGGTGTTACACCATCACTTTCTTTGGATTTAAGGAAAAAATTGTTGATCGATGTATATATTTGAAAGTCAGTGGGAACAAGTTTATAATTTTAATTTTGTATGTTGATGATATCCTGCTTGCTACTAATAATCTTGGCTTTTTACATGAGACCAAGAGATTTCTTTCTGAGAACTTTGAAATGAAAGATATAAGTGAGGCATCCTATGTGATTGGAATTGAAATATTTTGTGATAGATCACAAGGAATATTGGGATTGTCTCTAAAGGCATACATCAACAAAGTTTTAGAGAGATTTAAGATGGAAAGATGCTCCTCAAGTGTTGTTTCAATTCAAAAAGGATATAAATTTAATCTAATGCAATGCCCAAAAAATGAATATGAATGCAAGGAAATCGAACAGATTCGATATGCTTCCATTATTCGTAGCTTGATATATGCTCAGATTTGTACTTAACAAGACATTAGTTTTGCTGTTGGAATGCTGGGCAGATATGAAAATCCATATTTGGCTACTTGTTCCTATTAGCTGGAGGGGTTGTCTCATGGAAGAGTGCAAAGCAGTCTGTCATCCAAAGACATTAGCACATGTTAAGTTTGGTTGGAGGTTTAATCTACTTGACTCATACGTGACCAGATATTGCTTATTCAGTTAGAGTAATTTCTAGATTCATGCATTATCCTTCAAAACATCACTTTGGAGCTGCAAAAAGAGTGTCGAGATATATTGTTGGAACTGTTGATTTTGGACTGTGGTATGGTTGTGTTTCAGAATTCAAGTTGTTCGATTACACAGACAGCGATTGGACTAGATGTTTGGAGGATAAAAAGAGTACTTCGGGTTATGTTTTTAATATAGTACTATTTGCTAGAGTTCAAAGAAGCAAACAAAAATAGCCTTGTCTTCAACTGAAGTGAAATATGCTGCAACAACTTTGTCAACATGTCAAGCAGTATGGTTAAGGCGAATTCTTGCAGATGTCAAACAAGAACAGGGAGAGGCAACTGAAATCTATTGTGATAATAAAGCGGCAATCGCATTGGCTAAAAATCCAGTCCACCATGGGAGAACATAACATATTGACATTCGAATTCATTTTATTCTAGATCTTGTGTTTAATAAGTCAATCATTTTGAAGTGTTGCAATACCAATGAACAGGTGGCTAATATTCTAACAAAATCTCTTCTTCGAGACAAGCATTTTTATTTTAGACTTCAACTTCAAAACGTGCTACTCTATCTCTTAAACCCAGTCAATTAGCAAGATATTTTCTAATCTCTTAAATCTTTATTTTCTATTACTTGATTATATTAGTGCCAATAATTTATGCATTTCTCTAATTGATTTTGTTTCTATGTAAAGCCTATTTAAAGTCTACCAAAGTTGTCAGTTATGAGCATAATTTTTTTAATGAATAAACATGCAATATTTCTCATATTCTCCAGCTATACATTTTGTTCTCTACTTGCTTCCTCTATTTTTTTTTTATATATTTTTGTTATCCTTTCCCAACATATGGGATATTCATCATTAATTAGATGAGGGAATTACTATTGTATGGGAAGGTAGACATGACACGAAGAGGCTTCTTATTCTACTAGGTAATCGCATCAATACACAAACCATTTACTACCATATGTTAAACCATTTCCATAATTGATACTCACAACAAAAGAAAATTGATAGTATGACACAAACAACATGAGATATGAATTATTTAAATGGCTATTTGAACATGAAGTCAACAACGATAGAGAGATGGTTGAGTAAACTGCTAGAGATCTAAAGATGCAGAGGCAGCATAGACTTACTAAGCAAATTTTTAGCTATGGGTACCAAATGGAATTCCTCCACCATTCAATGGATCTAATTGATTGAGTGGTGGAGCTCAACATGCGCATCTAGCAAAATAATATTTTGAATGCATAACATATAGGTACTATTGCAGAATGATGACGTGAAACTTTTTAAATGTAGAAAGTTGCATTTTTCTTGATATTCTCATCATCTCCTACGAAATGACATTTTGGCTATGCCTCTAAATTACCATGACGTAGTGTTTTTTAATTTTATTTTGGTATGAATGATGTCATAGTGTTGTGGCTTATAGGCACCTCTATGATGAAGGGAATGTATGGATGTTGGACATGTCTCTATGTAAGGAACTTTCTTTAAAATTTTGATGTGCGCATATTTTGGTAATATTATATATACTTGTAATGACATATAGGTGTCAATGGTTTAAATTAGAGGTGAGCAAAAAAATCGTTGAACTTGGTTACCCAAAAAATAGAACCGACACCAATCCAAAAAATAGGTTAACCGAACAGATTTTAATGGTTAATCGTTAGTAATTTTTAAGAATTTTGGTTTTCGATTTCAAAAAACTGTCAGTGTCGATTAACCGATAGGTTTTATATATATCTATATATAAGAAAAGAAAAAACCCTAAAGCCCTAAATCGTGTCTGTCTCCTTCTCCAAAGCCCTAAATCGTGTTTCTGCCTCCTCCTCCTCTTGGAGCCCCTCTTTCCCTCGCTCCTTTCACCACTCCATGTATGACCGGTGCCTCATCGCCCTACCAAAATAATAAGGTGACTACTTAGGTATCTATTCTTTCTTCATTTTGATCTTTAAGAAAGAAATTTCCATGCTTCGCTACTACTTTCCATGCCAGATCAAACAAATTAATACAAGTGACCTCCTATTTTCTTTTCTTCACCACCATTGGAGCAGAGCTTGAGCTTCTTATCTCAGCGTGAGCTTGTTGTCTCTATTGTCCTCTCCATTGAAATATGCATGTCAAAGTTGAGGTATGTTCTCAGTGTTGTACCTGTAATCATTTTGTTAGCATTTGTAACAAGATCTTGCGTTGTATGCTGCACCGATTTAGCTGCCCCTTCTTGCGTTCAACCCACCTTTTATCAGTTTTGTTGTTTATAGGGAATTAGTTGTCTGCATTTTAGAGTACTTCATCAATTAGGTAATCAATTGCATGCGTTTAGATCTTGTTCAATGTCTATGGTAAATTGATGGTCACATAATCATGAAAAAATGCTGTGACAAATCAACTCACCTAATCGGTGTTTGTGAGCCTGTGGTATGCCAAACTTTCTTGTAAGAATAAGCTTTATATTTTTTACTTTCTTCACTGTTTGTCCAATTTCAATGTTTCTTTTTAACATAATAAAATCCACGTCTATAAGCATAATCAATTCTCAATTTGCTGCTACATATGTTAAATTCATAAATAAATAGGAATTCTTATTAGATCATATACGCTAAAAGAAAAAACAAAATCTTCATTATTCTCTGTAACGATTTAATGTATGCATGTGTGTTTTATTTTTCTTTTATTTTTGCTAGCTCCTTTTGTTTGTTTAAAAAATTAATTAAACTAAATTCCATTCAATCCATAAAAAGGCATTAGAATAAACTACCTATTGAATTAGAAGCCATTTTTAGTTTGTTGTTATTTAGACATATTCGGCTATTCATGTGTGTTTTAATGCAATGTCTGAGTTTTCAATTTTTCCTTGTTTGTGGCCATTTCAGGAAACACATTTCCACAATTGGCTAGAAAACAACATCTATTTAGCAATTAGTCGAAGTAAGGGCACTCTTCGTGTATAAATAAGTGAGGATGTTGAAGAAGTTATTATCATTGACCCTGTTTCTAAATTTGGATAGATTTCTAGTGCTAAGGTTAGCTCTCTCTTTTTTCTCTTGTTTCACATTTAGGATTTTTCCCTTGAACCTGCATAATTGTTGGATGTTTTACATTGAATTATATTTATTTTTTAATCTTAATTTTTAAGTATTTTAAATAATTTAATTTTTTTATGAATATATTTTATAATTATAGTGGTTAACCTGTCCGAAAATCCAAAACAGATGGACTGGTTAACCGATAGCAATGGACCGGTTAATGGACTGGGATTTCAAACAATCGATACTTTTTTTTGGCTCATGGACCAGTTAACCGGTCCATGCTCACCCCTAATTAAATGTTAATCCTTGTGACCAGCACTCACACAGTACTCATTGCAAACGCTGTAAAATCTAAACTTTTATCAATTGTAATGTGCACTTACTCAATAAAATAAATGTTTACCTGTCCAAGAACAATCATCTAAAGATGTGATATGTTGTTGTTAGATCCATATCCCAACACATGCAATGTTTATTTCAGATGGAAGAAATTACCACAATATTGTGACCAGCACTCACACAATCCTTGTGACCAGCACTCACACAGTACTCATTGTAAACGCTGTAAAATCTAAACTTTCATCAATTGTAATGTGCACTTATTCAATAACATAAATGTTTACCTGTCCAAGAACAATCATCTAAAGATGCAATATATTGTTGTTAGATCCATATCCCAACACATGCGATGTCTATTTCAGATGGAAGAAAATGCCACAACATGCATACGTTATTAATCTTGTACAAAATGTTCCTTAGACGGCTACCAATATTAATGGTCAGCACATCTGTAAAAGCCTAGTTAACGAATTAGAACTCAAACCGTAATCGCAATGAATACACAACCTTCAATTGCACATTCAAATAATCACTAAAACACCAAGCAAAAGGAAGGCATTTTTCTTGGCTCCATTTTGAGGTTAAAATATAATAATCAAGTGTGGATAAAGTTTGCATTTTGAAAAAGGAAGGCCTTATTCCAAGCTTTCTAGTAATAAAGTTGAGGTATGTTCTCAGTGTTGTACCTGTAATCATTTTATTAGCATTTTTAATAGGATCTTGCGTTGTATACTTTATCGATTTAGCTGCCCCTTCTCTGCGTTCAACTCATCTTTTATCAGTTTTGTTGTCTGTAGGGAATTAGCTATCTGCCTTTTAGAGTACTTCATCAATTAGGTAATCAATTGCATGCGTTTAGATCTTGTTCAATGTCTATGGTAAATTCATGGTCACATAATCATGAAAAATGCTGTAACAAATCATCTCACCTAATCGGTGTTTATGAGCCTGTGGTATGCCAAACTTTCTTGTAAGAATAAGCTTTATATTTTTTACTTTCTTCATTGTTTGTCCAATTTCAATGTTTCTTTTTAACATAATGAAATCCACGTCTATAAGCATAATCAATTCTCAGTTTGCTGCTACATATATTAAATTCATAAATAAATAGCAATTCTTATTAAATCATATATGCTAAAAGAAAAAACAAAATCTTCATTATTCTCTGTAACGATTTAATGTATGCATGTGTGTTTTGTTTTTCTTTTATTTTTGCTAGCTCCTTTTGTTTGTTTAAAAAATTAATTAAACTAAATTCCATTCAATCCATAAAAAGGAATTAGAATAAACTACCTATTGAATTAGATGCCATTTTTAGTTTGTTGTTATTTAGACATATTCGACTATTCATGTGTATTTTACTGCAATGTCTGAATTTTCAATTTTTCCTTGTTTGTGGCCATTTCAGGAAACACATTTCCACAATTGGCTAGGAAACAACATCTATTTGGCAATTAGTCGAAGTAGTTCTAGGGGCACTCTTCTTGTATGAATAAGTGAGGATGGTGAAGAATTTATTATCAATGACCCTATTTCTAAATTTGGATAGCTTTCTTATCCTAAGGTTTGTGTGACGCGCGCTGAACCTAGCAAAGGCCCTCATAACGAGACCCGCTTTATGGATTCGAGGGATTGGTTCGAGTCTTTTTGATCTGGGGTGTCATGAGACATCTTGGATGCCTCCTTCCCAATAGAACATTGGGAAGGATCATCTAGTCTCACGACGCCTTTAGGCACCTTTGAGCTATTTTGGAGTCGCCACCCAATTTACAAGAAATTGGGAAAGGTCTCTAACCTCTTATCGGTCTAGACCAGAGATTGTTGTTCGAAACTTCACTCTTATTTATGCCTTGGTTAATTATAAATGAGCTTTTAACTTTCTAAAATTCTATCTCTTATCTCACACAGTGTATGCATTTAATTAAAGCGCACTACAAGCACTCAAAAGCAATGAAAGAAAGCGATAAAAAAAGCGATAAAGGAAAGCAATAAACACATCAAGCACACAATTATAAGGGAAATTGGGACGGAATACAACCCCAATAAAAGAAGATTAAAAATGTACATTGGGACGAAATACAATCACAAAATTAAATGATGTTGCCCCAAAATTAATTACAAGGGCCCAAGGGGAAATACATGAATATAAATTTAAAATGAACAAATGAAGTCAACCACAAGAAAAACATACATAAATCGGGGCATTTGTTTGGTTTAGGAACATTGGTTCCTTCGCGCTTATTAAAGAGGGCTCAAAGAGTTGTTTGGTTTGCTAGTTTGAAAAAATAGGGATGAGTGATCCCATTTTTGGAGAAAATTAACTCTTCATTTTATTGTGTCATTTTACATTCCTTGGCTAAAATGAGGGACATTGGTCCCAATTTTATTAGTAAAAATTCCAATTCAATTATAAAAATATTTTGGTGAATTTTTATCTCACGAGTGCATAAATAAAATATTTATTTGCAAACAAACACAACACAAAAAGAGGGAATAGGAAAGGTCTCACAAAACAACGCGGTCTTCTACGTGTGGTGACCCACCCGGGAGGTAATGAAAATGCTCACACAATGCGACTCAAATTAAATCTCGGACAGCAGAATAATATCAAAATGTTAGTAATAATTCTAAAAATTGATCAAATAAAGAATAAATAAATATAGCACGTGTTAATTTAATACACTAATATTTACATGCAAATGAATTTAAGATACGTCATGCCACAAAATAAGAGTAATGACAAAACAACAATGGCAATAACAATAATAAAATCATGGTAACAATAATGACAATACTCATGGCAACAAGAAAGTTATAGTGACAATAACAATAAATAATCATGGCATAATAGCAATAACAAAATAATAATAATAATAATAATAATAATAATAATAATAATAATAATAATAATAATAATAACAATAACAATAATAATAATAATAATAATAATAATAATAATAATAATAATAATAATAATAATAATAATAATAATAATAATAATAATAATAATAATAATAATAATAATAATAATAATAATGGTGGAAGGAGAAGACACAAAGAAATCAAATTAAAACAAAAAAATAATATATCAACAGTAATATTAACACATTAAAATGCTAAAAATAAATTATAGACATGGTAATAATAGCAAAAATAATAATATTAAAAATAATAAATGATATACAAAAATAAATGAGAACATGTCCAAAAATGTTTACCCTCGGAATTTTATAGATCAAAAAATAGGATGTCTTAATCCGCTTCCCTTGTCGATTTTTCGATAATAAATACGAGAATATTTGAGAAAAAATCAAGTTTTAAACAAATAAAACTCAAGAAACTATTTCTAGAGAGGTAATACAAAACAAAGGAAATTGATTTTCCTTGCTTGAAATAAATTTCCGACTGGAAAATGCCTTTGAAGAAAAAAGAAGAAGAGAAAACTACACTTAAGAAAAAAAAAATCTGAATATATTTTTGTTTGTTGAAAACCTTCGGCTACTCTTCCCAGTTGAGAGAAAATCTTTCTTTTTTTCAAAAGTGTAGCTCCTCTAGAAATGAAGGTAGGAATCCCTTCTGTTTCCTATCTTGTCCCGAAATGGAAAATGGACAAGCCTCCTTTCATTTTTTGTTAACCAAGAATTGCACAAAAACGTGAAACAACGAAAAAATCAGACTGAAAATTGACCAGGAAACACAAACGAAAACGACCACACGCAAAGGGGCAAAAATGCCAGCGGTTGGAGGGGCGCGATGCGCACCCCAAGGGGGCACGCGCGTTGCTTGGCAAAGTGCGCCGCATGCTGGCGCGAGCGGCCTCTGCGAGGTGCGCACCCTAGGGGGTGTGCGCCGCCCAGCGAGGCGCTCCCTATGCGGTCGCACGCGGCCTCGGCGAGGCACGCATCGCCCGGTGAGGCACGTATCGCCCGGTGAGGCGGCGTGCCCCATGCCGGCGTGCATCGCCCAGCGAGGCATGCCCCATGCAGGCGCGCATCGCCCAGCGAGGCATGCCCCATGCCGGCGTGCATCGCCCAGCGAGGCATGCCCCATGCAGGCACACGCGCCCGAGCGGGCGCACTCCCTCTCGGCAGGGGGCGCGCGCAGCTTCCGCAGCGTGTGCACTCGCAGGCGCACGTCTCCCCTGCACGGGCGCGGCTCGCACGCGTCACGCGAAAAAAAGTAAAAAATAAAATAAAATAAAAAAGAAAGAAAGGGAATAAAAATAAAAATAAATAGGAATAAGAATAAGAGTAAAGATGTAAATTTTTGAATTAAAATTTTTAGTGGAAGAAAAGGGATTTTCGACAAGGAAAACATCATTTTTTACGCCTTTACTTGTGGCAAGTATCATTTTCATCATCGGGTAATTCTGATCTCAGACCGCCTCGGGATCTAGTGTCTACAGTTGCCCCTAATTTTGGGGAACCTAGAACTTAGATGCCTGGGTGAGCCAAAATTCAGAAAAGAAGGGAAGAGACGCGTACCTGAGGCGGTCGCTTTCCCAGAATTGAAGGTATTGTTAGCCTGTTATCCTTTCTGAGGTAGTGCCCCCTGAGAGGTCTTTGGCTGGCCAGTTGCCCCCTGAGAGGCCTTCGGTTGATCGTTCTTCTGTTAGTTGCCCCCTTAGAGGTCTTCGGATAGTTGATCGCCCCTTGAGAGGTCTTCGGTTGATCGCCCCCTGAGAGGTCTTCGATTAGCTGGTTGTCCCCTGAGAGGTCTTCAGTTGATCGGCCCCTGAGAGGTCTTCGGTTGATTGACTGCCCCTTGAGAGGTCTTTGGTTGATCGGCTGCCCCCTAAGAGGTCTTCGGTTGATCGCCCCCTGAGAGGTCTTCGATTAGCTGGCTTCCCCCTGAGAGATCTTCGGTTGATCGCCCCCTGAGAGGTCTTCGGTTTGATTAGCTGCCCCCTGAGAGGTCTTCGGTTGATCGCCCCCTGAGAGGTTTTCGATTAGCTGGCTAACCCCTGAGAGGTTTTCGATTGATCCCCCCCCTAAGAGGTCTTCGGTTAGTGGGCTGCCCCCTGAGAGGTCTTCGGTTTGATCGGCTGCCCCCTGAGAGGTCTTCGGTTTATCGCACCCTGAGAGGTCTTCGATTAGCTAGCTGCCCCCTGAGAGGTCTTCGGTTGATCGCCCCCTGAGAGGTCTTCGGTTAGTTGGCTGCCCCCTAAGAGGTCTTCGGCTAGTTGGATTGGATTGGTATTTTGGCTGATGTCGTTACTCACCTTTTGTCGGCGTTCGCATTGATTCTCTCTTTCTGCAAGACTTAGAAAGCTAAATATGCAGGTAAAAATAGTGAGCATGCACGTGAGATGCATATGTATGCAGTAATGCATGACAAGGATTCATCTAAGTGGATTCAGAGGTGACAGCCGGTTTGGTCGCAAGTTGCAGCAGGATCGGTGCCCTCTAGAATTGCTTTTGAGTTTCATGCCTTTTGAGGATTACGAGGTTCTCCTTTGATACCTGTAGTTATTTTTTGAAGGTAGTACATCCCTTGTGGATTTTCACACTAGCTTTTCTTAGAGGGCAATGCGTCCTTTCGGATTTTCACATAACCCTGTGCCTTATTTTTTACCTGGAAAGGACCTAACCCAATCCAGCGGCTTTTATTCATTTCATTTTTTGTAGGATAGACTGCCTGTTTCCCGGTTTTCACCCTGCCCTTTGGCCTAACTTTTTCTTAGAGCACCAATTACGGTTTTCATCTCTAACGGCCCCCTTTTTTTTGTAAAGAAGGTTGTAGCTGTTGTCGAAGATCTTTCAGGTATAATCGGCGTGTATGGTTGCTTGAACTTGGTTCTTATCATGAAGATGCTATAGAATTGGCTTCACAGTGGATAGCAAGATGAGTCGACTGAAGCGTTTGAGTAGCGAGAATAGCAGAGGATAGATAGTAACAATGCGCTGATCTCATACCGGAGCCAGAGGATAGATAGTAATAATGAACTGCTCTGGTCACATCAATATATTATTACATAAATGCATATATTTCAACTTGATTTCATAACACATGATCACTATTTAGCATTAACTCAAAAAATATGTGACCTCATCTAATCTCAGAATAGATCCTGAAAGTATCAAACTCCTGTTATCAATCAGCCCTCTCGGGTTTTCATGATTGAATATTTTCTCTCCTTTTTATTATTATTTTTATTTTTTTTTTCTTAGCCTTTGCCATGAACCCTCCTTCAGTCCGTCGGTATTGATGGAATTTGCTTTCATCTTTGTTAGCCGGGGAGGCTGCTTCTTCTGACAGTGTTCCTTCTTTGGCCTCAAAGTCTTATTCTTGGCCCTCGTGCAAACTGGCTGAGATAGTGAGTTTCTTCGCTTGAATCTTGACCGTGATAGTCTGCATATTCCTTTTGCTAGATTTGGTGGCTCAATTTCTAAAGTACCCTGTAGTGGTTGAGATTTGGTCGAGTTGGCAGAGATTGGGTTGAGATTGGCTGAGATTAGGTCACAAGTCAAGCTTTAATGGTTAAGGGGAAAATTGTGCTTTTTGTTTTTTTTTTCTCTCTCTCTCTTTTTTTTTTTTTTTTGCTTTTTTTTTTGTTTTTTTTTTCAATGAAAGGTAAAGGGTCGTCCTTCTAAATTTGGCTATAAGGGTTCCGGATGGTTGAAGGTCAATCTTGATTGGTTTTGGGGTACACATTTCAAATGGTTATGAGAAATAGGGTCATACGGCTTGATTCTAATGAGTTATATGTTTCTCGTGAAGGTCCTGAGTTTTATTCGTCCAACTTCTGATGTAGCTCTCGGAATTTGATTTTATTTGGCAGCACCATATGCAACCCGGATGTTGCGGATGCAAAGGGATGGCTTTCAAAATTCTATTTGTCATCATGTTGGCACGTGGAAGTAGCATGGTCTCAAGAATATCCTTGTCAATTTTTAGCATGTCATCCTAGTCCAGGCAAAGGCTCTTTTTTTTCTTTTTTCTTTTGCTTATTATCTCTCAAAATTTTCCTCTCTTCAGGAGTTATATCAGATGCTATCAGGATTTTTTTTGGATTCCCCAAAGTTCCGAGATCAGATGGAGTTGTATTAGTTGGGTTAATGTCAAAAATGAATGGATGCATCGTGATCATAAGAAATGAAATCAATAGAAATACCATATGAATAAGCAAAAATTGTCCATCATATTAAAATAACCAAACTGTCATAAGGATTTCTTGAAATAAAAAGAAACAAAGTATCTAAAAACATAATATTGTCTTCTTCTCCACTCTCCTGATGAGTGGCGACGTATTCATCTTCCCAGAACTATCAAACACCTAGCGGGGGAACTGCATTGTAGCTTGCCTTCTTCTTCTTCTCTCTCTTCTCAGGGTTGCTAATCTCTTTGGAGTCAATGAGATCTTGGATCTTGCCCCTCAAAATTCGACAATGATCTATTAGATGCCCAGTGTGTTGATGGTAGGCGCAGTATTGATCACTTTTATGGCCCGACTGTCCCTGACTCAAGGCCGGCCTGGGCGACAATGGTTGCAGCTTGCCCTCCTTCATCAGCCTCTCCAACACCCAGGATAGAGAGCGGCCTAAGTTAGAGTAGTACCTCTGACCTTGTCCCACTCCGGTAGCTGAAACTTCGGCCGTCTTGCCATTTTTACCATTACTGCTTCCAGCCTCGCCTGATCTGTGCCCTGACTAGTTTCCAAAGCCTTTCCCAGCAAAGTTATTTTGGCTTGCTTTCTTTGCCAGGTAAGCCCCCTCAGCTTCTACGGCAAAATCTTTAAGTGACTCCTAATTTCTGAGCCCCTTAAAGCTAAGCAAGTCTGTCACACCCCGTTTGCCCCCTAGAAGAATGAGCCTTGTGAGTGTGCATGAATTAGTATGTGTTTGGCATGATCATAAGGGAATTTTAGGTATACTGCATGTTTTATGGGTTGTGATAGTGTGTGCATGAGCATATCATAGTAGGATATGCATTAGTGGGTTATGTTATGTGTGGGCATTCATACCATAGTAGGGTGTATCTAGTGGGAGTTGAATTATGTATGGTTGCTCATACCATGGTAGGGTGTGTGTTAGTAGGGTGTTCATTGTGTCTCCATGATGTATGTTTATTGGATGTGAGTGATTGAATTCCACCATTAGGATGAGGACACTTGGCAAGAGGGGGGGAAGGAAGGATTAAAGAAGAGGAAAGAGAAAGGAAAAGCAGAATTTCTGCTCCCTCAATCCCGTTCTCTCCTCTCTTCCTATCTCTTCTTTCTCTTCTCCTTCATTGTGGTGCCTTAGCTTGGATTCAAGCCTCAAGTGGTGGAACTTAATCATCTCCTTGCTTTTTCCTTGGTGAGTGTATACATCTCCCTTGTGTAGTCCAAGTTTTTTCATCTTCTTCTTCTTCCTTGTATTTTTCTAGTTTTGGGTTTGAAGTTAGGGTTTTCAATTTGTGTGCTTTGATGGTTTGATGCTTAGTTGAGCCTCCTCGTGAACCGAAGGGTAAAGAGAAGGCGGGACCTAGTGGATCTAAGAATTAGGAGCAAAGGATACAAGGTTTGGGAAATTTCTTGTTTTTGTATGTAAATATGTTCATGTATGTGTTCTTGATGATTTTTGGAAATCGGGTTGTGATATGCTCTTGATATGGCAAGTATGTTATGGGTTTTGTTTAGGAAAGGTAATTTTGCATGAGCATGGGATTATTGTAGTGATTGTGAGGATTGATGTGGTTTTACTGCAAATTTATGGGTTTTGATAATTTTTGGGATTGTGAGTTTGAATTGATGTTTGGTGTGAAATTACTTGATGATAAAGGTTATATTATGGGTATTGATGGTGATGGGTGGCTGGATTTGAGGTAAGTGGCCATTAGATGTGATTTGTGTGTTTGTGTGTTAGTTTTGGGAGAGGAAGAGATCTGCAGAATTCTGCAGATTCTGGAAATCACGACTCTGTCGCGAGTGCGACAGAGACCGGTGATCTAGGGCTATACTGTCGCGAGCACGCAACCCTATAATGAGCTCACGATAGAAAAGCTATTGTGTACTCTCTATCGCGAGCGCGACGGTGTCGCGATGGCGATAGAGCGCAATACTGGACTGTGCTGTCACGAGCACGCGATAGCGATGTTTAGACTCTCTGTCGCGAGCACGATAGAGTCAGGCTTTTCCCTCCTCCCCACGATCGCGAAGTCCATCGCGCTCGTGCAGTGAAGAGACTATGGTCTCTGTCGCGAGCGCGATAAACGTCGCGAGCGCAACAGCCTTGTTATGCTAAATGAGTTTTCCCTTGGTGTGTGTGTGTGGTTTTGAACTCTAGTTTCTTTTGGTGACTATAAGTCTTATATCTGCTAGCTTATGAATTATACGAATGCGAATCCATGATATGAATATGCCTATATTTATGTAAATATGAATATATATGATTTTGGGTTATTATGGAATGAATTGAATGGATTATGCCTAACCTGCTAGAGTCAGTTTAGTGGATAGTTAGGCATGCCTAATGGAGTCTTATAGCTGCAGCCTCAGTTCAGTTGGACCACGATCAGGTCCCCGTTTGGTTCCTCGTGAACCCTTTAATGTGTTTGGATCTTGTTTAAGGTCACTTTAATAAAATGTTTTGTAAATGAAAAAGTATAATGGTTGAGATTCGTACCCGTAAGGTACTGTCAGTAATCGATTCATACCCGTAAAGTACTGTCCGTTCACTCGTTATCCACTACCTCGAGTCAGCAGGTGCTTAACTACTTTGAACTGTTTTGATAATTATGAGAATGTATTATCTGAATGTGTCCAATGATGAGATTATATGAATGCGGTTATATCATATCAAATGTATGATTCTATATGTTCGTATATTCATATTGGTATCTAATGTGTATTTCTGATTATGCCATTTGTATGCGTTATGCTTGACGACCATTATGAATGGCCGTCCATCTCATATCACTACAAGAAAAAACGGAAATAGCAACGGAAAATAGCAACGGAATTTGCTAATTTTTCGTTGCTAATCAAAATTAGCAACGGAAAATAGCAACGGAAAAATTCGTTGCAAGTTCGGCCGACGCTAAATTTAGCAACGGAATTTATTTCCGTTGCTAAATTTAGCAACGGAAAAAATTTTCCGTTGCTAAAAATAGCAACGGAATTTGTTTTCCGTTGCTGAAAATAGCAACGGAATATATATTCCGTTGCTATTTTTAGCAACGGAATATATATTCCGTTGCTATTTTTAGCAACGGAATCAGTATTCCCTTGCTATTTTTCGTATTTTATTAAAATAAATATAATTCACATAGCAACGGAAAAGCATTTCCGTTGCTATTTTTAGCAACGGAACTTCTTTTCCGTTGCTATTTTCAACAGTATAAGGATTCTATTTTTAAATAAATATAGTGCAATTAGCAACGGAATAATAATTCCGTTGCTAAAAATAGCAACGGTTATTCCGTTGCTATTTTTAGCAACGGAATTGATATTCCGTTGCTATTTACAATAGTGAAAAAAAAATATTTTTTAAATTAATATAATTCAAATTCTGTATATATTAATAATGTATGCTTATCGATAATATAATCTCATATAAAAATTATAATACACAATTAAAATCCTGAAAATATATTATAATATTATAAAATAAAAATCCAAAAAAACATTACAAAAGTAAATTCAGTATAACATTACTGTAAAGTAAAAACTAGTGAAACAATAGCCTAATTAGGAATATACATTTCCTATTCTAAATATTTCCTAACTCTGTCATAAATTAATCCCAATTTTTGCTTGATCCTCTTCTCCATAAGCTTTAACTCTGTCATAAATTAATCCCAAAATAGAAGTTGACTTGTATGATGACTCTTCCTTCTTTTCCATATAACGAGGATACAGTTCTACTTTAAGATCATTTGGCAGCTTAGTCTGTTTCAAAATGGTGAAAAAGAAAAGATTGTTTTAGTTGTAGAAAATGAACTATCACTTCAAATTACTCAAAAGTAGAGTAACCAATGGCACAAAGTATAAAACTTTATAATCTCGATCCTCACTAACTTGTAATCAAGAAAAATGAATTCAAACACAAACTTGAAGATGCAAGCACTATACTATTTTTCTTATGCAAGACCAAAATATGAATTACACATGTTGTCAGCCCCCTAATTTTTGAGATATAATTGCCTAAAAGGTATTGCATTGCTTAAAAGAATTCAAAATCTATTATTCTTTGAACATAACCTATGTAGTAAAACTGAATTTTTGACAGATGAAATGCAACAGCAAATTGGGGAACAGACCGAAATAATGAGCACTGGATTTTGGAAATAATGAGATAAAAAATAGAAATTGATAAAATGCTCGAGTTGTTATAAGTAACAAACCAAGAGAGAAATCTTTAGCCTTAGGCAACAATTCTTTGTAAATTCCACCTGCATGTACACCAAATCATAATATATATATTCAAATTACATTAAAATCAGCATAAATTATTAAAATTAATTGAATTGAACCCATTGAACATCCAAAGAAATGGGGCTGAAACCACTCTGCCTAAGAGTAGTGTTTAGACATGTTTAAGTATTTTTAATTGATTCGAAGTAAAACATTAACCTTTTTGCCAGCAATTCTCGTAGCAGCTACAATATTCTCTAAATCAAATTCACTATCCACATTAACAAAAACACCTTCCTGGGCAGCTAAAACCAAATCCTCCAAGAGCTTTCCATTTCCATTAAAAATGCACCTGCTCATGAATACTAGCTCAAAGGAAATACACATACAAATGCTGCAGAAGCATAATAAGGTAATCCTAAATGCAATTATGCATATCATTTAATATACCCTACACATTTCAAAATTAACTAGTTTTGCAAAAATGAAAGACAGGTCAAACAACTCATTACTTTTTGGGATCAAAGCCAGTACCAAGAGCCAGCCTGAGCTCATTGCCACTGACCAACACAGCTCCTCCTGGTAATCCATTACAAGATGATACTCCTCCTGGTAAAACAAATAGTTAAATTTCATGACTTGATGGAAAATAAAAGCTGCGTTAACAGCAAAGGAAAAAAAAGTATTAGCTGCTTTCAGCTAATGAATTAAATTAAATGAAAAAAATACAAATAACTAGCAATATGAGAAATTTACAATTTAATTCATTAGCTGCTTTCTAAAATATTAAGGAATCTCTGCAGAACACAATAAATCTAGGAAAGCAAATACAGCAACTGAATACAATTATTAAAACAAAACATAGCTTTATGAGAAGATAACAAACCTGGAAAAGCAAAAATGTAAGGGCAACAAGGTAAACTACGGCCATTCCATTAACTAAGCACAGTGAAGGACAATTTAGTGTCTGCATGTGCAATTAAAACATTGACCCTAAATGAATACATTTTAACTCAAATTCAAATTTCTGTTGAGTTCTTCTAATAGAAAAGAAAACATTAGCACAAATCATCTTCAAATTTAATTGATCAAATTTAATTTAATTAAACCAATTACTCAATTAACACAACCAATTTATCAATCAATTCCATAAACCATAACAACACACACACTGTGACTATAAAATCACACATTATTAAATTTAATTCTTGTAAAAATCACTTGAAAAAGTGAGTTTGGTGGCCACCCTCCCCAATTTTACTGTCTGGACTAAAGTCTCCCGTAGCATTTCTTAATTCCTTGTACGTGTAGATTTTAACATTGTCAATGCTTGCAACATCTGTAACAAGAAGCTCCATTATTAGTATAATAATAAAATGTTAGTATTTAGAAATGCTATATAGAGATACTAATTCCAGATTCTCCAATACATGATCATGTAGAAGAATAAACATATGAATTCTTATCAAATTATAATATCAAACCCTACATACATATAAAACTACTATAGTACTGCATACCTTCATCAATGCCAAAAGAACGAGGAGAATCAACCCTCCGGCCAAATAAGAAAGAAAAACAAGTGATAATGATATGGTATAGTGTCCTTGATCATGGATGATTAACAAACTAATTCAAAGTAATTAGAAAATCCACTACAAGACCAAAACAAAGATAACTGAAATTATGTGATAATTAAACAAGTGAGATACATGAGACTTGAAAAAAGAATCGAAAAGAAAAGGCAACATAAGCACAATTAATCCTTTCACCTAGAAAGAAAACTAAAACACCAGCAGCATAAAAGTTCAAAAGGGTATCCAAATTTTACAAATAAGAACAACTTATTAGCTCAATTGATAAGCAAGCACCATAATCAAACAAACCCAGAAAGAAAAATTGAAATTTTATGAAAGAGAAGAAGAAATCGAAAGATGAAAAACAGCATAGAAGTTCGAAAGGGTACCAAAATTTCGGTTTTCCCCCTCTCCGATCTACTCGTCGCCGGCGATTGAGGGAGATCCACGGCCACCGGAAGCTTCGCCTTGCCACCGTGAGTCCAATCGCACCGCTCGTGTCGCCTCTCGCCGTCGGAGCTCGCCGGAAAACGCAAGAGAAGCTTCGGTTCCTCTCTCGCTCTTCTGGAACGGCGTCGCGGTGAATCGGAGGAGAACGGTACGGGAACGGTGCGGCTGCGTGTGTCGGTCCGATCGCCACCCCAGTCGCCGTCAGTGGTCACCGGCAGCCTTCCGCCGCTCCCTCTCCCTCTCTCTCCGATTTCTTTCTCTTTCGGTCTCCCTCTCTTTCGTGCTCTGCCTCCCCTTTCTATTTCTTTTTTCTTCTCTTATTTTATTTTCACATGTCTAATTTTTGGGGCGTTACAATGCGTGAGGCAGAGGACAAGAAAATTGATTAGGCTTGAATTTAGCAACGGAATTCCTATTCCGTTGCTATTTAGCAACGGAATATATTTTCCGTTGCTAAATAGCAACGGAAATTAGATTCCGTTGCTATTAATTTCTATATGTATAGAATGAAAAAATCGGGTTCTAAAATAGCTACGGAAAAAATTTCCGTTGCTATTTAGCAACGGAATTTATTTTCCGTTGCTAAATAGCAATGGAAATTATATTCCCTTGCTATTTTAGAACGTGATTTTTTCATTCTATATATTTAGAAATTAATAGCAACGAAATCTGATTTCCGTTGCTATTTAGCAACGGAAAATATATTCCGTTGCTAAATAGCAACGGAAATTTTTTCCGTAGCTATTTTAGAACCCGATTTTTTCATTCTATACATATAGAAATTAATAGCAACGGAATATAATTTCCGTTGCTATTTAGCAACGAAAAATATATTCCGTTGCTATTTAGCAACGGAAATTATTTTCCGTTGCTATTTTAGAACCCGATTTTTTTATTCTATATATTAAGAAATTAATAGCAACGGAATATATTTTCCGTTGCTATTTAGCAACGGAATATATTTTCCGTTGCTAAATTTGCAACGGAATCTAATTTCCGTTGCTATTTAGCAACGGAATATATTTTCCGTTGCTAAATTTGCAACGGAAACATATTTCCGTTGCTATTTTTCGCTCCAAATTTCTCCCGCATTTTGTTCGCGCGATATTTAGCAACGGTATTTACATTCCGTTGCTAATAACCGTTGCTATTTATACGCGCCAAACTTTCCCTCCTCTTTTAGCGACCGAAAATATCCAAAAAAAATTCCGTTGTTATATGCGTGAAATGTAACCGAAAATAGCAACGGAATTATTTTTCCGTTGCTAAATTGCAACGGAAATGGAATTCCGTTGCTATTTAGCAACGAAAAAAATTCCGTTGCTATTTTTCCGTTGCTATTTACCAAAATTCTTGTAGTGTATGTGTGTTTCCCCGCTAAGCGTTTATCGCTTAGCACGGTGTGTTTACCCGTGCAGGTTCGTAAGGAGCTTTGCTTTGGGAGAGTCGCCGCAGTCAAGTCAACACAGCAGAGTTTAGTGTAGGACTTGATCTTTTGTAGTCTTAGATGATTCTTTTTGTATAGAACTCTCTTATGTTAGTTTAGTAATAGCTTCCGCTTCCGTATATGTATTTTTGGACACGTAATATCTTATGCTTTTCTGTACGTTGATCAAACAGTAATGTAACATTTTTCGTTATAGTAATGCTAGATCAGCTTCCTTCTTGAATAGTTTTGTAAACTTTTAATTACCCTGTATCTCGGTATGAATGTTTATCCTGTATCTGTGTGGTGACACCTTTACCCATACGGCATCTCACTCCTTATCGGATGGGATCGCCTACGTATGAGTAGGGGGTGTTACAAGTTGTGGTATCAGAGCCCGATTTAGGCATTTTTGGGTGTTGTTAACATGATGCTGTGTATAGATGCGTATATGTCTAGGGCTGTATTGGCTGATGCGGTTTTTCTTGTTTGTTTAGATGGCTTCTAATTCTGCTCGTGGATCACTTGAGGAGTCCGCTGAAAGTGTGAACCCTCAAGCTAGGGATCCTTCTGCTTTAGTGTCGGCTCAACCTACTAGGGTCCAGCCCGAGGCCGCTGCCATGCCTTTTGAAGCCATATTCAGGCTGTCTCGGGACATGGCGAGGGTCTTGGAGAGAGTGGTTGCCCCCAGGCCTCCCATGGGGAACTTAAGGAAAGCTGGGGCCAAAGACTTTTATGGAACAGGGTTGGATGTATCAGAGTTAGCGGAGAGGTGGCTAGATAAGGTGAAGAGGGCTTTGAGAGAAGTTAGGTGTCCTCCGGATCTGCAAGCAGAATGTGACGTGGCCTTGCTTCAAGGGTCGGCGTATAAATGGTGGGAGCTAGTGTGTAGACAACCTCAGATGCCCGATCCTATTACATGGGAATTCTTTGTTGAGGAATTCAAGAAGAAGTACGTAACTCAGACTTACAAGGATGTGAGATGGGCACAGCTTCTGAGTTTGAAGCAAAGGGCTATGTCGGTTTTGAATTATGAGAAAGAGTTTAATCGGTTGTCCCGATATGCTCCGCGAGGGTTCATGACAGATGATTTCCAATGCAAGCATTTTGAGGCTGGGTTGAATGAGTCCTTAAGGGTAGCTTTAATCTCCTTGATGAGCACGCCAGGGGTGAGCTACTATCAGATTGCAGATGCTGCCATGAGGGCTGAAAGGTCAGAGTCAGTGCTGAGAGAGAGAGCTCAGAGGAGAAATCCATCTCGGGGTGGTTCTTCTTCTTCGTCTTCGGGTAAGAGAGCAAGGGATTTGCAAGATCAGTCATCATCCAGTTTAGCCACTAGGGGTAGAAGGCAGGATTTGGCAGCTGAGTCTGGTTCTGGCAGGGGTGGTAGATCTGAGGCTATACCTATTTGTTCGCACTGCAGTAAGGCTCACTAGGGTGAGTGTAGGTGGCTCACTAATGGGTGTTTTAGATGTGGGAGCACCGAGCACCATCTGGCTAATTGTCCACAGTTGAGTGAGGATTCAGGTCCACAGAGAGAGGCTAGAAGAGTTGGATCAAATGCTACGCAAGCTGCCCGTGGTAGGGGCCGAGGCATAGGTCGAGGCGGTCGACCTAGAGATGGAGTTATTTCGGAGATAGTTGAGCGTCCTCCACTGGCCGCAGCTAGAGCTTATGCTGTGAGAGCTAGAGAGGAGCAGGATGCCCCTGATGTGATTGCTAGTAAGTTCCTACTCCATGACACTGAAATGTATGCTCTAATAGACCCTGGTTCCACACACTTATATTTGTGCATGGATAAGATTATTGATAAGTTGCATATGGTAGATCAGTTAGACTATGAGATATGTGTGACCAATCCATTAGGGCATAGTGTCAATGTGAGTAGAGTTTATAGGAGTTGTCCCCTGTTGGTTGAGGGGGTTGAGTTTCCCGCAGACTTGATAGAGTTGCCTTTCAAAGAGTTTGATCTGATTTTGGGTATGGACTGGTTGGGTAAGCATCGGGCTGTGGTTGACCTTTGTGCTTCGGGATAGGAATAGATTTCCGGTGTTTGTAAGAGGTTTGGGTGCTAGTTCTATGAATAATATGATTTCAGCGATGCAAGCCAAGAGGTTTATCAGGAAGGGTTGTGATGCTTTTCTAGCTGTGGTTTTGGATTCCAAGAGGGATCAAGTAAGAATTGAGGATATCCCTGTGGTATGGGAGTTTAGTGATGTTTTCCGGAGTGATTTGCCTGGGTTGCCTCCGGAGAGAGAAGTTGAGTTAGCCATAGAGATTATGCCGGGTACCACACCTATATCCAAAGCACCTTATCGGATGGCTCCTGTAGAGTTGAGAGAACTTAAAACTCAACTACAAAAGCTATTGGATAAGGGGTTTATTTGACCCAGCATATCTCCATGGGAAGCTCCGGTTTTGTTTGTTAAGAAAAAGGATAGATCCTTGAGGATGTGTATCAACTACAGGCAGATCAATAAGGTTACAGTGAAGAATAAGTATCCGCTACCTAGAGTCGAGGATTTGTTTGATCAGCTTCGGGGCGCAGGTGTGTTTTCCAAGATAGATCTTCGGTCGGGGTATTATCAGCTTTGGGTTAAGGATGAGGATGTGGTTAAGACCGCATTCCGGACTCGGTATGGCCACTATGAGTTCCTTGTGATGCCGTTTGGTTTGACTAATGCTCCAGCGGCATTCATGGATTTGATGAACAGAGTATTTAGGCCATACTTAGACCGGTTTGTGGTTGTGTTTATAGACGATATCTTGGTGTATTCCAAGGATAAGAATGAGCACGAGGAGCATCTTCGGTTAGTTTTGCAAGTTTTGAGAGAGCATCGGCTGTTTGCTAAACTTAGCAAGTGTGATTTTTGGCTTCGGGAAGTGTCATTTTTGGGCCATATAGTTTCAGCTAAGGGTATCCAAGTGGATCTAGCCAAGATTGAAGCAATAGTTGATTGGAAAGCACCTAGGAACGTTCAGGAGGTGCGGAGTTTCCTCGGTTTGGCAGGTTATTACCGTCGGTTTGTTAAAGGTTTCTCAGTGATTGCCGCTCCGATGACCAGGCTGTTGAGGAAAGGAGTTAGGTTTGAGTGGTCAGACAGATGTCAGACTTGTTTTGAGCAGTTGAAGAAGTTGCTAGTTGAAGCTCCTATGCTGACTCAACCCATATCGAGTAAGGAGTTTGTTATGTATATTGATGCTTCAGGTGTTGGCCTTGGATGTGTTCTGATGCAGGAGGGTAAAGTAGTGGCATATGCTTCTCGGCAATTAAAACCGCATGAAAGGAATTATCCGACGCACGATCTAGAGTTGGCGGCTGTGATCTTTGCTTTAAAGATTTAGTGTCATTATCTGCATGGGGAGAGATGTAGGATATTTACGGATCACAAGAGTTTAAAGTACCTCCTTATGCAGAAGGAGTTGAATATGAGACAGCGTCGTTGGCTCGAGTTGTTTAAAGATTACAACTGCATTGTGGATTACCATCCGGGTAAGGCCAATGTAGTCACGGATGCTTTGAGTTGGAAATCGGTTTTTGCTTTGTTTCTGAGGCGGTTTAGATGGAGGTTTGGTTCAGATGGAGCTTTGATGGCTCAGTTGAGAGTGAAGCCTACCTTGAGACAGAGGATAGTTGATGCTCAGAGGGTTGAATGAAAGGCTTTAGCGGATTGTGCAAGAAGTTAGTTTGGGCAAGCAATCAGAGTTCTCAGTTCAAGATGGGGTTCTTCTGTATAGAAACCGTTTGTGTGTATCGGGGCATGAGGAGTTAAGAAGACAGCTATTGAGTGAGGCGCATAGTACGGTTTTTACTATGCATCCTGGTAGTGAGAAGATGTACAGGGACATGAAACAGTTCTATTGGTGGTCCGGTATGAAAAGAGACATAGTGGATTTTGTGTCCAAGTGCCTAACATGTCAGCAGGTAAAGGCTGAGCACCAAGTTCCCTCTGGATTGCTCACACCTTTATCTATCCCCGAATGGAAATGGGATGACATTGCCATGGATTTTGTTTTCGGGTTGCCTTTGACTCAGAAGAAACATGACTCGGTATGGATGATAATGGATCGGCTCACAAAGTCAGCACACTTCTTACTAGTGAGAGTGGTTATTCGATGGACAGGTTGGCCAGTATCTATGTGGATGAGGTAGTTCGGTTGCATGGAGTGCTGTTGTCCATAGTTTCAGATCGGGACCCGAGGTTTACTTCCAAGATTTGAAAAGAGTTGCAGAGAGCTCTGGGTACTAAGTTGAACCTCAATACAGCGTTCCATCCTCAGACAGATGGTCAGTCCGAACGAGTTATACAGATTTTGGAGGATATGCTGAGAGCTTGTGTTTTGGACTTTCCAGGTAGTTGGGACAGATATGTGTCGCTTATGGAGTTTGCCTACAATAACAGTTATCAGTCGAGTATTGGTATGGCACCGTATGAGGCTTTGTATGGTCGGCAGTGTAGGACTCCCATTTGTTGGACCGAGTTATCTAAGCGAACAGTGATTGGGCCAGAATTGGTTAGGGATACAGAGGAAAAGATCAGAGTTGTGCAGCGAAATTTGAAAGCAGCTAAGGATCGACAAAAGTCTTATGCCAACCTAAAAAGGAAAGATGTACAGTTTGAAGTCGGGGACAAGGTTTTCCTTAAAGTGTCGCCTTGGAGGAAAGTGCTTCAGTTCAGAAAGAAGGGAAAGCTTAGTCCTCGCTTCATTGGACCGTATGAGGTTTTGGCTAGAGTTGGCCCGGTGGCTTATAGATTGGCTTTGCCAATGGAGTTATCGAAGTTGCATGATGTGTTTCATGTTTCGATGCTTCGTCGGTACCGGTCGGATCCGTCGCATGTTCTGTCAGTGCAAGAGGTGCAAGTTCAGCCTGATTTTTCCTATGATGAAAAATCGAGAGCCATCTTAGCCCGAGAAGTGAGACATTTAAGAAGCAAGCAGATTCCTCTGGTTAAGGTTATGTGGAATCACCATGAAGTAGAGGAAGTGACTTAGGAGCCAGAGGATTCGATGAGAATTCAGTACCCGCATTTGTTCAGTTCAGGTAAGAATTTTGAGGACGAAATTCTTGTTAGTAGGGGAGAGTTGTCACACCCCGTTTGCCCCCTAGAAAAATGAGCCTTGTGAGTGTGCATGAATTAGTATGTGTTTGGCATGATCATAAGGGCATTTTGGGTATACTGCATGTTTTATGGGTTGTGATAGTGTATGCATGAGCATATCATAGTAGGATATGCATTAGTGGGTTATGTTATGTGTGGGAATTCATACCATAGTAGGGTGCATCTAGTGGGAGTTGCATTATGTGTGGTTGCTCATACCATGGTAGGGTGCATGTTAGTAGGGTGTCCATTATGTGTCCATGATGTATGTTTGTTGGGTATGAGTGATTGAATTCCACCATTAGGATGAGGACACTTGGCAAGAGGGGGGAAGGAAGGATTAAAGAAGAGGAAAGAGAAAGGGAAAGCAGAATTTCTGCTCCCTCAATCCCGTTCTCTCCTCTCTTCCTATCTCTTCTTTCTCTTCTCCTTCATTATGGTGCCTTAGCTTGGATTCACGCCTCAAGTGGTGGAAATTAATCATCTCCTTGCTTTTTCCTTGGTGAGTGTATGCATCTCCCTTGTGTAGTCCAAGTTTTTTCATCTTCTTCTTCTTCCTTGTATTTTTCTGGTTTTGGGTTTGAAGTTAGGTTTTGAGTTTGTGTGCTTTGATGGTTTGATGCTTAGTTGAGCCTCCTCGTGAACCGAAGGGTAAAGAGAAGGCGAGACCTAGTGGATCTAATCATTAGGAGCAAAGGATACAAGGTTTGGGAAATTTCCTATTTTTGTATGTAAATATGTTCATGTATGTGTTCTTGATGATTTTTGGAAATTGGGTTATAATATGCTCTTGATATGGTAAGTATGTTATGGGTTTTTGTTTAGGAAAGGTAATTTTGCATGAGCATGGGATTATTGTAGTGATTGTGAGGATTGATGTGGTTTTGCTGCAAATTTATGGGTTTTGATAATTTTTGGGATTGTGAGTTTGAATTGATGTTTGGTGTGAAATTACTTGATGATAAATGTTATATTATGGGTATTGATGGTGATGGGTGGCTGGATTTGAGGTAAGTGGCCATTGGATGAGATTTGTGTGTTTGTGTGTGAGTTTTAGGAGAGGAAGAGATCTGCAAAATTCTGCAGATTCTAGAAATCACGACTCTGTCGCGATCGTGACACTGTCGCAAGTGTGACAGAGACTAGTGATATAGGGTTGTACTGTCGCGAGCACGCGACCCTATCGCGAGCTCGCAATAGCAAAAGCTGTTGTGTGCTCTCTGTCGCGATCGCGATAGAGCGCAATGCTGGACTGTGTTGTCGCGACCACGCGATCTATCGCGAGCCCCCGATAGTGATGTTCAGACTCTCTGTCGCGATCGTGACAGAGTCAGGCTTTTCCCTCCTCCCTGCGATCGCGAAGTCTGTCCCGTGCGCGCAGCGAAGAGACTATGGTCTCTGTCGCGAGCGCGACAGCCTTGTTATGCTGAATGAGTTTTCCCTTGGTGTGTGTGTGTGGTTTTGAACTCCAATTTCTTTTTGTGACTATAAGTCTTATATCTGCTAGCTTATGAATTAAACGAATGCGAATCCATGATATGAATATGCCTATATGTATGTAAATATGTATATATATGATTTTGGGTTATTATGGAATGAATTGAATGGATTATGCATAACCTGCTAGAATCAGTTTAGTGGATAGTTAGGCATGCCTAATAGAGTCTTATAGCTGCAGCCTCAGTTCAGGTTGGACCCCGATCAGGTCCCCATTTGGTTCCTCGTGAACCCTTTAATGAGTTTGGATCTTGTTTAAGGTCCCTTTAATAAAATGTTTTGTAAATGAAAAAGTATAATGGTTGCAATTCGTACCCGTAAGGTACTGTCAGTAATCGGTTCGTACCTGTAAAGTACTGTCCGTTCACTCGTTATCCACTACCTCGAGTCAGCAGGTGCTTAACTACTTTGAACTATTTTGATAATTATGAGAATGTATTATCTGAATGTGTCCAATGATGAGATTATATGAATGCGGTTATATCATATCAAATGTATGATTCTATATGTTCGTATGTTCATATTTATATATAATGTGTATTTCTGATTATGCCATTTGTATGCGTTATGCTTGACGACCATTGTGAATGGCCGTCCATCTCATATGTGTGTTTCCCCACTAAGCGTTTATCGCTTAGCACGGTGTGTTTACCCGTGCAGGCGCATAAGGAGCTCTGCTTTGGGAGAATCGCCGCAGTCAAGCCAACACAGCAGAGTTTAGTGTAGGACTTGATCTTTTGTAGTCTTAGATGATTCTTTTTGTATAGAACTCTCTTATGTTAGTTTAGTAATAGCTTCCGCTTCTGTATATGTATTTTTTGACACGTAATATCTTATGCTTTTCTGTATGTTGATCAAACAGTAATGTAATGTTTTCCGTTATATTAATGCTAGATTAGCTTCCTTCTTGAATAGTTTGGTAAAATTTTAATTACCCTGTATCTCGGTATGAATGTTTATCCTGTATCTATGTGGTGACACCTTTACCCATACGGCATCTCACTCCTTATCGGATGGGATCGCCTACGTATGAGTAGGGGGTGTTACAAAGTCCCTCAGGTAAGGGCAGGAATTTCTGATAAATAGCCTAATCTGGTCAGCAGTGTCAGGCTTCTGCTTCATCTCTATGACCCTATTCCTCCATCGGGTGAGGTATTCGTGGAACGACTCATCACTCTTTTGCTGTAGAAGCTCGAGGTCCTTCAGGGTGACCTCCATTCTAATGCTGCAATCGTACTGCTTCATGAATTCATCAGTCAGAAGGTCCCAGTCCTCTTTGGATCTCCTATCCAGCCCATGATACCAGTCTACTGCCGGACCCAACAAACTGAGGCAGAAATATTCCACCTTTTGCTTCTTGGTCAGCCCTGTGCCCTTCATCACTAGGGTGTACTGCTTGATGTGCGCAGATGGATCCGAATTACCATCGAACTTCGGCAGCTCAGGCATCTTAAACCTTAGGGGCAACAGCTCTTCATCCCCCAAATCTTTATCCTCGGGGTTGATCCCCTTTCCAGCTGACAACATGTGGGTGATAGCCTCAATCTGCTATCTCATTCCTCTCATGGCCTCATCTTCTACCCTGGGTGCTCTACCCCTCACAGATTGATGGGCTGCTATCTCCTCAACTTCCTCTTCCATCACGAAATCCTCATCAGGGTTTGGGACCCTTGCCCTTCTTGGCTTAACGGGCACAGCAGCAACTTTAGGCTCATTGATGGGTTGGTGAGCAGCATTACCTATAATGGGGACCTCTTCACCCACAAGCAGCTTGACTTACCCCCGAGGAGGGATTGCTGGTGGTTGTTGAGCGACAGGTGCTTGTGCAGCAGGAGGAGAAGCAATCCTTTCAGCCATTACGCCCATCATTTCTAACATTCTCCGCTCAAAATCCTCTAATCTCCTAGCAAGGTCTTGAGTGGTAAGGGCTCCGATCTCTTCTGCCATCAAGGATGATTCACTGGTCGTTGAGAGTGACTCAAAATCCCAAACAGGCACTAATTCTAGCAATCCAAAAGGCGAGTCCATCCTCACTAGTCGACCGTCAGAACCTCTAATCCACTTGGATGAATCTATGGTGGCTGAAAGATCCAGATTGTTAGAATGATGCATGGATGACATGTATAATGCATGATCGTGAGTTGTGCAGCATTTCGCAACCACATACGAGCATGTAGATCCTTCCAACCTTTTAACTCCCGCACACGAGGTCAAATAGTCTCTTTCTAGGTGGAATTGACCCATAGGTTAACAGGGAACCCAATGGGCACGTATGGTGCATGGCGAAAAACTAGCGGCATAACACTCTTAACTTAAAGCACACGCGCATGGGTTTTGGCCATTACGTATTTAAACAATTCAACTAAATTAAGGTGAACCTACCGGGGCATGAAAGCCTTTGATAAAAGACCACTTAATTTGCTTGATTTTGTTTAATACATAACGGCCCACATCACAAGCATCGTATTAAGGAGCATTTTACCTAATGAAAGTTTCTATTTGCCATTATATGAGTTTTAGTTAAGGTGGTGATACTTTGGGTCTACCCAAGCATGGTCCCTGCCAATGGGTCTAGCTATCACGAGCAGAGCGACCAATCGGGTCTCCATTTGATATACCATTAATGGTACGAGACTTGGGTTGGTGACTATCCCTAACACTTCCCTACAATGGGTGAATGGAGTACACCGGGGTAAGATAGGGGACAATAGTTCTAAGGCCCTAATGTATGCAATGCAAATTTTGAAAAGTGATAGAATTTTAAGTTTTAAAAACCCAATTATATGTTTTAACCAAAATATTTTCAGAGCAAAGTCACAAAGAGTCCCTAGTGGAGTCGCCACTGTGACGCGCACCGAACCTAGCATAGGCCCTCGTAATGAGACCCGCTTTTAGGATTCGAGGGATTGGTTCACGTCTTTTTGATCTTGGGTGTCATGAGATATCTTGGATGCCTCCTTCCCAATAGAACATTGGGAAGGATCATCTAGTCTCACGATGCCTTTAGGCACCTTAAAGGTATTTTGGAGTCGCTACCCTATTTACAAGAAATTGGGAAATGTCTCTAACCTCTTATCGGTCTAGACCAGAAATTGGTGTTCGGAACTTCACTCTTATTTATGCCTTGATTAATTATAAATAAGATTTTAACTTCCTAAAATTCTATCTCTTATCTCACACGATGTATGCATTTAATTAAAGTGCACTACAAGCACTCAAAAGCAATGAAGAAGAGCAATAAATAAAGCGATAAAGGAAAGCAGTACACACATCAAGCACACAATTACAAGGAAAATTGGGGCGGAATACAACCCTAATAAAAGAAGATTAAAAATATACATTGGGACGAAATACAGTCCCAAAATTAAATGATGTTGCCCCAAAATTAATTACAAGGGCCCAAAGAGAAATACATGAATATAAATTTAAAATGAACAAATGATGTCAACCACAAGAAAAACATACATAAATTGGGACATTTGTTTTGTTTAGGAACATTGGTTCCTTCGCGCTTATTTAAAGAGGTCTCGAAGAGTTATTTGGTTTGCTAGTTTGAAAAAATAGGGATAAGTGATCCCATTTTTGGAGAAAATTAACTCTTCGTTTTATTGTGTCATTTTACATTCCTTGGCTAAAATGAGGGACATTGGTCCCAATTTTATTAGTAAAAATTTCAATTCAATTATAAAAATATTTTGGTGAATTTTTATCTCACGCGTGTATAAATAAAATATTTATTTGCAAACAAATACAACACAAAGAGAGGGAATAGGAAAGGTCTCACCAAACAACGCGGTCTCCTACGCGTGGTGTCCCACCCGAGAGGTCATGAAAATGCTCACACAATGCGACTCAAATTAAATCTCAGACAGCAGAATAATATCAAAATGTTAGTAATAATTCTAAAAATTGATCAAATAAAGACTAAATAAATATAGCACTTGTTAATTTAATACACTAATATTTACATGCAAATGAATTTAAGATATGTCATGCCACAAAATAAGAGTAATGAAAAAACAACAATGGCAATAACAATAATAAAATCATGGTAACAATAATGACAATACTCATGGCAATAGGAAAGTTATAGTGACAATAACAATAAATAATCATGGCATAATAGCAACAATAAAATAATAATAATAATAATAATAATAATAATAATAATAATAATAATAATACTAATAACATGATAATAACAATAATAGTATAATAATAATAATAATAATAATAATAATATTAATAATAATATTAATAGACATAAGATGACAACGAATGACAATAGGAGCATAATAATAATAATAATAATAATAATAATAATGGAAGGAGAAGACACAAAGAAATCAAATTAAAACAAAAAATAATATATCAACAGTAATATTAAAATGCTAAAAATAAATGGTAGACATGGTAATAATAGCAAAAATAATAATATTAACAACAATAAATTATATACAAAAATAAATAAGCGCGGGTCCAAAAATGTTTACTAATAGGATGTCTTGATCCGCTTTTCTTGTCGATTTTTTGATAACAAATACGAGAATATTTGAGAAAAAATCAAGTTTTAAACAAATAAAACTCAAGAAACTATTTCTGGAGAGGTAACACAAAACAAAGGAAATTGATTTTCCTTGCTTGAAATAAATCTCCGACTAGAAAATGCGTTTGAAGAAAAAAGAAGAAGAGAAAACTAGACTTAAGAAAAAAAAATCTGAATATATTTTTGTTTGTTGAAAACCTTCGACTACTCTTCCCAGTTGAGAGAAAATCTTTCTTTTTTTGCCAAAGTGCAGCTCCCCTAGAAATGAAGGCAGAAATCCCTTTTGTTTCCTATCTTTTCCCGAAATGGAAAATGGACAAGCCTCCTTTCATTTTTCGTTAACCAAGAATTGCACAAAAACGTGAAACAACGGAAAATTCAGACTGGAAATTGACCAGGAAATGCAGATGAAAACGACCGCGCGCGAAGGTACAAAAATGCCCGCGGGTGGAGGGATGCGACGCGCGCCCCAAGGGGGCACGCGCGTCGTTTGGCGAGGCGTGGCCCATGCTGGCGCGCGCGGCCCATGCGGGCGCGCGTGGCCTCGGCGAGGCTCGCCCCAGGGGGGCGCGCGTCGCCCGGCAAGGTGTGCCCCAAGCGGGCGCACGCAGCTTCGGTGAGGCGCGCCCCTGGGAGGCACGCGTCGCCCGGAGAGGCGCTCCCCAGGGGGAGTGCGTCACCCAGCGAGGAGCGCCGCATGCGAGCGTGTGAGCGCACGCCGCCCCCTCGTGGCACGCGAAAAAAAGTAAAAAATAAAATAAAATAAAAAAAGAAAGGGAATAAAAATAAAAATAAATAGGAATAACAATAAGAGTAAAGATGTAAAGTTTTGAATTAAAATTTTTAGAGGAACAAAAGGGACTTTCGACAAGGAAAACATCATTTTTGACACTTTTACTTGTGGCAAGTATCATTTTCATCATCGAGTAATTCTGATCTCGGACAGCCTCTGGACTGGTTTTTTTGGCTCATGGACAGGTTAACCGGTCCATGCTCACCCCTAGTTTAAAGTTAATCCTTGTGACCAGCACTCACATAGTACTCATTGCAAACACTGTAAAATCTAAACTTTCATCAATTGTAATGTGCACTTACTCAATAACATAAATGTTTACCTGTCCAAGAATAATCATTTAAAGATGTGATATGTTGTTGTTAGATCCATATCCTAACACATGCAATGTCTATTTCAGATGGAAGAAATTGCAACAACATGCATGCGTTGTTAATCTTCTACAAAACGTTCCTTAAACGGCTACCAATATCAATGGTCGGCACATCTGTAAAAGCCTAGTTATCGAATTAGAACTCAAACCGTAACCGCAATGAATACACAACCTTCAATTGCACATTCAAATAAGCACTAAAACACCAAACAAAAGGAAGGCATTTTGCTTGGCTCCATTTTGAGGTTAAAATATAATAATCAGGTGTGGATAAAGTTTGCATTTTGAAAAGGAAGGCCTTATTCCAAGCTTGCTGGTAATATAGTAGGTATAAGTCCTGCAATGGTTGAGGGCGATTTTGAAATCAACAGGGAAGTATTTTGGCTGATGAAGGTTTTGTTCCCACTTAGTGGGAGAAAGGACTTTGTGAATTTTTCCTATTTAATAATTTACTGGGCTACTCTTAAGCTTGTCTTGAAAAGAGACAGAACCTGTTAATTCAAGAATTGTCTTGTAATGAGGCTGGAATTTTGTTAAATCCCAAAGTTTAAAAAACCAGCCTTTGAAAAAAAAATTTGAAATGGCCATGTGAGAATTTGGATGAGAATAACCTTCTTCCATAGTTCAAATGTTTTGAAAATTTATTTTGACAAAATATTATGATTTCAACTTTGATTGTGATAACACAACCTGTGAATCATTTTGAGATAAAATAAATTTTGAAAAATCTGTATTTGAAGATTTTGAAATGGTTTTGTCAGAGGCAACCTCCTTTGAAGGTTTTGTAATATTTTGAAAAGGGGAATTTGAAGAAGAAGATTATTTCTTCTCAGTTTTTGTAAGTAGTTGGAGTGCCTTACCTAAACGTTCTTCTTCACTGGTAAGAGATTTTTTAAGCTTTCGCATTTTCGAAGCTTGCTTAAGAAGCAGCTTTAGTTCTGGTTGTTTTGAAAGTGTTTTGACCCATTATTGGATTTGAAGATTTTGTGAATCTTCCTCGACTGTTTTGGCCCAAGATTTGATATCTTTGGCAATTAAAATTGTTGATTTTGAGTCTGCCAGGTCCTTTTGGACCATTTTGTCATTTTGCTTTGATTTTCTAGTTTTAAAGGAACTCCATGGTAAGAAAATCTGGGATTGAGTTTTTATCTCTTTTTATAAATTCAATATCGAAATATAAAATACTAAGGATTGCTTACCATTTAGCAAAAATCTATTTTGATATATGTTTTGAACATATTTTTTTAAAACTTATTTTACCAATTTACAATAAATGCAAAGTAAAAATTTTTGATTGAGTAAATCACTTCGAAATTCTATAATGCACATGACAATTGAAAGAATTTCTTTTTTGATAGTATAATAATTCTTTTAACAATCATTCCAATGTGCAAATGTAAATTGGACAATGCATTCTTCGTTATACATGATTTGTTTTAATATGTCTCCATATCTTAGGTCAGACACATCGGTTTTAACAATCTTAGGAGCCAATGGGTCCACTAGATATAGGCATTAAATTTTTTTGACTTGTTTCCTAATCTATTGAATTATCCTCTTCTATTCATCAAACTAAAAGATGTTCTTCAACCTATCATATAATAGTTTTGCCAATCGATTGATTTTGGGACAAAAATTTAAGACATAATTTAGACTTCCAAGGAATCTTTAGAGCTAGGTTTTATCTAGAATTTTATTTGGGAATTTACCTGCAAAAGCCAAAAATCTCTCAATCAATATAATTGTTTCTTGTGAAATATAATATCCTAGAAAATAAATTTTTGTTTATAAAACAACCAAATCCATTTTTTTTAACTATGTAAAAATATATTTTGAGGTTTTTGAAGTGTTGTTTAATTGAATATGAAAAAATAAGAACATCATCAATATAAACAACACAAAACATCAAGAAATGATTAAAAATTTCATTCATAATTATTTAAAATTCTAAAGGAGCATTTTTTTTTTATTCAAATTGCATTATTATCCATTTGTATTGACCAAAAAGTAGTAAAGAAGTTTTGCAACGATCCTTTGGATCAATTTATATTTGCCAAAAATCTTATTTCATATCAAATTTTGAAAATACAATTACAGAATACAATTTTTGCAAAAGATATTTTTTATTTGGAATCGAATATTGAATCCATTTTAAAACTTTATCGAGAGGTTTATAGTTTATTACAAGTCTCGGTGTTCCTCTTTCTATCTCAGAATTTTTGTTAATATAGAAAACTGCACAACTCCAAAACTCGATTTATTTTCCAAAGAAATAATTTTCATATGGCAAATCTACCATATGTTGGTTTCTGTTCTAAAAAGCATTTGGCAAGTCATAACAAATTTCATTTTCAATTTATTTTTGAAGGTCATAAATTTTTTGCTTTACCAAATTATTTTGTAATTGTTTTTCAATTTCATGAAAGGAAACATCATTTTCCTTGAATTATGCAATTCAATTCATTTTCGTAAATAGAACAAGTTTTGAAAAGATTTAAGTTTTAGGTTTCTCAATAAATGGAAACACAATGTTTTTAACTTTTGTTTTGAAAAAGATATTAACATAATTGACAGAATAAGGAGTTATCATGTTAATGAAAGGGGTCCCTAAAATGATGTTATGATTTATATTATCCAGCAAAACAAAATGAGTTTTGATTGAAATATTTCCATTTTTAATAGAAGCTTCACTTTTTCTTTTGTTATGCATGTAAGAGTTGTTAGCAACGTCAAGTTTTTCATTTGATTTTTTAGAAAATCTCTTTGGTACAATGCAATATTTTAAACAATTTAAATATGTACCAATATCAAAAAAGGGGCAACGGTGTCAAGCTTAAAATCTTCTGAAAAAAAAAAGAGTTACTTTGATAAGATAATTTCTTGAAATAACAGCTCTTAAAACAAATAAGAAATCATCTGAAACTTTTTTAGGTTTTCAATTTTGTTCTCTTCTTCCTTCTCTTCCTTTTCTTCACTACAACTTTGTTCTGGAACTTGTGAAACAATAATTTGAAGAAATTTTGAGTCAATTTCCTATTTTTCTTTAAAAGTTTTTAACTCTTATTTGACAATTTTGATTTTTTCTGAAAGTGATTGAATAGTCACTGAAGTTTTTGTTTTTGCCTTCATACCTAAGATTTTGGTTAGATTATAGGTATTATTAGGAAGCAAAGATGTGGAAGCTTAAAAGGGTTTTGGTTCAAAGGATTTCCTATAATATCCTTTTGGAGTTTATAATTTTTCACATGTTTGATAACATCATGAATTAATTTTTAATTTTTTGTTAAGACATTTACAAATTTTGAACTAGTTTCCAACTCACTAGAGTACTCAAGGGTTGCCAATTCATCAAATTGTAAAGGCTTATCATTTTCTGATGATTCGGTTTTTATATCACTTTCCGAAGTTTCAAGGAAGAGTGCTTCAATTTTTTGAATAGTTTCTTCCTTAACTTGTAATTAATTAAGTTTTTTTTTGTTAAATCTGCAATATTTTGAAATATAACCAGGCTTGCCACACTTATAATAAGTGATTTGTTTTGTGTTTTGCGGTTTGAAAGGTTTTTCAGAAGTTCTTCATTTTATATAAGTTTTTTGAGGTCTGAACTTCTTGTAAAACTCTTCCTTGTTAGGTTTAAAGAAAATTTTTGGTAAGGCTTTTTGTAGGACTTTGAACAAGAACCTCCACAATCTTTTGGTGGACCACCTATAGAGATTTCAAATTATTTGCAAAAAGACCTAGTTCTTGCCTGGTATTTTTCATTTCCCATTTCAAGTGTTTTTGTAGTTTTAAATCTTAGCAAATTTTCAAACCTCCTTCTTGTGTGAAGCTAACCAACTCACCATAGATTAATTGATTATACGAAATTTGATGAATTCCAAAGCTTCTTTAATTTTGTTATAGACTCTTTGTCCTAATAGGGTAGGAAGACCTACTAAGAATTTTTCCTTCCAAAATGGTTATTTAAAATCTTCTCTAAACACTACCCTAGTTAAGAAAGTGTTTTTGTGATTTTGAAAATCATAAATTTTTTTCAACGAAGATTAGAAAGAAGTTCTGCATTTTTATTTTTTAAATGGGAATGATCACCTATGAAGTGCAAATTAATTGTGTGAATTAAAGTTGCTACACCATTTGGTATTAGGTTCTCAATTTCATCGAGAATGTGTGTTTCATACCATGTGGTTTGGATATCACCTAATATTTCTAGCGGTTGTTGAGGGATGAGATGAAAATCCCACCAACCTTTTAGCTGTCTTGAGAATCCTTCTATAAGGAGTTAAGCTATCGCTCTATTAGGTGTATTGGTAGGGGTTTTGTAAGCATTTAAAGTCATAGTCATTTGTTGAATAAGAATGAGGATATTGTATTCAGACATACCATCTATGTTCCATTCATAGGCAATAATGGCATTAAATCTAAACTGAGACATGTTGTTCGGTCTATTTTCTATACTTATGTCTAGTGTTGAGGTGATACCAAGAGGTTGACCTCTTTACCAATAGAGTTTGTTTAACTTTATGTTTTGAGTTTGTTGTTGGTCTTCTTCAGAATCAGATACCTGATCTAAAGTTCTAATAGTTCTATCATACTTGTCAATGGTGTCTTGTGCTACTATAGGCATAGAAATAGAAGTTTGTTATATTCTATTGAGTTGGTCACAAAGAGCTTGGGTAAACTCTATTTTCCTTGAATAATTTTTGACTTGTTTTTGAGATTTGAAAAGGTTTAAAGATAGGACTCTTCAGTTTTGAATCTACTATTTCAACAGGGAACACACTAGTGGCTTTGTGGTTTTTCTTTATCCTAGTTAATTGTTTAGCAATTGTATTAAGATAAGCATTTGTAAAATTACTTTGTTGAATGATATTTTTAATATCCTTACCTGTGTTTTCATTTGGGATTTTGTCAGGAGCAGCATCTACTGTTTGATTTAGATGAGCTATTTTGATTTGTCTTAATTATTTCTAATTGAATTTTTTTTTTACCATTTGACATTTTTCATTCTGAAACCTTGTCTCTAGAAGTTACAGGATTTACAACTTTTGAATTTGTTTTGAATGGATATAAATTTGTTTTTGAGAAGCATAAATCTCAAAAAAATCAAAGAATAAAATGTGAGCTTTATTTTGCAAAACAAAATTATAAAACTCACCTTGAATTTCTTTTCTAATCTTCATAACATTTTTGAAAATCAATTTCTTTTATGTGAATTATAAGCGGCATAAAAATCCTTATGCAAGAATTTTTTGTCAACTTCAAATCTTTTTTCTATGATATTAAGTTCATTAATGACATTTTCAGTTATTGCAGAAAAATATGGCAAAGTTGGTGGTGAATCATTATGTTGTTCCTCATCAGTTATTTGAGATTTTGTAAAATCTTAGTGAGGTACATTTGTAGAATAATCCATATTTTGAAAAGAATGACTTGAAATGCTAGAGCAATAAAATCTTGATTTTGAAAATTTTCTATTTTGTAAGGAAGGTGTTGCTAAGGGTAATTTTAGGCTCTCCCAAAATCAACAGTACTCGTGGCAGTACCAGTATTAGAGAACTTGCTACTAGAAGTTCTTTGAAAACTTAATTTTACATCGTCATTGTACTGAGTTATTTCGCTCAAATAAGTGTTTAATTTATTTGCTCAGGAGATTTTGGTTTTATAGTGCCTTCCAAGATCCATTGTTTAGAAAGAGTTATATCTTTCTGAAGTATAGATTTTGGAATCACTGTATTTGCTTTTGACAAATCTGTTTGTAAAAATAGGATTTCACCCTTTTGTCATGATTATCATTTTTGGTTGTAGTAAAAGTAGAGTCCATGACTTTATAATACACTCTAAAAATCATAGCTAATGAAATAGATCATTTTAGCATTTGATAATTGTGGATTTTGATTTGTAAGACCAAAGATTTCAAAATATTTGGATCTTTCAAAAAAACCAAAAAACCAGGATAACATTTAAAAGAGATCGGCCCTTGTCAAAGGCTTGATTGAATTGAACTTATCATAGAATCTTGAAAATTTAAAAATCTTGAATCCCTTAAGACACAAATGATTGAAGTGTTTAAACCTTCTTTGTTAATGGTTGTATGAGCACCTAGATAAGACCAGTATGCATGTAATTATGTTGTCTGTTTTGGTGTTTTTGTATACGTTTTTGAGAAAAAAACATAAATAGTTTCAAAAAGTTTTAAAAGCTGAACATCTTTTTTTTCAATTTTGATTGTGAAATCAGTTTTGAAAAGGTTTTTGGACAAACTGACTTCATAGATTTGATCCTTTTTATTTTGGAAATTTTTCAATTCTTTATTGATTTTTGAAAATTTTCAATAGTGGTTTCTTCACTATTGATGACTCTTTTTTAATCCATGGAGTTTGAGGTAGAAGAACTTGAAAAAGAAATATTTCTACAAAATAAATTATCCCTAGTTTTGAAAATAATGGTTGTTGAAAAAAAAAATATTCTTATCAGATAACCTTTCAGAAGATTCACTGCCCTAAACGCATCAACAGCTAACAACGAGACTTAGTACCCAGAAGCTATCATTTATTTAGATAATAATTTAACACTATACCTTTTATTAATATTCCCATCCCAATTTTTATATAAAAATTAAATTTAATTGAAAAATATCAATGTTTAATTGTTTAAATTTTGAGCAATAAATAAAAGATAAAAGGAAAAAAAAAACAAAAATTTCAAATAGAAATCGACTGATGTTCAATACAACGTTGGCAGAATCTCAAATTTCTAACCTCTCACCTTTTTCTTTTCTTCTCTTCTCCATTGCTCATGTCGCTACGCTATTTGTCTCGCTTTATCTCGTCGCTATCGGCCTCCTAACTTCGATATTAAAATGACGTAATTTTACTAATAGTTTACCCAGTTCAATTTTAGGGGTTTTTGGATATTGAAAATCAAATCGATATAATCAAATTTCTATTTTAAAACCAAACTAAATATATCAAATTGTTGTTGATTCAACTTTTGGTCCGATTTTTTAGGCCTAATTGTGACTTGAAATCCAACCGAACCTGCCCGAAAAAAGTGATCCAACCCGAAAAATGATGACCCGATTCAATTGCCAAGTCTAATAATTATACATGTTTATTTTTCAATAGTTAACCAACCGCATTTAGCAGTTAACTGATCGTCGATGTATTAAACTTGAACTTTGATTTTGAAAAATCAATATTAATGGACTTGATTTTTGAAATAGACTGTAGACATGTTACCCAAATAGACCCCTAATAAACTCATTACGATTTTACTAAATAACTATTTAAGGCTAAGTGCATCAAATACATCATGAACTTGCAAAAAAATAGTATTTTCAGCACTTAAACTTTTATGAAGCCACATTTAATATCTATACTCTATAATAGTTGAAATAATAAAATACTTATTGGAACATGAATACTGACTAAGATTAGCGGGTTAAAATCACGCACTATAAGCACATGAATCAATTATTATTTTTAAGATAAATCACAGAAATTACTTAATTATATCATAACAGTAAAAATATTCAATCTGACCAAAAAATTCCTAACGGATGTAAAACTCAAATTGGCTCCCAGTAATTCATATCTTTTCCATCGTTCCTAATTCTATTCATCTCTCTCTTTGGCTATCCTCAAAATGAATCATCTCCTTTATAAGTGTGCTGTTTTATTTGAGATTCAATATACATGGAGTTCAAATAATTCAGGCAAGAGGTTTATAGCTGCCATAAGTACTGGATGTCCAAATTTTGATATTTGAATTTAATTTATGGTTTCGAAGGGTATTTGGTTCTTTCTGAAATTGACAACACCATTTTTCGATTTGTTAGATTTTGTAGATTGGGCCAGACTACCGTTTCTTTGCATTGCACGATCCACCTATTGAATAGTTTTTGACACTCACTGGTTTAGAGGGTTAATAAAAAGAATTAGAGTATAATGAATTTCTTTAATTAATTTTATTGTTGATTAGCAATAAAAATCAATCCACCTTTCAGCCATGTATTTGCTTATAAGTTATAACCACATCATCTTCACACATCATCCACGTACCATGGATAATATTTCATAACGTCCAAGTGTTAAAATTTTGCAGTTATTAAGAGTATAGGTGTTAAACATGATTTTATAAAAGTTTAAAAGCCAGAAAATACTATTTTTTACAAGTTCAAGCTGCATTTGATGCATTTAGCCAATATTTAAACAATATAAACTTACAGATAAACAATGCCATTATTTTGTTACATGAATAAATAACATACATTCTAACATAATTAGATCTTAATTAAGGCACAACACTAACATTATAGACATTCATAACTCAATTTATAACTCTTAACTCATTATATTTATTACACTTCTTGAATGTTTTTTTTTTTTTTTGATAGGACACTTCTTGAATGTTAATTAACAAATAATGTGCCTTGTTAAAACTTTATTACGAAAAAATTATGGAACAAAAATCCAGTGAAGGAAAGCTAGTGCATTAAAGGGTATGAATGATTAGATATGACCGTCCTACCAAATCAGCAACCAGATTAGTTAAAATTAACAGAATCTTTAACTAACGGCAAAATTACTCTGATTACTAAAATATTAAGGGCAACATTACTCTGGACAAAATTAAACATTTTGCCAAACTTTAAAGGCATTTTTACAATTTTGGCCTTGAAGAAATAACAACTAAGGCCAGTTCTGTAAAACTTCATAGTATTGTTCCACCATCATATGCAAGTAAAATTTCTTACCGCGTAACACTAACAGTTTTCTTTCTGATTCTACTCTTCATTTAACCAAAAAAACCGATTGTTGGATTTTTTTTTTTTTTTTTTCTGGTTACATGTGTTTTGATTTTTAAGTGTTACAAATTGGTCATAGACTTTATTGTAACTGGAATTCTAGTTGAGTGACCAATTATGCAAATCATCCCGTGTACAAGCAAAGCATAAGAGCAAAATAAAAATTTTGAGAAGACAAGAAAAGCAATAAAATTGGGGTTCAAAACGAAAAGTTGAATTAGCAAAGTGGAATCACACTACACATAAGCACAATACAGTGAGAGATAAAATAGAAAACAAGAAATTTACATTCAGTGAAGAGCACTCAGAAAGTGGTCATTATAAGCTACATTATGTGTAATTTAGGTAATCAAATTCTTATCCGTTTGACATCACCTTCAGGAACACTAAGATCGTTCCCCTTTCCTGAACCACCTGTCTGTCCCTGCACCCCCAAAACTAAATTCATTAACTTCTGATTTTCTTCATTTCCTTTCCTCTTGATTATTAATTATCAAGACCTATTAACTATACATGATAACATATACTTGACCACAAATCTGAAAAATTATGCAATTATCTTTTAAATACCATCATACCATCTGAGTATCACATTCCCAATGAACTTAGCATAAAATTTCATCTGCCCGGTTGAATTATTGCTTATTCCATTGATTATTGTTATCAACTTTTAAGATTATTTAGTACTTGCAAGAATTAATAATTGCCTACATATTAAGGTGCAAAAATTTGAGAACAGTCACCAAATAACATGAAATATTATCTTTACTATGATAAACATAATAAATAAATAAATAAGGAAGTGGACAAACAAATGAAGAAAAAGAAAAAGAAGCTTACGGATTCATCAGGAACAATGGCATATCTCTCTGATAGTGAAACCCAGTTTTTCCCTGCCAAGTGAAGCATAAAAACAAAATCCAAAAATATCAGCAAAAAATTTCCTGTCATCATTAGCATAAAAGAAGAGTAATGAGGAGACTACAAACACCTGATGACAGATCAACCATTGAGGATTCTATCTGCTGGCCACCAGACCCATCAACACTCAAAGCTTCTATTATTGTTGGCACATTCCTTTTGAAAGCCAAACAAATGGAATCACTGATTTACTCTAAACATGAAAAATTATATAGCAATACTTTGGAGTCACTAGGTTTCTGATTTTATATAACATATTGCAACTGAAATATCCTGAAGATTATATGACGTTAGTTGGGGAATAATGCGGTATAATAAGAATATAATTCAAATTAATAAAAGAATCTGGCATGCTGCATGTTGGTCAGTAGACAGCCCCCAATTCTATGCAGTTTTGTATATCGATAATTCATGACCAGTCTGATTTACGACAAGACAAATGGCAGTTAGGCAACTTTATGCATCCTTTGCTATTTACATCTGGTCAAATATTTTGAAAAGGATTTATCTACTACATCCACAATAATGTTTATACCTGATGACCAAGATTTGAGATCTCAAAAATTAGATTCAAGTAATTTGGCATAATAGGATGAAAGTTCTCAAGACCCATTCAGCCTCATGATAGCTACATGAAGAGCCTAAAAATTTTATGAAAAGAGAAAAGACCCACCAAATTATATGAAATTCCTTCTCTGGTCTTTCAAATTATGAAAACCTAGAACTCTAAATAAAAGAAAAATCCAGGGCTATGTTTCGGACAAAAAAAAGATTTCAGTTATACAAAATACAACCTAGATAATTATAACTTCTACAAATATAATCAGTTCAACCTTTAAAAATATTAACCCCTCAATTGTGCTCAGAAAATGAGGAAAAAACCAAACAAGAAGAATGACCCAGAGGATGAAAGAAATTTTCCCAGAAGAGAAAAATACAGAGAGATGGGTAATAATGCAGTCTATGCCATTACCGGTCTAGAGATGCTCCATGACCAAGTTGCCCATTGGTGCCTCTTCCCCAAGAAAATACGTTTTGCCTTTCAGTAACAGCAAGTGTGTGCCTCCAGCCACATGCAATCTGAATCACTTTCTGCTCAGGGAAAATAAGTATTCACAAAAAACTGATCAGACAAAAAGTAGAACCCTGTTGAACAAGAAATCTGAAAGAAGGAAATCGGGTGAATTTCATTTGTCCTCTTTCAACTATGCACCAATGCACTAAACTGTTCCTTGACTTTGATTTGTAACTAAAAACCATCCAACTTAGCACTGTGTAAAAAGAATGTCACGTGACCAGTTGTAGCAGGTTACCTGCTGACATGGATATCCACATGGATTCTAGAAGTCCTTTTTCTCCCTGTGCCCTCTACTCTCTCTCTCTTTTCCCCTCCTCTCTTGTTATCATCAGGCTTCTCATTGTTTGCTAATAATCAAATCCATGCCCCAACAATCACACTAGCCCCATCCTGCATATAACCCTTCTTCATTGCCATCTTCACCAGAACCTGACCTCACTCGTGATCTCCTCCATTCAACCATCCATTACCACCAGACGTTTTAGTTTGCTCATTATACTTCACCACCAATACCTCAATTCCCAAGCCGAATCTGCAATCTCAACTCTAGCATTCAATACTACAAATAATGATGCCCCCCATAATCCAATGCCATTAACAGCCCCAGTGAATACAATTTCCACTATTACCAGACTCAGCAGACAAGCTTCATAGCTACATATCAAATTAGTAACTTCTATGAAAAATAGACAAAATTCTTATTCCAAACCAGTGATTTCTCAGAATTGCTAGAAGCTGTGATCCATTCCCTGATAGCTTTGTATGAGATAGCAAAATATCAATTGAAATCCTTTAAATCATCACAAACAATTATTCCAATTTCCTATAAGGTTGATTCTTTCGCTGATGGAGGTGGAGAAGGTTACTTGTATTTCATCAGCTATAATAAGATCTTCACTGCAGCAGCAGCGGTGGTAGACAGTGGAGGTGGAGGAAGAGGAGATATGAAATCAGTTGACACTTAAGGCTGTGAGATGGAGACACAGTGTTTTTGGATCTGATTGATTCTTCAATTTAGGGATTGGGCTGATAACCTTGAGCAAGGCACACGGGTTTTAGATAATTGAGTCCAGATGGTGCAACAATGGAGATTAGCAGAGTTGTGATTGTTGCTGGTCCAAAAGATGGAGGGAGGTTTGGACTATCTTCTATGAGAGAAGAAGAAGGAAGAAGGCAGTAAAGAGAGAAAGAGAGGGAAGAAGAGAACGGAGAGAAAAGCGGTCAATGATCACATAAGCTGGTAATGGAGGAGCCAGTCATGATGGTACTGTTACATTATGCTAAGTTGTATGGTTTTCGAGTTACAAATCAATATTAGGAGACAGTTAAGAACATTACTGCATATTTCAGGGGCAACAGATGAAACTTACCTGAAGAAAATCCCTAAAGAATTGATTATTAATGTCAAGCTAATTTATTTCTAAGCAACAGTAACAAGAATATGCCTGCTCATGGGGAAATTTAACTTGCACAGGAGAACAATGGTCCACATTGTCACCAACTCCAACCTGCCCAAACTGAATATAAACAAAATACAGCAGAGTTAGAGGTAACTTTATCAAAGATATTATATTGATAGAGATAAATATTAAACTAATTAAGCCAACAAGGAAAAGATACAATAAGTAGAGGGAAAGAGATGGTATTATTTTGCCCCTTTTACACTTTATCCTTTTGACTTCCCATGGGTCCCTCATGTTTCAACAGGTACAAGAATGGCACCTCGTTTTTTTAAATGAATCTGCCCATGTTTCATCAAGCCAAACAACAAAAGACTGGAAATGCTACAGAACAGTAAATTAGAAATTAAACAATTGAAGACTCTTCAAACCTTATTCCAACCCCATCCATAAAGTTTTCCATCAGATGTGACTGCCATAGTATGTCTCCAACCGCCTGATATCTATAGAAAGAATTATAAACAAATTGAATTACATCAGTGATGATTCTGGCTGCCTTCTTTACTAATCAGCACAATCGCATATAATATACACTGTGAGAAAAAAGAAAAATAAAGGCCAATGAGAAGAGGCCAAACTCAACGTAAAGATAATGAAGCCCCTTAGCCACCAGAAGGCCATGGATTAAAGTCATAGAAAATGCTCCTACGGGAAAGAGTATGAAAAAATGAAAAAAAGAGCAATGTAAAAGCTACATATGATAAAGACCATCTCCAACATTCACAACATACTAAGCCAGGTACACTAGAGATGTTTCTTCAATGTTGCTATGAAAAAGAGAGCACTCCCTTGCAGAAAAATGCAAAAATAAAATCAAATCCAGGCAACAATTTTAAGCATAATATATACAGTGAAGTTGCACAATCTAAGACCAACTGCAATGTCCATAGGCATTAACAAACTCACTGTTGACTATTGTTAGTAAGCTATGTTGAATATTGTTAATTGGCTGTCTATATTAGCTGTTATGTTGACAATAGTAGATATTAGCTGTAGGAGCAGATTTAGCAGATAATTTAGGAGCTGCTATTTTCTGACTTTACTGGCCTAATTCTTGTATAAATACTTGTAGTGTGTTAATGCAAAGATAAGAAAAATTACTCTGAATTTCTTCATGGTATCAGAGCCTTGCTGCCTTTGAAGGTTATCTCCCTGCAGTAAGTGTTTTTTTCCAATTCCAATATACTAGACCTCTGAACAAAATTCAAGAGGTGAGTTATCTCCCTCCTTAAACGACACCGTCCCACCGGAAGAAAATTCAGGCAATTTCCAGTCAGTATCCAGATTTTCAGCGCCTTCCAACCACGTGCGTGGGTACATGTGCCGCTAAAACAATTTTTTTTGGCATTTCTTAACAGCTGTAAAATCGGAAATTGTTCCGTCCCTCTGCCAACGACACCGCACCCACCGGAGGAAGCGCCAAGCCAAGTTTGGCCGGTACACTGGTTTCCAGCGCCGTCAGACTCCGCGCGAGTGAACGCGCCGATTATTCAAATCTGTGCACTGTTCACTCGCCAGCGCGTGAACCGTCCTCTGGCCACCTGCGGTCACCGTTTTTTGCTCCGCTCAAGTCGCCAACTCTTCCCGACTCTGACCAGACCTTCTCCGGTCAGTTCTGAAGTTACCTTTCTTTTGAACCTCTTTGAACAGGTTCTGTCCGCTACTGTTCATTGTTTTTTTATTTCCCCGTTATGTCAGAAACTGAAATTAAGCAAGTTGAAAAATTTTATATGGCTAATGATGATCAAATTAGCCCCATTAAATTTGATGGAGCTAATACCTATTTAGCTTGGTTTAGATCATGCTTATTATCTATTAAAACCAGAAAATTATAAGGGTATATTACTGGAGATAAAAAAATCACCAACTGTTACTGACCCTACTTTTAGCCAATGGGACTCTGATAACTCTTTAGTTATGTCTTGATTTTTAAATTCTATGCACCCTAAAATTTCCAAACAGTATTTACTACTTGATATTGCAGAAAAAATATGGAAGGCTGCAAAAAACTACTTATTCTCGTATGGAAAATGATGCTCGGATTTTTGAACTTAGGAACAAAATTCATGACACAAAACAAGGTGAGCTTACTGTTTCGGATTATTTTTCTGAATTGAGCAGTTTATGGCAGGAATTTGATTATTATCAGAATTTTCAAGCTAAGTGTGCTAATGAGACTATATTAATCCAAAATATGATGGAAAAAGAGCGAGTGTATGATTTTTTGGCTGGTTTGAATTCTAAATTTGACCAATTAAGAGTTCAAGTCATTGGTAGATCTCCCTTTTCCATCTCTTGAAGAGTCACACTCTTATATTCAGTAGGAAGAGACCAGAAGAGGTGCCATGCTATACACTGCATCAGCTGAAAAGTCGGGTTTAACGGTCCATTTCACTCAAGAGCAGTCGAAGGGTGTTTCTTCTCATCAAGATCATATGCACTGTGAATACTGTGGAAAACCAAGGCATACAAAAGAAACTTGCTGGAAGTTACACGGGAGACCTACTAGAGGTCGTGGGGAAAAAAGAGCCAATCCAACTAGAGCTCAAGCAAATATGTTAGAAGGAGCTGAATCATCTAAGGAGACAGCCCCAGTCGAAAGTCTCTCCTCTGAAGAAGTTCAACATTTCAAACGCCTTATGTCGCAGCTCAATCTTTCATCTAGTGCTACCTCAAACTCCGTCCAAACAGCTAACACACTTACTCATCATAACTCTTGGATTATTGATTTCGGTGCGAATAGACATATGACAGACACTTCTAAAAGATTTCTTAACTACTCTCCTTGTCTAAAAACAGAATAGTGTCAGAGTAGCTGATAGGTCATTTACTCCTATTTCTGGGACAGGTTCCATTGTCTGTACTCCAAATATTAAGTTGTCTTCTGTTCTTCACATTCCTCAATTTCCTGTCAATCTTTTATCTGTCAGTGCTATCATTAAATCTCTGAACTATAAAATTGAATTTTTTCCTGATTATTGTATCTTTCAGGTCCTTCAAACAGGGAAGAGGATTGATAGTGGCAGAGAGCATGATGGCTTATACATGATGAACCACAGTCACGGCTTAGCTTTATTTGGAGGACATAAGGATGTCAATCAGGAAATAATACAATGTCATAGGAGATTAGGACATCCATCCTTTTTTGCTTTAGAAAAATTATATCCCAGTTTATTTTCTAAAACTCGGTTTAAGTCTTTATCATGTGATGCTTGTGAGTATGCTAAACATACAAAAAATTCTTATCCTTTAAGTGATAATAAAACCACTGTTCCTTTTATGCTTGTTCATTCTGATGTTTGGGGACCCACACAGATACCCTCTTTGAGGGAAAATCGATAGTTTGTTACCTTTATTGATTGTTGCACCAGAATGACTTGGGTGTATTTGATTAAAACAAAAAGTGAGGTTTTCTCTTGTTTTCAATCTTTTCATAAAATGGTTCACACCCAGTTTGATGCTAAAATGAAGGTTTTAAGGACTGATAATGAGACAGAATACATGACTAGTAGATTTGGAACTTATTTAGAGTCTCGAGAGATCATTCACCAAACTAGTTGTCCTTATGCTAGTGCTCAAAATGGAGTAACTGAAAGGAAAAATAGGCATTTGTTGAAATTTGTTATATCTCTTATGTTTACTATGAATGTTCCAAAGGCATATTGGGGGGATGCAATACTGGTAGTTGCCTATCTTATTAATAGAATGCCTCTCAAAACTCTTAACTTTAGGACTCCGTTAGAGGTTTTAATTGAAAAATTTCGCTATACTGTTCCATCAAAAATTTTTGGGTGTGTGCGCTTTGTCCATACTAGGAATGTTGAAAAATTAGATCCGAAAGCACTAAAATGTGTGTTCATTGGGTATTCTTCAACTCAAAAGGGATATAAGTGTTATCACCCTCCATCTAGGAAATTCTATGTCAGTATGGATGTTACCTTTCGGGAGTCTGAACCTTATTTTGGCATTAATCAATCACTTCTTCAGGGGGAGAGTAGTGAAAAAGTGGTGATAAATGAACCTGTGGTGACTCATGATCTTGTTCAGGAGGATAACATTGTTGATGCTCAGGAACAGTAGAATGTTGTTGGTCGTTTAGATAGACCTGATTTGTTGAGATACTCAATGAAAAATAGGTCTGAAGAAGCTATCATGCCTTCTACACTGCCAAAATCCTCGGGTGAGTCATATTCTGAAATTCATTTAAATTTGCCCATTGCTCAAAGAAAAAGAGTCAGGTCTTGTACAAAACATTCCATTTCTAACTTTGTCTCGTATGATTATCTGTCTCCTTCCTATAGAGCCTGTCTTATCTCTTTCCTCTATGTCTATTCCAATGGATTGGAGGAAAGCTATCACGGATCCAAAGTGGCGAAAAGCTATGGTAGAAGAAATGAAGGCTCTCTCAAAAAATGATACCTGGGAACTTGTTGACTCTCCATACAAGAAGTTAGTTGGTTGTAAGTGGGTGTTCACAATAAAACACAAACCTGATGGTTCGGTTGAAAGATTTAAAGACAGACTAGTGGCAAAGGGATTCAGTCAGACTTACGGAGTTGACTATCAGGAGACATTCGCACCTGTTGCCAAAATGAATACAATCAGAATCTTGTTATCTTATGCAGCTAATTTGGATTGGAATCTGCAACAATTTGATGTGAAGAATGCATTCCTCCATGGAGACCTAGAAGAAGAGGTTTATATGGAGATACTTCCTGGTTTTGATGATGAAAGAACTAAAGGGAAGGTGTGCAGACTGAAGAAAGCCTTGTATGGATTGAAACAATCTCCAAGAGCTTGGTTTGACAGATTCAGCAAACCTATAATTTCTTTTGGTTATCAACAGAGCAATCCTGATCATACCCTCTTTATGAGACACTCCAAGGGTAAAATCACTCTTCTCATAATTCTTTATGAGACACTCCAAGGGTAAAATCACTCTTCTCATAGTTTATGTTGATGACATAGTAATGACAGGGAATGATAAAGAAGAAATGGTTCGCCTGAAGAAGCTTTTAGCTCAGGAATTTGAGATAAAGGATCTTGGAGAGTTACGATATTTCTTGGGAATTGAAGTTGCCAGATCAACTAAAGGAATCTTCATTTCTCAGAGAAAATACATCTTAGATCTCTTGGATGAGACCGGTATGCTAGGATGCAAACCGGCAGACACGCCTATTGAGAGCAATCACAAGCTACAATCAGAAGTTGGAAAGCCAATGGATAAAGAGAGCTATCAAAAGTTAGTTGGGAGACTCATTTATCTCTCACACACTAGGCCAGACATAACCTACTCAGTGAGCTTGATGAGTCAATTCATGCATGATCCACGAGACTCTCACATGCAAGCTGTCTTTCGAATTTTGCGGTATTTGAAGTCTGCCCCAGGAAAAGGTCTTCTTTTCTCCAAACATGGTCACCTCCACATAGAAGCTTTTACAGATACGGATTGGGCTATATCTTTAAATGACCGACGATCTACATCAGAATATTGTACTCTTGTAGGAGGAAACACTTAGTTACTTGGAGAAGTAAGAAGCAAAGTATGGTTGCAAGATCGAGTGCTAAAACAGAATACAGGGCTATGGCTTAAGGTGTTTGTGAACTTCTTTGGCTGAGAAACCTACTAGAAGAATTGAGACTATCTGAGGGAAGAAGACTATCCTTATATTGTGACAATAAAGCCGCCATCAGTATAGCTCATAATCCTGTTCAGCATAACCGGACGAAACACATTGAAATTGATCGACATTTCATCAAAGAAAAGCTGACTGAAGGCATCTTAAGTTTATTCCATGTGAAGTCAGATAGACAGCTAGCTGATATTTTCACAAAAGGACTTAATAATCGAACTTTTCACACCATAGTCTGCAAGTTAGGCATGTGTAATATTTTTGCACCAACTTGAGCGGGAGTGTTAAATATTGTTAGTCTGCTGTGTTGAATATTGTTGGTTGGCTGTGTACATTAGCTGTTATGTTGACAATGGTAGATATTAGCTGTAGGAGCAAATTTAGGAGATAATTTAGGAGTTGCTATTTTCTGACTTTAATGGCCTAATTCTTGTATAAATACTTGTAGTGTGTTAATGCAAAGATAAGAAAAATTACTCTGAATTTCTTCACTCACAATGAATCTTATTGCTTGCAGCATTTATTATGTGTAATTTGTTTGGTTACTGCATTATAGTCATAACCAGCTAGTTTAGGATTATTACTTAGTTGAGTTATTTTGTTGATGATGTTATCAATTCTTCATAGAGTTTGATGATTGAAAGTCCATGAGAAGTTGGTTTTAACCAAAACTTCCACATCCAACTTAAACAAAACCCTTCCATTATTCAATTCCTTTTTTATGGTACAATAAGTAAGGAACAAAAGTAGATCGCGGGACAGAATATCCAAATATTCAAGCAAGTACATGACACAATTGGGTAATCGCAGCAGGAAAGTAGTCAATTCACTATATGAATATTTATTTGAATAATTTTAAGGAAGAAACCATCATCAAGCCCCTAATCTTCTATTTGGTATAATTGACCCGTGTTCTTTTATATCATGTTCATGAACCCCTTACCTAGCAGACTAAACTGAAATATTTTACCGAGAAAAATCATAGGGCCATGATGCAGTGTGACAAGCATTAAAACAAGAATTATAAAATAATAATTCTGAAACAAGTTTCAGCCACAACTCAAAGGGTTTTAGTAAAATATGCAGTTGAATTCTCTAGAGCAAAATCTGCAGTAGAATTTTTCTTAATCAAGCCTGAAACTACAGAGAAACAAAATAACCCTTATATAAATTTCAAAGAATCCGAATCCAATTATGAATTGAAAAAACTAAAAAGGAAGCAATTAGATTCTTTGGAGTCAAGGGTTACTTTGTTTCTTTGTAATATCAGACTTTATTAATTAATATTCTACTACATATTGTGCTAAAATTCTCTTGAGTTTTAGACCCTATAAGATTCAAACTTTGTTTAAGAATTGTTGTGTTCATAATTCTTGTTTTAACACTTCTTACACTGTCAGGCTGCCATGGTTAAAAATTGGTATTCTTTGTATTGCCATGCTCAACAGCAAGGCATATGTCATTTTTCTTATATTTGACTCCTGCTTTTGGGATTCTTGTATCTAGGTATGCTTTGTTAATGAAAATTCATCAATAAAGCATGTCTGTTATATGTTCTACTTAGACTTTACCCATATTGATTTTGCTATGTCTCACCTGGGCATGTGTGCTTGTGCTTATAATTTCTGCAACTGTATATTTCGTGTTTTGGTTTATTTGGCTAGTTGAATAGAATTGAACTTGATTAAAGGAGTTTTAAAGCGATAGAAATAGGGCAAGAGAACTGTTTCATTTTGTAAGATATTGAAATTTGATTGATATATATATGACTACCATTGCCAATGGAAGGAGAAAGATGTCACCTGAGATATAAAACTACCCTGCAGGGCTTCTAGCTGATGAGGAATGAGGTGATCTTCAAAGTCCCCATGTCCTAATTGACCATATTTACTCCATCCATAAGTGAATAATGCACCAGAAGAGGAAACAGATATAGTATGCCGCCATCCGCAAGCAACCATGACCATCTTCTCTCCCTCCAAACCTCATTATAATAACATCAACATATCTTTAGAAGAAACAGAAGAAAATATACAGAAAATGAAAAAATATTGAAATATAGGTAGCAATTAAATAGTATGTTTGAACACTGCTTCAAATGTTACTTTTTAGTGTAATTTCACAATGGCGTCAACATGATCACTAAAGCAACTAATAAAACGGAACCTTCTTTATTAACCAAACTCTTGGTAAAGTAGAGCACTCTTCGCTTACCACATTGATTAACAAAGCCACATGTTTAGCTTTTTTGCTCCACAATATTTTCTTTTTATCTCAGTTAGAAGGAGCATAGCCACTATCAAAATCTAGCAGGCAGTTTAAATGGGTGAAATGCCCATGCAGAAGCTGTTCTAGTTATCAATCATGATGGTTAAAGTTTACATGCTGCATAGTTTGTGACGTTCAGCTAAGAAGATTAATTTGTAACAGAATCCTCAGTGAAATTGCAAATTTTAAGAATTCCGCAATATGAAGACAATCTAGCAGAGTCCATGTCTGCTTTTTAAAAAGATTTTTCACCTTTCCTTCTTTTAATTGATGAAGTGAAAACAACACCATTCGAAGCATGCCATGTCTTTGAACACTTCCTATTTGTCAATTAAAAGTGCCGCAAACTAAACAGAAGGCGTCATCAGAATCCTAACGAGTCCAATTTCCTCCCATATCTGATTTTTATATACCCCAAGAACACTGGTTGGGGGCAACTACCACAAAATAGATTCTAAATATTTATATTTTATGGGACACAAATTAGTCAGCATCCTCTTCTGCAAAGTTCTCTTTGCCTTCATATACATTGGGCTTGCTGACAATTAGGCCAGAAATTGGAAATAACACGGCCACCTGATTTGTATCAAGTTCTATAGATGTTCTTTATGAACTCAACAGGCGTACTTAAATAATTCTTTAGGGTTAAAATAGAAGCATTCCAACAATCAAGGTGTTACAAGAAGAAATTAATCTCTTAGGGGCTGGAAAAGGAAGAATAGTAAAGGAAGGAAAGACGCTTCAGATTTGGCAAAAGTTTAGATGATAAACTGCAGCACAACCTGCCTTAAGAATGCACATAAACAATAATTAAGAGTGTGATGAAAGCTTAATCACAGTGGTCCCTCTAAGCAGATGCTTCAAACGGAATTAATTGTTGTTTTAACTGTGCTCTTACCTAGGGAAGAGCAGCTAAACCTTGCCAATGATGAAAATTTAAGAACACAAATTTAAGGGAAAACAAGTTAAAAACATAAATTAACAATAAATGGATAGTTTCTCACAACTCCGTAGTCCTAGATGGTTATGATTTTAGTCAATCTGGTTTAAGAAATAAACTATACCAGAATTTTGACATACATGAGAAAGAGAAACTTTCCCAGGCACCAAGCGATCCTTCCTGTCACCCAGGCCCAAATTCCCATAACGGCCCCAGCCCCATCCATAGAGCTCTCCGTCTTCTGTGACAGCCGCAGTATGTTCAGCACCAGCAGCTACCATTTTAATTGGGACACCCTGCAAGAAAATCAAACTTCAGGGCATCTAGAACACAAGTTTTTTATCATCAAAAAATAAAAATAAAAAATAAATAAAAAAGAAGAAGTTTACTACCTCTCAGCTATTAATAGAGAAACTTACAATCTCTTTTTTCTGATTATTAATGTTGTTTTCATTTTTTACTATGATTCTCAAGAGGGAATCATCAGCAAGGCATGCTTCAGGCTACGAGATTAATTTTAATAAGATGCACCATCACTTTTCTTCTTTTCCTATAGTTAAACCACATATACAAAAACAGAATAAAAAAGTATATATTAAAACAAATGTAGATTGATAGGCCTCCTCAACTTTGCATTTATCATCCTGTATGTCCTAGCAAGTAATAACAATACATGTTGTCATCTTTTTCACATGCTTGTAAAAATTTCTAAAGCAGCCTAATGATCAACATCTTTCTAATAAATAATAATGAATAGTCTAACATTCCCCATCAATGTGGACACAGAACTAGTTAAACAAGACAAAGCCCCTGCTGAGGTGCTTAAAAAGGATGGATTTCCATTGAGGTTCAGAAGGCAATTTGCGGACCTCTAAATATTAATAGTACAACAAAAAGAAAAAACCTAAAAAGCAAAAGGTCTCTTAAAACAACTTAATAAGCAAGGAGCACCTGAAAAGCTTGAATTTTCTGAGGTACAAGAGAGTCTTCAGTAGTGCCAAGACCAAGCTGGCCATTTTGATTCCGCCCCCAACTTCAAGGAAACAGGAGAAAAATCAAAAAAAAAATAATACAGGCCCACAGCACATAACTTAGCTTCACAAGCTCAGAAGTGAAATTGGACAGCTTTCTTCTACAAATTTAGAAGATGCATATTGTAGATTATAGAAAAGATTGACCTCATTAGCAGTTGTAGACAAACAAAATTGACATGAAAAGGAATGCATTATGCATTGTTTCAAATATCTCAGTTAAGTGTCTCTTTTGACACAACATTGGTGGGTATTTTCACCAAGTATCCTATGCCATTCCAGAATCTGCCAAGTCCATATTAAAAGTATCGGTACCAGTACATAGCAGCAGTATTGAATGCATTCATGATCAGCACAGTAACATTTAATAGTGGTTTGGCCGAGCACTAACTTGATTAATTGACTTCTTCAACAGATCATATGAGGTTGGCGGGTGACTGGCCTGCTTGGGCATTTCTAGAATCTAGATGGTCTTCAACGGTTGCAAACACTCTAATTCAGTTTTGTCTTGTGGCCCCCGGTTTGAACTTGTTTTAGATGCCACTAATAGTGGCAAATAACATTTGATAAGGTGATGAATTTGTTTGGTCCCAGAGGAGTTCATGTCTTGCATTAAGAAAAACTAACGTGCCTCAGGGGAAATAATATGACTCTTAAGATAAAAATTCGTGCTTCTTACTATAAAGGTTTTTAAGGTATATATGAATTATAGAAGAAAAGATTCAGTGCTACAGCAGAATCAATGCAACCAATGAACGTTCATGGAAATCCAAATCTCAGGCATCCTCTTCTTCTTTGCTTTTCCTATGTACTACATTTTATATACATATTTCATTTGGGGCAGCTATTTGGTTGGTGAACATCTTCCATGCATCTCTTGCATCATTACCATGAAGGTTTTACTTTCCATAATGCTCATGTTTTGCTTTTCCATGCTTCTAGCGAATACATTCTCCTATAACTTTCACCTTTGTTAGTAACTTTAAATGGTAGTAAAATGATGGAATTACCTTTGTTGCTTCTTTTATTGGGCTCTCTTAAATTGTTGCTCAAGGCATATAAACATATTTTGGTCTTTGGATTTCTCTAGTATATTTTCTTAATCGTTTGATTGAATATGCCACAAATAAATTTTTTACCTTTTATTTTAGTGTGTGCTTCAGAAGGAGAACGCATGCAAGAAGGAAGTTTGAGCTTGATGCAAATGTCCCATTCCCACCTCATTTCTCTATCGTGCAATCATCCTTTATCTAAGCTAATTAAACTTTGAAAGCTAATGTCCTATTGAAGGTAAGGACCTTTGTTTGGTTTATACTTCTCCACAAGGCAAATTGTACTGCACATTGCAAAAACAGTAAATAAATAAATAATTAAATAATATCTAAAAAGGATGTTCTGATTGGTATTACCTGGTGAGACTCAATCTCAGTTAATTTTATATTAAAAGTGATTATAGGCAGCATGACAACATCCTGTTGGTATTTTTTTTATGAACAATTGCTATGTTTTTATTCTCTAGAAAGATTTCTGTGTAAAATCTACAGAGTTTGGCAGCCACATAGTTGTAAACGTTATTTACAATTTGGATGGCTACAAGAGAGGAGAGGGAGAACAAGGTATCTGAAAGGAAGGGATGCAAGCCCTTTCAAGCGAATCATTTTGACCCTGCTTTGTTCAGAACTGAAAAAGTAATAAGTAGGGGGGGGGGGGGGGGGGGGAATAAAAATCATTGAAAGACAGCAAAGTCCTCAGCTTTAATTTTAAGTAAATAAAACTAGGGATGAAAAAGATACAATAAAAAATGATTCTTTTTTCGTCTATAAGGTGAAATATTTACACCCCCCAAATTCTGGTGTGATAAATTTTATCTTATATGAGGCAATGGAAGGGAAAGGATAACATCCTTTCTGCTTTCCCTTCAAAAGAAAAAATTGAAATCTCTCTCCCTCCCCCCTCATTTGCCATCTCTATCAGGCATATTTTTATTATATAGCAGAACTGTTTTTAACAATAAGCTGTTGCCTCCTAATTATTCATAAGATAAGATAGATTTCACGCCTTAAAAGGCTTTTACATCAATATCCTTGTGTATATTAACCAATTTTGGAGGGTTTTACTTCAGTCTATCTTAGTTGTTGTTTCTCACAGAATTTGGGCAGAAAGTCATCCTCGAGGTTGTTTGTTCTTTTTGTACTTTGACTAAAGAAAGAACTGAAAAAACAAGACAGAATAATGCTTAATTTTTTTCCTCGATGCAAGGAGCACAAAATGATGCAGGAATGCAACACTAAAAGCAATTGGTAGGACAGTACAGGCAACAACTGGAAATTGAGATTATTTTCCTGATGAGAAGATATTTTGAGTTCAAGCTACACTTAATAACACCGCATTAAAGAACTTTACCTTAACATGCAATTCATGCAGCAGCTAGCATGTCACACAAACCTACCTACAGTGACCTGGGTAACCAAAGTGAGCATCAATCAAATACTAACCTCTGCACCTGGCCTTCCGTCGTCACTGCCAAGCAATGGCTGTCCCCACAAGCAATTTGCTTTATTTTTAGGCCATGTAATGCTCTAATTGGCTGAGGAGTGAATAGATCGCTTGAATTTCCATGACCCAACCTCCCAAAATCTCCCCTGCATAAAATTATTTTAACACATACTATCTGTATGAGATTGTACAGAATAACTGAACAACAAACCATATTACAACTACTTCACAAAAAATGCAAACTTCCAAGGATTTTCAAAAATAACTTTCCAAGAATGAACAGAAACTGGTCTACACAGTTTATCACTATATTCGATAAAGATAGGTAAAGTTTCAACATAGTTGGATTTCGGCCAATGAGATATATCTTTAAAGTCTTGTTATTTTATCGTTACAATTAAAACAAAACAAAAATGACTACAACGTTAAATTCTTGAAATTTTTATGACCATGGATGTAATTAACTCTTGGATTTCATGAAACTTGTTAACATCATCCAATAACCATGCAACCAAGCTATTTCTGTATACCAAGTCAATTAGCTTTTAAACAAATATTTACATCGTCCAGGTTAACTTTCCAACTATGTCAGAATCTACAAACAAAAGTCAACAGAAGGAGCATTCATAAGAAATTAACTAAAGATTAGAAGCTTAAAAGAAGTAAATAAATGATAAAGGACAAACCATCCCCAACTATAAGCATCTGTATGTGACTCAGAATATGCAATTGTATGGTCAGCACCACAGGTAACAGATACAATTTCAAAACCATCCAATGTACTCAATTGGGTTGGAGACGGTCGATCCTCAGCATCACCGTGGCCTAACTGCCCATCCTCCCCACGTCCCCAAGAGCAAACAATGTTTCCAGCTACAGATGATAAAGAAATTGACTTTTGTTAACCAAAATAACAAAAATGAAGGACTCACAAGTTAAAAGAATCCACTGTCAAAAGGAGAAAGAAGAATATTAACAAGATATATTTTCAGAGAAACACCTGCAAGATGATGACAACAGGTAGGTTTAGATGTTTTTTAAGACCAACCAAAACAATTCATTAGGTTTTCAAACTGAACTTCATTTTGCAAATATTTACACTTATATGTGTGTGTGTAGAAATATTACAGTTTAGTTGATTATCACTTTGATTTGCACTTTCAGTCAAGCATAAACTCAACTGCAGTGTGTATGTAACAATCCAAGGGCAGGGATATAATAAAGGATTGGTTCAATTAAATCTAGTTCAAGTTCGACCCTGAATTTGAACTTAAAATCCAGTACAATAATTGTTAAGAGTCAACTTGTTATATTTCAATCCAACTTAAGCTTGTTCACAAGCCTAACTAACAAAATGCTTATTTGGTTCAATAATTGGTTTTTGGTGGTCCACAACTAGCACAGCTGTTTGTATCGACATCTATGATTAATTGTATGATTTTTTTATTCACGAGAAATTCAAAAAAATTTGTTTAAGTTTATTTGGTAACAGCTACTAAGAAGTTAAAAATGAATTTATTTTCCAAGAGCTGGCAATTGAAACTTTCAGACTGCCATCATTAGTGTCTGATTACCAAACAGCTACCTCTAGCACTTCATAATTCAATCAAACTTTTGTCCTAAAAAGCTCAAATAAATAGGCTTGAGTAAAAATAACCAATTTAAATGTAGTTTTAATATATATTTAACTCAATCCCATCACAATGATTTATTTTATTTAATTAAGCATTCTTCTCTCAATATTGCATAAATAGAACATTGTAAAACTTCCAAATTGATGTACTTTTTTAATTTGTGTATGTTTACAAACATTTTCTATAAAAGGGTAACAGCTAATAAGAAGCTAAAAATGCATTTATTTTCCAAGAGCTAGCAATTGAAACTTTCAGACTGCCATCATTAGCATCTGATCACCAAACAGCTAACTCTAGCATTTCATTATTCCATCAGAATTTGGTCCTAAAAAGCTCAAATAAATAGGCAATAAGTAAAAGTAACAATTTAAATTTAATATAAAAAAATATTTAACCCAATTTCATCACAATGATTTATTTTATTTAATTTAGCATTCTCATCTCAATAATGCATAAATATAACATTGTAAAAAACTTCCAAATTGATTTACCATTTAATATGTGTATGTTTACAAACATTTTCGACAAAACATTTTCGACAAGAGGGTAAACAAAATTAATATATAAAATTGCTTTCTAAGCTCCTTTTTAATAAAGATGTTCAGTATCATTCATTAAACATAGTTGAGCTATATTTGTGCTTGAGTTTGGCATCTTTGTTTTATGAATGAGCTCAAATCAGAAATTTTTGACATGTAAAACTCCAGTCAAGTCACAGTATAACTATGCAAAAGGGTTAAAAGAGCAACAAATTGTAATAATAGAAAAACAGTAATGGTGCATGACACTCAAGAGATCTATTGCATAGCTCTTGTACGTCACCTTTTATTTTGAGCCCATAACACCATCACTTATACTGATAATAGCAATCAAACACTTCTTGGACAAAAAAATTACATGTCTAAACTCATATACTTTAGTTCAGAGTACCAAAAAAGGAAAATAGAGATAAAAAGTCTGCAGGCAAGTTAGGAGAAAGAAGGGGTACTTAAAGTGGGAAATACGGTATGGTAAAGTCCATTTTGAATTAAATAAACAAGTCAACATTTTGTTTTACGATAGACCAAATGTAAAAACAGGCCACTTTAATAGTCAAAAAGCATGTAAACGTTGCAAAATCTATACAGATGTTGTGTGATAAGTTCAGACAAAGTTCTAAGTAGCGTCATTCTTTTTTCCACAAAGCAAAAGGGCAAATTTAAGTATTGCACCAAATTAGCTCTATCACAGCCTCACGCTTGAATTTTTTTTTTTTTTTTTCTCAACTATGCCTTGAGTTAGTACACATTTTATGCACAGCTCCTAGTATCCAACGAGCAGGTCGAAAATGGTTCAAGCCGTCTACAGCATGAAAATAAGTAAAACAAACAAAAAAACTCGCAAATAAAAATGACTAAATAGACAGGAAAACAATAAAATTGCAATGCCGTTATATGAAATCAAAAGAGATTTATTGAATCTCATGCAACTAATGAATCTTACAAAGTAGAGCGACAGAGTGACTAGCACCGGCAGAAATGAGAAGAACACGACGAACTGGACCAGTGACTTCAGAGGCTCCCTCCTCTGCCATTGTTCCTTTTGAAATTGAAAATGTGATGGGAGTATGAATCCCCTTGTAACGGAAAGAAAAAAAAAGAAAAGGGAAAAAAAAATTGGTTAATGCGATATTCTGAGAACGGAGATAGATGAAAAGAGATTGATATAAATAATGCATGCAAAGACTATCTAGAAACCCTAGTCTAGTCTAGTCTAGGGTTTCATGAGAATAGAAATAATAGAAGAGAAGAGCAGAAGAAGACTTATTGGTAGAGAATTTGACATTAGAGACTCACAGAGAAGAGAGAGAGAGCGGAGGCCCGTCGGCTGAGGGCAGTTAGGTGATACAGAAACTACGGCATTGATGGCGGAAGGGCCCATTCATTGACGTTTGAGTTTGGGTGCTCTCTCACTATTGCTCTTACCTGTCTCCTTTCCTTCAATCTCCACCACACGCTATCTACATGTTCTTCCTTATTTATTATTTCTCAATAATCCAAACCTCTTTCCCTCCTTGCAATTATTATTGCCTATTCAGGAACAATGCTTGTCCTCTACTGCAAACAAGCACGTGCAGTATTCACCCTCGATTGAGTCCAAGACTCTGCCTATATTATTAAACTAACTATTAGCATCGCTGCAATCCTCCGTTTTAGAATTTTTTTTTTTTTTTCCTATATTCTCTTTGATTGTACTTTGTACAAATGCAGCTCCCCTTAAATAAAAGTCAGAACGGTTCAGAAATTTCTAAAATAGTTTCTTTTGTGTCCATTTAAATTGAATATGCCTGAAATTATTATAATTATAATATAAATAATGACTATTTTACTGTTTTTATCGCTTTATAATAATATTATATTAAATTTTTTATTAAAATATTATTTTTTTCATAATTTTTATTATTTTTTTAGTCTGTCTCAAAATATTATTTATTTTTCTTTTTACATTATCGTTAATTTATAAATTATCTATTGTGCTTTTATTTAATGTTCTTATTAATTGAAATTTAAAATTTTTATGTTACATTATTAACCATAATGTTTATAGTTTCAAGAGTATTTAATTATTCATTAATATGTGTGAAAAATGAAAATAGACAAAAATTATGGGACAGGGAAAGTACATATAAATAACTATAATAAAATTGTGTCTACAAACATAAAAAATAAATAACACTACTAGTTAACCAATAAATAAAATAAATAATTTAACGTTACAAGACTTGAAAAAATAAAAATAAAAAAATCTTTCAATTTTGTTAATGTTAGGTAGGACAATATTAGCATAAAAATGATATTTTTTGAAAATTTCATCAAAATAAAAAATAGCTTCCTTTATTTTTAATAGAAGCTCTTTCAATAGAAGCCATTCTATCTTGGCTTTTCCCAAAAGAGCTTCATAGGAGTAAAAGCCAATTTAACAATTTTGCCAAACAGTCCAAAAAGTAGCTTATTAGATTTAAAAGTTGTTTTTTGCTTCTTAAAAGCCTAGCCAAACGGGCCCTAAGTCAAAATCTGACAGGGTCTGGGAAAAAAATACATGCGGGGATCTATGGATTACACATAAATGGTATTAATTTGGCTAAAACTATCATTAAATAAAGGTCCTTCTGGATGAATATGAAAATAAGCTGTGTTAAGTATGTCAGAAAATGCGGTAAGTGTCAAATCCAGCTAATCTCAACCATCTGCCTACTTTTAAATTACACAATGTTTCATATACTTGCTTGTTCGCTGGATAGGGCATCGACATCATCGAGGATATTAACCCGATTGCTTCTAATGGGCACCGATTCATCGTTGTTGCTATCGACTACTTTTCAAAGTAGGTTGAGGTAGAATCATTCAATAAGCTTGGGGCAAAACAAATGTCCTCGTTCATTGAAAAGACCATTATATGTCGATATGGGATGCCACACTATGTATATTGTTTCTGATAATAGAGTTCAATTTCAGGGCCAAACAAACACAACTGCTTGAGAGACAAGAGATCAAACACCATAAGTAGTCTCCTTACATACCACAAGCCAATAGTGCAGTTGAAGCTGCAAACAAAAATCTTGAATGGATCTTGGCTAAGACAGTGTAGACATATCAGGATTGGGCTAATAAGCTTTCCCATGCCCTATGGGGTTATAGGACTACAACTAGGATGTCGACTGGCATTACACCTTTCTCTATGGTATATATAGGGTCTTATCAAAAGCGGCTACTATCGAATCAAATTGGGTTGAAAGTAAATACCAACAGTTGGCCCTTCTAGACGAGAAAATGATGTGGGCTTTTGATCATAATCAGATATATTAGAAATGGATCTCAAGGGCCCTTAATAAGAAGGTTAAGCCCATACCACTTAAGGAAGGAGATCTAATTCTAAAACAATACAAATAAACTGTTTTTGATTCGAGGGGAAATTTTAAGCCATTAGGAAGGTCCTTACTTGGTCAAGAAAATTTTGCCTAAAGGTGCTATATGCCTCTCTGATATTAAAAGGAATGAGTTTAAAGAACCAGTGAATCAGGAAATATTGCAACATTTTTTTTGCCGATTAGTCTACTGAAAAATGACAAAAATAAAGTTCTGCTAGGTCAAAAACGGGCAGCCTAAGAAAAAATTAGAACAACCCGCTGGGGGCAAAAAATGAAAGCACGGTCCAGGCAAAATTAAGGGACCAAAAGAAAATGATCAATTGAGAAAATCTGAAAAAACCGACTGGTGGCAGGAGTCAAGATGCAATTAATATGATCTATCAGAATTAACGAGAACCTTGTAATGTTGTACTTAAATGTCGAACGTGATTATTATGGAAGTTGTTATATGATGCTGTGACGCGCGCCGGACCAGCAAGACTCTCGTTGAGCCCGCCTTTTGGGGCTCGAGTGATTGGTTCGCGTCTTTTGATCTTTGATATCATGAGTCATTTTGGATGACTCCTTTCCAATAGAACATTAGAAATGATCATCTAGACTCACAATACCTTTAGGCACCTTTGACGTATTTTGGAGTCGCCACCCAATTTACAAGAAACTGGAAAATGTCTCTAACCTCTATTGGTCTAAACCAGATATGGTGTCCGAAACTCCACTCTTATTAATGACTTAAGTTAAGTTTATAAATGAGTTTTTAAAAAATCAAAATTCCATTTCTCATCTCACGCGATAATGCAATAAATTTAAAGCACATTCATTTACATAGGAAAGCGATAAATAAAGAAATAAATAAATAAATTACAAAATAGAAAATTGGGATAGAACAATCCTCCAAAATAAATAATAAATAAAAGGAAATGGGACAGAACAATCCCCCAAAATAAGAAAATATAAACAAACAAATAAATGAACGTATAAAAGAAATTAAAATGCAACATACATAAATCGGGTCATGAATTTTAGGAAGATTGGTTTCTTTTTATTTATTAGAAAAAATGGAAAACTATTTTTAGGATATTGATTGAAAAAATCGGGATGAGTGATCCCATTTTATGAAAACTAGTTCTCTATTTGAAAGCGTGATTTTTATTGACTAAAATAGGATATTGGTCCATTTTATTAAGAAAAAATCCCAAATTATTAGTTATTAGAAAAACATGATTTTCTATAAGTGCGGATAATTAAAATATATTTTATATACAAAATAAATAAAAATAAAAATAAGACAATATACAGAAAATATAATGAAAATGCAAACCCCAAAATTTGGATGGTCTTTAATTCCCCGGTCCTTCGACCCGAGAATAAATGTAACTTGCGAAGATAAATAATTTTTAAGACAACAAAACAATAAAAAAATGACATTAAAAATATTAGTAATAATTCAAAAAAAATAACAAAATAAATATAAAAGTAGAGAACATGCAAAAATAATTAACAAATGTATATGAGATAAAATAGGTTAAATTGTACATGTCAATTTAATATGCAAACAATTCACATGTGAGATAGATTAGAATAAATCATGTAGCATAATAATAATAATAATAATAAGAAGAAGAAGAAGAAGAAGAAGAAGAAGATGATGAAGATGATGAAGAAGAAAGATGACAACAATACTAAGAGATATAATAATAATAATAATAATAATAATAATAATAACCCTTTAAACCTATTAGTATGAAATGTTAATAATAATTAGTCTAGATAAATAATAGTAAATTGAAATAAAATAAAATAACAAAATAAAAGAAGACAAAATAACCATAAAGAATGAAATCCAAAATGAGTAAATTAAAGAACCACGTGAATGACAAAATAAGCTATAAAGAATGGAAGCTTAAAATGAATAAACTACAAATCACGTGAATGGTCTGGCTAAAGGACAAAAGATGGCCCAAAGTAAGGAAAATACAATGGAAAAAAAGGGAAATGTGAAGATGGGAAAAGGGAGTATCAGTGCACGACTCGTGAATGAATTTCACGAGTCATGAACGAATTTCATGAGTCGTGAACATCACTCACGACTCGTGAATGGTGTGCACGAGTCGTGCACAACATTCACGACTCGTGAATGTAGTGCACAAGACGTGCAATACATTCACGACTCGTGAATGAATTTCACGAGTCGTGCGGTCCGATCGGGAATAGGGGGAGATTCTGACACGTCTGATCGGGAACAGGGAAAAATGACAACGCAATTTGATCGGGGAGCATGAAATCCGATCGGAACACACGATTCAAGCAAAAACAAGAACAAAATCCGATCGGCAATTAAAAATCAATCAAAACAAAATCACAACTCAAAAACCCAGGAAAATAGAGGTGAACAGAGGAAGTTCAACAGGCCAATGAACACATATAAAACCATGCAATAAACATGCTAACTTAATCATAATGACGATGTACATGCAATGAACAGATTAAATGAATTAAACAACGAATATATACAATATATACAAAGCACAAAATCTACTGATGAAATCAAACGAGAAAAAGAAAGCAAAGAAAAAATAAGAGAAAGAAAGAAGAAGCAAAGATCCCAGTATTTACCCCCAGATATTGATCGTTGATATGCAGATAAAAGGTTCTGGTTTCCTCTTTGCTCTTCTTGAAAATGATAAAACAGAGACTCAAAAACTTTGAATAAAAATTACGTAAAGAAAGAAAATGGGAGATGAAGGATTATTGAATCTCAAACGTCAGGAATTAGTTTCCTGTATTCAAGAACAACCTCAGAATGCTTTGAGACAAAAATCACTTTCTTGCTCAAAGCTCTTCTTCCTTTTGTGTTTTTCTTTTCTTCTCCGTTTTTTCCAAGTCCTCTCCTTTTCGTTTTTTTTTTCTTTTTCTTTTTCTTTTTATCTCTCAAACATGCATTAGATTGATTCTGCACCAAACCATACATCAACCCATCCCTTTCAAACCAACTCCCCTAAAATAACGAAAGAAGGGACGTGCTAGAGGGAAGAGACAGGTGAGACGTTCATCTCACCTGTGAGATGGGCCTCACTACTCAGGCCCCCAGGAAACGGCCACTAAAACTTTTTTTTTATTTTTTAATTAAAAAACGGAAAACATTTTTTTCGAGAAAATCATCACTTTCATCTGGCTCTTGCCCGTGAACAGGCATTATTCTCATCATTAGGTAACTTCGATCTGGGGTACCTCAGGACCCGGTGTCTACAGATGCTTAAGCATCCTAGCATTTCACAACTAAGCAATAACTTCTTACATTTTCTTAAATGATTGATTATTTGATTGCATTCATGATAATAGTATGAAACATGTTAAATGTTTAGGATTTTGCTAAGCTATCTGTAAACAAGTGCAAATAGCACAAAGTGCATAAAATGAAGATAACAACATCCCGTCGATAAAAAGCATCATAGGCCCTTCTTATGGCATAGGTCCTAGTATTAGATACAGGGTTATCCAATCAATCCTTATAAAAAGCATCAGTGGTAAAGTAACGCTCTTCGAATGAAGGCATCCAAGTGTTGACCTGTAAGTCACTCCACATGCCCAAATACTAGCCTAAGAATCAAGCAGTCACCCTTCTAGGCTGGAAAGTCACCTGTCTTGTGGTTGCATACTCTCACAAACTGTAATGTCTACTGCACCTCCCAGGTATATAGAAGGTCATATGATGCATGCCTACCACCGGCACATAACTATTAGCTCCACCTATAATTGTATAAGTGAGGGGAATCCAAGGTGCCATAAAGCTGATGGAAAGGTCTATGCACCCAGCTAGCCAACCAAATTAAGCATATGTTGGCTAAATATCCTGAATACCTAGTGAGATAAGTGGTAACTGGGTCCATACATAAGAATCACCTAAGCAGGAGGGTCCTCCTACAATTGCAGCTTTTCCTGCATCTAAATCTGAAAAAAAAAGACAAGAACAGTCTCAAAAAATATATATATAAAAAAAATATATGTACAAAAAAATTTTAGTTTCAAAAAATATATATACAAAAATATATATAGCCATAGGAATAGATTGGGTCCATTTCAAGCAAAACTAAGACATAGGGTCATATGAAAATCTCGTAAAAGGACATAGGGTCAACTAAGAAAAGTTAATATAAAAATCCATAAGGGGCACATTATCTTTAAAATAATGACTATAGGTTCAGTATGTAAGCCTACATGATTGAGTATGCAAGCTTACATAATTCAGTATGCAAGCCTAAGGGATATAGTATGCAAGCCTATAAGGATCAGTAAGCAAGCCTACAACCAAAAAATAAATAAATAATAGGGTATAGTGGTATAATTACCTACAACAATATGGGACACCCCTAAGAGCTAATCTTCAAGCCTATATTTTATGAATCCAACAGCCACATCATTTCTACAACTATCAAGGGGAACGGTTTTTCCCTAGAAAATGTCATCCATAATGTCCAATAGGCCATAATCACAAAAATTATATGTGCGCATACTAACTAAATGCAGGGCCAAGCTCAACAAGCAAATAGTTATAGGCTGATGTGGCAGTGCATAGTTGCGATCCTCTACCGACGATAAAATGAGCGATAAATCAATTATTTTTGCACTGGGAAATAAAGTCTATATGAATGAAGGGGTGACTTCCAATACCTAGATTGCTTCAATGGGGTACTTATTTGACAATTGTGACAATATAGGCAAATCTTTATGATCATAATTTGTACCCAATATTATGGCAAATTTCTCAGGGAGTGGGCATAATTCTTGATGGGTGAAGCAAAATAAATAGAATCGGGTATCCTAAAAATGAGCACACCCTTCTAGGAATGCACCGTTTACCCTCACCCAATAAAGGAAATGGATATTGGAAAATTGGCGTAATACCGAATTTTTCTATGTCTCTGGATCATCCAAAATACAGTTGAGTTAGGACCTCAAGGCAGCTGTAGATGCCATTTGAACCTCAAAAGAATTTGGGAAAATTCATTTAGAGAAGAAAATACTATAAAGGAAGCTAAAACTCTATTTTTTGGGTGTGGTTTCTAAGTGGGGAACAACCTCTTTTTATAGGGAAAACATAACTGTCGTCTGATGTGACATCTCACCTAACAATTAAAGTCTGATCAGCCATGACTGGCCAGTTCACTTTCCTGGCCAGTCATTTAGATCCAAGACTAGCCAGTCAACTCGACCATGACTAGTCAAGTCAGTTTGCCTTATAATGATATTTTAGGTGTGAATTGAACATGTATTATGACCAATTGCACCTAAACGATTGTATAGGGATCAGTTGGGCAGTGGCACTTAAGATGGATTTCCTGGTTAAGTATATTTCATAAGTGCATCTAAATGTAAGAAATAGTACACATCCAAAAGATAACAAGACTACATAAATGGCCTAAAATTAACCCGCATAATTGCAATTAATGTATCAAAATTCAAAAAAACAAACTATCTATTCATAAATAAGATAATAAGATGGGCTACACCCATAAATTGAGATACGTTATCAAGGCGAGGCGGCATCATCAAAGGTGGTCAATAGCCTCTCACAACCCCTTTTCAACTCCCAAATCTTTCTTTAGGAGCCTGGTTATGAACAAATCTTGAAGGCGACATTCCTCCTACATTCATGTACACATCAATACAACATGCGTACCTAAAAACATACCATGAATACATGTTTAAGTATAATAATTTCTTACCCCTGCATGGACTGAAGAATTTAGCACCTTCTTCTTCAGCCCCTTTGGTTTCCTCACCCATATACACCATTACACACATAAGCATAAGATACACATTTTCTATTTAACTCTCATTTGCTACAAAGACATACCAGTGTAACATTCAGGGGATCAAACTCTATTAGTTCGTCCAGGTTATACTCATATGGCTTTAGATAGAAGTCCCCAGATATTTCACACATGGTCTCTACATGGCTAGTCAAGGTACCCATGATCTCATCCCTAAACATCTCGAAGGTACTGGCTCTAAAATTACCACCTATACTAAAAGACTCCTAGCCCTCTTATTTTTATGGGGTAGAGAACTCAAATGTTAAATAAATAGAGACACAGATACTATAAGTAATTACGAGATAAAAATGCATACATTAAAAAAGTATCCTTATGCAGGAGGAACATTAGATGAACCTGCACACCACAGGTAAATCCCAAGTAAGTTCGCTGCAGCCCATTCCACATAGTTCGGTACACTAACTTATTGGTCATCAGTCGGATACCCCATTATGGCCTCCTCGAGGGACTCTTCGTCTAGGTTATGCATAAAATGCATCGCATAAGGAGAAGGATTTGGTGTACACCACTGACTCGAGCCCTTGTAGCAATCCAAGACCCACCCTATTAGGAAACACATATAATTGCTACGAATTGACATCAAGAACTTGAAAGAGCACGTATTGCCGGGCGCATGCGGCAACTCTTTCCACTATGCAATATCCATCCGTGACACATCACACAGTAATACAATCACACATCACTACACATCACACAACTAATGAAATTTTATGCTAAAAACTAATAAAATCACAAATTTAGGTACTCGCCCAAACCATTCCAGTGCATTCATATATCGCCTTACCTCTTAGAATGAAAAAACAGGAGGTGGTCTCCTCTAACAAGACAATACTGGCACTGTATAGTCAGTGAGGGCATTCTCAATTCATGGAAGCTAGCACAATGCATAGACCCAAATCTACAATAAGCAGTTATTAGGCACAAAAATTGAATAAAGAAATGCAAAAAAAATGTACATATGGAAAACAAAAGCCAATAACATACCAGTAAGGCTGAGGTGAAACCTTATAGGGTCCTCTTATCTCTCACAATAATACCCAGGCCCTTGTAGAAAAAGCCAAGGCCAAGTGTCGCACCAAGGGCATGAAAGAGATGTGCAAAGTTCACACTAAGTTCTCATAAATGGTATAGCCTAACAAATATAAAATATAGGACCGAGCACACTGGTGGGCCTCCACAACATTCAAAGGAGTCTTCCCTAACCAAAAAGCTGAGAAGCCAGACAGTCACACAAAGCCACCCTCTTGGTTAGGGATAAACCCTAATAGGTAGCTATAGTATTGCTCTTCATACCCATGCTGAGCTTGCAGAGTACATTATTGAACACCAATTACTCCACAACAGAGTGCACTCTAGTCAGCACATGATAATTATAGGGAGTCACCAAGACCTCTTTCCACTTAAAGTGGAAGGTATGGGTGGTAGCCTACCACCGCTCCACAATCGCCTATAGTGCACTCAAATCTCTCTTGCTATCCTCTAGTGGAAGACAAGTAATTAGAGGACCAAATCCAACCTCCTGTACCAAACCTTTCACTATATTGGTTGCAACTGGTTCGCCTACTGCCTAGCTGTCCATATCCCACCATCAATACAAAACCAATTCTGCAAAAACACATGATAAATGCAGTTTCAGTAACATTAACAAAAGAGAAAAAAGAGAAAAAACATAACATAGCACAAGGAGTCACTTACACCTTTTCTTTCTAGTAGGCTCAATTGACTAGACAAACAAGCCTAAACAACCTAGACAAGTAAGCCTAAATTAGCCTTAGGCAGGACTGGCCAGATAGCATCATCACACACTAGTGTTATGCACTTTTAAAATTTTCAAGCAACATAATTTATACAGTACTAAAATAATGTTCAAGATTTACAGATGTACATCACTGTATGTACTAACAATACAAACAATTCTTAAAACATCTAAAGGATAAGGATAACTAAGACTGGCCCGTCATGTCCATCCCATAAAGTTCAACTAGCCAGTCACACATTAGTAGCCAAGTAAACTAGCAAGTCACTCCGAATTAGTAGCAGTTTAAGCAATTCAAAAATGGCAAAAATCGTTAAGAAATGCAACAAAATTCAAAAAAAATCAAACATAGCAACAATATATATCCTAAAATTTCCAATGCAAAAAAAATAATAAAATAAAATAAGATATACATAGTGCTTGCATTGACACTTTTATCCAATCTTTCTTATTTGGGAATAATAAAGAACTCAACTTGATTAGCCCGAACTCAAGGTAGACATCTCAAGGAATTTTATCTTATTCCTAATAAGCTAAATTGGATTAGTGATGGCCACTATAGGGTGGTTTTTATTTATGAAGTTGTCATCCAAAACAATCAGGAAAAACCTTATGGGCCGATACTAGAGATGGTTCAGAATTCCACTCTTATTGATACACTAATTAATTAATTTTAAATAGTTTAATCGATTTGAGTTATTAACATTATCTCTCTTCTTAAATGATTATACACATGCATTATATATCATGACAAACACATCGAAAGTTGTAAATGATAGCGGTAAAATAGTTTAAATGTACATGAAAATTAAACCATTCACACGAGACATGAAAACCTTTGAAAAACATTTAAATCGTATAACTAAAATGTGTTGATATATTCATCAAAACGGGCCAATTTATTTACTTGAGAACTTTGCTTCTTGCATGTATTAAAAAGGTTTAGGACTTTGGTCATTTTTGAAATATCTTTTGGGTGATTTTTAGGAGAAATCTAAGTCCTAATTTTGATTAAAATACCACAAATTTTAGATATAAAATATTAATGTCATTTTTCCTTTAAAATGTGTAAATAATTTACCTAAAACTAAATGCTTTACGTGTACATGAATATATATACATAAATTAAGCTGATTCATAGTCTTTGTGAACATTGATTCACACATGCATTTAAAGGATAGGACATTGATCTTTTTTGAAGAATTTTACAAGTGTGAGTTATATTAAGAAAATCCAACCCCTTTTATCAGAAAAAACCAATTATTAAGAATAAACAATTTTTTGTGAGTTTTTTAAGCATGTAAAAGCATTTTCTACCTATTTCAACATACATTGAAATAATACAGGAAAATTATGTATAGAAATGTAAAAGCAATATTACATGGAAATTTTGGAAAAAACCTATGCAAGCTTTTAAGAAATTAAATTAAAATTAAATAACCAAACGAAATTAATCTCAAAAAGAAATAAACCAAGCAAAATAAGACATTTAAAAATAAATCAATTAGATAAAAATCATTGAATAAAAAAATTAGATTTTAAATCATATGTTGTAATTCAAATAAAACCCAATCTTATTTTCAATGTGTAATTGTCTTAATTAATCCAAATTAAATTATTTTATTAAAAAAATGATTTTTTTTATCTTGATTAAGTGATAAATACAACAATTAAATAAAGTACAATAATTATTATAAAGCATAAAAAACATAACAATAAAATAAGATAAAAAAGAAGAGATAAAATACTATTTTTAGACTGAAATTAAGCATTTCATAAGCATGAATTGCTATTGGTAGTAATTGTCCCAATGCGCCATTCATTATTGGGACCCACAGCCATACGTTTTTTGATTTTCACACTAAGAGCTGTGTCCTCTAGCTAAAGAATTGGCTTTCATCTTAGGTATGTGTAAACACTGGTTCCCGAAAATAGCCCAGATTAAGGTTACCCGATGAAAAAATCGATACTTGTATCACAAGTAAAGAATGGAAAATGTCAATTTCCATCCTTGATTCTCACAATTATAAAGATTACTCTTTGATTTTAACCTTTTTCGCGTTGGTCAGAATGGAGAAGAGGTCTTAAAAATACAAACTTTCAAAATCTGGGATGATAGTTTGTCGCCTTCTTCTCTTGACCCGCCTATCGTTGATGGGATTGACTCCCGTCTTTGGGAGCTCGTGACTCTCTAGTTGGCGCCCGTAACTCGCCGACTCATAGGCACAACCGAATGAGTCATGGTCAAAATGGTGATTTCGTAATTTAATCGCCATCTTGACAGAAGCCCGTCAGTCAACGATTGAAGCCCGTCTGTGGCGTCGTTGATAGTTACAGAAGCTGCCCCTGATCATGGGACAGTGGGAAGTTAATCAAAAAGCTTTCCACTTTCCCACTTCCTCCATTAACTGACCCACTCATCCCTTGAAAAAGGGAAATAGATAGGTCGATTAAGGAGGGAAAATGGGGAATTTTTTTTTCTAAAAGTGGAGAAGATTTTACAGAGGGGAATTCTAGCTAGAGAGAGAAAACTATTTTTTCTTGAGATCAAATACTAGTTTTTAAAAGAGATTGAGGGAACTGAAAAAGGGAAATTAATTCTCTACTCCTGGAAAACTCTAGTTTTTCACTGATTTTTACTAGGAAATTCATAGGAAAACATAATTCTTTTTAGAGAAATAAAGTTTTCTTTTTGGATTTTGCTTTGGATTTGGTTGTGGAATCAAAGAGAATGTGAAGCATTTCTATTCTCAGACATCATACTTAATTTGAGGGTAACATTTTTGGACTCAATTTATCATTTCATTCTTATTTGGAACTTAAATTTCACCTATTTATTTGGATTTAAAAAAATGTTTTTTTTTATGATTTTCTATGTTTATTAGTTTTGAAATATGTTTTTAGAGTTATAAAAATGATTTTGACATAATTATTAGTTGATTTGTGTATAATTGGTTATGTTTGGCATGAAAATGATTTAAAGATTGGATTTTATAAGAGTTTTCCATTTTTTGGGCATGACAGATGGGAAGACAGCCTGAGTGGTGCCCGTCATTCAAGATGAGCGACGGGACGGAATGAAAACATTCCATTCCGTCACTCGCACCTATTTCGCCTGTCTGTCCTATTCATTGACCTGTCTGTGGTTCTTTTGGTTGATTTTTGACTTTTTTCATGTGATTCATCTCATTCTTTTACATCTCGCATGTATTAATTGATCATTTGCGCATATTTATGTTTTCCATTTTTTACTTTTATTTACTTAAATATCTTATTTGTTTTATTTAGCATGCTAATTTATTTGTTTCCTTTGTTTCATATTTGGCCCGAGCATCCATATGTGTGTTCTTACATGCGGAAGATAAATTTGGTGATTGGGGTGCCTTTGAATATGGAGAATAGTAAAATATCTTTACATTTCTTTATTTTATTTACATTGCTTTATTTAAGATATTTTATGCTATACGTTAACATAAAAAGTCATGAAAGAGATTTCTACGAATAAAGTGAAATTTTCTTAATAAAATGGGACTAATGTCCTAATTTTTCATCTAGCAAAATGTCATTTAATTGAAAAGTTCCTCTCATCAAAATGGGATTATTTATCCTGATTTTATTAATAATCTTAAAAGTAATTTTTAAATTTTGTAAAAGGACAAACAGAATTAAGCCGGAATTCGTGTTAAAAATCCCAATATTGGTAAGTGACTACCAAACTTACTTTTTCAAGTGGTTTAAACATAAATTAATTTGTTAGTGATTGATTTTACAATTTTAGTATGTAAAAATATGTCCGTTGGTTAAATTGTTTATCTGATTATGTTGGTTGATGTATTGGCTTGGTTAAATAAAAACTAAAACTGATAAATATACAGAGTTTTAGGTGAATGAAAAGAATTAGGAAAGCTGTAAATTATTCTGCATTTAATGAATTAGTATAGATCTGCAAGAGTAGAAGAAATTTAGATTAATTTGAATGTTAAGATTTAAGTAGTAAATAATTTTATGATAGTTAAATCTTGATATACGAATTGGTACTATGCTTATTTTATAATTGTTACTATGTGCTGGATTAGAGGACATTTTGGTGAATTTAGGAACTAAAATAATGGTAATTGAATGGTGATTGAAAGTTTTTTGAGTGTAAAGACAATGACCACATGATAATATAAATTTAAGTGTAAAGACAATGACCACATGATAATACTACAGACAAGAAATAAAGTGATTGGTTCATAATGAACATCTTAATTAATTAAGTGACATCAGTGAAAGATTGTATGATCTAATAACGTGATGAAATGATTTTATGTATGTATATGAAGTATGTGTAACGTATACATATACATGTGTGGGGGTTGTTGATAATTTTAGTGTATAATAAAAGATGAAGTAATTTTTAACTTTGCAATAAGAGAGTTCAGACTACACTATTGATAATAGTGGTTATTTTAATTATCCTTTCACTTAGCCTGCATAGAGTATTGTGAATATACATGTTACCTTGCTAAGGTTATAAGAAACCTTATAAATAGGACGAGTATATTAATTTGATTGATTGCTCATAATGTTTGTAAAAATAGAAATGTTATTTATGCACAGTATAATTCAAAAGAAGGAAAAGGGTAAATATTTAACTAGTATTGTATAACTATAATAAGTTATGTTAATTTAGTTAGACTCTCTTATGATGAAACTAAGATTGCGTTATGCTGCATGAGATATGTATATTAGAGAATTGATACAGATAAATTACAAATGAATAATGAACAATAAATTGGCTATAAAGAGTATGAATAAACTGCTTGTGTGGTATGAAAAGAAAGGCTAGAAACTGCTCCAAATGGGCCGATTTGGACCCGCCATGAGTGGTTATGGGTAAGCCCCATAATAATTGTAGATCGCCCAAAACACTTCGTTTTGACATCTTACAGTCCTCCTAACTCCAACCGAGTCAAAAGTTATGACTCGTCAAGTATTTCAAACTTTTTGCCAGTCGGCTTGGTCTAGAAAATCTGCAGCGATCTACTCCGCATCATACTACTTTGTTCTTATTATTAATCTTTGGAGATTAATTCATTTGGGTTTGCTGTATAATCTACATATATTGCTGGTTTGCTTTTTTTTTTTTTTGATTTTAGGTTTCTGTTCAAGATGAGACTCAAACTCCCATCACTCAAGATGAGACGCAAAATCATTCTGAGACTAATCAAGCTACGAAATCATATGCAACATCCGAAAATCTAAAGAGGAAAGCTATTGGACCAAGATCGGAGGACATTGAATGTATTATTAATCAGAATTTATGTTGTATTTATTTTTAATGTATGTTATTTTAGTATAATTTTGCTTAGTATTTATTAGAAACATAATATGAAAAATTTATGTATGTTATTTTTCTTTTAGTTATTTTAAATGGTTTCTTTTCGTTGAATATAAGTTCAGTTTTTGGTCTATTTGGTTCGATCCATAATCGAACCGAACCGACCATTTAAACACCCCTAATTGTACAATTTATTGTACTTCTATAATATTATATTTTTTAAATTAATAGCATTGTTAATAATATTGCATAAGTATTATTTACATAAATTAAATTTTAGATATAATAATAAAAAAAATTAATATTTTTAGCGACAGAATTTTTTTGTCACTAATAATTTTTTAATATTTACGGCGACTAATTTTAGGGGTTATTTAGCAACGAAATATTTTATTTTTAGTGACGGGTTTTGCTGTCGCTATTTTTAGCAACGGTTTTATGTTTTAGTTGCAAAATTTCTTACGATGGAGCTATTTGCAACGGAGCTATCATTTTGTCGCTAAAATCAATTAGCGACGAAAATTACCGTTGCTAATTCCCTTTTTTTTGTAGTGATTAAGACACTTAAATCAGATCGAGGTGGAGAATACTTAAGCCAATAGTTTCAAGATTATCTTAAATATAATGGAATATTATCGTAACGGACTCCACCATATACACCATAACATAATGGTGTATTTGAGAGGAGGAATCGAACGCTATTGGATATGGTTCAATCAATAATGAGCCTAGCAGACTTGCCTAAGTCTTTTTTGGGGTTATGCTTGGAAATTATTGTTTATGCATTAAATAGAGTTTCTTGTAAGTCAGTTGATGTTACCCTATATAAGATGTGGAATAACAAAAAAACCCACACTTACTCATATAAAGGTATGGGGCTGTCCTACTTATGTGAAGATGACAATGTTAGAAAAGCTGGATGTTAAGTCTAATAAATATTTATTTGTGGGATATATAAGAGAAACAATTGAATATTACTTCTGTCATCCCTTGGAACAAAAGGTGTTTGTTTCAAGGCATCCTGTTTTCTTAAAAAGAGAGTTCCTTCTAAGACAAGACAGTAGGAGTAGAATTGAACTTAGTGAAGTTCCAGATTAAAAAATCTAATAGGATATGTTCTATCCCACTAAGATATTAATTCCTTGTAGACTTAGATAAGAATGTAACTGTAGAGAGGACAGTGAGCCTGTAAGCTATTAAGAAGTTGTGAATAGTTCAAAACATGAATTATGGCTTAAAGTTATGCAGTCCGAAATGGACTCAATGTATGAGAACAAAGTGTGGACTTTGACTCAACCACCTGAAGAGAAAAAACCCATGGGATGCAAATGGGTTTTCAAGAAAAAGACTGATATGGAGGGTAATGTAGTTACCTACAAGACTCATTTGGTAGCTAAAAGATATCGTTAAAGAGAGGGTATTAACTTTAATGAAACCTTTTCTCTAGTAGCGATGCTTAAGTCCATTAGAACACTTTTAGCCATTGCTGCTCATTACGACAATGAGATTTGGTAAATAGATGTGAGGACAACTTTCCTAAGTGGAAATCTATCTGCGGAGGTATAAATGACACAGCCTAAAGGGTTCATATTTGGAAATGGTGAGAAGGTATGCAAACTTAAAAGATCCATTTATGGATTAAAGCAAGCATCTAGGAGCTGGAACATTTGATTCAATAAGACAATCAAAGAGTTTAGTTTCTCACAGAATGAGGATGAATGTTGTGTGTATAAGAAGATCAATGGAAGTGTAATTGTTTTCCTTGTTCTATATATAGATGACATATTGATCAGGGAAAACAATATCTTTGCTCTTCAATCAGTTAAAATTTGGTTATCCAAACAATTCTCCTCGAAAGACCTTGGATAATCATCCTATATTTTAGGAATTAGGATCTATAGAGATAAATCTAATAGGTTTTTAGGTCTTTCACAGTCTACAAGCATAAATAAAGTATTGAAAAGGTTTAATATGGATCTCTCTAAGAAAGAGTTTATACCCATTGTGACGCGCGCCGGAACCAGCAAGGCCCTCTTTGGGAATCCGCTTTTAGGATTCGAGGGATTGGTTCGCGTCTTTTCCGATCTTAGGTGTTATGAGATATTTTCGGCACCTCCTTTCACAATAGAACATTGAAAAGGACCATCCATCGCCATAACACCCTTATGCACTTTTGAGGTATTTTGGAGTCGCCACCCAATTTACAAGAAATTGGAAAAATTTAACCTCTTATCGGTCTAAACCAGAGATGGTGTTCGGAACTTCACACTTATTGGTGCCTTGGTTAATTATAAATGAGTTTTTAAATTATAAAATTTCATTTTTCATCTCACACAATTAATGCAATTTATTAAAGCACATACCAATCACATATAAAACGATAAATAAATATAAAAATAAAGATAAAAATAAACTACAATAAAACTAGGGGCGGAATACAACCCCCATTGTAAATGAAATATAGATCATACATAAAACGGGATATTTATTGATGTTGAGGACGTTGGTCCTCTCATGCACAAGTAAAGAAAATCATTTTAAAGTGACAATTTATTTTTGGATAAAAAAACTAGGATATTGGTCCCATTTTATTAGAAAACTCAATTTTATTTGTAGAAATATTTTTGTGTGATTTTTGATTAAGCGTGCATAAAATAAATGGTTTAATTAATTATTACATGCCAAATAACTCAATAAAACCAATAAAGGAAAACTAACAAATACAATGCAAAATAACAACTCCTTGGATCTCCTCCTTCATTCGCACGGGTGCTCAACAGGGGAACACAAGTATTTGACACCGACAATAAACACAAATAAACTTAATATTAGTAATCGAAATAAGAAAATCAATTAAAGCAAATAATAATAAATAAAACAAAGCATGCATATTAGGTGATAAATAAGTTTAAATGACATATTTAAATGAATTAACACATTAATAGATCAACATATAAAATATAAAGTAGAAATAATAATAATGATAATAATAAAACAGAAATTAAATAATAATAATAATAATAATAATATTAATAAATATGAAAATGACAATAATAAATAATAAAAATAATATTAAAACAGAATAATAAATAAATATAAATAAATATATTAATAATAAAAATTCAGAAATTAAATAAATATACATATAATAATAATAATAATAATAATAATAATAAATATAAAAACAGAAAATAAATATATAGAATAATAATAATAATAATAATAATAATAATAATATAAAATAAGGAAAAAGGGATTTACCTCGCCGGAGCTTCGCCGGAGGAGAGGTGATCGACACCACCTATGCCGGAAGATAGATCGGCGCCCGAGAATCTCGCCGGAGCTGGCCACGCGCCGGAAGGAAGTCGGTCGTCGCCGGAAATCGCGTTGGAGCGTTGCGGGCTTCTCCTCGCCGATCTCCTCCACGCGCCGTCTGCCGGGTTCCGATGGAGGAGCGCTGGTGCGAGGGGCTTCGTCCGGAGGTGCTGGTTCTTCCGGTGGGGCGCGTGCCGCCGTGTGCGGCGGTGGTTTGCCGGCGGAGCTCCCGCCCTTCCTTTCCTTTTTTTCCTTTCTTTTTCTTCTCCGGTGGTCTGCGTCGGTTTCGTTTGGCTGGGTCTCTCTTCTCTTTTCCTTTGTTTTCTTTCTACTCTTTCACTCTCTCTTTTTATTTTCTATGCTTTGATTTTGGTTTCCTTTTGTTTACAACTTGCTCTCAGTTCTCTCTTGCTCTCTCTTTTGCTCTCACTTTCTTTTTCTTTTTCTATTTCTTCGTTCTCTTTTTCGGCTCCTCTTGCTCTCTGTTTCTTTCTATTTTCTTTTCTTTTTTGTTCCAGCCGAATGAGAGAGCTCCCTTATTTTTGCTCATCTTGTTCTTTTTATACCCTCAAATTAGGGCTAAGGGTTATAATGGTAACTTCCCACTCAATTATTTCCCTCCTTTTCTCTATTCTTAATTAATTTAACTTAATTCAAATAACACATACATTAATTAATTAAACATACATATTAATTAAACTCTCTATTAATTAAACATTACACTAATTAATCCATTTAAATTATCATACATATATTTATTTTATCTAATTAATTACACACTTTAACTTTAATTTTACATGCATTTTAATTAACACGATAATATTAACCACTTAATTAACTAACAACATCAACTAATTAATTACCTAATTTCACACACACATATTTATATTTATATTTTTTTATTTTTTATTTTTTATTTTATTTTTTATTTGTATATTTTTTTTTATTTTTTTCAGAGGGAATAATCAAGGATCAAAAATCACCATTTTCATTTTATGCCGGGGTTCGGGACCCGGTGTCTACAGTTGCCCCTAATTTTGGAGAAGCTAGTGCCTAGACACCTAGGTGAGCCAAAATTTAGATAAGACAGGCCAAAACTCAGAGAAGGAAAAAAGGAGTTACAGAGATGCATACCTGAGGAGGCGATGTTCTGAAGGCATTTAACCTGTGCGGTGTCTAGTCTTGGTTGTATCGGCATCTAACCTGTGCGGTGTCTAGCCTTAGTATTCGTTGAAGCATCTAACCTGTACGGTGTTTAGCCTCAGCCGTTTAGGCATCTAACCTGTGCGGTGTCTAGCCTTGGTATTCGTTGAAGCATCTAACCTGTGCGGTGTCTAGCCTTGTATTCGTTGAAGCATCTAACCTGTGCGGTGTCTAGCTCCAGCCGTGTTGGCATCTAACCTGTGCGGTGTCTAGCCTTAGTCATTTCGGCATCTAACCTGTGCGGTGTCTAGCTCCAGCCGTGTCGGCATCTAACCTGTGCGGTGTCTAGCCTTGTATTCGTTGAAGCATCTAACCTGTGCGGTGTCTAGCTCCAGCCGTGTCGGCATCTAACCTGTGCGGTGTCTAGCCTTGTATTCGTTGAAGCATCTAACCTGTGCGGTGTCTAGCTCCAGCCGTGTCGGCATCTAACCTGTGCGGTGTCTAGCCTTGTATTCGTTGAAGCATCTAACCTGTGCGGTGTCTAGCTCCAGCCGTGTCGGCATCTAACCTGTGCGGTGTCTAGCCTTGTATTCGTTGAAGCATCTAACCTGTGCGGTGTCTAGCTCCAGCCGTGTCGGCATCTAACCTGTGCGGTGTCTAGCCTTGTATTCGTTGAAGCATCTAACCTGTGCGGTGTCTAGCTCCAGCCGTGTCGGCATCTAACCTGTGCGGTGTCTAGCCTTGTATTCATTGAAACATCTAACCTGTGCGGTGTCTAGCTCCAGCCGTGTCGGCATCTAACCTGTGCGGTGTCTAGCCTTGTATTCGTTTGGAGATCTAATTGCCCCCTGAGAGGTCTTGGGTTAATTGCCCCCTGAGAAGTCTTTCGTTGATGCTCACTGAGGAGTCTTTGGTTGATTGCCCCCTGAGAGGTCTTTGGCTGATTGCCCCCTGAGAGGTCTTTGTTTGATGCTCCCTGAGAAGTCTTTGGTTAATGCTCACTGAGAAATCTTTGGTTTATGCTCCCTGAGAAGTCTTTGGTTAATTGCCCCCTGAGAGGTCTTTGGCTGCTGCTCCCTGAGAAGTCTTTGGTTGATTGCCCCCTGAGAGGTCTTTGGCTGCTGCTCCCTGAGAAGTCTTTGGTTGATTGCCCCCTGAGAGGTCTTTGGCTGCTGCTCCCTGAGAAGTCTTTGGTTGATTGCCCCTTGAGAGGTCTTTGGCTGCTGCTCCCTGAGAAGTCTTTGGTTAATGCTCACTGAGAAATCTTTGGTTTATGCTCCCTGAGAAGTCTTTGGTTAATGCTCACTGTGGAGTCTTTGGTTTATTGCCCCCTGAGAGGTCTTTGGCTGATTGCCCCCTGAGAGGTCTTTGGTTGATTGCCCCCTGAGAGGTCTTTGGTTGCTGCTCCCTGAGGAGTCTTTGGTTGGTTGCCCCCTGAGAGGTCTTTGGTTTAATTTGAGAATTGCCTCTTGCGAGGATTTAGAGATTTGCCTCTTGAGAGGGCTTTGATTAATGCTTGGATTGATTATTGAACTGATGTCTGGATTGATGCTGTTTTGGTGGTTTGTTTGGATTGATATTTGTGCTGATGTTGTCACTTGCCCTTTCGCTGGTGTTGGCATTTGATTCTTTATTTCTGCAAGACTTAGAAAGCAAAATATGCAGGAAAAAGTGGTGAGCATGCACGTGAGATGCATATGTATGCAGGAATGCGGGATGAGAATTCATCTATGTGGATTTGGAGATGACGGCCGGTTTGGCCGTAGTCTTCAGTAGGATCGGCGCCCTCTGGAATTGCTTTTGAATTTCATGCTTTTGGGGATTATGAGGTTCTCTTCTGATACCTGTAGCCCTCTTTGAAGATAGTGCATCCCTCGTGGATTTTCACACTAGCTTTTCTAAGCGGGAGATGCGTCCTTGTCGGATTTTCACATAACCCTGTGCCTTATTTTTTTTTTTTTGCCTGGAATGGACCCAACCCAATCTAGCGACTTTTATTTATGTTATTTTTTGTAGGACAGACTGCCTGTTGCCAGGTTTTCACCCTGCCCTTTGGCCTAACTTTTGCTTAGAGCGCCAGTCACGGTTTTCATCTCTAACGGCCTCTTTTTTTTTTTTTTTTTTTTTTTGCGAGAGAAGTTGGAGTCGTTGCGAAAGGTCTTTCGGATATGATTGGCATGTGCTTATGTCTCAGATATTGGTTGTATAAGCTTGGTTCTTTATTGGGAAGGTGCCGTAGGATTGGCTTCACAGCAGGTAGCAAGATGAGTTGGCTGAAGTGCCTGAGTAGCGAGAATGGTAGAGGGTAGATGATAATAATGTGCTGGTTTTATATCGAACTCAGACAACTTTGAGTGTGCAAGATGAATTGCCCTGGTTATGCCAATACATCTTTGCGTAAATGCATATATTTCAATCTGATTTCATAACACATGATCACCATTTGGCATTAACTCGAAAAAATATGACACTATCTAATCTCGGGATAGATCTTGAGAGCATCGAACTCCTGTTATCAATCAGCCCTCGCGGGTTTTCTTGATTGAATATTTTCTCTCTTCTTTTTTTTTTATTCTTTATTTAGCCTTTGCCATGGACCCTCATTCAGTTCGTCGGTGTAGATTGAATTTGCTTTCATCTTCGTTAGCCGGAGAGGCTGCTCCTTCTGGCGATGGTTCTTTTAGCATCAAAGTTTCGTTCTTGGCCCTTGCGCAAACCGGCTGAGATATTGAGTTTCTTTGCTTCAATCTGCATCTTCCATTTGTTGGTTTTGGGTGGTTTAATTCCTGAGGTAACCGTTGGCGACTTAGGATAAAACTATGGTTTAGGACAGGACTATAGTTCTTTCCCCTCTTTTTTTTTGTTTTGTTCTTTGCTTTTTTTTTTTCTTTTTTTTTTTGAGAGGTAATGAACTGTCCTCCTGAGTTCGGTTACATGGGTGTTTTTGGTCTCATATGATTAGAGGGTGGTCTTGATCGGTTTTGCATCTCAAATGGTTGGGGTGAAAGGGATTTTAAGGCTTGGTTATATTTCTTCTGAAAAGTTCAGGGTTTCATTCGTCTAGTTCTCGATGTAGCTCTTGAAGTTTGATTTTATTTAGCAGTACCATATGCATCCCAGATGTTGGGAGTGCGAAGGAATGGCTTTCAAAATTTGGTTTGTCGTCATGTTGGCACGTGGAAGTAGTACTGATCTCAAGAATATCCTTGTCAATCCTCAGCATGTCATACCAGATCCACGAAAAGGCTCTTTTTTTTTATTCCTCTCAAGATTATCCTCTCTTCAAGAGTTATATCCGATGCTATCAAGATTTTGTTTGGATTCCCCAAAGTTCCGAGACTAGATGGAGTCGTATTAATTGGGTTAATGTCAAAATGAATGGATGCATTGTGATCATAGGAGATGAAATCATGGAAATATCACATAAACAAACATAAATTGTTCATCATATTACAATAACCGAAATGTCGTAAAAGAGTTCTGAAATTTAAAAGTAATAAAACATCTAGAAAAACATAATCTTCTTCTTGCGGCTTTGGAGGAACATGCCGCTCAAGTGGATTGATCCGATCACATCTCTGGTGGAGGGATCGCATTGTAGTCTGCTTTCTTCTTTCTCTCTCTCTTCTCAGGATCCGTGATCTGCTTGGAGTCAATGAGGTCCTGGATCTTACCCCTCAAGATTCGGCAATTATCAGTTAGATGCCCGGTTTGTTGGTGGTAGGCGCAGTATTGATCACTTTTGTGCCCCGGCTGTCCCTGGCTCAAGGCTGGTCTGGGCGGTAATGGCTGTAACTTGCCCTCTTTCATTAGCCTTTCCAGCACCCAGGATAGAGGTCGACCCAAGTTAGAGAAGTACCGCTGGCCCTGTTCTGCTCCAGTGGCTAAGACCTCGGCTGTCTTACCATTTCTGCTACTGCTACCCCCGGCTCCTCCTGACTTGTAGACTGACTGGTTTCCGAAATTCCTCCCAGCGAAGTTATTTTGGCTGGCTTTCCTTGCTAGGTAGGCCGCCTCGGCTTCTACAGCGATGTCCTTGAGGGACTCCCAATCCCTGAGCCCTTTGAAGCTAAGCAAATCCCTCAAGTAGGGGCAGGAGTTCCTGATGAACAGTCTGATTTGATCGGCAGTGTTGGGCTTACGCTTCATCTCCATAACTCGGTTCCTCCACCTAGTGAGGTACTCGTGGAATGATTCATTATGTTTCTGCTGAAGAAGCTCGAGGTCCTTTAGAGTGACCTCCATTCTAGTGCTGCAGTCATATTGTCTCATGAATTCATCAGTCAGGAGGTCCCAGTCTTCTTTCGATCTCCTATCAAGGCCATGATACCAGTCTATTGCCGGACCCGCAAGACTGAGGCAGAAATAATCCACCTTTTGCCTCTTAGTCAGCCCAGTGCTCTTCATCACCAGGGTGTATTGCTTGATATGTGCAGACGGGTCCGATGTCCCGTCAAACTTTGGCAGCTCAGGCATCCTAAATCTCTGCGGCAGTAACTCCTCATCCCCTAAATCTCTGTCCTCAGGGTTGATTCCCTTACCAGCTGTTAGCAGGCGAGTGATTGCCTCAATTTGTTGCCTCATACCCCTCATAGCTTCATCTTCACCCCTGGGTGCTTGAACCCTCACAGCTTGATGGGCTGCTATTTCCTCAACCTCTTCTTCCATAAAGTCCTCATCAGGGTTTGGGACCTTTGCCCTTCTCGGCTCAACGGGCACAGCAGCGACTTTAGGCTCTTCCACAGGTTGGTGGGCAACAGCTCCAACGAGAGGAGCCTCTCCACCAGCAGGTGGTTCGGCTTGCTCCCGAGGAGGGACCACCGGCGCTTGTGGAGCAACAGGCGGCTGTGGAGCAATAGGTGCTTGTGGAACAGGAGGGTGAGCAATTCTTTCGGCCATAGCGCCCATCATTTCTAACATTCTTCGCTCAAAATCTTCTAACCTCCTAGCAAGGTCTTGAGTGGTCAAAGTTCCAGTCTCTTCTGCCATCGAGGATGATTCACTTGTTGTTGAGAGTGACTCAGAATCCCAATTAAGCACTAATTCTAGCGATCCAAAGGGCGAGTCCGTACTTACTAACCGACCGTCAAGACCTCTAATCCACTTAGATGGATCTATAATGGCTGAAAATTTTAAATTGTTAGAATGATGCATGGATGATATGTACAATGCATGATCATGAATTATGCATGCGGTCCTAGATGAGTGAAAGATCAATAAATTACAGTGATATAATGCGATGCATGAAAAGAATATATGTAAAATGATATGCAGACAAAAGGATATACACACACAAAATGAAATGCATTTTTTATTTTTTCATTTTTTATTTTTTAATAATTTTTTTTTTCATTTTTAATTTTATCATAAAAATATGCATGAATGACGTATACAATGAATGGTCGTGTGTTATGCAACATAGACAAACACATGCAAGCAAGTAGATCCTTCCAACCTTATTACTCCCGCACACGAGGTCAAATAGTCTCTTCCTAGGTGGGCTTGGCCCATGGGTCAACGGGAAACCCAATGGGCGCGTATGGTACGCGGTGAAAAACCGGCAGCATAACACTCTTAATTTAAAGCACATGCGCATGAATTTTGGCCATTATATATTTAAGTAATTCAACTAAATTAAAATGGGCCCATCGGAGCATGAAAGCCTTTGATAAAAACCATTTAATTTGATTGATCTTATTTAATATACGATGGCCCACATAGCAAGCATAGTATTATGGTACATGTAACCTAGGGGAAGTATCTATTGCCATTACATGAGCTTTGGTCAGGGTGGTGTTGCTTTAGGGCTACCCAAGCATGGTCCCTGCACGACGGGTCTATCTCATCATGAGCATAACGACCGATCGGGTCACCATTTGATATACCATTTGATGGCACGAGGCTTGAGCTGGTGATTATCCTTAACACTTCCCCAAATTGATTGAAAATGAGGTCGTGCTTCAGGAAAGCACCGGGGCTAATAAATGGACCAAACTAACATATTCTAAAGCTCTAGCATGAATGCAATGCAATTTAGATGAGAAATGAAATTTTAGTTTTAAAAAACCCAATTATATATTTTAACCAAGACATTTTCAGAGCAAAGTCACAAACAGTCCCCAGTGGAGTCGCCACTGTGACGCGCGCCGGAACCAGCAAGGCCCTCTTTGGGAATCCGCTTTTAGGATTCGAGGGATTGGTTCGCGTCTTTTCCGATCTTAGGTGTTATGAGATATTTTCGGCACCTCCTTTCACAATAGAACATTGAAAAGGACCATCCATCGCCATAACACCCTTAGGCACTTTTGAGGTATTTTGGAGTCGCCACCCAATTTACAAGAAATTGGGAAAATTTAACCTCTTATCGGTCTAAACCAGAGATGGTGTTCGGAACTTCACACTTATTGGTGCCTTGGTTAATTATAAATGAGTTTTTAAATTATAAAATTTCATTTTTCATCTCACACAATTAATGCAATTTATTAAAGCGCATACCAATCACATATAAAACGATAAATAAATATAAAAATAAAGATAAAAATAAACTACAATAAAACTAGGGGCGGAATACAACCCCCATTGTAAATGAAATATAGATCATACATAAAACGGGATATTTATTGATGTTGAGGACGTTGGTCCTCTCATGCACAAGTAAAGAAAATCATTTTAAAGTGACAATTTATTTTTGGATAAAAAAACTAGGATATTGGTCCCATTTTATTAGAAAACTCAATTTTATTTGTAGAAATATTTTTGTGTGATTTTTGATTAAGCGTGCATAAAATAAATGGTTTAATTAATTATTACATGCCAAATAACTCAATAAAACCAATAAAGGAAAACTAACAAATACAATGCAAAATAACAACTCCTTGGATCTCCTCCTTCATTCGCACGGGTGCTCAACAGGGGAACACAAGTATTTGACACCGACAATAAACACAAATAAACTTAATATTAGTAATCGAAATAAGAAAATCAATTAAAGCAAATAATAATAAATAAAACAAAGCATGCATATTAGGTGATAAATAAGTTTAAATGACATATTTAAATGAATTAACACATTAATAGATCAACATATAAAATATAAAGTAGAAATAATAATAATGATAATAATAAAACAGAAATTAAATAATAATAATAATAATAATAATAATAATAATAATAATATTAATAAATATGAAAATGACAATAATAAATAATAAAAATAATATTAAAACAGAATAATAAATAAATATAAATAAATATATTAATAATAAAAATTCAGAAATTAAATAAATATACATATAATAATAATAATAATAATAATAATAATAATAATAATAATAATAATAAATATAAAAACAGAAAATAAATATATAGAATAATAATAATAATAATAATAATAATAATAATAATAATATAAAATAAGGAAAAAGGGATTTACCTCGCCGGAGCTTCGCCGGAGGAGAGGTGATCGACACCACCTATGCCGGAAGATAGATCGGCGCCCGAGGATCTCGCCGGAGCTGGCCACGCTCCGGAAGGAAGTCGGTCGTCGCCGGAAATCGCGTCGGAGCGTTGCGGGCTTCTCCTCGCCGATCTCCTCCACGCGCCGTCTGCCGGGTTCCGATGGAGGAGCGGCTGGTGCGAGGGGCTTCGTCCGGAGGTGCTGGTTCTTCCGGTGGGGCGCGTGCCGCCGTGTGCGGCGGTGGTTGGCCGGCGGAGCTCCCGCCCTTCCTTTCCTTTTTTTCCTTTCTTTTTCTTCTCCGGTGGTCTGCGTCGGTTTCGTTTGGCTGGGTCTCTCTTCTCTTTTCCTTTGTTTTCTTTCTACTCTTTCACTCTCTCTTTTTATTTTCTATGCTTTGATTTTGGTTTCCTTTTGTTTACAACTTGCTCTCAGTTCTCTCTTGCTCTCTCTTTTGCTCTCACTTTCTTTTTCTTTTTCTATTTCTTCGTTCTCTTTTTCGGCTCCTCTTGCTCTCTGTTTCTTTCTATTTTCTTTTCTTTTTTGTTCCAGCCGAATGAGAGAGCTCCCTTATTTTTGCTCATCTTGTTCTTTTTATACCCTCAAATTAGGGCTAAGGGTTATAATGGTAACTTCCCACTCAATTATTTCCCTCCTTTTCTCTATTCTTAATTAATTTAACTTAATTCAAATAACACATACATTAATTAATTAAACATACATATTAATTAAACTCTCTATTAATTAAACATTACACTAATTAATCCATTTAAATTATCATACATATATTTATTTTATCTAATTAATTACACACTTTAACTTTAATTTTACATGCATTTTAATTAACACGATAATATTAACCACTTAATTAACTAACAACATCAACTAATTAATTACCTAATTTCACACACACATATTTATATTTATATTTTTTTATTTTTTATTTTTTATTTTATTTTTTATTTGTATATTTTTTTTTTATTTTTTTCGGAGGGAATAATCAAGGATCAAAAATCACCATTTTCATTTTATGCCGGGGTTCGGGACCCGGTGTCTACACCCATAGTACATGGGAAACACCTTTCTAAATTTATGTGTCCTAAGACACAAAAAGATAGAGAGAACATGAATTAATTTACCATATGCATCTGCAATTGGTTCTATCATGTATGCTATGATATGTACACTTCTAGATGTAGCATTTATTTTGAGCGTCATAAGCATATTCTAATCCAATTATGGAGAGAAACATTGAAATGTAGTCAATAATATCCTTAAGTACTTAAGAAGGACTAAGGATGTAACACCCCGCCATCCCCGTTGGAAGGATACCGGAGTGCCACGCGGGCAAACACATATAATCGAATCCATATACACATGTATAAACAAAAACCAGAAGAGATTTAAAGAAACTTTTAATCATGTAATAGTAATTCCTTTTTACATATAACATATATCCATACTGTTTTACAAAGTGAGGCTTGCAATCAAATACATATACAAAAATAATATTTGTTCCTTTACAAAAGATTTACTTTGCTATACACAAGCCATATACAAAATTACAGCGGAAGACTTCGAATAACTTCAATCAAAAAGACTCCTAGTGGCCGACCTGCAGATATCTGACTCCAAGCTACACTCGCCACCTGCACGGGAAAAGAGCCCGTGCTAAGCGATAACGCTTAGTGGGGAGGAACAAAACAAAATAACAATATACATATACAATACAGTATCATATTACCTTTATGATATTTACAATACAAGTAATTAACAAATATAAACATACTTTTCTACATTACACCGATATAGGATATATAAGAATTCATGTGCAACATATACTTTTAATCATGTCAATAAACATCTCAACATATATATCACATATAAACATGTAGCCTGATTAGTCTGGTATAAACCTAAGAAGTGGATACGGTCATTTGGATACTGATAGAACACAATATCCCAAGCATATAGAGACATGAGTCTCGAACATATAATTTTCATATAGAGACCGAGGTCTCGCTTTATTTCCATATAGACCAAACATGGTCGAAACAAGGATCCAACCGGACCTGCATATATCATTTTATCATATAGCAGCTGCACACACACTCTGACCTAAGTAAGCGCTTACTTATCCACTACTATGACCATTCAGGCTCAAATAATATAACTCAATAATTCATGTATTCATGTACATTGATCAAAATCAGAGACATATACATATATTCAAATATTAATTACAGAATGTAATATGAACTTATAATTCATCTAGAAATAATCCATATATACATATATACTGTTCACATTTAAAACAAGTAACTATAAATATTAAATACTACTAAATACAAATACATATTTCACGTATACATGTATCTAGATCAAATTCAGAAACATTTTAATACATCTAGTATCAATTATTGGAGGCCGAAGTACAAATAATTCACGTATCATATCATGTGAATTTCATTAAATACCAGCTTATAAATCATGTATACTTGTATAATAATCAAATTCAGAAACATTTAAATATATAAATATTACTAAAGGAGGTAATAAGAACAAATAGCTCATATTGCAAAAGTCCCTGTTAATTAAATTATAAACATGTAAATCATGTATACTAATTATTAATCATGTATACAAAACCCAATATTAAGAAATTATTAAAACACAATACAGATTTTAAATCAAATATTTGTCATGTAGTGCAAAAATTCTTGAAATCAGAAGTTAAACTTAAGTTTTAATAAAACAGGGCAGCAGGGGAAGGCTGGTCACGCCGTGACCATTCATCACGTCGCGTGACGCAGGCTTCACGCGAGCGCCAGGCAGAGGAGCAAGCAAGAACAGGCGGTCACGGCGTGACCATCAGTCACGTCTCGTGACGCCTGTGAGGAGAGGGGGGGAAGAGAAGAAAAATCACGAGAAGGAGACAGGCGAGGTCGCGAGGCGTGATGCTTCATCACGTCGCGACTTCCCACAGGGAGGAAGGTCACGGCGTGATGCTTCATCGCGTCTCGTGATCCTCCTCTCACAGACTTCTCCTTCTCCCAACTTCATAGACAAGGGGATCACGGCGTGATGCCCCATCACGTCGCGTGACCTTCTTCAGGGAAGAGGGTCACGGCGTGATGCTCCATCACGTCACGTGATCCTTCTCTCACACAACTTCTTCTTCTCCAACAGATTTCCAGAATTCCCAGAAGGAAAACGTGAAAAACCAGAAAGTCCAGAAAACAGAGTAATTCTAAAATTCAAACTCCACTTTATCTAAAACCATTTTTCATGCAATCTTGATTCGAATACATACCTTCAAGTCTCCAGAGCACATTCACAGCAATTATAACACAAATAGTACATTTTCACAATTAAAACAGAGGCAATGTCAGAAATTCAACTTCCCAGGAATCCACATTCAAACTCATACATATTCATCTTCTTATAACACTCACATTAATCTTTTCTACAGGAATCATATATATACAATACATATTTCATGCATTTCAATATACAAACATACACAAACGCATTAATACCAACACTGAAAGCAGGATCCAAACTGAGAAAAACAAACAGTCCCAAACCTGTTATTGAAGTTCCCAAAAACGCCCACTGCTTCTCAATCCACAACCTTCTCTTTCCCTTTATCTATCTTCCTCTCCTCAACAGATTACATGAACCAATAAATAAGATCCAAATTCAACCCAAGGAAAACAGTAATGCAAATCCTTAAACAGATAAGATGGAGAACCAAACTCACCTTCTGAACTTCAAAGATTAAAACCCTAGCTCCCAATAAAAGAACACGCATGCAAAAGAGAAAAGAATAGCAAATGGAGAGGAATGGTATGGCTAACGTGAGAGAAAGCAAAAGAGAGAAGAACTTCAATCTGTAGGTTTCCAGCACTAACACAACCAGACCTCTCTCTTCCCTCACCCACGTGCACACACACACTCTCCACTTGGCACACATGCACGAATTCACAGTTCCACTCACTCTTCTTTTACCATTTAATCCTTGCCAAATTACCTTTCACTCACCAAACCAATATTTGCCAATAAATACTTTTATTCCTTTGCAATTTAATCCTCAATCAATAGCAAGTTACTCAATTACCCTTAATTGTCCAATTAAAATTGCTAAATCCAATTAAGCCACTTATGGGGTGTGACAACTCTCTCCCCCTTAAGAAAATTTCGTCCTCGAAATTTCCTCGCTAATCACTTGTAGATAAATCTTTAAACAAATCTCTGAATTGCTATCACTTATACCATATAACTTTCAAATCATGTACACTCCACACTTTCCTTAACACACTACACTCTAATCCATATACCTCTTCTAATCATCAAGTACTCGATGTATATCCTGTCAGCTTCTCTCAGTGAAGTGCATACAATGATGCTGTTCACATACAAATGAGGGATGCGGATGAAATGATCATGTAATGATTTATGTATGCGAGATGATGCGAAAATGCAATGTAAGCTACTATAATGCACTTTTCCCATCCCCATGTTTCACTATGCTTATGTGCACACGATTTCAAGAAGATAGCTGACAGGAATACAGAGTATCACCTCGAACTCTTATCAATTCACATATGCCACTGCCTTGTCTATGCTCTCACGCGAGTCGGACTTCATCTATACTTTACACAAACGACATCTGCATTAGGCCACTATACAAAACTGACTCTCATATATAGACTTGACTCACACCAAAACAATCACAACATAACCCAGAACCACCAAACCTGGGCTCTGATACCAAGCTGTAACACCCCACCATCCCCGTTGGAAGGATACCGGAGTGCCACGCGGGCAAACACATATAATCGAATCCATATACACATGTATAAACAAAAACCAGAAGAGATTTAAAGAAACTTTTAATCATGCAATAGTAATTCCTTTTTACATATAACATATATCCATACTGTTTTACAAAGTGAGGCTTGCAATCAAATACATATACAAAAATAATATTTGTTCCTTTACAAAAGATTTACTTTGCTATACACAAGCCATATACAAAATTACTTCGGAAGACTTCGAATAACTTCAATCAAAAAGACTCCTAGTGGCCGACCTGCAGATATCTGACTCCAAGCTACACTCGCCACCTGCACGGGAAAAGAGCCCGTGCTAAGCGATAACGCTTAGTGGGGAGGAACAAAACAAAATAACAATATACATATACAATACAGTATCATATTACCTTTATGATATTTACAATACAAGTAATTAACAAATATAAACATACTTTTCTACATTACACCGATATAGGATATATAAGAATTCATGTGCAACATATACTTTTAATCATGTCAATAAACATCTCAACATATATATCACATATAAACATGTAGCCTGATTAGTCTGGTATAAACCTAAGAAGTGGATACGGTCATTTGGATACTGATAGAACACAATATCCCAAGCATATAGAGACATGAGTCTCGAACATATAATTTTCATATAGAGACCGAGGTCTCGCTTTATTTCCATATAGACCAAACATGGTCGAAACAAGGATCCAACCGGACCTGCATATATCATTTTATCATATAGCAGCTGCACACACACTCTGACCTAAGTAAGCGCTTACTTATCCACTACTATGACCATTCAGGCTCAAATAATATAACTCAATAATTCATGTATTCATGTACATTGATCAAAATCAGAGACATATACATATATTCAAATATTAATTACAGAATGTAATATGAACTTATAATTCATCTAGAAATAATCCATATATACATATATACTGTTCACATTTAAAACAAGTAACTATAAATATTAAATACTACTAAATACAAATACATATTTCACGTATACATGTATCTAGATCAAATTCAGAAACATTTTAATACATCTAGTATCAATTATTGGAGGCCGAAGTACAAATAATTCACGTATCATATCATGTGAATTTCATTAAATACCGGCTTATAAATCATGTATACTTGTATAATAATCAAATTCAGAAACATTTAAATATATAAATATTACTAAAGGAGGTAATAAGAATAAATAGCTCATATTGCAAAAGTCCCTGTTAATTAAATTATAAACATGTAAATCATGTATACTAATTATTAATCATGTATACAAAACCCAATATTAAGCAATTATTAAAACACAATACAGATTTTAAATCAAATATTTGTCATGTAGTGCAAAAATTCTTGAAATCAGAAGTTAAACTTCAGTTTTAATAAAACAGGGCAGCAGGGGAAGGCTGGTCACGCCGTGACCATTCATCACGTCGCGTGATGCAGGCTTCACGCGAGCGCCAGGCAGAGGAGCAAGCAAGAACAGGCGGTCACGGCGTGACCATCAGTCACGTCTCGTGACGCCTGTGAGGAAAGGGGGGGAAGAGAAGAAAAATCACGAGAAGGAGACAGGCGAGGTCGCGAGGCGTGATGCTTCATCACGTCGCGACTTCCCACAGGGAGGAAGGTCACGGCGTGATGCTTCATCGCGTCTCGTGATCCTCCTCTCACAGACTTCTCCTTCTCCCAACTTCATAGATAAGGGGATCACGGCGTGATGCCCCATCATGTCGCATGACCTTCTTCAGGGAAGAGGGTCACGGCGTGATGCTCCATCACGTCACGTGATCCTTCTCTCACAAAACTTCTTCTTCTCCAACAGATTTCCAGAATTCCCAGAAGGAAAACGTGAAAAACCAGAAAGTCCAGAAAACAGAGTAATTCTAAAATTCAAACTCCACTTTATCTAAAACCATTTTTCATGCAATCTTGATTCGAATACATACCTTCAAGTCTCCAGAGCACATTCACAGCAATTATAACACAAATAGTACATTTTCACAATTAAAACAGAGGCAATGTCAGAAATTCAACTTCCCAGGAATCCACATTCAAACTCATACATATTCATCTTCTTATAACACTCACATTAATCTTTTCTACAGGAATCATATATATACAATACATATTTCATGCATTTCAATATACAAACATACACAAACGCATTAATACCAACACTGAAAGCAGGATCCAAACTGAGAAAAACAAACAGTCCCAAACCTGTTACTGAAGTTCCCAAAAACGCCCACTGCTTCTCAATCCACAACCTTCTCTTTCCCTTTATCTATCTTCCTCTCCTCAACAGATTACATGAACCAATAAATAAGATCCAAATTCAACCCAAGGAAAACAGTAATGCAAATCCTTAAACAGATAAGATGGACCAAACTCACCTTCTGAACTTCAAAGATTAAAACCCTAGCTCCCAATAAAAGAACACGCATGCAAAAGAGAAAAGAATAGCAAATGGAGAGGAATGGTATGGCTAACGTGAGAGAAAGCAAAAGAGAGAAGAACTTCAGTCTGTAGGTTTCCAGCACTAACACAACCAGACCTCTCTCTTCCCTCACCCACGTGCACACACACACTCTCCACTTGGCACACATGCACGAATTCACAGTTCCACTCACTCTTCTTTTACCATTTAATCCTTGCCAAATTACCTTTCACTCACCAAACCAATATTTGCCAATAAATACTTTTATTCCTTTGCAATTTAATCCTCAATCAATAGCAAGTTACTCAATTACCCTTAATTGTCCAATTAAAATTGCTAAATCCAATTAAGCCACTTATGGGGTGTGACAAAGGATATATTCTTAGTATATGGAGAGGATAATTTACTAGTAAGCGGGTATACTGATGCCAGCTTTCAGTCAGACAAGGATGATTATAAATTACAGTTAGGTTTTGTGTTCATAATGGAAAGAGAAGCATCAGTTAGAAGAGTTCGAAACAAGAGACGACTGCTGATTCTACTACAGAAGTTGAGTACATTACTGCTTTAGAAGCGGTTAAGGAAGCAGTATGGTTCAAGAAGTTCATTACTAAACTAGGAGTGGTGCCGAGAATTGTTGATCTAATACCCTTGTATTGTGATAACAATGGAGCAATTGCGCAATCAAAGGAACCACAGTCTCATCAGGACAGTACCATCTCATTCGGGAGATAATAATAAAAAATGATATGAAGATAGAAAAGGTCCCCACAGATGGCAATGTAGCGGATCCTTTCACTAAGGCATTATCCCAAAGCAAGTATAATCACCATGTACATAGTATGGGATTAAGGCACATGAGTGATTAGCTCTAGTGAAAGTGGAATATTTTTAGGACCATACCCTAGAGCCCATGTAGAATAGGGAATTATATCATGTATATGAACACAATTATAATTTATGAAAAGGCAATTTACATTTATTAATGCTATGTTATGACTACCTATGGCTTGATATTATGTCTTAAATTAATAAATGTAGTCTTTGATATTATAAACACAGTGTAAAAGCAATCATGAAAAAGTTTCATGATGTGAGATGCCTATTGTATGTAAATGTGTTAATATCTAAATGTCCCTAGTCAAAGTAGTAACAAGATAGGACATTATTAATATAGAAAGACTCGTACATATTATGTTTTTTGGATGGTTTAAGCAGTTGTTCTCATAATTGTGATCATAAAAATGGTCAAAATTGACATGTAGATGCTTGTTAAAGAACAAGTACATTGGAGACCTGCAATGAGAATCCTCACATGGATATTAAATCTATGTCAGTGAGGAATCTCTACATAACAGTGGTGTAAATATCTCCAGACTTGAGATAACCAAAGTTATCTTAAGTAGTGAGTGGTATATTTTAACTCCATAACTATTTACGTCCATCAAAGGGTAAGTATAGTTAGGAGGTTGGGTATATCATGACCTACTTAAAAAATAGTTGAGTGATCAATAAAGGATTCATCATCATAGATTTATTATAAGAGTTATCTCACAAGTTCAATAATACCCTTATTCAGAGAATCTCTGGCCATAGTAGAATGCCAAGGTGGATAAAATCCATAAGGGACATTTTGAGAAGAATGGTTAAATTATTAGAACAATTTCATTTAGGTTTATATGAGTTGACAAAAATCCATACTCAAAATGTAAATGAGATAAAGTATGGTGAAAGGAATAATTACATGGTAACTGTTCTAAGGAAGGGTTCAGTTAAAACCACTTGACTTTTCTGTCACTTGGGTAATCACAATGCTTGACTAGAAGACTCTTATGATTTGTACATGAACATAAATAAAAATATTAATTAAAAAATTAATATAATAGTTTAAAGAATTTAAATCATACAATTTATTAATTCCAATTATGTCGTACTTCCAAGTGGATCAGAAAATCCATTATGTTACACACCTATAGAGAAATGGTAAAATGGTAAAAATATAGATATAATAATGTTTGACATTATTATGGATGGAGAAAATAATGATGAGAACAATTAATTAAAAGAGTTTAATAAATTATGCACGCACATAAAAAGTCCACAAAACTTTTTGCATATGGTCTAAAAAAATGAGCTGGTCCATTTTGATCCAGAATAAAATATTATTGGACTATAAATGTTATAAGATTGAAATAATAATATTGGATCAATTGTAGGATTAATTATAGGCAAAGAAGAAAATTGCTCTAGGAGTGCCTTCTGCGCAGAAATAAAAGTAGAAGGTCTTAATGGTTTAATACTTGGGCCAAACTAAATTAAATATAATTCATAAATGTTATTTACCCTACATATTTAATTTGGTTGGATTTGAAATCTATTTGGATGATTAAATCTAAGTCAGTGCAGAAAAGCCCAGCATGTGGGTTTTTACACAGAGCCTTATGGTAGAGGCATATACTGGATTTAATTAATTAATTAAGAGTTAATTAATAATTAACACTCCAGCTCTTTTAAAGTTCAAATCCTGCTAGAATTTTCTTTTTAACTTACAGTATAAAAGCAGTAGTAGGAGAAGGATAGAATTTGAGAACTACAATAAAATCAGAATTCTTCCTTCTCTTTCCTCTTGGCCGAAATTCACCACTAGTCCTAGTGAATTTTTGGCTTTCTCTATACTTCTTCTTTGGTTCATTTTCTCTTTTTTGTGGTGTGAACAATTTGGAGGTGTTTGAAAGTTAGACACTGTGATTTGCGACAACTCGGTGTAAAGGAAAATCAATTGATTAACAAAATCCAGAGGTGATTTTTCAATTTTTAGCAAGCTAATATAATTTCATGGCAAAAATCTAATCTAGTTTGGTTAAAATTTTAAATTTTGCTTATGTATGTGATGCATGTAACTAACAAATTCGAACAAAAAAATAATGCATGATGACAACTCCTCGTAAAAGTCGTCTAATAGGCACATACATGCCAAATAATAAGTTATTCAAGCAAAAAACATAATAATTATTACTCATTATATTCAATTTCCTTTCATTTTAGAATAATGAAACCATTATCTTGCAGAAATATTTAATTAGTAAACAGCATCTGAATAGACCTGAACAAAATAAAAATACAAAACAATTACTAAATTGCTTGCTATTTTCTATAAGTGTGGATAACGGGTACAGAAGATACCCATACTAGATATCAATAAGAGATACTAATTAGGTATTGATGGGAGAGGCACAAACCTCAAATACATATCTTAATTAAGTAGTGTCGGAGCACTAATCAGAAATAAGACAGACATAAGTCTCTATATTGGGAGACATCGTAGTGTCATAGAAGCGGCTGCAAAACCCTTTGAGGCATCCCTATTTAACTAAGACTCTAACAAGCCTTATTTTTAACACCAAAACATATTAGATAATTTTTAAATTTCACATTGTAGATATAAACATGTACATATGTTCATAGTTATTATAAATACATAAAAATAGATCATCTATTGTATTTGCCCTTATTCAAATCATTATCTCAAAGTGTATAACATATTATGTATATTTTTAGTCATCATTCCTCATTTATTATGTGTTGGACAAATTCCATAAACATCCGAAAAAGTTTGGATATAATTCGAATTCAGTTTAGTAAGAAAGGCCTAAGTTTAGGCCAAAAATAGAGTATAAATCTAAGTCACTTTAATCTAAATTTTACATAATGTAAAATACTTTTTTAAGCTAATGTCCCTTCTCAATAATTGTTCTCATATTCATAAATGTTATATGGATCAAAGATCAAGTCATTTGGACTTGTAAAATGAGATATATGTCCACAATACCACAAACTATTTCTAGGTACCTATTAAGGACAAAATTTTTGTTTTACCTTTAAATTTTTTTTGGGATCGTTTAGGAAAGAATTGGGCTATATTTTCTTCATGAAAATTATGAGTCTGGTTTTTATATAATTTTTATTCATGTCATTTGGAGTTTTGTTGAGGGAATTACACTCAAAACAGTGCAAATTGCTCTAAACAAGGGATAGAATAAGGTCTTCATTTCCAAAATGAATTTTGAGGGCCTTAAAGACAAAATTAGGTTCAGGTTTCTCATAAAAGTTGTAGATCTAGGTCTTAAGTTTTATTTCCAACTACAATTACTCAAAATGTCTATATCTATAGAGTAAGATATGACCAAAGCACCGAAGGCTATTCAGAGGTTTGTGCAACAACTTAAAACTACTTTCCACCAAAAATTAATCTAAGGTCTTTTTATGCTATAACTTTAATGGCCTAAAATTTGCAATAGCTGGCATGAAATGGCTCATAATAGAGAGAGCCGTGAAAAGTGTTATCCGAGTGTGATCATACTAGCATTAATGTACCGGATCATATTAGAACTCCGAGGTTAAACGTGCTTGAGTGAGAGTAGTACTAATATGGGTGACCTCTTGGGAAGTTTTCAAGGTAAAAAGTGCACCTGGAAGAGAAAAATATTTTATTTGATAATTGGATAATACTTGTCACGACTAATTTAAGAATGAAATTTGGAGTGAAAACGAGGTTAAATAAGTCCTCAAAAGTCAAAATAAGAAAAGCTTCTAGTTTGGTTTAAATAGTAATTAGTTTGACATGAAATTTGACTGAAACTTTAAAAATAATAAATGAACTTTAAAAATTTATTTAAAGGCATAAATAGGCTTAGAATAATATGCATAACAATTTGGCAATGAAAAAGTAATTTTATAGTAATGCTAAAAAATTGGTGAATCGAATCGGTTTAATTGAACTGAAATCAAGGTTAAATAGGCTACTAAGAGCAAAAAGTAAGGGAATGATGAATATTGAACAAACCGGTTCAACCAGTGAATTGAACTGGTCGGACCAGTTTGACCGCAGTTTGATCAATATTATTTAGAGAAATTACCAAACCGAGAAACGGTATCCGATTGACCTAAAAATATTTGTGGAGCCTAATAAATATATTTGGAGAATTTTAGAATTATTTTTTAGAGGAATTGAACTTAGAAAGTGAGAAAAATAAATTGGATTTGCTTAATGGGCCTAATTACCTAAATGGTCTTAGAATTGGTTGGCCCAACTTGGTTGGACCAAGCGCAGCCCATCAAATCACCTATAAATACCCTGAAATATCATATTTCTCTAGAGAAATCTGCAACTCTCTATCTCTCCCTTATTCTTCCTTGGCTGAATTGAACTCTTCCTCCTTTTCATGGTTTTCTTCATTTCTCTTTCATGGTTTTCACCAAATTTAACCTTTCCAAGTAATTTTCAGCTCTCTTTTCAATGATAATTTGTAGTGTTAATTGTAAAATAAGGGTACAAGTGTAATTGTGCAAGTATGAATTTGTAGGTTAACAGGGATGTAATTGAAAAGAAACACAAGTTGTGGAAAGAAAGAATTGAATTAAGGGATTAAAAGGGAATTATCCAAAATATTAAGTGGTATATTTGTTATGAGTTGGACATGTGTCAAAGATGTGCCATGTGGCTTGTTAAGAGCTTGCCACATAAATTTTTACATGCAATAAATGGGGGTTAGTGGAGACAAATCTGCCCATTTCTGCATGTTGGTCTGATTTCCTTCATCTCTTTCTTTCTTTGTTTCCTTTGTTCTTCATTTTTCTTTTGGTTCTTGTTTCTTCTTCATCTTTTTCGTTGGTTACTAAAGAATTGAGCTTGGATTGGTTTGAAGAGTTAAGAGTGTTAAATTGGGAAGGTAAGTGTGGTTAGATGTTTAAGTATCACCTTCTTCTTCTAATTCTATTTTGGTTTTAAGCTGTTATGAGTATTGGATTAAGTGTGAATTTGGTTGATTTGTACAAGAAGTTTTGGATAAGAGCAAAGACAAAGGCAAGGAAAAGATTTAAGCTGGAAAGAGAAGTGGTTCAAGCTGCTTTTAAGGTTTGGGATTATTTTTGCTTAACATTCTTATTAGATGCATGTTTGTAAAATTGGGGAATATATGGGTTTGAGGAATTCAATAACTTCTCTCGATGTTAGATTGTATATGGGATAGTAAAGCTAAGTGATAAAGTCCTGTATAGATGTACTATGTTTGATTGTTACATGATGAGTGTGAAATTGCCATAAGTTATGCATGAAAAGTTACTTGTGTAGAATTATATGATTTAAAGGCCAATTTGGGCTTGTTTTGGTGTTTAATTGTATAAAGCAGTATTTGGCATGGTTTTGGCTGATTAGAAGTCATGCATGAGATTATAGGAGAGTATATGAAAAGTAGGTGCTAGAGATTTGTGAAGTAGGAAGTTTGAGCAATGGAATTGGGTTCTGTCGCAAGTGCCACAGAATGCTCCGTAGGTGTAAGTTGCCATGTCGTGTCTTATCGTGAGTGTGAGCTCCATCGTGGGCACGACAAAAGCTATTTTGGCATTCTGTTGCGAGCGCGACATTGTCCATGACAGCGACAGCAGTGTATTTTGGGTTATGTCGCGAGCGCGACACCATTCAGAGTTATATATACAAGTCAGTTGTCTTTATTTGTGTTTAATATTGCATTGGATTATGAAAGACCGTGCATAGTAAAGTCTAAGTGGGATAACATAAGTGAATATATGAATCATAAGTTTGATGATTTGGTATGTTGAGTGTGTAACTAGAATCTAAGATGTTGTATATACTAAGTAAGCATGTTTAACTTATACTGCTTGTCATGGTTGATAAATGAATATATATGCATGCCCATGGTTTGCTTAGCTAATTCATGAATTGAGTTTGATGTTTAATGATTTGAATAAATACTAGCAAGAAGGTAAAGTATATGGTATAGTATATAGAGTTCATATGTATAAGCCTGAACGGTCATAGTAATGGATAGATAGGCATGCCTATAAAGGGTTAGAGTTGCAGCTGTCAGAGTGGCACCATTTGTGTCTAGATGTTTGATACCTTTTAGTATTCGAATGTTTGAGATTATGTTCTCCAGATGTTTGGTACTGCCAGTCAGTATCCAGAGTACCCGTATCCACTATCGATGTGAATGCAAGCTATTCTATTGAATGATTTTGTCTGTAAAAGAGATGCAATGATATATATATATATATATATATATATATATATATATATATATATATATGTATTGGTTACAAGATAGAAGCACTGATATGTTATTGCTTATAGTAATTGAGGTGTGTTAAATCTAGAGATTTTGTGCATGCCTCGATGAATGAAAATGATAGAAGTATTGTAACACCCCATTTCCCGCCCTAGTATTTTGAGCCATTTTGTATGTGCATTTTTGTGTGTGATATTTTAATTTTGGGTTAATTGCATGTTTTTGGGTTTTGATAGGGTGTTATTGCATGTTTTGAGTTAGTGTATTATGTTTGGGGTTAGACTTGGGTGTAGTGAGGAAGATGAAAGTGGGGTGTGAATTGGTAAAGTCCACCAATGGATTGTTGACTTGTGGCGTGTGTGAGAGGCTTTATAAGCCAAGGAAAGAGAATGAGAGAGCAGCTTTTGCTGCCTTGCTTTCCCGTTCTCTCCTCATCTCCTCACGTCGTCGTCATCATCATCATCATCATCATCATCTTCATCTTCTTCTTCTTCTTCTTCTTCTTCTTCTTGATCCTCACTCTTTTGGCTGCAATTGTTGGTGGAATTTAGCAATTCTAGAGTTAATTGGTAAGTTTTAGTTGGTTTTCTTCTTCTTCCTCTTCTCTTTGATTTTGCTAGTGTGTTCTTGGGTTAGGGTTTTGAGTTTTAGTGTATTTTGGGTGTTTATGTTCAGAAATTCTTCCTAGAGAGCCCAAGGAAAAAGAGAAAGCTAATGGTAGTGAAGCCCCTTGAAGTTATGGAGCAAAGGAGATCAAGGTTTGGGAACTTTTGAATTGATGCATAATTGTCCAATTTGGTGTTTTGTGTTAATTTCTGGAAATTTATGATGTTTAACTTGGTTATACCAGTGTAAATGTCATGGGTTTTTTTATTGATTTGAATTAAGATGCCATGGTTGTGAACTATTGAACCAAAATGTGAATTTGGATGGATTTTGGAGCAAAATTCTTGGTTGGTTGAACCTTTAATTTTGATTGTTATATTTTGATGTTTAATTGAAATTATTGGTATAAAACATGGGTTTTATGTTGTTTAAAATGACTTGAATGCTTGCTTTGCTTTGGATTGAAGGTTGGTGGATCAATTGCATGTTTGGGGTGATTTTGGTTTTGGATTTCTGCAGATTTTTGGCAAAGGGGACCTGGAAATTGACTCTTTCATGAGCGCGATAGAGCTTGATGATCCAAGCCCTCGCCTGTTGCCGAGCTATTGCCTGACGAGCTCCAGCTAAAAGTGCCTCTGTCACGAGCACGACAGAGAGCTCGGTTGTAGAGCTGAGTGTGGGCAGAGCACTGTTGCGAGCGCGCTTAAGTGCGCGAGCACGATAGTGACTTGTTGGCCCTCTATCGCGAGTGTGACATAGGCTATTCAAACTGTTCACCCCTTCTCTTTCACGAGCGTGACGGCTGTCGTGAGCATAACACTAGGCAAGCTTCGCCTCTGTCGCGAGTGCGACTCCTCTAGTTTTCAAAATGAGTTTTCTTCTATGTTTTTGATACTCGATTTCCGACCCTGTGATGTTATTATACTTATATATGGATGATTTTATGTACATTATACAATTAATATGATGGATGATGCATAAATTAGTGGATAGTTAGGCATGCCTAATAGAGTTCTGTAGCTGCAACCCCAATGGGTTTCGGACCCTGATCAGGTCCCCGTTTGGGTCCTCGCGATCCTTAATGTGTTCGGAACCTATTTAAGATCCCCAAATGTGAAAACATTTTTGGAATGAGAAATAAAGATGTTGCTTTTGACTGTACCTACGGGTACCAATGTGTTCACTCCTTATCCGCTATTCTGAGTTTGTAGGCATTTGATTGTTCCTTATATGATTATGATATTTCGGTGAAATATGTTCAGGTTATGAGCTTTATGAATATGGAGTATGATACTTAAAACTGTGACGTATGTTGACTATGTTTGTTTAAGCATGTGCCATTTGTATGTGTTATGCTCTAACGACCATTGTGAGTGGCCGTTCATACTATTGTGTTTTTTCCTACTAAGGGTTATCGCTTAGCACGGGTGTTTCATCCGTGCAGGTGCGGAAGCTATAGAGTTTTTGGGAGTGTCTCCGCAAGGCCCGGCCAACATAAAAGGAGAGAAGTTTTAGAGCTTAGCTTTGTATATAGGTTCTTTTGTAATCTTTTGGTTCTATTTTGTATTTATCTTTTATAATTCTTCCACTATGTACTTTTGGAAGACTATAATTTTGTAATGATCTCATATGTACAATTATATTTTTGTAATGAACCTTTATTATATTAATGAATGACTCTTTGGATTTCAAGTTTTAATTTCCTCTGTTATCTTTATACTTTGTATATGCTTTATTGTGGCTTGCTTGGTGACACCCTTATTCGTATAGGTTCTCACTCCCTTTGCGGATGAGCTCTCCTACGTATGGGTATGGGGTGTTACAATTTTTGGTATCAGAGTATAGGTTTAGGCATTTCTGGGTGATCGTACAGTATAGATCTATGTTTAGGACTGTGTTGGCCTAATGCGGATGTCTTTATGTTTGTAATAGATGGAGTTTGCGTGTGGGTCCCTTGAGGGGTCATCTGAGAGTGCTAATCCCCAAGAGCAAGATCCATCAGTGTCTGGTCCAGCTCAGCCAGCTAAGGTGCAACATGAGGCCACGACCATGCCTTTTGAGGCGATGTTAAAGATATCTCATGATATGGCTAGGGTTTTAGAGAGGGTTACTGCTCTGAGAGCTCCGATAGAGAGTATAAGGAAGGCTAGGGCAGAAGATTTCTATGGGACAAGCTTAGATGAGGCTGAATTGGCTGAGAAATGGATTGAGAAGGTTGAAAGAGTGTTTGAAGAGATTCATTACCCTCCGGATAGGCAAGTAGAATGTGTAGTGGCATTGCTTCAAGGTTCAGCGTACGACTGGTGGAAGTTGGCCCGTAGGCATCCTAGTTGCCCGACCCGATCACATGGGAATTCTTCGAGAGAGAGTTCACTAATAAGTATATGACCAAGGCTTATAAGGAAGCTAAGTGGGCTCAATTTTAAAGTCTTAAACAGAGAGCAATGTCAGTGGCGAAATATGAGAAGAAATTTAATCGGCTTAGGAAGTATGCTCCTCTAGGTACATTGACAGAGGATTTTCGGTGTCAGCATTTCGAAGCGGGATTGAATGAGTCCCTGAGGGTCATGTTGATATCTTTGATGAGTGCCCCTGCTGTCAATTACTACCAGATTGTTCAGGCAACCTTACGTGCAGAGAGATCAGAATCTGTACTGAGGGAGAGAGCTCAGAGAAGGAATCCCCCTCGTGGAGGTTCATCTTCGGGAAAGAGATCGAGGAACCCACATACTAATCCTTAGGATAAGTCCTCCACTAGTCCGGCTACAAGGGGTAGAAGACTAGGATCTTCGAATGTATCTGGTGCAGGCAGAGGTGGTTCTAGTGGCAGAAGTGAGGTGGTGCCTGAGTGTTCTCACTGTAGTAAGCGCCACAAGGGCGAGTGTCGGTGGTTCACTGGAGGGTGTTTCCGTTGTGGAAGCACTGATCATTTTCTGGCGAACTGTCCCAAGTTGAGTGAGAACACCCGGGATTAGCAAGAGGCCAGTCGATCGGGATCTAATGCCCCTCAAGCTAGTCGAGGTAGGGGCAGAGGTAGAGGTCGAGGTGGTCGGCCTATAGAAGGAGTTCCATCGGAGTCAGTGGATCATTCTCAGATGGCACCAGCTAGGGTCATTATCTCTTATGGCTCTCCACCCCGTGTATCAAGTTTAGAGATTTCTACCGAATTGATGCTAGGGGCAAATTAAGAAAAGTGGATTAAAATGAATAAATATGGAATAATAAAAGAAATGAAATGAATAAGGATTAAATTGTAAGAATTTAAAAGTATTAGGGGTATAATTGTAATTATGCTTAATAGTGAGAGAAAGTAAGGTAATTGTGGACAATAAGTAATTAATTGGTTTAGTAAGTAATAAGATGAATAAATATGGATTAAATGTGAAATTATGCATAAGATATAATATAGGGACTAAACGATAATTTTACATGTTGAATAATAAATTAGATATGGAATATAGATAACTAATGACATAATTGTAATTATAGTGAAATTAAATGGTAAAATCATAATTTAATGGTAATATAAGGATCAAAACGTAATTTAACTTGAAAATAATATTTTAAGGATTAAATGATAATTTGTATGTCAAATAATGAAATAAATGTAAAAATAGGAGTAATTAATGGCATTATTTTAAATAAATGAAATGAGGGAAATATTGTAATATAGTAAAAGTTTAAGGACTAGATTGTAAAATAATAATAGTAATGTTAATTAAAGGATTAAGATATAATTGACCATAATAAGAGTAAAGAAAGGACTTAAATGTAAATTGATAAGATAATTAACTAATTAATGTAATTATTACGATAGTGGGAAATTATTATATAAACTAAAAGAATAATAATAATGAAATTAAATATAGAAAATATATAATGTTTAGGTTAATTATAGTAATATAAATAATAATAGTATAATAGATCAAAATTAATTATGTTAATATTTAAAATAATGTGTAAGTTTTAATAGAATGATAATGGTAATAATAATATTAAGAATGATATCGATATTAATAATAGAAGTATAAAAGTGATTAAGATATTAATAATGAAATATGTAAATGGAAAGAATATTATTTATAGAAATATTAATTAAGGAAATAATGATAGTTTAATAAGTAAGAATAAATGAATTGGCTATGTTAATGTTAATTAAGATAGGAAAATGTAAGTATGGATAATTATTCATAGAATAATTGATATTAAAGTGAAAATAGTATAATTAGAAGAAGTTTAGGTAATTGAATTAAGTAATTGACCGTAAAAGTATAAAAATAATTTATGAAAGTTATAAATAATGCATGCATGTGTGAAATTATGAATAGAAAATTTAGAATATGTATCCACCATTGGGTATTTTAATGCTCAGCGCATAGTGTTGTTTACTGCACGTAGGTTATAGAAGTGAAAATCTTAAAGTGGCCGAAATTTTGGTGACAATCAAAAGAGGTGACGAAAAGCAAGGATGAAGACGTAGGCATAGCATGTATATGATCGTGAAGGATAATTTTAAGTCTATGTATAGACAGGTTTTATGTATTTATGTAAGTATAGTTTTCAAATAGAATAATGTATGGACTATTATATTGTTTATGTGTATATATGTTAGTAATGTTTGGAAAAAAAAGAAAAATTTACCGCATTGTTTACTATAACGTAAGTTGTGGGTTAACGGATTATCGTACGTATAGTATAAAAAGTTTATAGAAAGTTAAGGGTGTTACAATAACCAAGTAATTTGATCTCAAATCAACACAACAACATATATATCAACTTCATATACAAACATGGATTCGAGAATTCCCATACATTGTTTTGAGATTTTTGGCTTTAAATTCTCTCTTTGCCTTTTTCTTTCACTTGTTTTTCAACTTAAGCACAAAATACACACAATCAAACATAAATAAATATATAATATGTTCATTTTAATGTATTGAATGAAGAAGAGATGGAGGAGATTCACGTTCCCACGCAAAACACATAAATTTCTACATTTGATTTACTTAAATTTTGCTTGTTTTCTCCTCCTCTCTTAACATTAAATTTCATGCAAATTGTGTGTGTATTTTGGTGAGAAAGTGGAGAGAAAAATTTTGCAATTGGGTTCCTATTTGGTCAACCATCTTAATTTTTCAAGAGTTTTTCTTGTAATTTCTAGATTAACAAGTGTTGGAATTTCATTGGCCAACACTTTATAACTTTATGTAATTATGCATTGACCCCAAATATTCCTTCTATTCTCACATTGTCATATAATTTAAATTTATTTTCATGTTAATCCATATCCTCCTTTTATTCTTGCATATATGTCTTAAATAAAAATAAGTATAGAATTGCCCCTTAACTTTTTAGATAATACCTTATATGTCCCAAACTAGTTATTAACCTACTTAACCTTTAACATTTACTTATTGATTCATGGTAGATATGCCATAATACTACTAGGGTATATTTTAGGACCTTACACATTCAGGCTATATTTTCCTTCTGCTGGTTTATATGGGGCATTTTTTTATGTACCAGCTCGTTGTGTGCAACAATTTGGGTAGACGCAGACCATTGTCACCACTCAACTGCGATTTCATGGTGGTAACTTGACTGCGATGTTCATTTATGGTCTACATAATATGTGGAAGAAGTTGTCTATCATTTCAGACATTAGGGATGTATCAGCTTGTGATTTTAGTACTTTTAACGAGTACAAGACTTGGGTGACAAGCTTTAGATAGGAAATTTTATTTGCTTTTGTTACAATTTTAGGCTTTTATTATGTTTTTGAACTTATTTTGAATATCACTTGTTTCTTTTATGATATGACCAACTTTACTTAAGCATGCATCTTATTTAAGTATATCATGTAACATTTTATGATAATACCAACATACATATTGAATGCAACAACACATATTTTTCGTTTAATCCTGGCATAAGATATTTTTGCTGCAAGTAACTCCTGTTATTAACTAGCCCTTGCAGGTTTTCTAGTTGATTATTTTTTCTCATACCTATAATTGTTGGAAAGGCATTTTTTTTTTCAGTTTTTGCCCTAGAGAAATGCCCATTCTTGCCCAAGTCGCCATTTTTTCGGGTTTTAGTGCTTTATTTATCTTCTTTTTATTTTTAAGTCTTTACACATAGAACCTTTTGAGTAGATCAACATTGACAACTGTCAATAAGAATAGTAGCCCCTTTAGGTAGCAACTTTTTTAGAACAAATGGCCCTTACCAGTTTGGCCTAGACTTCCCTCTTAGATCAGGCACACCTTATCTCATTTGTTTGTATACCAAGGCACATTCTTTCAACTGATGAACCTTAACTCTTTTACCAAATTCCTTAGCCATGCATTTTTGGTAAATTTGGTTAGGATAATAAGCCTTCATTCTATGCTCATCTAAAAGAGACAATTGCTGTAATATGCTTTCTACCCATTCTATTTCAGGGATTTTGGTTTCCAAAGCTACCCTTATGGACTGAAGTTCTACTTTAACTGGCAAAACTGCTTCTGTGCCATAGACCAAAGAAAAAGGAGTTGCTCATGTGGAAGTTCTAATAGTTGTCCTATATCCCCACAAAGCATAAGGGAGTTTATCTCACCAATCCCTACAAATCTCGATCGTCTTAGCCAAAATCCTCTTTAGGTTCTTATTGATTGCCTGTATCGTGCCATGGGCTTATGGGTGATAAGGAGACAATGATGCTTAATCTCATACTTCTGCAAGAAGTCTCGAGTTTACTCCTAAAATTGTTCTCCATTATTAAACACCATGTGATGTTTATAATTCAATTGCCTGTATTTGCATGAGGGAGTGGATAGCGAAAATTAGAATAGAAGTACTTGGAGGTACTAAATAGGCCAATTATCTTATTTCATCATTTAACATAATGTGATCCAAATGAGACCAAAACCATGGCCCAAACAGGGCCAACAAAACATAACAGAAGCTACAGTAGTACAGACCCTGTAGGCATGCCTAATTATCCACTAACCGGACTCAAACAGGCTATTAACTGAATCATTAAGTTATATATATAATTAGAACTTGCTTCTGTAATAACTTAAATAGAAGCCATTTCAAGCATAACACATATGTTCTTATTAATAACACCCTTCAACATCATTATCTTATAGTAGTGTTAATTCACAAAATATCATAAAAACTTATTAAATATCATTTATCCTAGTCAACTAATCATCATACAAATTTTGGTTTAAAATGGAATTCTTTTGTCTAATAGGTACATAAATTATTTTCAAAAAAATAGGGGTTTCACGGCGGTAACATAATCTTACCACTGTGTAAATAGCATAAAATCTTGAGTTTCAAATAGAAGCTATTTACAAAGCGGTCACTAATTCCTAACCACTGTGTAAACCATCTTGAAAATCAAACATTTATCCAAAATGGTTTTACATGGCGGTCAAGAAATTCCTTACCACTGTGTAAAATGATGAGGATCAAAATTAACAACACATAATCGTTTTACACGGCCGTCAGGACTACCCTTACCACTATGTAAAGCTACGAATAACAAAATTTCACAATCAGAGCGCGATTACACGGCGGACAGGAACGCTACTAACCTTATCAATTTACACTAAAACACAGCTGTGTTTTTTGTAGCACAGCTGTGCTTTTTTGGAAAACACAGCAATACCTAGATTGGTATCTTAACTTCTTCAAAACACAAATTTCACTAGCGGTGTGCAAATGGTCGGTTCGGTTCGGTTTTGGACCGAACTGAACAAACTGAAAACCGAAATTTAGTATTTTTTAGAACCGAACCGCGGACCGAACTTATTAGGACCAAAACCGAATAAACCGAAATAATTTCGGTCGATTCGGTTCGATCCAATCGGTTTTCACACAAATATAAGTTTTTTTTATTATTATTTTTAACTTACATGGATCCATAAATTAAATTAACTTATATTCAACAAAATAAAACCATTTAAAATAACTAAAAGGAAAAAAACATACATAAATTTCATATTATGTTTCTAATATATACTAAAAAAACATAGTTTAAAAATAAATACAACATAAATTCTAATTAATATTACATTCAATGTCCTTTAATTAAAAAAAATACATGTAAATAAATATAGCATAACTTTATATGCATAACACAACAACAACTCCAATCAAGCCCTCTTAAACCTGCATTCCATACAAAGAAATAATAATTAAATAAATTCAACTAAACAGTCAAAACAAAATATAAAACAATTAAAAAGTATAAAAATATTTTACTGTATCAACAGTGGACTCCATATGTATTTTTTGAAAATATGAAAACAAAAAAATAAATAAATATTTTTATAAGAACTAGGTTAAATAATTAAAACAAAGTTGAACAAAAATGATAGCAATCCAGCCTGCGCTATCACTATATGTGATGAAGAACCATCAAATGTCCTTTAAAATAGTACAAAATTAGAGCATCAGCCGTTTGATGTATGATCACACAGCATCAAGTATAGTCTTGATTTGAACTAATATTACTAATAGTGTCACGCCCAGTTCCACTCGCTAAAGCTGATGAGGCTATATCGGTAGGAAATGATCGTGCACACAAAAAAAAAAACTTACATATACTGAGTTAAATATGATCATAAAAACTTGCTCAAATAAAATTTCTTCTTACATTTACCCAAGCCATTCCACATGCATCACACATAAACTTATTACATCACACGAGCACACCACTTTACTTATTATCCATCTTACACATACTATGTTATTATCTTTAGACTTACATGCCGAAACATACTTTGTACATCATAGACTTTTCATCATTATTTTATAAAATTAGAACAACATACACATCCCAAAATGATAACCCCAAAAACCTACACAAAGCCTAATGTTGACCTTTGACCTGCGGAGTCGTCCTTCGAGAACCTACTTCCGTACCTGCACGGATTAAAGAAACCCGTGCTAAGCGTTTTACGCTTAGTGGGGAACTCATACATAACAGGCAATATTATACAACAACATTTATGACATACAAAAACATGCCTCATCAACAAATAGGTTAACATGCTAGCATCTCATTTCATCCAATTAATACTGCATCAATTCATAATATTTATCTTTCTAGCATATCATCATTTCTTTAATATATTTATCATGTCAATTGATTATCCATCCAAATAATTCATGCACATAGCTTTATTTTATGTTTATCAGATTATTTTTTTTCGCCCTTTTCTTTTCTTTTTATTTATTCGATTATTTTGCCTGCAATTCAAAGTTATGGATAACGGGTAATTTTCAAACAGAATATAGGTACCTCAAAGGTACTTCTTATAAACAGAATATAGGTACCTCGAAGGTACTTCTTTCAGATAGAATTTTCATATATCTTGGTACCCCTTGGGCACATTCATCATATAGAACTTTCATACTTATGGGTACCCTTCTTATTCATTCTTTTATAGCTTGGAATCCAGCAAGGATTCAATCAAAATCATATCATCAGAATCAAACTTTCTTTAACTTACTTATGCTGCAGCTCAGAGACCCTCTATAGGCATGCCTACCTATCCAATACTTGACTCGCAGGCTTAAGTTATTTTTTTTCTTATTCACATCATGACAAGCTCATACTCATTCATTAATCACCTCAGATATGCATTATCACATTCACCTTACATATATTTTTAACACATAACAAATCACTTCCCTTATATACATTTCATGTTTCTCATGTCCATCTAATCATTATCATCATGCTTGATTCATTACACTTAGAACATTTATAGCTCATATAACATTAGTATGCATAGTTTATCATGCTTAAGATACTCATTTTATAATGATAAACATGTATTGAACAAACTAAGGGAACTCATGGTGAAGTTCGGGTTCAATTTGGGAAGGAAAACATACATTTTGAGGGCAAAATAAGGTTACACGGCGGTATGGACACTTATACAGCCGTGTGGGACGTGAAAAATGGGTAAAATTGGACAGCATGATTTTACACGGCGGTGTGGAATTCCTTCACAGCCGTGTGGGACGTGAAAAATGGGTAAAACTGGGCAAAATGGTTTTACACGGCGGTGAAAAATTGAGGCAGACTCTAGACTGACTCTATAATTCAACTTGTATTGCATTTGTGACATAGCTAGGGTCATTTTTGGGCAAAACGTTCTTCTTAACATATCTTCCTATATGTCTTATCTTTCAAATGGGACAAGAATCAGATAATTTGGACATCTATAACGTAATATATTCCCTAAACACTGAATGATGGTCATATGAACCGACAGAATAGGAATACCTACGTTGTGACAATATTTTGGGACACTTAAATCCAGAATTTGCTCCACACTCCTCTTAGACATTTTTAGATATGGATGTTATGTTTCAAATGAAATTTGAATCAACTCATTTGGAGCATTATAACTCAATATATGGATGAAAATGTCACTAAAGGTCAGGAGAGTCCAACACAGAAACTCAACTCCATTTTATTTTATTTTATACTTCCAACACATTAGTTATAAACCGACACATTTAGCATCATTTTAACAATACATATTCATTCCTTCAATCTATCACACCACACAACCATTTACATAATACACATAATAAATCAAATAATACACACACAAGCAACTAGTTCCCAAACCTCACACTCCTAAGCTCCTAATGGGGCTGTTGTTCACTAGCTTCCCCAACCTTTGCTTTGCCTTTAATCCTCCTCTTTTCTTCAGCTATTAAGCATAAATTTCCAGCATTAATATCCTCATAATAACCTCATAAAAATCATACTAAGAATAGGTAGATGAAACAGAATTTTACATGCATGATTATACCATCATTTTACCTTACAAATCCTTGATCTTTGCTCTTAAATGATATGCATTCAACCCTTCCAACTTACACTCACTCAAGGCAGAGTTTTTGAAGGGAGAAGAGAGCTTAATTTGCTGAAGAACAAGTACAAAAGAATGGCTCTCTAAGACATACGAATTTCAGCTCTTCCTCTCTCTTTCTTTCTCACAAAATAAAGACTAAAGAAGGCTCCAATCTATGTACAAAGATGCAGAAAATGGAAACTCCACTAGCCACTAACTTTACTCTTCCACTAGACACTTAATGCTAATTGATGATGAGTCCACTCTTCATAAATCCACAGCAAAACCCATTAAGAAAAGTTGTTCCCCATTAGCTTCCACTACTCTTATTTAACTCCTCAAATGTTCCATCAATTCCCACTAAAAATCTGCTCCCACTTCTCTTATTTAAATTCTCACATGTTCCATCATTTCCCACTAACAAAAATCTGCTCCTTCATATAATTAATTACCCATTATTTTCTACCTTAATCCTTTGTTAATTAACTTAGTTAATCCTCCATTTATTTACCCATGCATAATGTCATTTTACTCACTTACATACTTTATATTTTTGCAATTAAATCCTTCTTTTATTTTCAGATTAATCCACCCCTATAATTAATTATCTAAACACCCTTAAATTCAGAATTTATCTCTTAATAAATATACATACATACTTCATATGACATACCAAAACAACTAGGGTATTTTGCGGCCATTACAAATAGAATCAAAGAATGTGAAGGAAATGCAGGCCATCAATCATGCCATTATTATCTTCCTAACTCACATCAACTTCTTCAATGGAAGTATCCTTTTGAAGCTTCCACCGCACCATTCATTGGATTTTATTTTCTATTTTCTTAATTGGATTTTGTTATTTATAGTGAGTTTGGACCAGCCAAAGGACACTCAAAAATTTTGTTTGTTAGAAGAAGCTTACAAATGAGACTTTTCACATTAGTATGCATATTGGCATTCCCCTCTGCTGACCATCACATGAATTGACTCAATATAACTACAAACAGTTGGTGTATTGTTCCGGTTTTGTAGAATATAAAATTTTAATAGGTAATAAATAAATACTTCTAGTAAATTTATATATATATTAACAATATAAAATTTCATGAAATGGACAATTTCATAATTTGGTAATTAATTAAACTTTACATTTAAATATCTTATTAGACCATCATTTACTCTATTTTCCTCTCAATGCATATGCTATACTCTAGACAGCAAATTTGAAATCTAAAAAAGCAGTCAAAGAAGTAAAAACTACAAGGAGTTTCAGGATTACAAACAGAAATAAACATAGTAAGCAGATCACCACAAACACCCGGAAAAAAAAATTCACATAGCAGAAATTAAACTTTAACATTTAAGCAGATGACCAAGTAATAATGGATGGATAAGTATTAATAAAGATTCTTTATAATGAAAAGTGACAGTATATAGAAAAGTGATGAAAAGTAGAAGATCAATTCAAGCTCCCAAATAGACTAAACCACCAAAAATTAAATAATTAATAACCTACTGGTATATCACAGCAGAAATTAAAAATTCACATAGCATGAAATTCAAATTTCCTACTGGTGCTCTTTAGGGAGGAAAATATTATTTAGTGGTTATTGAATATTAAAAGAACCATCATAATGTTTTTTATTTTTTTTAATTTAATATAAACTCGCCATTATTGGATGAAATGGGGAATTCCATAATAAAAATTCCTTCTTGTTAATTAAGAAAGCAAAATAGTGCATTTCTTTATTGTGTATTATTGAAGAGAATAAGTGGCCGCAGGTACAACAAATAATGGAGGATGGCATATAATATAATATTTGGTTGGAGAGAAATAGAGTAAAGAACAAACATACAAAAACGAATCTGAAAAAGATGCATAAAGAGGAACTTAGAGAGTCATTTTTGTGTAAATCTTGTGACAGGGAACCCATCTCATTCATCAATCAATTTTCTACTGGTGCTCTGTAGTAAGGCAAATTTCCTAGTTATGGAAATGGATAATCGAAGGAAGAAGTGAAGATCTATTCAAGCTCCCAAATAAACTAAACCACCAAAAAATTAAATAATTAATAACCTACTTACCATGGCTGCGAGAAGCTTAGACTGAGACGGAGATGGAGAATTGAAGGAAGAGGAGAAGAAGACAAACCCATTGCCCATTGGGGGCTGGCGAAGGAAGAGGAGAAGAAGAGAAACCTAGTGGCTGCGCAGCAGGTAAGTAAGAAAAAGAAACAAATTTAGGTCAAGTTATATTTATATATATATATACACACTAAGAGCAAAACGGTGTGTTTTATATACTTCGGTCGGTTCGGTTCCTTCGGTTTTTCAATTTACAGAACCGAACCGAATCGAAGTACCTGAACTTTAATTTTGGTTTAGAACCGAAAAAATCGAAAACCGATAAAATCGAACCAAATAGACCAAAATCTGTTCAGTTCGGTTTGGTATTCGGTTCCGGTTCGGTTTTGCACACCCCTAAATTTCACATGCAAACCAAAATTTAAACCAGAAATTCTTAGAAATATTTTTCCAACAACTCACAAGCACCTCTTAAATTATCATTCAAGTTATTCCTATCAATCTCCCTAATGCATTTAACTCCTTCAATTTCTCTTACATTCAACACAACTCTATTACTTAGCATTGTTCATATCAATACTCATACAAAGTCATCTGAACTTATGTAATTTCAAACACAAGAGCACATACACAAAGAAAGTTCCTAAACTTATTCTCCTTAGCTCCAATAGCTCAATTGGCATTTTGCTCCACCACCTTCTCATTCCCTTTAGAAGTAGCAGCTTTCTCTTCCACAATTTCTCCAAATCCAGAATCACATTTAGAAATCAATCCCCAATTGAAACTCAAGAGTAAAAGATGAAGAGAATTAAACTAAACCTTTACCTTTACTAACAAAGCTACACAATCTAACAATAAATCTTAAAATCACCTAAGCAAGAGTTCATAATTGCTTTGATAGAATGAGATTGAAGATAAATATAAAGATGAGATAAAAATATAGATTGGGACATAAAAGGGCCGGCCAAGGGTATCAGAAAGAAGCCAAAATCCACCTCCAAACCTACCTTAAATATGCATGTAAATGCACACATAGCAGCCCTCCAAACAAAACATCTGGCTTCCACTTAATAATCCAACTTAATTAACTTAATCATGGCATTTCTCATTAATTAATCCTCCAATTAATTTAATCATATAGAATTTTGTTTTAGTCCCTCAACCAATTTAATTCCTACAATTTAATCCTTTTGAACTTTTCAATCAATTCAATTAAATCCTTAGCACATAAATCAAGTCAATTAAATAACTTAAGCCGTGTTTGTACCCTAAAGGTATGCAATACCACTAGGGTACAAGTCAGGGCCTTACAAAAATGACCTACGTGGTTGGCTAATATTGTCCTTATGGCTAAGAAAAATGGTAAGCTCAGAATTGTGTTGATTACAGACATCTCGATAGAGCATGCCCTAAGGATGATTTTCCATTACCTCACATTAATATGCTAGTGGAGAATGTTGTTTTAACTGCTATGTTCAGTTTAATGGATGATTATTGTAGGTACAACCAAATTCTTAATAGGATACTAGACAACCTCAAGACTACGTTCACTACTAAATGGGGGAACTTCTGCAACATGGTGATGTCATTTGGCCTTAGGAAGGAGGGTGTAACTTTCTAGAGGATGGCGACCAAGACTCTAAAAGACTTGATACATAAGGAAGTTCAGGTTTATGTTGATGACATAATGGTCAAATCTCCTACTTGAGAATCCTATTTTAAGGCCCTGGAAAAGTTCTTTAAATAGTCGATAGATACATTCTCAGCCTTAACCCAAAAAAGTTCATTTTTAGGCTCACATCAAGTAAGCTTTTGGGCTATGTGATCCGTAGCAAAGGCATGGAGATTGGTCCAGACAAAATCAAAGCCATCAAGGACATGCCAACTCCATAAATTGAAAAGGAAGTAAAAAGGTGGGATTTTTGGGAAAGATATAATACATCAGTAGATTCAACGCCAAGTTGATCGCCATCTTTGAACTAATCTTCAAGCTCCTATGAAAGGATTAGCCAACTAAATGGAGTGAGTAGTGTTAGATAGCTTTTGATAGAATCGGAGAGTATTTGACAAATCCACCCATTTTAAGACCCCCTCATCTCGCTCGAATTTTGATCTTGTACTTGGAAATAGAGGCAAAATCAATTAGGGCCATATTGACATAAGATTATGGTTCCAGTACAAAAAGGGTGTTATACTATTTGAGAAAAACATTTCTCCTCTATAAGTTAAAGTATACAAAGATATAAAAGATCTATTTGGTTATAATTTGGGCTTCATGAAAGCTTTGGCATTACTTCCAATCCTACATTGTGCAAGTAGTTTGAAAATTAGATACTCTCCGATATTTACACACTGCTTCTTCACTCCTTGGTCTGATGGGTCGATAGTTGCTGCTTCTAAAGGAATTTGATATGAGGTATGTTACCAAGAAGACTATCAAGGGTAGGGTAGCAGGAGCGTTTCTGGCCCAATGGTGATGAGTTCGAATATGACTTCCCCGATAAAGCCTTAGCGGTTGTCTTTGTTCAAGGGTGGAAGTTGTTCTTTGATAGCATTTCAAACATGAAGGGCGTTGGTGTAGGAATCATCATCACTCTAGAGAATGAGTTGATCCCATTGGCTAAGAAACTAAACTTTAAGGCCACTAACAACGTCATCAAGTATGAGGCTTGCGCCTTCAGATCAGAGTCTCTCTTGGCTTTAGACATCAAGTTAGTAAAGGTTTACAAAGATTCCATACTGTTAGTTCAACAATTCTTAGAAGAATGGGAAGTAAGGGAGGAAAAGCTCTTACCCTATGCCAAACATGTATAAGCACTTAGCCAGCATTTTGAAACATGTACTTTTCTCCACCTTCCTCGAGAGAAGAATCAAATGGTGGATGCTTTGGCTTCTCTAGTTTCAATATGGAACAATATGAAAGGATTAAATATGAAGCCAATAGTTCTAATTAGTGCTAGTAAGCCCTATCATGAGAAGGAGCCATAAGTCATGGTGATAGAGGTAGAAGACGAGTTCTCGTGGTTTTACGAACTTTAGAATTATCTAAACAATGTCCTGTACCCCAAAAATGCATTGAATAAGGACAAGGCAATCCTTCGAAAGCTTGCTATAGGTTTATCCTTTTTGATGGGACCTTGTACACTCATCAGCCTAACGACACCCAACTTTATTACCTCACTAAAATAGATTTGGACAAGGTCATGGAGGAACTGCATGTTACACATGAATGGCCTTAATTTAGCCAATGCAGTTCTTAAACAAGGCTACTATTAGATTATCCAATGTCAGGTCCATGCTAATTTGAACTAGTTGCCTCCTTCTAAATTACATTATCTTTCATTGCGTTGGCCCTTCACTGCTTAAGGGATTCATATAATCGGTGAGTCAACCCCAATGCTTTTAATGGACACCGATTTATTATGGTCACCATAGACTACTTTTCCAAGTAGGTTTAGGTTGAGTCCTTTAGCAAACTGGGGGCAAAACAAATGTCTTGATTCATTGACAAGAACCTCATTTATCATTATTGTGTCCCTCATCACATTGTCTCCAATAGTGGAAACCAAGTAGTTGTTAGAAAAGTATGAATCCAACACCATAAGTTGTCACCCTATCGGCCACAAGTTAATGGCGTAGTTAAGGCTACTAATAAGAATCTCAAATGGATATTGGTTAGGACAGTCCACACATATAGGGACTGGGCTAATAAGCTTTCTTACGCAATGTGGGGCTATAAAACCATAGCTAGGGCATCAACGAAAGCTATACCCTTCTCCCTATTGAAATTGAGGTAAAATCCTTGAGGGTGTTGGTAGAAGTAGCTCCAATTGAATCTAATTGGGTCGAGATTTAGTATCAATAGTTGACCCTCCTAGATCAAAAGAGGATACGGGCCCTCTACCATAAATAAATATACTAGAAGAGGATAGCCTGGGCCTTCAACAACCATACACCAAAAAGTGGCAGACCTAGTGCTGAAATAGTACAAGAAGACTGCTCCTGACCCGAGGGGAAAGTTTAAGCCAAATTGCGTTGCTTACATGTGTTGTGCGTCTTTCTAATATTGAGGGGAATGAGTTCAACAAGTTGGTTAAATAAACTGAAGTAGTTCTTCTATTGACTAAGCTATAAAAAAAAGTCCACTAGGTTGAAAAAATAAAAATCGGCAACCAAGGCAAAAGTTAGGACACCCTGCTAGGGCAAAAACCTGAAAGGGTGGTCTAGGCAAAAACTAGAGGATTGACAGAAAATGAACAATTGAGAAAACTTGAGAGTGCTAATTGATGACAAGAGTCATTATGCAATTAATATGATATGTCAAAATTAACAGAAACCATATAGAGTTGCACTTAAATGTCAAGCTTAATTATTATCGGATTGGTCATATGGTGTTTAAGGCATCACAACATCTTACAACTAAGTGATAGCTTTCTTGCATTTTCAATAATGTCTTAACAATATTAATTTATTGTCATCATAATAGAAAGTTGTTGGATGTTCAATCTTTTATTTCAGCTACCTGTAAGCAGGTACATATGATAATAAAAGTGTAAAAAATAAATATGGTTTGGAAATAGTGTCCACACAGATACGCTTAGTCTATAAGTCGCCCTTGGCCTACCTTAGAGTGTTGGTCTTGGAGTCAAAAGCTAGACCATCAAGCCATTCCTTATAGGCCTCATTAATCTTGAAGTCATAAGCACTCGATTAAAGGATATGGGTGATGCCAGTCATACTCCTTTAAACATCTAAATAAAACCTCAAATATAACTCAATCATGGGCTCGCCATAAAAGACAAAAGGTTCGAGCATGATCCATTACCTATACCCATATTGTCTGCTGCAGCAACAAGGGATTTAGAATGTCACTGCACACAGGCCCATTATGGGGGCACATCCCGAATGGCTTCCTACCATAACATGTGGAGGGTGCACCTATGGCGCCATGAAAATGATGTAGGAATCAGAACAACATCAGACCCATTTAATCCAGTTGATTGTCCTGGTGAGAAACAGCTTCACCCGGCACATCATGAAATTATGCAGGGCATAGCAGTGCAGTATTCGAGGGGAAGGATCATTCAATAGCTAAAGCTTTTCTTACATGCACATTTAAAATAAAAATTCATTAAAAGTCACTAGTTTGGATTAGGACCAATCTAGGCAAAAATAATAAGGCATATAATATAGACACAAAAGGGGCACATGGTTCACTAAGAAAACCTAATGTGAAAACCCACAAAAGGCGCATTACCTTCAATAAAATGACTATAGACAGTTTGCAAGGCAGCAAGCCGGTTAGTATGCAAGCTACTATATATAAGGATGATTGCGGGGTGGGGAATAACTGACCGTGGTGGGGACTCGACCCAAACGGGGCAAGAAATCCCCTAATTTTTCGCCTGCAGGTACGGGGAAGGGAAAAAAAATCCCCAACTTTAAATTCGGGGCAAGGACAGGGAATGGGGCATCCACCTCACGGGTTTTCCCGACCTAAAAAATATGCCATAAATATCCTTGGTTTTCTATTTATTTACATATATATGCCATTTTATATAAATAGGGTAAACTCTTTCATTTTTCATCTTCTCACTCTACCGTTTTATTTTCTTTAGTCATTCCTCTACTGAGATCACCAGTTTTGCCACCTTCCTATCTCCTCCAGATCTGCCTCCTTCCGGTGACCGGTTAGTCCCTCTTCTTAATCTTTTGGGTCTTCTTCCTTCTTCTATTGCTTTTTCATGCCGTTAGATTTTGGTTATTCTTTTAATTTTGAGAAGTTTAATTTTTTTTTTAAGAATTTAAGGCATGAATCCTCTATTTTTATAATCTATAATGGATGCAAGTATAATATTTTTATAATTTTTTCTTTTATTTGGAACCCAAAGCCTTCCGTGTTCTTTCTTATACTCTGTATCTGCATTTGCTAAGTATCAACCGCAAGTGTGTTGTTTTTTTCCTTGACAAAATTACCCTTGGCTATGCATAATTCTCAATTAATTTGTGCATGTAAGTATTGAACTTTGATTGTCTTGATTTGTTTTTGGTTAATTCTTGCTCTCTTTTTTCTTTTTTTTTTTAATGAAATCAATCCTAATACGTTTTTATTTTCTTCTCCTCAGAGGTGTTGTCTTCTTGGTATTTTGATGTTATGAGCGGAGGATACTTCTTTTTTCGAGGTGAGAAGTGGGTTTTAATTCCAGATAAATTGGGATCCAGTCCAGTATTACCTTCCTTTTTTGTAATTGATGATTTTGATGTGGTTAGGGTTTTGTCAATTCTTCAATTTCAATGCTGATTTTTGATAAGATTAGGTGGCAAGGTGATGCTGGCAATTTTAATTTACTTTTAATCTATATATAAATATAGAACTAATTTGTTATGTTTGATTAATTAACATTTTAGTCTGATATTCGTCGGGATGGAAGTGATCCAAGTGAAATTATTAATTGTTAATGAGTGAATAATATTTTATAATTTGAATTGTATGGGATGTTTATAAGTATTTGTATTTGAATTGTATGGGATGTTTATAAGTATTTGTATTTGAATTGTATGGGATGTTTTTAATCTTAAGTTATTAATTGTTAAAATTTGGATTTGAATTTTATGGGATATTTTTGAAAAAAAAATGAAGTAAATTTTATATGATATATTTGATTCGGGTCGGGGATCACCATTGGGATCGGGGACCCCATCGACGTCAGGATTCCCATCGGAGTTGGGGATCCTTATCGGGGTGAGGATGGGGAGGATTTTTTCCCTGTGTTCCAAGTGGGGGCGAGGATAGGGAATCCCCGAAATTTCATGGGTAACTATATAGGATAACATGCAAGCTAGTGTGTGGGGGTAATATGCAAGGCAATATACAGATAGGTGTTCGAGGCTGGATATCCCTTGATTCTGCCAACATCATTTAATATGTAGGCCTTTATCTAATCAAACAAGTAGGTTTTATCTGATCAGACAAGTCCACTTCCTCTGAATTAAACGAGCCAGTTTCGTATGAGCATATGCGATATTTTATCTTATCAGACCAAGCACTTTGTATGATCAGAGAAAATGCCTAAAAATGAGGAAAAAGGTAGAACTATTACCTATAACAACTATTGGCATCCTTCCAACATGGTATAGGCTCTCCTCTTTTGGGCGTGTAGCGATAACAAAGTTTCAACCAAAATGACAGGGACAGGATTCCTCCCTCTAAAGACATCGTCCATAATGTGAAGAAGGCAGTAGTTGCAGTTGCCATTCAAGCCCTCATGTGGTAACATTCGACAAAGTACTAAAAAAAGGATGCCTCTAAACTGTTAGGGCATCAATAACTTACAGGTAGCCACCACCTTTGCAATTAGACTCAACAAGGTGATCTCTGAGCAGGGAACTATGTATGGCACTGAGCTCAAGGCCACTTGAAGAACCTAAACCACATCTAGCGAGTGATTTTTTGGTGCTTTGGGCAAAGTCAGCAAGTCATCAGCACTTAGGGGATAACCCAACAGGACCTGAATTCTTTAGGTAGTGGGCATAACTCTTGATGGGTGAATCTAAATACATGGAAAGTCAAGTCTCAATGATGTCCACATTCATCAAGTATCAGAAAGTTCATTTTGACATGACATAAGGACCACAAACCGATAAATTTACCAACTATCGAATCATCCCATGTCTTATCTTGACTTAGGAGACTATCAAGGAGAATATGAAGGTGTACATACATAATTAGAAGAATTCAAAGGAATGGGAAATGATTTTTTAGGAGTTTGGATAAAGAACAAAGGCCTGTTTCCTGTAAGGAAGCAGCTATTTTTAAGGTGACATCCCTCACAATGCCCTGATGTGACTTCTCACCAACCGATATCAGTATAAATGCAGGCCTATTTACTTTTGTTTATATGGGCAGAGGGACATTGGTCCTCACAATCACTTGAAAATAAAATGCAGGAACATAATAAATAGGCTAATCAAATCAAAACAAACACCCTAATCAAATCAAAACAAGCATCCTACATTGCTAACAAGGGCTTTACATGTCCAAATCCAGCCACCCATCACAGGGGCAATAATAAGAAAGCAAACAAGTAAATGTACTACATCAACCCATCAAGGGGCAAACACAAACAAATCAAACCACATTAGGGGCAATTGTTCAGAAACATTAGTGAAATGGTGGAAAAAGAACAAGAACAAAGAAGCCAACAAATTAATCCTCCCTGCTCTCTATGGCCTCATCGTCCACCTCATCATTAAACTGCTCCTGTTGGCTTAGTGGAATCCTTTGTGCAAGCTTCAGCTGTTACACTGTCCCACGAAGGCTATTAATTTGCCTACGCCTATAGGCCACCTCATACTGCATTATGACACAAATACCCATCAGTCACATGCATAAATACATACACATATCTCATCTATCATGTACATCATATAGGCATTTCTTATTGCCAGTATACAAGTAGAATCGAGGTAGATCCTCTACAGCGCCTCCCTAGTGCAGTATAGATGCTCCACATCCGAGCGTTTAGCCTGTATTTGTCCACCAAAATATCACATTAGTTTTCTACTAACCACATCGTGCAGGAAATAAATCAGAAGACAAAATTCTCACAATAGTAGTAGTATAAGGATCAAACACGATAGGCACTCATGGATTAGTTGCAGCTAGTAAGAGTGGGCTAAATTGTCTACACCATACCCTAGCATTATGCTACCTAGCTGGCTGGCCAATACCCTAATCACATCCTCAGATGGCCTACCAACTAGAGTGCTCGACGATTGCCTACCCATGGGGCATGGGGTCCCTTTCTACCCAATCTAGAAGGCTGCAAAAGAAGATAGGCAACCACAATAAAAGGAAAGATTAAAAAAAAAAGAAAAAGCATAAACAATACAACAACCAAGTAGAATATGCACTTGTAATGGACTAACCTGTAGAGTATCGTGGGCCCGCAGTGGGGTAGCCTCCTCGTACCCAGTAAAGGGCAACACCCAATAAGGTGGAGCTGGCCTACTCAGCATAAGATCCCTCATCCAGTATGAGAGTCTCAGCTTCCATGCCTTTGAGTCCCTCCTTAATCGCCTCATCCTCAATAGTTATAGGCTCCCATATGCTCACTGGATGTGGGTCAGGGATGCATCAACCGCCAAGTCTAGCCACCCACTCATACACCCATTAGCGTAAGTATTATGAATACCAATCAAAAAGAGGAATTAGCACACGAGACTAGCTCTTTTGGTGCAAGGCCAGTAGGAAATTAGGACGGTGGTAACATTCCACCAAGCCAACTTCACCTACTCATTCCAAGGTATGTCATAATATGAAAGCAAAAGACCGTAAATACTAAAAATTCTGCAAACTCTTTCCTCCAAGGTATATCCTCTACTGCCGAAGTCCTGGCACTACATACTGGTTAGGGATGTGGCAATCACGATAGAGAATACTAAGTGTATAAGCCCAAGTCTACAAGAAAATAAAAAGGAGAAGAAACACAGTTTGTAACACCCTACACTCAGACCATAGGACAATCTGAATATCGAGTGCTACACGACAATCGAAAGTCACCTAAAAACTCACTACACATTTTGCAGAAAATTAGATAGAATTTTCCTTATATGGGTGACATTTCCCCCCTGTTCATAAAGAAATAAACACTTCTAATAGGCATCTCAATTTACACCATCAACAAATCATTTCAAACTCCAACACATACAAATCCCATCCTCCATATATCTCTTATTCATAAGATAGTTCAATTCTTTTCATAAACATGCCATAAACGAAATTAATATATATAACGATTTAATCAAATAACTACTTGTAACTTAATTACATAACTAACTTTAAAATTGAATTTACATATCTCCAAAATTTGTCTATTGAGTATACATGCCAAAACTAAGAAAGAGAATCCAAGATATACAATAAACTGCTCTTTCAGCACATCCATCTTTTTAGTTTTGATATGACTTCAGCTTGATACAGATCCACTGGGCTAATCTCTTATGTCTCGTGCATGCTATTCTTTAACCTGCACGCGGAAAATACCATGGGCTAAGCTAAAAGTTTAGTGAGAGTGCTCTACTAATTTTGCTTTATTTCGCAATCACATACTTAATCTTATTATAAATAATTAATACATATCGGATATTTTTATAATATAAATACTAATTCTTACAAGGTAATTAAGGATAAATAACAAAATATGTTATAAGTAAATGATCACAAATTGAACTAAAACTAAAAACATAAGCATACATAAACACCACATTCCTAAATCGAGTCATACATTCTTAATTGAATTCATCGCTTGGCCAAAACCACATTATTTTACCATCAAAAATAAGATTTTTAGTTTCAAAGCAAAATTTATCAAATATAACTAATCGTACATGAAACAATAAGATTTTTCATTGACTTCCCCCCTAAGTCAATTTCTATCTTGATTAGACAAAATCATTTATACATATAGTTCTCACTTAATTGCTTTAAGGAAACGTTCACTTCCTTTAAACACAATATTTTCACAACAACAAATTAACATGAACTTATTGTAGACACTGGGTCCTGAGATAACCCAGATCAAGGTAACCCAGTGATGATATTAATATCTGTTCACAGGCAAAAAGGTTGGAAGTGATGGTTTTCTTGTGAAAATTGCATTTTTAAAAGAAAAAAAATTCAATGGTTTACAACCACCATCGTGAGGGACAGGTGCGCGCGGCCTGCGCGAGGAGCATGCACCCATTTCCAGTGATGCTGGGGTAGGCACCCCTCGCCAGTGCGTGAGCCCCCAGCGCTAGTCATTTTTTCAGCCAAAAATGAGATTTTTGAGGCAAATTTGATTTCTAATCCTTTTTTTTAGATTTTCAAGGAATTTTTTCAACTTTTAAACTTAAATAAGGAAGAATTTGATTTAAATAAAAATTATTTTCCTAAAAATCCTAGGTTTTGCACATTAAGTCAAATAAATAGAAAACTTAGAGAGAGAAAAAGAGAGAGGCAAAAATTCTGCAATTTTGGATTTTTTTTCTTTAATAGAATTGCTCCAAAATTCCAGATAGAATTTTTTTAATAAAAAATCGTTCCATAAATTTTTTCTTTAAACAAGCTTTTTGCAACTTTCTTTCTAAAGAGAGATAGTTTAAATTTCTTATTTTTTAATTTAATTCTTACGGATCTAGACGAGCAAATCAACCATTTTTCTTCCTTCCATCGAATCCAAATTCTGAGAGTAAATTTATGGGTCAAAAGCCAATTTTCTCTCACTATATTTTGGTTATTTTTCTTTGTTTTCTCCATTGACATTGATTTTGAGCTTGATATTTTATGTGAATTATTTGTTGATTTCTTGTTTCTTGCATAAAATTTAAGTTATTTTTAATATTTTTGCATGAATAATACATAGAATCATGTAAAAATCACATAAAATATTGATTTTCTTGCTTTGAGGTTTGAAAAGACGTTCTAAAATTCATTCTTCTTGTCCCTACAAGTGAGGGGCGAGAAGGAAGGGTGGCCGCCCCTCGCCTCTTCGGTTGATTTTTATTTTTTTTATCTGTTTCAACCATTTTTTGATTTGCTTTCGATATTTTTTGACCCATGGTCATTTTTGCCTTATTTTTTTGCGTTTTTAGTCATATAATTTATTTTATTATTTGATGTGATTTAATTGATTTTTTAGATTTATTACTAACATTAATTTTATTTGTGTTTATTTTTTTCTACAATTCTTGCTTTTCCTTATTTGAGTACTTTTACAAGCAAATGAGGAGATTCAGGAGATTAAAGGCCTTTTTTTATGGTTTGGTTTATTATTTTGTTATTTTTATTATTTTTCTCTTTATTTTGCTTAATTTGTAATAAAATTGTTTTACTTTATGTGCGATGAAAGAAAATCATAAAAATATTTTTACTAATGAATTGGATTTTTTCTAATAAAATGGGACCAATGTGCTAGACTCTTGGCTGATAAAATATCACCTTAAAAGCAGAGTTAATTTTTCTCAAAATGAGATCATTCATCCGGGTTTTCTCAATAATTCCTAAAAATAACTCTTCTTTTTTTAAGTGTGCATGATTACTCCGAATAAATGCCCCGATTTATGTATATTATTTGTTTAATTGGTTTTGTTTATTTAACTTTCTATTTTGGGGGATTGTATTTTTGTCCCATTCAAGTTTGTAATTTATTTTGTAGTTTATTTTATTTAGTTTTAATGCATGACCGCGTAAGATGAGAGATGGAAATTTGATTATTAAAAACTCAATTATTACATTAACTAAGACATTAATAAGAGTGAAGTTCTGAACTACTCTTTGGTTTAGACCCCCGAGATTAGATAAACTTTTTCAATTTTTTAAAAGATAGAAACTCCAAAATACCTCAAAGGTGCTTAAAGGTTTCATGGGATTAGATGAACTTCTCCAATGTTCTATTGAATAGGGATTCCAAAATATCTCATGTTACCCAAGATCTAAACGCAAACCCTCTTGGATTCTAAAAGCGACCTTACGGGGACACACGCGGGCTCGGCTTGTAACACCCATTACCCGTACGTAGCACACTATATGATAATATAGGTAGTGTGCGATGATGAGTAGAGGGTGCCACCAGACGAAGACACAAACGTAGCAATAACAGAAACAGTATAATAAAATTCCACTAAATCAGAATAATTTCAATATGCATCGCATATACATACATCTCTTGCATAACACTATTCATTTTAATCATATTATAACTTATCATTTATTATAGAACAATACTTAATTACATTACAAATATCAATAATAAACTTTTATAGACTTGTTGGCCAATACTACTGCGGAATGCCCGGACGATACTTCTATCTCCTTAACCTGTACGGACAAACACCCCTGCTAAGCACAAAGGCTTAGTGGGGAAACCATATAATGAACAGCCACTCACAGTGGTTGTTGATGCAAAACACATGCATAAGTAACATATATATAGAGCACATAAGTTAGAAGATACCATAGGTTTACATCATAATTCTCATGCCAAAAACATATACAAATTATTGAGTACATTTATCTTGTACATATTAAGCATAATAAATGTAATTCTAATTAACTGTTCTTAAACCAATTACAAATCCAAAATATGTCTTTATTTAGCACATTCACATATAAATTAATCTCATTACAATTACTTAAACATCATACCATTCAATCATATTGCTTAAGCATTTTTTGCTGTTAATTCCTCTTAAGACACATATATTCATATTAATTGTCAATTTAGAATCCTAGAAATTCTCATCTCGACAGGCATTCCAAATTGACATCTATAAACAATCTCATTACTTATGAGTGGATTCATTCAATTAGTTCCATTCATAACACTTTTCAGAACTCTTAAACATATATCAATCTTTTAAGGTTTGGTTCCGGCTTGAAATGGATATTTCAAGCTTCCTACGTATCCCAAAGGTTGGGAATCAGAACCACATAGTTCTACCCATCAATACTTTCATTAGATACAAATGAACACATCAAAATAAAACACACGCTGGTTACTGAATCACTATAAACACAACCGTTAAGCACTTTCACCAATTTCCTATCATGCCTTCATATAAGTAATCATATTCATAGTGTTTAAACAGAATAACAGAATACCGGGTTAAGGATCCATCTAGGTTCAGAATCTACATCATCAAATTATTACAATTACTTAGACATCATATTATCCCATCATTCTACTTAAGCATTCTATTATAAGCATATACATGTGATCTAATCAATCATACCATTAGCAAATTATAACACCCTTTACGTTCCTTCATACATATATTGTCACTAATAATATTTTCATAGTTTATTTATATTCCTTTATTTATTCATTGCCAGCCCCATTAAGAAAACAGGTAACGAAATACAGAATATATAAGTACCCAAGGATATGATTTACATAACGCATAGGGATTCATATACAAAATCCTAATAGAGGGGAAATCCACAACGAGAATTCCAATCAAAACTCATAGCATACAGAGTCATAGGGTACATATTACCATATCGTGATTCACACATCAAATTATATATCTTATATTGTTTCATTTCTCAATTATACGCATAATTATACATGAGATTACAAAGTAGTGGATAACGGGTAAACGCATAGGTACCCGAAGGTACAAACGAACATTTCTTTTCTTTTGAAAATGCATAGGGATCTTAAATAAGATCCAATCACAATGATCCAAACGCATAGGGACCTAATCAGGGTCCAGAAAACATATAGGCTGTAGCAAACAGAACCCTATAGGCATGCCTATCTATTCATGACTTTATTGACGCAAGCTACACATATTTAAATTCCTCTTATAATACTCATATTGCTTTTACACTTTCCTTTGAACATGTATCATTATTATGATTATACATTTATTAATCTGTGTACTTTTCATGTATCTGTGCATACATATAACCATATTAAGCAAATTTATGCTATTAGATATCTTGCACACCTTTAAATTTATGAAACAAGTTTACACTTCATCATACAAATATTCACATGGATTAACACTTTATAATTTCCATATGCATAATTCACTTATAAATCAAAACAAAAACTCATACGAGATATAACGGACAATAACATCTCCTGACATACAGTAGTATCGCGCCCGCGACACCTATCGCGATTGTGACAGAGACTAGTTCTCTTCCTATCGCGCTCATGACAGATGCCAATTTTTCTCTGTCGCATTCCTACTAAGCCTCGTGCTCGTGACAGAACTCAACCTTGTGATTTTCGCTTTACGGAGCCCTCGTGTCGTGCTTGGGATAGAGAGAAAATTCAGTTCAAATCTCCTCTCTACTTACCTCTATTTATGCACTTTTCCTATACCTCAAATATAGGACACATAAATCCATATTCAAAACATTAATTAATCGACTTGCAAAAGGAAGTGCAAAATGAGTAGTTAAAAGGCCGAAACGGTGAAAGGTTACGGTGGGTAAGGGTTCATACCAATCGTGAGGCCTCAAAGAAAAAGAAAGGTTATCACCCAACCTATTCTATTACGAGCTAGACCTTGGTTGCGAGCGCGAAAGAGGCCCCAAACAACAACTCATCTAGAAATAGGGCATTACGATAGCTTCCCTAACTCCAACTTGTATCGCCTTAACAAACCTCTTGACCTTATTTTAGGCAAAGTGGTCTTCTAAATATTTGTTTCCCTATGTTTTATCTTTCCAATGGTACAAATTTCAGGTCATTTGGCTCAATATAACTCCAGATAGAAGCGAAACAATCCAGACTGCTCCATTAACCTGGTTAGAACATATGCTTGTCTGTTTTGGCCAAATTCGAAGCACTTAGAGCCAAAATTGGCTCATGCCTATTTCTAAGACATTGGTATAAATTTATGTTAAGTTTCAAATGACACTGAATTCATGTCAATTGGAATTTTCTACACTAATATATATTCTAAAAACCAAAACAGGGTCAAGTGTGTCCTATAACAGTTTCCCAACCAACAATAGTTTTATGCATGCCCACCATTTCTCATACAAAAATACCATTAAATACATATCACATTAGCTTATATACACCCATTTAAACTTATAACACAAATACGCATAATTAAAATAAAAATTTTCCCAAGCCTCGTCTTCATTTGCTCCATTTAACTTAATTGGCTGCTCATCCATTAGCTTTCCTCACTTTTTCCTTAACTTCCCTTGTTTCTCCACACAAAACAAATAAGAATTCAGAATTTAACTCCAAATCACAATTAAACTCCACTCATGTGAAGGAGAAGAGGAGAAAAAGAAGGAAAAGACCCAACTACTTACCTTTCTCAACCAAACTTTCCAACCAAACCCTTAAAACTTGACAAAATCCATCTTGTAGCTTGAATCAAGGAAAGGATGTAAAGAAGGAGGAGAAGAGATTCTCTCCCCCGCTTTTCCTCCTTTTGCTGGCCAATAAAAGAAAAATGGTCAAGAAGATAGCTCCCTTGGCTTTATCAAAGCCATTAATTTATGCTTATCTTCAATACCACTTGTCACCACTTTATTGGTCCAAATAAAATTTTTATGCTAAACTTCCTTTTTAATCCTTCAACTATTATTTCTTCTTGCATTTGACATACAACTTTATTATTCTCAACATTGACCTACATAATTAATTTATTCCTTCAATTTAGTCCATAAATATGAAATACCCAAATTACCCTCAGTCTTTTTAATTAATATCGAACACGTCCTCAACTACATTTAACCATTTTAATTCGTCAATTACACATTTCAATCACTTTTATACTCCGAATACTTACAAATCCGACTAGGGTACATGTTGGGCCCTTACACGGCTCGCGTCACACTTATGCATAATCTAGGCAATTATGAGAATACAATCAATTATACTAAGGTTCGACTTAAGCACAATCAAGATCTTGTTTAATATTCCATCAAAGATTTATCCCATTACCTAGCAGAATTTCTAAATCATTAGTATGTACAATCATTATGCTTTTAATATATTATTTATACCATTTAAACTCTTGTACAGATTATAAACTTTTAAAACTAAAACTGATGTATATTTCATTTTACATTTTGTCCTAGCAAGGTCAACATTTTGTCCGTTGGTCATCGGAGTTCTGTCGGTATGAAACCGAGAACACCTAGAGGAAGCTGACATCACCAGGGTCCCGATGAAGCTGGTCACGTGCCTTAAAGCTTTGTGGTTTGGCCAAAATCAATGCGTAAAGTTCTCAGCATACCCATTTGCGATCTATTCATCGCTGGCGAGTAAGGAGAAATAAAAAGCATCAAAAGGTTCGTCTCACCTTTAGCTGATGTCTAGTGCTGCTCTTATTACCACTCAATGCGGGAGGTGGCCAAAAAATAGAGGAAAAGCTCTCGGTAGAAGAGAGAAATTGTGAAGGAGAGACACAGATGACAGAGTAAAAATGGTAGAGAAGGTCGGGATTGGTGGTCGATCTCTAAAGCAGATGAAGACGACCCTCTCCCTCCGATATGCAGTCTCCCTTTGCCTTCCCTTCTATTTTTCCTATTTTTTCCATCTTCTTGTTTTTTTCATTTTTCCCTTCTTCTTTTCTCTTTCGAAATTTCCAACTCTTTTTTTTGTCCTTTTATATGCGTTTTGCACCCTCCTTTCTTTTCTTTCGTTCTTTATTTTTTTTATTTTTATTATTATTGTTATTTTAACTCAGTTATTTATTCGAGACTGACTGTTGACTTTCATATAAATTTACTTCATTTAAAATTTTTGATCCTCATAATTTATCTCAGATGATACTATTTACTGTGTATAAGTTACCATTCAAAAAATAGGATTTTTGGGGTGTTACATAATTAGTCATACTTGCAACACAGCACACAAGTAACACAAAGTGACAAGAAGCGCTAAAATACTCACCAGGACAACATATGCATATCCTTGCACATATTGCCTCCCTTTATTAGGCATTGTCCATGCCACAATATAAGGTGCCCAATCCCAAACCCCCCAGTCCATAGACCCCACCTAGTCCAATTTCTTTAAGGTAGAAAGAATGGATAAAGACACAGTGCTGCCAATATTGGAGAAGAAGGTGGTACCTAGCATGTAACACCTTTATGACATTCTATACTATACATACAGCAATTGAAGGCCTCAAAATTCAATTATATTGTCAAACCTAGCATAACAGAATAATGCAACAATACATAGTTCAGCAAAAATTTTTCGCATTCAAATATCTATAATAATAGAGCAGCCTATTCATAGCACTGTTTAAAATTTTCATACATAACCTCTCTATAAATCATAAAATATATAGTTCACCGAAATCATATAAATGCCATACCTATCCTTTCATTCCTGCATTCGCTTCTCTTCTCGTTTGTCATTGAAAATCCAACCACTTAAAAACTTCCTATCTTCGTAACCTGCACAGAGCAATAACACTACGCACTGAGCATTTAAAATGCTCATGGTGGATACATATCCTAAATTTTTCATGACTAAAATAATATGCATGAACACACAAACATTTTTATTTACTTAGACAATATGAACATTGCAATCTTTAAATTTACTTAAATTATGTCTTACAATAGTGTCTTATTCAATCTTTTACTTCAGTTGCTTATCCTTGTACCTTTTAAATCATTCATCAATTATACCTTAACATTTCATTTCAGTTATTAGCATTACTTTTGACTACACTGTTATCCTTAACATTAATACCTTTACGTTCAGTCCACTATTTAATATTCAGTCATATTTGGGTACATTATTAGTTACTGAATTATTGTTAGAACAGTTATCGTTCCTTCATTATGCCCCTTGCTCTATTCTATTAATACTAACCTTTTTATGGTTTACATTACTATTTTTCATTTAATCGTTTCTTATTTAATTTCAATCAGCTATATTTATAATACTTTTAAATTACCAATACTGTGCCTCAATACACTTACTTATCTATATACTTAATATTCCTATTAATAAATATTTCATAATTTACATCAGTATTACTGTGATTACTGATACCATTATTGACAGCACATCTTAATTGCCCATATCATTAATATTATCATCATAACAGTTAACATTATTTCCCCATTAGCTTTTAACATTTTACTTGACAGTCCTGAATTTCTTCAGTTATAAGGTTTTATTGCTCATTACTACCCTTCCAATAACTTTTCGATTATCTAATAACATTAGTACTTTCATGTATACTATATACTAAAAACTTTAAATCGCATTTATCTTATTTCCACATAACTAGCTCATAATTATGCTACTTGTTAATTATCTTACACTATCTTTTATTTATTTCTGATAATTCACTTACCTTATATATATATGTTAACATGATTATCTTTTTACCAGCATCGCCATTACTCATTAATACAATTAATATTATTTTGACTATTGGCGCTATTATTAACTTTAACAGTTACATGCTTATGTCTATACCTTAATCTACATATTGGCATAAACTAATATCAACATTAATACTATCATTATAATTATTCCTATTATTAAATCATGAATTTCTTCATTTATTTTCAATAATATAGTTATCCTTCATAATACTTATTAATCACATTTTAATCCCTAAATTTACATTACTATCATCAATTGCAATTTAATCTCTAAACTTTTCACTAATTTACAGTATTACTTATCGTTCCCACTTATTTACGATAATACCATTAATTTACTTATAATCGCAATTTAAACATTTTAAGCTCATTTTTACCAATTTGCCCCCTGTACAGTACTGGCAGACATCTATGATAAGGACAAACGAGAAGTGAACCCCTAAAGGCTCGAATAACCTGAACGACCCCGAAAGATCACTTCAGTCTTTAATATATATCAGAAAAATCCCGAGGGACCACCCCTGTCTTTAAATACTTTTTAAAATATTTTTAACTTTTAAATACAGTGAGGTAGGACCGTCATTGGCCTACAAAAAAGTGAGACGTCATTCTCACACCCGCGGTCTTATGTTTTCATGGCTAGCCAATATATCCTGAACTAGACTTGACTACCAGAATACTACAAAGGGCACCAATAATCCATTTCTCACATCTTTAAGTTACCATTCATATATTTCATGGAATTTTATCATATTGTTCCATTTTTTTCATACAATGCAATCATTATTCATGTGATTATCATCATCATACCATCATATCTCATAAAAGCTCATCATTCCATCATGGTATGCATGTATACATACATGCACACATTCGGCCAGTATACTAACTTTTCACCATTAATTCTTTTTATCAACTTTAACATTTATTTAGGCTATTCACATGTTAAATAATATAGTCATGCCATTATTTCACATTAAAACACATCAAAATCATACCTTTACATATGATAACCATTCGGCCACATAAATACATCATACATCATGACATTTCACATGCTCTAACATATACCATTAGATAGATCACATGCCAAATACCATGTATACATTATAAACATGCCCTAAACATCATCAAAACACATCAAATCATGTGATATACCATTCGGCCTAAGTAGAGATTCATCATGCCAGAGATTCATCATGCCAACTTTTTTTTCTCATTTTAAACATTTATATCATCATTTTTAACCTTCCTAAACATGTCTATGTGGTTTGATTCAATTAAACATGCATATTTTATATACTTTATGTTTAAACATAACTAAAAATCATACTTTTAACATGGAAAAAGGAGGATATTGTATCCACTAACCTTATTTTCTTGTTCTCCACATCTTGAACATCCTTTTCTTGCCTTAGCTCCTTAAAACATCATCACTTTCCTTATGCTCCAATAGTGGCCGAATATTAACACCAAAGAAAACACCATAAATTTACTTCCTTTTTGCAATATAGCTACATAAACACACTCTAGACATCCTAAAGTACCTATTTGAACCCTTAAACCAATTTAAAAATATCATCTTTACATATCTCAATTTGACACATAAACTTTTTCACTTATTTTCTCTCACTTATTCCACTTCAAATGAACTCTAATCACTATCATTAGATTCTAGAGAGGCTAAACTTTGCTTAGGAGGCTTGGATTTGGGGAGAGATGAACAGAGAATTAAAGAAAATGGAGGAAAAATCTAGATAAACAATTATGCCTTATGGAGGAGGAGGAGAGCTACTAGAATTCTAGGGATTTCTCTAGAGAAATCTAGTGTTTCAGCCTTTATATAGCCTCGTCTAGTGGGCTAAGCCATGGCCCAACCAATTTGGGCCAACCTAAAAGCCCATTTAGGAAATAGGCCCAATAAGCAAATAAAATTAATTTCTCTTACTTTCCAAACTCAATTTCTCCCAAAATAAATTCCATAATTCTTAAAATATATAATTTAGCTTTCAAGTAAAATTTTAGCTCAATCAAAAACCGTTTCCCAATCCGATAATTTCTTACCAGTCCGATAACTTAATTTTCTATCTCACCGTAAAATTTATTTTTTATTATCATTTGATTCTCCATAATATTTCAAGCAAATTTATGCTTTTAGATAATTTTTCTGAGGTCCATAACTCCATTTAGAGTCCGGTCAAACTAGTCAAACGAAAGTCAATTGGTCTGACCGGTCCGATCCGGTTCATTGGTTGAACCGGTTCGGTTCACTCTTCATCCTTAACTTCTATTTTTCTCTTAATATCTCATTTGACCTATGTTCCACCTTAATCAAGGTCCATCTCCGGTCCGGTTCAATTAAATCGGTCCGATTTACTCATTTTTCAGTGTCACTATAAAATTACTTTTTCACTGCCAAACTGTTCTACACACTATTCTGAGTCCATTTATACATTCAGATAACTTTTCGGAGGTCGTTTACTATCGTTAAAGTCTTTGTCAAATCTCGGTCAAACCTAATTACTATTTGAATCGAATCGGAGGTTTTTCTTCAGTTTGACTTTTGGGGAACTATTTGACCTTATTTTCACTCCAAATTATATTACCAGACTCGTAATAACCTATACTTTCAAATAGTCCAATAAAATATTTTTTATCTCCGGGTTCCCGGGAAGTCACCAATCAGGAGCTTTCCTGACCTGAGCACGTTTAACTTTTCTTTTCCTCTGTCTTTTAAGACTCAATTACTGATATTTTTACCTGAAATTGACACTACATACTCTACAGATTTCACTGATTACTACTGACCCGGTATTCAGGCCATTACATAGCAGGTACAACACAAGTGCACGAGCACATCTCTTATGCTCTAGCAGAGTCGTGGAAGGATATCGAATCCAATGAGATTGAATCTCGGACAGCTTCACTTGACCACCACTATGGGCAGTTGACACCCTATGGTATGGGTTAGGTAGGCCACCCTCTGACCAGCAATCAATGTTCCAAAGGCTCGATTGAATCAAACCCTCTCCATATAACATGGGATACCAGTCAGGAACAAGAAATCAAAGAGGGACATGATCATCTCCCCTTATAAAAAGTGGAAGGTATGTGTAGTCATCTGCCACCTGCCCAATAAAGCCCTTAACGCATACAAATTTATGTTGGTTGTGCTAGGCAAAAGGTATTTACAGATCATACTACACATAGGGCTTCATCTTAGCAGCCAAACCTTGGTACCATGAGTAAGACAGGCCAATACCTTGACCCATTTTAGTCCAATCATACTATAAAAAGCAACATAAATAGGGACTTCATATCTCACAACCCATTTATCTATTAGTATCATTCATTGTTTAAATCATATATATTTACTGTGATTATGTTTTAGCGTAGCCTTCATCTGATCAGACAATAGTCTTATTTGATCAAATAAAATAGTTTAATAATTTCATCTGATCAGATGAAGTGCTTTGTCTAATAAGACAAAGTTAGACTTAACCGGCCGAAGACATGGGCTTAATTTGATCAGATAAAGTTCATCACAATTTCGTCTGATCAAATGAAGTTCATGCAACTAGAAACATTATAACTCATATATCTATTTATACAGGTGCAAATTCACGCTCCTATATTTATCAACATTCATCACATTAGGACCCACATGGCATCAATGCATCACACATAAATGGACAAGATGATTAGGGGTATGAACTTCATTTGATCAGACAAAGTTTGTCATATGTTTCATCTTAGCAGATGCAACCATCACCTGGCTTCATCTGATCAAATAAAATGGTCTCAAAAGTGCACCACCAAAACAACATGTTACACCCCTTACCCATACGTAGGAGAACCCATCCGCAATGGAGTGAGAACCCATATGAGCAAGGGTGTCACCAAGCAAGATGATACAATAACATTCATTCACATAATATGAACTTACATATATACATACAAAAATATAACATAATTAAAATTTTAAAACCAAACTGATCATTCATTCAAAGATGCAATAATAATATTCATTACATAACCATTCTGATATTACCAAAAGAATTACATCTTTCAAAATTACAAGGCGAAAGCGGAACAAAAGAATAATTACAATGAGAGTTCACTGAGTATAAAAGAATCTCAAAATAAATGCTAAATCCTAACATCAAAACTCTTTGTGTTGGCTTGACTTGCGGTGACTCTCCCAAAAGCTAACCATCATCTGCACCTGTATGGATGAAACACCCATGCTAAGCGATAATGCTTAGTGGGGAAAACAAACAACAATAATATGGACGGCCATTCACAATGATCGTCGAGGAAAAACGCATACATAATGGTATATGCGGATAATAATATAAGATATAATCATAACTGAAACACATTCATAAACATTCACAGGCTCATAATCACATTCATAAATAACTGATTCACATACTCATGATCATAGCCGATCAGATTCTCATTCTCATAAGCATAACACAACAAACAATACACCTGCTGACTCACAATAGATGATAACGAGTAAACGCATGGCAGTACCTTACGGGTACGAATCGAACTAAAAAGCAACATCACATTTTCTCATTCAAAAACATTTTACAGAGGGGATCTCAAACAAGATCCAAACACGTTGAGGTTCGCGAGGAACCAAACGGGGGACCTGATTGGGGTCCGAATGAAATAGAGGGCTGCAGCTACTGAACTCTATTAGGCATGCCTAACTATCCACTAAACTAACTCTCACGCAGGTCATGCATAATACAATTCATGTCTCGAAGCATAACATATAATTTATCATGAAGAAATCATACCATTATACATATAGAAGCATGTTATAATCCATACAGTAGTCAAATCCATGAAGGAAAAGAGTTGAAATTCATTTCCAACAAAACGGAGCATTTTAGAAAGACCGGGTAGGCAGAGGGTCACTATCGCGATCGCGATAAGAGTCGTGCTCGCGACAGTGGCCAGAAGACCGATTGCGAGGAGAGAAGCGAAGGACACGAGTCGTGTATGTAACGCCCCATACCCGCAATTGGTACGGATATCAGGTGTCACGTCACTATTATCTAATCGATACTTATGACAAATGTGGTAATTTTTTTTTTCTTGCTTAACTTATAAACTTATCAAATTATTTATCCTTTTAATATTTCATGTCACTAATACTTTGCGTTCGTTCTAATCCAGACATTTCACTTAACTTGTCACACTATATAATCACTATCTATAACATTTACATATCCATATTACACACTACATATTCAATGCTAAACCATTACACATATACATGCCACTAATACTATTCATTGGATTCAAAATTCGGCAACATAACGACTATAATGTTAGCTACCCAAAACATGCAATTCAAATAAAACATAGCCCAACTTAGGGGCACCATAATAATAACTTAATACACATTCAAAAGTCAATCCATATAAGCTATCCCAATACAATAGCATTTATCATTACATATAACTATTTCAATATTACATAGTATTCATTTACATTCTACTAACAATATATATATTATTCTTGACTTCAATCCAACGAATCAGTCCGACTTTCAAGTCAATGGTCTGCCTGCTCCGCAGATGCTCCACTTGGTACCTACACGCAGTCAAACAAACTACGTGCTGAGCATTTAATATGCTCAGTGGTAATTACGAATCTAATAATTTTCAATTCAAACTTATGCACACCCATGCATAAAATACACTATACTTATCAATTTTCTAATTCCATTTAAATCACTCACTACAATTTCACTTAGTGCCATTTTACACTATAGTTTCACAAAATCACTATTTAGACATAATACAAACCCTAATTATTCACATGAAAATAATTAGATTAGGTAATCACAAACCTTTTTCACTAGCTTTAGCCTCCTAAACCTCCTTCTCCTTCCACTTTTCCTTTGGAACTACCCTCTCCTCTTTCTTCCTCTATGTTGGCCGAAATCATCAAGGTAAAATCCATCAATTTCATACTTCAATAATCAATTTCAACAACATAAATAGCTTATACATATCCTAAATTACTAATTTAAACAATAAAATTAAAATAATTCCTTCAATTTTACTTACCTCCACTTAAACTCCTCACTTGAAATCCCTTAATTTCTTCACTTCTTCTTACTCAAAAGCACTCTAACACTCACTATTAAACTGAAAAGAAGTTCAATTTCAGTTGAGGGGCTTGAATTTGATAGATTTGTGAAGGAAAATTAAAGAAAAAGAAAGAAAAAAGGAAGAACAAGACCACAGTTTTGAAGAGGAAAGGAAGAGAGAACAAAAACGTGAAGGACTTCCCTCAAATCTACAGATTTCTAACATTAAATAGGTAGGTGAGAGTAGGTTAGCCTATTCATTAGCTCATTAACTAGATAATCATCCAATTATACTACCTCAATTTAATTCTCTCACTTCCCAACTTCAATTTCACTCCAATTTGATTCCATAATTCATATCATATAAAAACTAGGCGGTACACAAAATTTCACCTCAATCGGAGTCCGTTTATGGTCCGGTTTAATCAAATCGGTCCAGATTAATAATTATCAATGTTCTCAAAAAATTCCCGTTTTACTACAAAAAATTCTACATATCATTTAGAGCCTATCTGGAAATTCCTGCAATTTTTGTACATCATTTGCTATTTTGAAAGTCTCGGTCAAACCTCCGGTCAACCGAGTACTATTCAAACCGAAATCATATCTTTTTCCTTACTTTCTAAGGTCAATTCCTCATAAAATGACTCTATAATTCTTAACTCATATTCGTTAGACTCCAATAATATTTTGGGGTCAATCGGACATCATTTCTCGATTTGGTAATTATGTACCAGTCCGATAACCTAATTTTTCAGTGTCACCAAAATTAAATTTTTCATTACCATATGATTCTACTCATCAATACGAGTACATCCATATTCTCAAATTATTTTTCTGAGGTCCGTAGCACTCTCTACGGTCCGGTCAAACTCACAGTCAACCTAGTTACTATTCATATCGGAACTGCTATTTTTTTTTTTTTTGACTTTTGAGGCCCTATTTGATCTCGATTTCACTTCAAATTTTAACCTCGAGCTCACTGTAACTTATATTTTCTAATAATCAAATAAAATATGTTTTGACTCCGGGAGGTACTATTCATCCCGGTGTCACTATTCACTATCAGGAAACACTATTTCCGGCTAACCGGTATTAGGGCCATTACAGTGTAGGATCGACACGACTCGTGTCGATGCTCTTTCTGGTCAAAGGACCGATCGGGGAGGGAAAAACAAAGGGGGCACTAGTCGTGCCGATCGGCATAACTTGTGCTAAAATTGCATAGCCGGTCACGATTCGTGCTTGCGTGCACGACTCGTGACTTGGCTTACCAGCCCGCATGAATCGTGCTTTTCCCAGGGCATTCCGATCGGATCTACCCATCTTCTGTTCGAAAGCCGAGCACTCCATCACTCAAGCGATCGAGCGCTATGGCACTTCCGATCGGAAGATGGTAGTTCGGTCGAAACACTGGCCTCACGGATCTCTGTCTCGTGACAGAGAGTCGCATTCCAATCTGCCCTTTGCTTCCAAACCTGCCCAAAACTTCAAAAATCAAACTAAATACCACCTTACCTCAGATCGGCATTTCCCAACACAACCAACAGCACAAGCACAACTTTTACACAATCCATAAAATCAATTCATGAATTAACCAAAAACCAGAATCCCGACAGTAGCAAACCTAGAAAATTACAGTAAAATCCATCCAACTCAAACTTGTTCCCATAATCATCATTCATGCCTCACAACTTAGATCAACCAAAACTCCTAACATTTAGACTAACATGCATCTCTAAATCATCAGACTTCCAAAAATCATCAACCACAATGAAAACACAAGAAAATGCATCAAGAACAGATAATTCCCAAACCTGCAAATCTTATGCTCCTAGATGCAAGCTCCACTCCCACTGGCCTGCTCTTTTCCCCTGGAATCACGAGTAGACGCTTCTAAACCAGGAACCCAAGAAGAACACATAAACACACAAAAATCCTAAGTTAAAATACGTTCTAATAGACCAAGCAAAGGAGGGGAAGAAGAAGAAGAGAAAACCCAACCAAAACTTACCAAATAAACTTGAGAGATGATCAATTTCCACCAAAAATCACTTGGATCCAAGTTAGGGCACTCTAGAAGAGAGAAGAGGAAGAGGAGATAAAGAGAAGAGGAAGAAAAACGGAAAAGAGGCAGCAAAATGGCTGCTCCCTTCTCTCTCTCCTTCACTTTATTCCCACTTCCTAAAACCTTAGCCACTTGTCACCCTAAGATTGATGGAACTTGATCACTCACACCCAACTAACATGCATGACACCACAGAGAAGACTAACTCCACTAATGCACACACTACTAACATACATGCACCCACACTCTAATAAAGCCCACAAAACATGCATATTACCTATAAATACCCTTAACACATGCCAACGCACCCATAAATGCATACATACACATGGCTTAGACTACTAGGGGGAAATCGGGGTGTCACAACTCTCCCCCACTAACAAGAATTTCGTCTTCGAAATTCTCACCTGAACTGAACAACTGTGGATACTGAATCCTCAGAGTCGCCTCTGGTTCCCAAGTTGCTTCCTCAATTCCATACCAGAGGAACTTACTTATTCCTTAACTGTCTCACTTCCCGATCTAAAATGGCTGTCGGCTCCTCATCATATGAATAATCTGACCGAATCCGAATGTCCTGAACTGACAACACATGCGATGGATCCGATCGGTACCGTCGAAGCATGGAGAGATGGAAGATATCATGCATCTTAGCTGACTCCATCGGTAAAGCCAACCTATAGGCTACCAGACCAACTTTCTCCAAAATCTCGAAAGGCCCAATAAGCCGAGGACTAAGTTTACCTTTCTTACCAAGCGGCAATACTTTCCTCCAAGGTGAAACCTTAAGGAAAACTCTGTCCCCGACCTCAAATCGAATATCCTTTCTCTTCAGATTGACATAGGATCTCTGTCTATCCTTAGCCACCTTCAGATTTCACTGCACAGCTCTGATCTTCTCCTTTGTATCTCTAATCATCTCTGGCCCAACAAAAGACCTCTCAGTCAACTCTGACCAACAAACCGGAGTCTTACACGGTCGACCATACAAAGCTTCAAACGGTGACATCCCAATACTTGACTGATAGCTATTATTGTAGGCAAACTCCATAAGCCGCACATACTTGTCCCAACTGTCAGAAAAATCCAAAGCACAAGCCTAAAACATATCCTCCAAAATCTGGATAACCCGCTCGGACTGTCCATCTGTCTGAGGGTGAAATGCCGTGCTGAAATTCAACATAGTACCCAAAGCTCTATGCAATTCCTTCTAAAACTTCGATGTGAACCTTGGATCCCGGTCGGACACTATAGACAACGGCACTCCATGCAGTCGTGTTGGGTTTCTACGGAATTAAATCACATTAAACGCAGCGGAAAATTCGAAACCCGAAACAGGATCCAAGTATTTTCGATTGATTCAAAAGGAAGAGATAAAGATTAACTGACCTTTTGAACGAAATAACTCTTTAGATCGGACTGAAGACGCTGCCTTTACACGAACGTCCTCTATCAGTATCCACACGCACGAACAAATGAGCAGGAGTCGTAGGGGTGCTAGCTCCCTTGAATGCAAATGGATTTCTTTTCCTTTCTTTCAGAAAGAAGAACGATGGCTGGGTTTTTCTTTTCTTTCTCAAAGATGAAAAAACGCTCTGTTTTCTTTTCTTTCCTTTTACAAGAAAAAGATTGCAGCCACACTAATCCTTGTTCTTCTTAATAACGTGATTAGTGTTTTATTTAGGGTTAAACTCTTTTATTGAAGAGTTATATCTCATATATAACTGTATGTATATTTTCAAATCCTTTTCCTCTTAGGAAAAGATAAATGAGGATATTATTTCTTAATTCAAAATTAAGATATAATATATATATTTATATACATATATTTATATATATATATATATTTATTTATTTATTATTCTAAATAATAAGAAATAATTTATTAATACATATTATTATCTCATATTCAAAATAAGAGATATTTATATGCATAAATATATATATATATAAATATGTAATTTCGAAATTAAATATAAATACCTATATTTATATTATATTCCGAAATAACCCAATAAAATCCATTCTGTTCATTTTGCTCTTGGTGTGTGACCCAATAGGTTTATATTATGTTGGCAGTGGGCCTAATCCCATAAAAGTCCACAAGTCATAATTGGTCTCTAGCAAGACATTATGACTACCCAAATAATATAAGTATCGTTAGTCCGATTTTAACCTTGCAATAGAACATGTTATTATCCTTTTGTCACACGATATCTTGTTTGAACATAAGTCATGGTCCATGTCAAACTTAAATTGTTCAAACATATAATTTCTCGATCACCAAGTAGACTGATAAATTCAAATGACATTGATCACACTATCAATTCATTTGAGCACGGCCATGCATTTTACAGTCCTACTTATCGAGGGGCCCAATAGATATCTCTCTCATAAGAGAGGGACAAATTCCATCTTGATTATTCACTTTCCTCCGCATAATTCTCACTATGTCCGATCATAAACTTTATAATTATCCGATTAAAGATAACGTTTGATTATGTCAAAACATAATGATCCTTATGTAGGAAACTATGATAATCTCAGGTCAAAGGATTCAATAATATATCTATTATAAGAACACTTATGACATTAACCCATGAAATGATCTTATAGTGGGTCTATCCAGTACTTTGTTCTCTAGCAAGTACATATAGATTTGATTTATATCAACATATATAATCATCCCATGATTATCAATGCAAATCTATACTAGTCTTAATTTATCTTTATGCCCTTTATTGATAAATGACTAGGGACAACATGAATAACATTGTTATTCATAAACATTACAATAATGTAACATGCCAATAATATCAATGCGAAGAAAACCATTATATAAATGAAAAAGTAATGATTACATCAAGGTCCAAATGCTTGGCCTAGGGCATAACCACTAACAATCTCCCACTTGCACTAGGCCCAATCATAGATATATCTAATACCCATTGATCTAGTATGTCCATCATGTTTGGCTTGTGGGAGAGCTTTGGTAAGTGGATCGGCGATGTTATCATCAGTAGGTACTCTGCATATCTTGACGTCTCCTCTCTCAATTATTTCTCGAATGAGATGAAAACGCCTGAGTATATGTTTTGATCTCTGGTGAGATCTAGGCTCCTTAGCCTGTGCAATAGCACCATTGTTGTCACAATAAAGATCCACTGGGTTGCTGATACTAGGTACTACTCCCAATTCAGCAATGAATTTCTTGATCCATACTGTTTCTTTAGCCGCATCTGATGCTGCTATATACTCAGCTTCTGTTGTAGAATCAGCGACAGTGCTTTGTTTAGAACTTTTCCAGCTTACAGCACCTCCATTTAACACAAACACATATCCTGACTGCGATCTAAAGTCATCTTTGTCAGATTGGAAGCTTGCATCTGTATAACCATTTATTACTAGCTCATCTTCCAATCCTCCATATATTAAGAATGCATCTTTAGTTCTTCTTAAGTACTTAAGAATATTCTTAACAGCTGTCCAGTGACTTTCACCGGGATCTGACTGGTATCTGTTCGTCATGCTCAAAGCATACGAAACGTCTGGTCGAGTGCATAACATGGCATACATGATTGATCCTATAGCCGAAGCATAAGGAATCATACTCACGCGATCTCGCTCATCAGATGTCATTGGACATTGAGTCTTGCTAAGAGTAATGCCATGAGACATTGGCAAAAATCCTCTCTTGGAATTTTGCATACTGAATCTATTTAGCACCTTATCTATATAAGTGCTTTGACTCAGACCAATTATCCTTTTAGATCTATCCCTGTAGATCTTAATCCCAAGGATATAAGCAGCTTCGCCCAAATCTTTCATTGAAAAAGATTTCCCTAACCATTCTTTTGTCTTTTGCATGATAGGGATGTCATTTCCAATGAGTAATATGTCATCGACATATAACACAAGAAACATCACAGCGCTCCCACTAACCTTCTTATATACACAAGGTTCATCCTCATTTTTGATAAACCCAAACTCTTTGACTGTTTCATCAAAACGAAGATTCCAGCTCCGAGAAGCTTGCTTCAATCCATAAATGGATCGTTGCAGCTTACATACCTTCTTAGAATTCTCAGGATGGACAAAACCCTCAGGTTGTGTCATGTACACATCCTCAAGTAAATTTCCATTAAGAAACGCTGTTTTGACATCCATTTGCCATATCTCATAGTCATAATATGCAGCAATGGCAATAAGAATTCTTATAGACTTAAGCATTGCGACTGGTGAAAAGATTTCATCATAGTCAATACCATGAGTTTGTTTGAATCCTTTTGCAACAAGTCTTGCTTTAAAGGTATTTATTTTGCCATCCATGTCGGTTTTCTTTTTGAAAACCCATTTGCACCCAATGGTTTTAATTCCTTCAGGTGGATCAATCAAGTTCCAAACTTGATTATCATACATGGATTGCATCTCAGACTTCATGGCTTCTAGCCATTTCTGAGATTCCGGACCTGACACGGCATCTTGATAGGTAGTAGGCTCATCTTGATCCATGAGCATTACTTCACGACTATCTGTCACGAGAAATCCATATCTCTCGGGTTGAAGTCGTGTCCTATCAGATCTACGTGGTACTTGTGTAACAGGTACAGGTTCCACAACAGGTTGTGAAACTTGTTGAGTTTCCACCAATGGTTCAATGTTTTCTTGTGGTTCTTGAATTTCTTCAAGTTGTACTTTACTCCCACTGGTTCTTTTAGAAATGAATTCTTTTTCTAGAAAGACACCATTTCGAGCAACAAACACTTTGTTCTCAGAAGGATTGTAAAAGTAATATCCTTTAGTTTCCTTAGGATATCCCACAAAAAGACATTTATCAGATTTTGGTGCTAATTTATCTGAGACTTGTCGTTTGACGTAAGCCTCACAGCCCCAAATTTTTAGAAAAGACAAATTAGGAATTTTCCCAGTCCATATCTCATATGGTGTCTTTTCAACCGCTTTAGATGGAACTCGATTCAAAGTGAATGCGGCTGTTTCTAATGCATAACCCCAAAAGGATAATGGAAGATCTGTTTGACTCATCATAGATCGAACCATATCTAATAAAGTTCGATTCCTCCTTTCAGATACACCATTCCATTGTGGTGTTCCTGGTGGAGTTAATTGTGAAACAATTCCACAATCTCTTAGATGATTATCAAACTCTTGGCTCAAATATTCACCACCTCGATCAGATCGAAGTGCTTTAATAGTTTTACCAAGTTGATTTTGTACTTCATTTTGAAAGGTTCTAAACATTTCAAATGATTCATGTTTATGTTTCATTAGATAGACATAGCCATATCTACTGAAATCATCAGTGAATGTAATGAAGTACTGAAATCCTCCCCTGGCATTTATGCTTAATGGGCCACATACATCAGAATGTACAAGGCCTAATAAGTCAGTGGCCCTTTCACTATGTCCAGTAAAAGGATCCTTTGTCATCTTGCCCAATAAACAAGATTCACAATTTTCAAATGATTCAAAATCAAATGATTGCAAAATTCCATCTGAATGGAGTTTAGCTATGCGTTTCTCATTTATATGACCAAGGCGACAATGCCATAAATATGTTGTATTTAAATCATTTGGTTTGGATTTCTTTGTACTTATGTTATAAATATCATGATTATTGGATGTTTCTAGGTTTAGGACATAAAGCCCACAATATGAATCAGCAATACCATAAAGCATATCATCATAATAAATGGAACATTTCTTATTCTTAATAAGAAAAGAAAAACCTTCATCATCCAAACTTGAAACTGAAATAATATTCCTACTCAAACTAGGAACATAATAGCAATTGTTCAAAACTAACAAAAGCCCATTGGGCAAAGTCAACTCATAAGATCCTACAGCTAGAGCAGCAACTTTTGCTCCATTTCCAACTCGTAGGTCCACTTCACCCCTTTTCAGCTGCCTACTCCTTTTGAGTCCCTGCACATTTGTACAAATGTGAGATCCACATCCAGTATCTAATACCCAGGAATTAGAAGTAGATAAGTTAATTTCTATAACATAAATACCTGAAGAAGTAGTCTCACCATTCTTCTTCTTCTTTAATTCTTCCAAGTAAAGCTTGCAATTCCTCTTCCAATGACCAGGTTCATTGCAGTGGAAGCAAACTCCTTCCTTTGGAGGTTTAACTTTGGGCTTGGGTTTGGGCTTAGGCTTACCACCAACTTTTGCCTTAGCCTTAGCCTTACCCTTACCCTTGACTTTCATGCCTTTCCCTTTGTTGACCATCAGAACATGGCCAGGCTTTTTACTGATGCTTTGCTCAGCTGTTTTGAGCATGGCATGCAGCTCAGCTATTGATTTCTCCATATTATTCATGTTGTAGTTCATGACAAAATGGTCATAACTATCAGGCAATGAATTAAGGATCAAATCCGTTGCCAGTTCCAAACTGAGGGGAAATCCAAGCCTCTCAAGGTGATCAATGTAGCCCTTCATTTTCAAAACATGAGAGCTAACTGAAGCACCTTCAGCCATTTTGCAAGAATGCAAAGCTTTGGTAGTCTCATACCTTTCTTGCCTAGCCTGCTGTTGAAATGTTTGCTTCAGATGAGTACTCAACTCATAAGCTTCCATGTTTTCCAGATGCTTCTGAAGCTCTGGAGCCATGGTAGCTAACATTAGACAGCCAACATCCACAGAATCATCAACATGTTTCTTGAATTTCTCTTTGACTGCCCTTGTGGCATCAGCAGGTGGCTCATTGGGAATAGGCTCATCCAGCACATACAATTTCCTTTCTTGCTTAAGGACAATCCTCAAGTTTCTGAACCAGTCAAGGAAATTTGTGCCAGTTTCTTTAAGTTTGTCCTTCTCAAGAACAGATCGCAGTGACATAGCAGAAGTGTTATTTGATGCCATTAATCTACAAACATGCAAGATAAATTATATTAGTACCAATTTCATTTTAGGTTTTCTTATAAACTCCCACTAAAATAGTAACCCTCATTAATAATTACAATAATTATAATAATTTAGTGGACTAAGATCCATATTTCACTTAACTCTAAGTCAGCTTTGGCATGACGCTTAAAGCTAAGTTATTTAGGTAGGTAGCTAATTTACCAATTATATCTTATATAACTCTTAGATCATTTATGGGATTTTGACATCATATGTCCCGGCATGTTATAATCCCATCTTATGCCCTTAGGCCCAAAACCGTTTTGATAGCCTAATTAAGTCTAACCATTTTAAACATATGAGTAGCACCATTACTCATCTTGCCTTACTAGGATAACCTAATGCACTTCGCTTTGGCAGAACCCACATTTTGGTGATCTTAGTCTTGACAAGTGTTTTAATAATGGGTGGCAAATGACTTAAAATTATGGTGAGGGATTTAGTTTTAACTTATGATGTCTAATTATTTATATACATCATGCATCAATTCATACATGCCATCTCATACACATATATAAACATTCATCGCATCACATACTAAGAACATATGCATAATATATATAAAACCGTGTCATAGCATGGCCAAATCTATATTGATCCTCATAAGCCAATATGAAGATCAAAGGTCAATCCTAGGTGTGAAAAATGGACTTGATCAAAATCTTCCATCTTGCACCTCCATCGCCATGAATTTGGATTGATCTCCATTGTTGCTCTTCGTCTTCATTACATTAATAATACAAAGATATCTTACTACAACTATTGAATAAAATAAAGATTACAACAAAATTAACGACACGCAGGTCGTATTTAAAATTACAAACCCTTTAAAAGATAAAATAAAATTCATCCACAAAAGGTTCAATTGGCCATGCTATGCACCATGCATAGACATCATACATAAACATAATAAATCATATTTATATCAAATCATGCATAATATACCTTATTTCATAAATTGATATATTAAAATTACCGATTGATAATCATAAATAAAATAAGGCGCTACGAAGAGGTAGCACGGCTGCCCCGTTGGCCGGTCAGCGGGCTGGGTTAAGGGGCAGCGCCCCTTACGGGGTCGGGGGGCAGCGCCCCTCGAAACTTTTTAATATTGTCAATCATATTAACAATTTTCTGCCCAAAAAAAACCCTATTCTGTATGTATGAGAAAACAATTCTGTTGATCATATCAGCCATCATTTAATCATGTTAAACAATTTAATATATACAGAATACCATCAATAAATAATTATCCAATAATCATTTAAAAGAGGAGGCTACGGATAGCTGCACAAGTCGTGCTTACAAGCACGGCAGCACAGGCATCACGAGTCGTGCTTCATGAGCACGTCGTGAGCAGGCATCACGAGTCGTGCTTCATGAGCACGTCGTGAGCAGGCATCACGAGTCGTGCTTCATGAGCACGTCGTGAGCAGGCATCACGAGTCGTGCTTCATGAGCACGTCGTGAGCACGCCTGAGTGATTACCAGAATCACATATGAAGATCACGACGTGATCCAATATCCGTCTCGTGACCGTATTCTCTGTCATCAATCGTTCAACAGACACAGAATAGGATCATTGAAATTTCGTATTAAACACTTTAATTATACAAGTTAATCACATTAACATAATCGATTATCATATAATTGAATCGTAGCCCTTTAGAAAACAAGATTATGTTTTTATCAGTGAAAACAGTAATCAATTATCAAAACCTGTGTATCGACATACATGCCAACAGAAGCAAAATTATACATATCACATACATATAAATTTGAATCAATCGAATATACAAGTGGCTCTGATACCACTGTTGGGTTTCTACGGAATTAAATCACATTAAACGCAGCGGAAAATTCGAAACCCGAAACAGGATCCAAGTATTTTCGATTGATTCAAAAGGAAGAGATAAAGATTAACTGACCTTTTGAACGAAATAACTCTTTAGATCGGACTGAAGACGCTGCCTTTACACGAACGTCCTCTATCAGTATCCACACGCACGAACAAATGAGCAGGAGTCGTAGGGGTGCTAGCTCCCTTGAATGCAAATGGATTTCTTTTCCTTTCTTTCAGAAAGAAGAACGATGGCTGGGTTTTTCTTTTCTTTCTCAAAGATGAAAAAACGCTCTGTTTTCTTTTCTTTCCTTTTACAAGAAAAAGATTGCAGCCACACTAATCCTTGTTCTTCTTAATAACGTGATTAGTGTTTTATTTAGGGTTAAACTCTTTTATTGAAGAGTTATATCTCATATATAACTGTATGTATATTTTCAAATCCTTTTCCTCTTAGGAAAAGATAAATGAGGATATTATTTCTTAATTCAAAATTAAGATATAATATATATATTTATATACATATATTTATATATATATATATATTTATTTATTTATTATTCTAAATAATAAGAAATAATTTATTAATACATATTATTATCTCATATTCAAAATAAGAGATATTTATATGCATAAATATATATATATATAAATATGTAATTTCGAAATTAAATATAAATACCTATATTTATATTATATTCCGAAATAACCCAATAAAATCCATTCTGTTCATTTTGCTCTTGGTGTGTGACCCAATAGGTTTATATTATGTTGGCAGTGGGCCTAATCCCATAAAAGTCCACAAGTCATAATTGGTCTCTAGCAAGACATTATGACTACCCAAATAATATAAGTATCGTTAGTCCGATTTTAACCTTGCAATAGAACATGTTATTATCCTTTTGTCACACGATATCTTGTTTGAACATAAGTCATGGTCCATGTCAAACTTAAATTGTTCAAACATATAATTTCTCGATCACCAAGTAGACTGATAAATTCAAATGACATTGATCACACTATCAATTCATTTGAGCACGGCCATGCATTTTACAGTCCTACTTATCGAGGGGCCCAATAGATATCTCTCTCATAAGAGAGGGACAAATTCCATCTTGATTATTCACTTTCCTCCGCATAATTCTCACTATGTCCGATCATAAACTTTATAATTATCCGATTAAAGATAACGTTTGATTATGTCAAAACATAATGATCCTTATGTAGGAAACTATGATAATCTCAGGTCAAAGGATTCAATAATATATCTATTATAAGAACACTTATGACATTAACCCATGAAATGATCTTATAGTGGGTCTATCCAGTACTTTGTTCTCTAGCAAGTACATATAGATTTGATTTATATCAACATATATAATCATCCCATGATTATCAATGCAAATCTATACTAGTCTTAATTTATCTTTATGCCCTTTATTGATAAATGACTAGGGACAACATGAATAACATTGTTATTCATAAACATTACAATAATGTAACATGCCAATAATATCAATGCGAAGAAAACCATTATATAAATGAAAAAGTAATGATTACATCAAGGTCCAAATGCTTGGCCTAGGGCATAACCACTAACAAGTCGAACCACCTCATTTACATAAATACTGGCCAACTTATCCATTGAGTAGTCCATTCTGACCGGCAGAAAATGAGCTGATTTGGTAAGCTGATCCATAATAACCCAAACCGAATCATGCTTCTGCTGAGTCACTGGCAAACCTGACACAAAATCCATAGCAATGTCATCCCATTTCCATAGGGGAATGGATAAAGGAGTGAGCAATCCCAAAGGGACTTGATGCTCAGCCTTTACCTGCTGACAAGTCAAGCACTTTGCCACGAATTCCACAATGTCTCTCTTCATACCAGACCACTAGTAGAATTGCTTTAAATCTCGATACATCTTCTCACTACTTGGATGGATAGTGAAGACCGTAGTATGTGCCTCATTCAAAAGCTTCTTCCTTAACTCATCACTCTCGGGCACACACAAATGGTTTCTATACATAAGCACCCCATCCAAAATAGAAAACTCGGGCAGCTTACCCGAGCGGACCTCTTGTAAAACCCGCTGCAATCTCAAATCATCCTTCTGAGCGTCCATAATCGACTGTCTCAAGGTTGGTTTCAATCTCAACTGGGCAACCAAAGCCCCATCTGAATCAAATCTCCATCTGAACCTTCTCAAGAACAAAGCTAAAACTGTCTTCCTGCTCAAAGCATCCGCAACCACATTGGCTTTACCCGGATGATAATCCACAATGCAGTCATAATTCTTGAATAACTCTAACCATCGACGCTGTCTTGTAACACCCCGCTACCCCCATTGGAAGGATACCGGAGCGCCACGCGCACAAATACATTAACATACTCAAGCATGCTAGAAACAATTACATATAACTATAAAGATATCAAATCCTTATATAAATAATCATATAGTTTTACAAAACGGAATATGTAAACATTAAACATATACATATACAAAATCATCCTTTACAAAAATACATTTCCATAATCATACTCCATAAATAAAAGTACAACGGAAGACAAAATAACTCCAAATAAGGACTTCTAGTGGCCGACCTGCAGATGTCCGACTCCAAAAAGAACCTGCCACCTACACGGGAAAAGAGCCCGTGCTAAGCGATAACGCTTAGTGGGGAGGAACAACACATGCATGTACATATATTTGCAACAAACATATATATAAGCTTAATAATAACAAAAGCATATAAACACTTGCAACTTATACTTATAATAAATATTTATAACTGAATACAAGTATCATATCTCATCAGGTCATATCTCACATACATATACATGTAACATATATTTATTTCATATAACTAATAGCTTCGCATTTCAATCTCATATACTAAACTCAAAATAATAGCCTAATTACTCGCTAACTAGTGGATACGAGTACTAATGATACTGAAAGGACACAGTATCCCAATCATATGGAGACATGAGTCTCAAAATATTTTATAATCATATATACCCGGAGGTATACCGGAGACCGAGGTCTCAAACATCTTATGTGACCCAAACGGGGCCCGCATGTAATAAATAACATATAACAGCTGCACTCAATCATGTTCTAAAATAATGTTCATATAATAAAGAAATAAATCATGTATAATTACACAATTTCATGTATACGCTTGTATTTAATCAAGATGAAGACATATAAATCATGTACAAATCTAATTAAGAACATATAATTGTCAATTTAAATACATATAAAACCAATCATGTGTCATGTAGTGAAAAAACCCATGTAAAAGAAGTTTAAAACTCAGTTTAGAAGACAGGAGAGGCAACCGAGCGGGACTACTGTCGCGCTCGCGATAAGGAATCGCGGTTGCGACAGTAGCTGAAGGAGCTGCGCAGATGAGAGGCCCAGCATGAGTCGGACGCAACAGCATGACTTGTGCTCGGCTAGGCTCTTCAGGACACGGGTCGGAGGATTCCCTCTGACTCGTGTTCTACAAATTTTTAGAGGACACGAGTCGGATGCCTCCCTTCGAACTCGTGTTCTCCCTCTCCAGGGGAGCACAAAACATGCTCCCTCATCCGAGACAGGCTGCCAGTATGCCTGGGGCACACTCGTATGGCCGCGTTGTGTTCACTTGTCCGACTCATGCTCGGCCATCCGAGTCATGTCCCTCAAGGCATAAACCGAAACCCACGCGAGAGGGAGGAAAAGCCAGTCTCTGTCGTGCTCGCGACAGAGACGGTCTTCCTCAACCTCAGAAATGCAAAAGACGAGATTTACAGGAAAAATCAAAACCCAACTTTATTCCAAGTCCATTTTTTTCATGCTAAAACATGTAAAAGCTTACCTTTTTGGCCTCCTAAACTTAGTTACAACCATAATAACACAAATCTTCCAATATTAACACACATTAAACATCATTTACAGAGATTCAAACTAGAACTTCTAGCTCATGCTTATGCACATAATCTCAAAACTTCACATGCAAATCATCACAACTCTATCATTATAAATCATATACATAAGCTATTTTACTCATGCATTTTCATATGCCATAAACACACAAATAACATTTACACTTAATTCAAAAACAGGATCCAAAAGAGATGGACAAAACACTTCAAATAAACTCCCAAATATATAACCAAGTAAACTCCCAAACCTGAAATGGAGCCAACACTTTCACTATCTTCACTCAACCAACTTCCCTTTCCCTTTATCTTTCCTCTTCTCTTCAGATTCTTGCAACCAATCAAAACAAACAACTATATTAACCCATGAACATAGCCTTTAAAAACCCAATTAATCCCGTAGAAGGAGAAGACGAAGAAAACCCAAAGCAAACACAGCCACTTACCTCTTAGAATCCTTCAAAACTCAAACCCTAACCCAAAGATTGAAGAACACCCACTTACAAGGCTTGAGAGAGCAGAAAATGGAGATGAGAAAGAGAGAGAGAGGACGTGAGAAGGGAGAGGGCAAAACCAAATGGCTTCCACGGGAGGCTACCATTTCTTCCTTCCCTCTCTCTTCTCCTTTCAAATCCTCATTCAATGCTCCACCAACTATTACACATGTCACTCTACTATTGGTCCCTTGTCTCCTCTATCTTGACTTTTGCATTTAGTCCTTATTAAATCTCTTTTAAGCCCTTACAAATTTCCACTTGGTCACTAATAAAAAATTCTTTCTCTAAATACTTTAAATAACTCTTCAATTAAGTCCTTAATCCATTTGCACAAATTACCAAAATACCCTTAATATCCAATTAAAATTATAAATTCCAACTAGGCCACTTTTGGGGTGTGACATGTCTCATATTCAACTCTTTTTGCGTGAGAAAATACTTCAAGCTCTTATGATCCATGTAAATCCTACACTTCTCCCCATACAGATAATGCCGCCAAATCTTCAAAGCAAAGATCACAGCCGCCAATTCTAAATTATGCGTCGGATAGTTCTTCTCATGAGGCTTCAACTGATGAGATGCATAAGCCATAACTTTATCTTCTTGCATCAACACACATTCGAGCCCGACACCTAAAGCATCGCTGTACATTATAAACTCCCTACCCGATCGGGGCTAAGTAAGTACAGGAGCTTCAACCAACAATCTCTTCAACTTCTCAAAGCACGCCTGGCACTTATCCGACCATTCAAATCTAACTCCTTTCCTCAACAATCTCGTCATAGGAGCAGCAATGACTGAAAAACCCTTCACAAACCGATGGTAGTACCTAACTAAACCAAGGAAACTTCTTACTTCCGGAACATTCCTAGGCGCTTTCCAATTCACAATTGCCTCAATCTTGGCTGGATCGACTTGAATACCCTGAGCTGACATAATGTGATCCAAGAATGACACCTCTTGAAGCTAGAAATCACACTTATTAAGTTTCGTAAATAAACAGTGCTCCCTCAAAACTTACAGCACTAATCGAAGATGCTCTTCATACTCACTCTCATCCTTCGAGTAAACCAAAATATCATCAATAAACACTACTACAAATTGGTCGAGATATGGACTAAACACTAGGTTAATCAAATCCATAAAAGCCACAGGTGCATTGGTCAACCCGAACGGCATCACAAGAAACTCATAGTGGCCATACCACGTTCGAAATGCAGTCTTAGCCACATCCACATCTTTCACCCTAAGTTGATAGTAACCCGATCGGAGATCAATCTTGGAGAAGACACCCGCACTTCTCAGCTGATCAAACAAATCCTCAACTCTAGGCAAAAGATACTTGTTCTTCACTGTGACCTTATTAATCTGCCTATAGTCGATGCACATCCTCAAGGAACCATCCTTCTTTTTAACAAACAATACTGGAGCTCCCCATGGAAATATGCTGCGTCTAATAAATCCCTTATCCAATAATTCTTGTAGCTGAGTCTTAAGTTCCCTCAACTCTACAGGAGCTATCCGATAAGGTGTTTTCGAAATGGGTGAAGTACCCGACACTATCTCTATGGACAACTCTACCTCTCTCTCGGAAGGCAACCCAAGTAACTCACTTAGAAACACATCTCCAAACTCCCTAACAACTGGGATATCCTCAATCCTAACCTGATCACGCTTAGAATCCAACACCACTTCTAGAAACGCTTCACAACCTTTCCTCATAAACCTCTTAGCTTGCATCACAGAAATCACATTACTCAAGGAACTCGAACCCAAACCTTTAACCACAATAGAAGACTGATCTCTCTCTCGCAACAGAACCACTTTCCTATGACAATCAACCACAGCCCGATGCTTACTCAACCAATACATACCCAAGATCAGATCAAACTCCCGAAATGGCAATTCAATCAAGTCCGCAGAAAACTCAACACTTCAAACCAAAAGAGGACAATTCCTATACACTCTACTCACATTGACACTATGCCCTAAGGGACTCGTCACACAAACCTCATAATCTAACTGATCAACATCATGCAACTTATCAAATAACTTACTCGTGCACAAATATGAGTGTGTGGAACTAGGGCCAATTAGAGCACACAACTCAGTGTCAAAGAGTAGGAACTTACTAGCAATCACATCCAGGGTATCCTGCTCATCCCGAGCTCTCATAGCATATGCTCTAGTTGGAACCGTCAAAGGTCTCTCGACAGATTCTGATGGAGCTCCCTCTCTAGGCCGATCGCCTTGACCTCTACCTCTGCTTCTAGTCCGACCGGATTGCGGTGCATTAGATCCCACTCTACTAGCCTCACGCTGATCACCAGAAGTCTCACCCAACTTAGGATAGCTAGCCAAATAGTGATAAGTACTTCCACATCGAAAACAACCACCCGTGAGCCACCTACACTCACCCCGATGGCGCTTGCTGCAGTGAGAACACTTGGATAATGCCTCAGTCTTATTACCTGAACCATCTCTACCAGAACTCAAACTCATAGCAGAACCCTGCCTCCTGCCTCTCGAAGCCAGACTTGAAGAAGACTCATCCTGCGGGTTCCTAGACCTCTTACTCGAAGATGATGATGATGATCCTCTACGAGGGGGATTCCTCCTCTGAGCTCTCTCCCTTAGAACTGATTCTGATCTCTCAGCCTGCATTGCTGCCTGAATAATCTGAAAATACCTAATACCCGGAGTACTCATCAATGAAATCAGCATAGCCCCAAGGACTCATTCAAACCAGCCTCAAAGTGCCTACATATGAACTCCTCTATCAGAACACCCTCTAGAGCATACTTCGCAAGACGGTTGAACTCTTTCTCAAATTCAGAAACTGACATGGCTCTCTGCTTCAAACTAAGAAACTGAGCCCACTTCGCATCCTTGTAAGCTTGAGTCATATACTTACTAGTAAATTCTCTCTCAAAGAACTCCCAAGTAACCGGGTCAGGCAACTGGGGATGCCTACGGACCAACTTCCACCAATCATAGGCGGATCCCTGCAATAAAGACACAACACACTCTACCTGCCTATCAAGAGGGCACCGAATCTCATCAAGAACTCGTTCTACCTTCTCAATCCATTTCTTAGCATACTCAGACTCATCCAAACTAGTCTCATAAAAATCATCTGCACCAGCTTTCCTCATACTCTCAATAGGGGCTCTCGGAGCTGTCACTCTCTCTAAGACTCGAGCCATGTCCTGAGAAATCTTTAACATTGCCTCAAAGGGCATGGTTGTGGCCTCAGACTGAACCCTAGGTGTTTGAGTTGAAACAGACACTAAAGGATCTACTGCTTGAGGATTTACACTCTTAGTGGACCCCTCAAGCGACCCACGCACCAAATCAGAATCCATCTAAAACAAACACAAAAATAACTGCATTAGCCAACACTGTCCTAGACATATATCTATGCACAACAACACCCAAAAAATGCCTAAACCTAGCTCTGATACAAAAAACTGTTACACCCCCTACCCATACGTAGGAGAACCCATCCACAATGGAGTGAGAACTCGTATGAGCAAGGGTGTCACCAAGTAAGACGATACAATAACATTCATTCACATAATATGAACTTACATATAAACATACAAAAATACAACATAATTAAAACTTTGAAACCAAACTGATCATTCATTCAAAGATGCAATAATAATATTCATTACATAACCATTCTGATATTACCAAAAGAATTACATCTTTCAAAATTACAAGGCGGAAGAGGAACAAAAGAATAATTACAATGAGAGTTCACTGAGTACAAAAGAATCTCAAAATAAATGCTAAATCCTAACATCAAAACTCTCTGTGTTGGCTTGACTTTCGGTGACTCTCCCAAAGCTAACCATCATCCGCACATACACGGATGAAACACTCGTGCAAAGCGATAACGCTTAGTGGAAAAAACAAACAACAATAATATGGACGGCCATTCACAATGATCATCGAGGCAAAATGCATACATAATGGTATATGCTGATAATCATATAAGATATAATCATAACTAAAACACATTCATAAACATTCACAGGCTCATAATCACATTCATAAATAACTGATTCACATACTCATGATCATAACCGATCGGATTCTCATTCTCATAAGCATAACACAACAAATAATACACCTGCTGACTCACAATAGTGGATAACGAGTAAACGCATGGTGGTACCTTACGGGTACGAATCGAACTGAAAAGCAACATCACATTTTCTCATTCAAAAATATTTTACAGAGGGGATCTCAAACAAGATCCAAACACATTGAGGTTCGCAAGGAACCAAATGGGGGACCTGATCGGGGTCCAAACGGAATAGAGGGCTGCAGCTACTGAACTCTATTAGGCATGCCTAACTATCCACTAAACTGACTCTCGCGCAGGTCATGCATAATACAATTTATGTCTTGAAGCATAACATTTAATTTATCATGAAGGAATCATACCATTATACATATAGAAGCATGTTATAATCCATACAGCAGTCAAATCCATGAAGGAAAAGAGTTGAAATTCATTTCTAGCAAAATGGAGCATTTCAGAAAGACTGGGTAGGTAGAGGGTCACTGTTGCGATCGCTATAGTGGCCAGAAGACCGATCGTGAGGAGAGAAGCGAAGGACACGAGTCATGTAGGATCAACACGACTCGTGTCGATGCTCTTTCTGATCGAAAGACCGATTGGGGAGGGAAAAACAAAGGGGGCACTAGTCATGCCGATCGGCACGACTTGTGTGGAAACTGCATAGCCGGTCACGAGTCGTGCTTGTGTGCACGACTCGTGACTTGGCTTACCAGCTTGCATGAATCATGCTTTTCCCAGGGCGTTCCGATCGGATCTACCCATCTTCCGTTCGGCAGTCGGGCACTCCATCGTGCAAGCGACCGAGCGCTAAGGCACTTTCGATCGGAAGATGGTAGTTCGGTTGGAACACTGGACTCACGGATCTCTATCTCGTGACAAAGAGTCACGTTCCAATCTGCAGAAATCTGCAGTACTCCTTTAGTTACAAACCTGCCCAAAACTTTAAAAATCCAACTAAATACCACCTTACCTCAGATCAGTATTTCCCAACACAACCAACAGCACAAGCATAACTTTTACACAATCTATACAATCAATTCATGAATTAACAAAAAACTAGAATCCCGACAGTAGCAAACCCAAAAAATCACAGTAAAATCCATCACACTCAAACTTGTTCCCATAATCATCATTCATGCCTCACAACTTAGATCAACCAAAACTCCTAACATTTACACTAACATGCATCTCTAAATCATCAGACTTCCAAAAATCATCAACCACAATGAAAACACAAGAAAATGCATCAAGAACAGATAATTCCCAAACCTGCAAATCTTATGCTCCTAGATGCAAGCTCCACTCCCACTGGCCTTCTCTTTTCCCCTGAAATCACGAGTAGACGCTTCTAAACCAGGAACCCAAGAAGAACACACAAACAAACAAAAATCCTAAGTTAAAATACGTTCTAACAGACCAAGCGAAGGAGGGGAAGAAGAAGAAGAGAAAACCCAACCAAAACTTACCAAATAAACTTGAGAGATGATCAATTTCCACCAAAAATCGCTTGGATCCAAGCTAGGGCACTCTAGAAGAGAGAAGAGGAAGAGGAGATAAAGAGAAGAGGAAGAAAAACGGGAAAGAGGCAGCAAAATGGCTGCTCCCTTCTCTCTCTCCTTCACTTTATTCCCACTTCCTAAAACCTTAGCCACATGTCACCCTAAGATTGATGGAACTTGACCACTCACACCCAACTAACATGCATGACACCACACATAAGACTAGCTCTACTAATGCACACACTGCTAACATACATGCACCCACACTCTAATAAAGCCCACAAAACATGCATATTACCCATAAATACCCTTAACACATGCCAACGCACCCACAAATACACACATACACATGGCTCAGACTACTAGGGGGAAATCGGGGTGTGACACAACAACACAACAAATTGCATGGCAGAAAAATCATAAGCAAAAGAGTGAGATACCGACCTTGTTTATTTCATCGCAGCAAATGTGTTGTGATCTGGGTCAAATTTAATATCCTAGTCTTCAAGACTAAATATAAAGCAAGTAGGATGTCAAACACTAGGGAATCTTAAAGCAATTTTATATTAATTGAGTAGATACTTAGATGGATAGACAAATAATATAAAAGAAGAAGTTGAAATGTTCTAATTTTCCTAAAATTACTAAGAATTATAAATTACTCTAGTTAATCTAAATGTACTAATAACAAATTCAAGTAATGTATATTAGAATTACAAATGAGAATTAATCAAGAACTGTAATTGTTAACAAACACATAAATACATGCAATGATTCGAGAATATATCCAATGATCCTTAAAAGAAAATCTCGTTATCAATTAAGGGTATTTTCATTTAAAATCTACAAGCATTCTCATGACATTGTAGAGATAAACAAAAACCATTAAGTTCTATGCCAATTCTTAGATCTCTTAAAATGGAATTCTTGTCTCCAAGTATTTTTCTATCCTTTAAGTAAATTTAATTGCATTTCCACCAAAATGTCCCAATTCTCATTGTGAATATTTAATTAGCAAGTAATTTATGGTGATCAAACATACATAACACATTCTAAAACTCAATTAAATTTAAATCATTCATATATTATAAAAGATAAAAAATGTAGTTTTTAAGATTAATTCATCCTTGCAATTCTAAAAAAACACAGATTTAGCCAATATACATAATATTCAAAATCAAACAATAACAAGGAAGCATTTTAAACATCAAGCAACTAATTAGAGAAAAGAGAAACGATTTTGTTGATGAACTTTTCAATGCTCTTTAAGAAGTTACTTGATATTCAATAATCTTCTTGATGTCTTCCTTGAACTTATGGCTATCTTTCGTTTGATTTTCATGCCTTAAAAAAAGTCAAGTTGATGTATTTATAGGCCTATAAACATCCCAACTCGTGCCGTTTTCCAAATAGGTGGGAATGAGAAAGGGTACAATGAAAATGTGTGAAAACCACTCAACACCAACCTGAGTCAGCAACTCTAGCCTCTATTACAACTCAGCACAGTCCCCATTTCTTCTTCCTTTGCTCTTCATACACCATTCTTCATCCTCTTGATCCAAAGGACTTCAAAGCATAGGTTAAATCAAAGAGAACCTACAAAACACAAAAGAAAAATAAAACAACTAAAAACAAAGTAACAATCAAACAAATGAAATCATAAAACTAAGAAAAAGTAAACACAACTATCCTAAAGAACTATGCTATTTTGCATCCTAATAAATTTCCCCACACTTAGACCTTACTTGACCTTAAGCAAAAAGTTCAAGATCTAAGTGGAAGAGTTAACAAAATCTTTATCTTCTCTAAAATAGATGTAGTCATCCCAACAAGTCATCTTAACTAGGAAAGGGCTTAAGGAAAAGATAATTAACAACTAAACCTCCAATGCTCAATAATGATAGGGAAAACAAGTTGCATAACATATGCAATAAATTTAACAAATTATCTCAATTTATTAAGAACAAAATCAATAATATAAAGTCAATGTGCTAACGAAGCTATCTAGCCAGAATATTCATTCTTCAAATTTAGGAATTCTAAGAACAAAAGCAGCCATCCAGACAAAGATTAAGCACACGCACTAACTCACAATTCACATGGCATTTTTAAACATTTCGTTTTTTTTTTTTTTTTTTTTTTTTTTTTTTTTTTATAGTGGGTGCATTTTATGCTCCATCCCACTAGTTTTTCTATTCTTTCTTTATATATATATATTTCCTACTTGTGACGTCACACATTCTTTTTGAATGAATGTAAGTAAGGAGCATACTCACTTACACACAACTTACTCAAAATGCATCATGTCAATAAGCATCAATTTGTTCCTTTTCTTTTTTCTTTCTTTTTTTTGGAATTTGTCCCCATCCATTATTGAAAAGTGAGTTACCCATATTATGGCTATAGTTTCCCTAAGGCTACTTAAATCTTTAAAAGCTAAACTTAAATCCTTACCATCCTAGCTATAAGCATAGTTAGAAACTTAACTAAACATTCCATAGATCGTGAAAATAATAAAAAGAGATAAAAAATAAAAATTTAAAACTTATGCTAAATGAAACTTTAAAATTCTACCAATTGAGCATAAAAAGATAATTATTAACATAGAATAACATATAACCTCAATCACAATCAAGATGAACTTAGAAAGAAACTACTTATAAATGTGGAGCAGATAAAATTATGCAAAATATAGCATAAACACACATGCATATAAACATAAGCATAATTAAATAACAACTGCTTTTATCCACTCCCCCACACTTAAAAAGTCATTTGGCCCTAATGTGAATCCCAAACATGAAAGAAAGGGAAAAGGGAAACTCCCTCAATCCTCCAAAGGAGACGATGGAGGAGCTCAATTGTGTAACCGGAGAAGGCAAAGAATTAAAGAGAAACTGCCCCAATCCTCCAAAGGAGACGGTGGAGGAGACTCAATTGTTTAACCGAAGAAGGCAAAGAATTGATTCATCTTATACTCTATCTTCTACTGCCGGCGATCAAGTTGGCAGTTCCAAGTCTCTAACGTAGTCAATTGACATTGCATCTACTTTTGATTCCCCAAAATTTGCTCCCATATATGTGAGTCTCTACTTGAAAAGGCACTGGCAGCCGTTTGTGGTCGTGCAATTAGAAGAGGGACATTATCATGTGGCTCCTCTCATTGAGATTCCTCTTCATCTTATTCTTCTTCAACTATTAGAGGACGTGCCAACTCTCTCCAACATGATCGAGATCATGCTGGAATCAATCGAAAGGAAGCACTCACTACTTCACCTCTTACAAAAGCATATTTAGTGAAATAAGAACACTCAACAACACAGGTGAAATCATCAAGATTGATATTAAGAGATTTAGCAATAATAGTAACAACATTACCATATATGAGTGAAGCATCCTTATGTCCGGCACAAGCTAAAAGTTGATTAAAAATCCAATAGGTCCAGCACACTTGCTTCTTATTACGAATACACTGCATCAAAAATAACTCTTGAGCATAAATTCTATTAAATTTAGATTTGTGAAAAACAGCACATGCAAGGACTTTGTGTAGTAACCAAAATTTTAAGTCTTTAATAAACATAGCCTTAACCTTTTTCAATTGAAAAGGAGATGGCAAATCAGTCAAAAATGTCCAAAATTCATCCACATTAAAAGACTTAAGAGGATCACACATACCATCTTTCTTAAAACCAAAAACCCTATGCATAAAAGAATATGTAAGTTGGTGTTTCTTTCCTAGCATCCAAAATTCCAGAATATGAGAATCATTTGAGTTAACATCTAAAGATTTGTAAAATTCAGTAATCAACTCAATATAAATATTGCATGGAGACGAACTTTTGAGGTCCACAAGTAGTTAATAATCGATTAAAAGAGTCTTGCATGCCAAAATCTTGAAGTAAAACAAAGCGAACATACTTACAAGAAATGATTTCCCTAAACTTAAGAGTGGTAAATCTATCACCTTCCTCATGTGAAAGAATGGGGAACTTAGCCTTGTAAATGGAAGCCAAATCCTACTCTAGAGATTCCTCTTGAGGTCTTGAAGATGTAGAGCCCTCAAGTCCGTCCCATTTGAAAATGAAAACGAGTCGAAGAATGGTGTTGAAGATGAAAATCGGGGATGAAAAAGAGAAGAGTATGGCTAAAGAAGAAACCAAAAAGAGAGTAGGGAGAGTTAAGAAAAAAAATGGCGTTTGAATTGTAAAAGGGATGAAGGAGACACATGGGGGAAAACTGAAGAAGAAGAAGAAGAAGAAGAAAGTAAAAAGGGGATGTGAAAAGAATTAAAAATATTAATTTTGAAAAGAGTGTAGAAAAGGTGAAAAGACATGACTTTTGGTGTGAAAGTACATGACTTTTGAACTTTGGATAAAAGAAATGAGAGGGAAGGGAAATAGGGTTCCAAATCAAACAAAAATACTAAATAACTGAAAAATAAAGGAAAAAGGGCAATTAGGGTAAGGGCACGAGTCAGCACCTTGTGCAGACTCGGCACCTTTAGGCTCTATCATGAGTGGACACATGCGTGACGACTCGTGACCAATCAATTATGTCCTAAGTAGGCATAGATGTGATAACTTGGCACAGACCAAGTTCCCAAACATAATAACTATATATATTGAAGAAAGAAAAAAAATAATCTAATAAAAACAATGTGTATGTGTTAAATCTTAAAGAAAAACATAAATACTACTGATACTTCAATGTGGTTCAAACAAAATCAAAAATAATGAAGAAAACATAACATAAAATAATTGAATGTAATATACCAAAAATAAAAATAGAAAATGTGGGAACCATACCTTGCTATATTTAATGGTCTATAGCTTGACCTTACCTTGATCAATTTAAGGTGTAGATAGAGGGATCAACCTCACTTGATCAATTGCCTTACTAATCAAATAAGGCTTGAGACGGTGACCATTAACCTTGAAAACGTCTCCCTTTTCATTAGCAATTTCAATTTCTCCATAAGGATGAACCTTGATAACCTTGAAAGGGCCCGACCATATTGACTTCAATTTCCCAAGAAACAATTGTAGTCTTGAATTGTAAAGTAAAACAAATTCCCCCTCGTGAGATTCCTTCTTCATTAAATGTTTATCATGCCACAATTTAGTATGATCCTCATACAACTTTGCATTCTCATAAGAATTCATCCTTAATTCTTCCAATTCATTGAGTTGAAGTAACCTTTTCCGACCCACTTTCTTCAAACAAAAATTCAAAGCCCTTGTTGCCCAATATGCCTTATGTTCAAGTTCCACGAGCAAGTGATAAGACTTCCCATAGATCAATTGGTAGGGTGTAAGGCCAATTAAGGTTTTATAAGCTGCTCTATATGCCCACAAGGAATCATCTAGATTTAATGCCCAATCTTTCCTTGAAGAGGATATCGTTTTCTCAAGAATCCATTTAATCTCTCTATTACTTACCTCAACCTACCCACTTGTTTGTGGGTGATATGGAGTATCAACCTTGTGTGTTAATGTAGTGCCCCACTCGACCGCATGCATAGCCTCGCTACAGCGGTCGAAGAGGGTCACCACACACGTATAATACAACCGAGCTATAAAAAAAATTCTGAATTAACAAATTTCTTTTAAAGTAACATGATACATTTCAAAAGTCATACGTTAGATATATATCATTAATTGTCAACTTATATTACATAAAGTTAACTTCGTATACAAGATAATATCTTTTAGTTACAAAATTCAGCTATTACAACACTACTCTTATGCATGCCAAAAACTAGTAGTTACATATTACACAAGAACCTACACAAACAGCGGACCCTAATGTGTTGACCAGAGAAGATGCAGGACTGTTCTTCAAACACGTTTCACTTCAAAAGCTACACGGATTAACATTCGTGCTAAGCGATAACGCTTAGTGGTGAAACAACACACAATATTCATGCATAGTAATCTTTAAATATCATCATATACATGCTTCATAGTAATACACCACATAGTATATCAATACCATTCCTATGCGTACATATATATATAACATTATCAATAAACCGTATTCTTAGATTCAGATATCACATGACATTCTCATAACACATAGTATTCCCATTACTTTTTAGTAATTCATCATTCATCTCTTACCTTGCCTGTATATTCTTAGAAATGGATAACGGGATATCGCATTAGTACTCGTAAGTACCATAAATCACATTAGTATCCATAGATACAACACTTACGCATTAGTACCCGTAGGTACCAATATATTCATATACATATATACACTTTTGTGAATCCAAACGAGATTCTAAATGCATTGGGGATTCCAAACGGGAATAAAAAACAGATGCTTCAGCTGCAGCACTTGACCCTATAGGCATGCCTATCTATCCACGACTTGACTTGCAGGCTAAATTATTAACGCATTTAATGTTCATATTATTGAATTGTATAACATCCATAGCCATGTCATAACATTTGATATCTTGCACACACATATGGCTTATTAAACAAGCCCACACTTCATTGCTCAATATATAAATGTTCACATGGGTTAACACATTTACAGCTTCCATAAGCATAATCATTCATAAGTCAAATACAATAGTTCTTACAAAATAAGGCAACTAATAGGCATTCATAACACATAGCTTTATTACGTTCGTGACCCTCATCTCGCCCGTGACAGACCTTAACTACCCTTCTGTCGCGCTCGCGGCACAAGTCGTGCATGCGATAGGGCACAAAAATAACTTCTGTCGCACTTGCGATACAACATAACCTGCCAAAATCTGCCCTACGGAGCCTTCTGTCGCCCTCACGATAGAGCATAAACTATATGTTAAAAGCTCATACCTCACTTACCTCTTTCAAACACTTTCCGACTTTTATATATATTACTTATAAAACCAACCAAAACATCACTTCCAACCAACATAACCTACTAACCAATTGTTCATCTACATGTTAACTTCTCAATGGCACATATCTCAATACATTTGAACTCAAAATCAAGGAGTTATGAACAAGGGATCACAACTGTTCCAAAGACCCTCCTACAGAATTTTAGCTACACATATTGGCAAATTTGAAGAACTTAGAGTTCTCAAAATAAAAGGACTATTCCTACAACAATTATAGACATAGACATTATGATTCTAATCCAATTAACCTCATTTATTTTAGAGTTGTAAAACTCAACTTATAACACAAATAATCCAAATAGGTCAAGATGAACCTCAAAACCAGTTCTTACACTATTAAGCTCACTAAGCTTGAATCCAACTAAATTGGCATAACCAATCCTCGAAACTCAATCTAAACCACCTTAACACATTCATGAATACTTCGGCACATTCAATTTCACAATAGGTATTCATCGATCATGAACACAACAATTTCTCAATCTTCCAAAAATAGAATTTCATGCTTACAAATCAATAAATTTCATAACAATCAAATTAACATATCAAATATATATCTTCCATTCAATTCAGCACACATCACAATTATGCATTTCAGATTATATCCACTACCAATTTAGCACACAGAAACACATAGTTTCCTAAACCTCAAACTCCTTTGCTCCAAAGAGCTCACTCGGCACTAAGCTCACCAAGCTTCTCCTTTCCTTTAGTTTTTCTAGTTTCTTCCACTACAACACACATCCAATTTCCAGAATTGGAACAAGGGATCAATTCCAACTCAATATAGAAAAGAAAAAGGAGAAGAAGAAGAATCTAACATAGCCACTTACCTTGACTTGCTAAGAGCACACACACAACTCAGAAATCAATCAACTAATAAGAGTTCCATGAACTAAGAATTAAAGATGAAGAAATAGAAAATGGGACTTAACTTCTGAGCAAAAGAACCAAAGAGAGAGAGAAGGGGGGGGGGGGCATATTCATGTCCTAACCAAAGGCTTATATATGCATGTAAGGCTTTGGTTGGTAAGGTCTGCCCAAGACACGTGGACAGCCCCTAATCAAGATTAGGTTAAACTAATCTTGCTTAACTTTAATTAATCATTTCCTTAATTAATCATGCACAATCACACTTTAGTCACTTAACTAATTTATTTCATGTAATTAATTCCTCTTTTCTAATTACACTTAAATCAAAAATTAGAAACCCTATATCAAACCTATCCAATTACCCTAATTAATCAAAATGCTACTAGGGTAGATTTTGGGTCATTACAACTCTCCACTCTTTAAAAGAATTTAATCCGCGAAATTCATACCTATACTAAATAGATGAGGGTATTGAGCTCGCATCATTGATTCAGGCTCCCATGTTGCTTCTTCTATCCCATGATGTTGCTAAAGCACTTTCATTAACGGAACTTGTTTATTCCAAAGTTGCTTCACTTCTTGTGCCAATTTTGCTTTAGGTTTCTCATCATAAGAGAAATTTGGTCGCACTTGCACATCTTGTACTGACAAAACATGTGACTCATCTGAATGATATCTTCGGAGCATAGACACATGGAATACATCATGAAGCTTAGCCAAAGTTGGAGGTAAGGCTAACCGATATGCCACTGTCCCAACTCTTTCCAACACTTCATAAGGTCTAATAAATCTCGGACTCAGTTTCCCTTTCTTTCCAAACTGAATCACTTTTCTCCAATGAGACACTTTAAAAAAGACTTTGTTACCCATATCAAACTCTATATCCTTTCTCTTTAAATCCGCATAGGACTTTTGCCTGTCACTAGCAGTTTTTAACCGCTGTTGGATAATCTTTGCTTTTTCTTCAGTATCTCTTACTAGATCAGAACCAATTATCTTATGGTCATTCAACTCTATCCAACATATAGGAGTTTGACATTTTCTACCATAAAGAGCTTCATAAGGTGCTATGCCGATACTCACTTGATGACTGTTATTGTATGCAAATTCCACCAATGGAATGTACGTATCCCAACTCTTAGAAAAGTCCAAAATATAAGCTCGTAGCAAATCTTCTAACACTTCAATTATTCTTTCTGACTACCCATCAGTCTATGGATGAAAAGCTGTACTGAAATGCAGTCGTGTACCAAGTGCAGATTGCAAACCTTTCCAGAACTTTGAAGTAAACCTCGAGTCTCAATCAGATACAATGGATAAAGGAATAACATGAAGTCGCACAATCTCATTTACATACAGTTTAGCCAAACGATCCATAAAGTAATCAAGTCGAATCGGTGTAAAATGAGCTAACTTGGAAAATTGATCAATAATCACCCATACAGAATCATGCTGTTTAGATGTCATTGGAAGACCTATTACAAAATCCATGGTAATATTATCCCATTTCCACTGTGGAATCGGAATAGGATTCAATAAACCCGATGGAACTTGATGTTCCGCTTTCACTTGCTAACAGGTCAAATACTTAGAAACATACTCAACCACATCTTTCTTCATACCAGGCCACCAATAAAACTATTTTAAATCCCGATACATCTTATGAGCTTCATGCAAAAGCTTCTTTTTCAACTCTTTATCATTTGCTACACACAATCGATCTTGATAATACAGAACACCTTCCTTATTCACTAAATAATCAGTCTTGTCATCATTCCTAACTGATTGTAGAATTTGTTGCAACTAAGGATCATGTTTTTGTGCATCCACTATCTCTTTCCTCAAACTAGGTCTTGCTTTCAATTGAGCTACTAAAGCCCCATCAGATGCAAATCTCCATATGCCATGTTGCAATGTCAAAACTGAAACTAACTTTCTACTTAAAGCATCAGCTACTATATTAGCTTTGCCAGGATGGTAATCCACAATTCAGTCATAATCTTTAAACAGCTCAAGCCATCTCCTCTGTCTCAAATTCAACTCTTTTTGAGTAACCAAATATTTGAGACTCATATGGTCAGTGAAAATCTTACATCTTTCACCATACAAATAATTGCGCCAAATCTTTAAAGCAAACACTACAGTAGCTAATTCAAGAACATGTGTCGGGTAGTTCTGTTCATTCGGTTTCAGCTGTCTCGATGCATAGGCTACCACTTTCCCATCTTGCATCAATACACATCCCAATCCAATTCCAGATACATCGCTATACATAGCATACTCTTTACCTATAATGGGTTGGGTTAGAATTGGTGTTTCAAATAGAATCTTTTTTAACTATTCGAAACTATCTTGATACTTATATGACCATATGAACTTAACCCCTTTACGAAGCAACTTGGTAAGCGGAGAAGCAATAACTGAAAACCCTTTTACAAAACACCGATAATGACCCACTAAACACAAGAAACTTATAATCTCAGGCACATTTCTGGGCGGTTTCCAACTCATTATTGCTTCTATCTTAGCTGGATCAACTTTAATGCCCTTAAAAGAGATAATATGACCTAAAACTAAGCTTAGCATACAACCGTTGTTCTCTTAAGGTCTGAAGCACAATTCTCAAATGTTGTTCATGTTCATTCTCATCCTTCGAATACACAAGTATGTCATCAATAAACACCACAATAAACTGATCCAGAAACGGCCTAAACACTCGATTCATCAAATCCATGAACGCTGCAAGCGCATTGGTCAACCCGAAAGGCATTACTAGGAATTCATAGTGACCATATCGAGTCTTGAATGCGTTTTTCGGAATATCTTCTTGCTTTACTTGTAACTGATAGTATCCTCATCGCAAATCAAACTTTGAAAACACACCAGCTCCTTTCAACTGATCAAATAAATCCTCAATCCTAGGTAAAGGATATCTGTTCTTCACTGTTACCTTGTTAAGCTATCGGTAATCAATACACATTCTCATTGTGGCATCTTTCTTCTTAACAAACAGAACTAGAGCACCCTAGGGTGATACACTCGGTCATATAAAACCCTTATCTAATAACTCTTGCAATTGAGTCTTTACTTCTTTCAACTCAGTAGGAGCCATACGATAAGGTAACTTGGAGACAGGTGCGGTACCCTGCACAATCTCAATCGACAAATCCACTTCCCTTACAAGTGGTATACCAGTCAACTCTTCTACAAACACATCAAGAAATTCTTTCACTACAGGTATATCCTGTATTCTAACTTGTTCCCTCTTCGAATCTAATACAAGAGCTAAGAAAGCTTCACATCTTTTTCTCAGACACTGATAAGCTTGGATAGAAAAAATTACATATACCAAAGGATTAGAATGTACACCCCTCAGAATCACCTTAGACGTTCTGAACTTCTAAGCACAACTGTTTTCTTTCTACAGTTAATAACAGCTCAATGCTTACTTAACCAATCCATCCCTAAAATCAAGTCAAACTCATGGAAAGGCAATTTTATCAAATCTATAGGAAATTTCTATCCTTGAACCATTAAAGGACAATCTTTATACGCCTTATTCACATTAATACTATTCCCCAATGGACTAGTCACACACATATCATAGTCTAAATGATCAACTGAAGACATTTTATCACCTAACTGCTTAGAACCTACATATGAATGCGTAGATCCAGGGTCAATTAATGCAAACATTTTTATATCAAAGAGTAGAAATGTACCCGCTATAAGTTCTAGTGCATCCTACTCCACATGAGCTTTCATAGCATAGGCCCTTACTGGTGCTGTAGGAGGTCAATCAACTGATTCTGACACTACACCACCTTTGAACTGACTACTCTACCACGTCTTCTACCTCTTCCATGATTTGCCGGAGGTAAATTAGATCCACCTCTACTTGTTTCCTGCTGATCTCTTCTCACTTCATAGGCTTTAGGACAATTAGCCAAGAAGTACTCAGTGTTCCCACAATGGAAACACGCGCTAGTCAACTTCCAACATTCACTTTTATGACGTTTACAGTAATGGGGACACTTAGGTACATCACTTTTGTTACCAGACACACCTCTACCAGTACCGAATGCAAAAGAAGATCCTTGCTTTTTGCCTCTAGTAGCTGGGTTACTAGCTGATTCAGCTTGAGGTGCCACTTGAGAATCTTTAGATCTGTTTCCTAAATAAACACCACCTCTAGGTGAATTTCTCCTCTGTACTCTTTCCCTATGAATCGCTACTGACTTTTTGACTCTCATGGCTGCCTGAACTATCTGATAATAGCTCACATTCTGAGAGGTAATCATGGAGATCAAAAATGCCTTTATCGAATCATTCAAACCTTCTTAAAACTATTGGCATCTGAATGCTTTTGTAAGCACGCCTTCAGGTGCATACTTACTGAGCCTACAAAACTCTTTCTTATACTCTGCTACTAACAAGGTTCTCTGCCTCAAATTCAGAAATTGCTTCAAATTTACTTCTCGATACGCCTTGGTAATGTACTTGTTACGAAACTCTTGGATAGAGAAATCCCAAGTGATCGGAGTAGGAAGTAGAGGATGTCTTAGGACCAACTTCCACCAATCATAGGTAGATCCTTGCAGAAAAGATACCACACATTCTACTTTCTATTCAGAAGGGCATCTAATTTCATCAAGTACTATCTGCACTTTCTCTATCCAGAATTCTGCTTTAAAGGACTCGTCCAGACTTGTACCATAGAATTCCCCTGCCCTATGTTTTCTCAGCAAATCCACTGGAGCTTTCGGTGCTGTCATACGATCTAACATCCTACATATTCTTAGAAGTGGATAACGAGATATCACATTATTACTTGTAAGTACTATAAATCACATTAGTATCCGTAGATACAACACTTATGCATTAGTACCCATAGGTACCGATATATTCATATACATTTATACACTTTTGTGAATCCAAACGGGATTCTAAAAGCATTGGGGATTCCAAATGGGAATAAAAAATAAACGCTTCGGCTGCAGCACTTGACCCTATAGGCATGCCTATCTATCCACGACTCGACTTGTAGGCTAAATTATTAACCCATTTAATGTTCATATTATCGTATTTTATAAAATCTATATAGCCACATTAAGCCATATCATAACATTTGATATCTTGCACACACATATGGCTTATTAAACAAGCCCATACTTCATTGCTCAATATATAAATGTTCACATATCCTTCATAAGTCAAATACAATAATTATTCCAAAATAAGGCAACCAATAGGCATTCATAACACATAGCTCTGTCGCGCTCGCGACACTCGTCGCTCCTGTGATAGACATTAACTACCCTTCTTTTGCACTTGAGGCGCAAGTCGAGCACGTGAATGGGCACAAAAATAACTTCTATCATGCTCGCGACAGAATATAACCTGGAAAAATCTGCCCTACGGAGCCTTCTATCGCGCTCGTGGCAGAGCATGAACTATATGTTCAAAGCTCATACCTCACTTACCTCTTTCAAATACTTTCTTACTTCTATATATATAACTTCTAAAACTAACCAAAATATCACTTCCAGCCAACATAACCTACTAACCAATTGTTCACTGACATGTTAACTTCTCAATGGCACAAATCTCAATACATTTGGACTCAAAACCAAGGAGTTATGGCCAAGGGATCACAACTGTTCCAAAGGCCCTCTTACAGAATTTTAGCTACACATATTGGCAATTTTGAAAACCTTAGATTCCTCAAGATAAAAGGACTATTTCTATAGAAATTATAGGCATAGACATTATGATTTTAATTCAATTAACCTCATTCATTTTAGATTTGTAAAACTCAACTTATAACAGAAACAGTCCAAATAGGTCAAGATGAACCTCAAAACCAGTTCTTACACTATCAAGCTCACTAAGCTTGAAACCAGCAAAATTAGCATTACCAATCCTCGAAACTCAATCCAAACCACCTTAACACATTCATGAACACTTCAGCACATTCAATTTCACAATAGGTATTCATCGATCATGAACACAACAATTTCTCAATCTTCCAAAAATAGAATTTCATGCTTACAAATCAATAAATTTCATAATAATCAAATTAACATATCAAATATATATCTTCCATTCAAGTCAATACACATCACAATTATGCATTTCAGATTATATCCACTACCAATTTAGCACACACAAACACATAGTTTCCTAAACCTCAAACTCCTTTGCTCCAAAGAGCTCACTTTGCACTAGGCTCACCAAGCTTCTCCTTTACATTAACTTTTCTAATTTCTTCCACTACAACACACAACCAATTTCCAAAATTGCAACAAGGGATTAATTCCAACTCAATACAGAAAAGAAAAAGGAGAAGAAGAAAAATCTAATATAGCCACTTACCTTAACTTGCTAAGAACACATACAGAGCTCAGAAATCAATCAACCAATAAGAGTTCCATGAACTAAGAACTAAAGATGAAGAAGAGGATGAAGAAAGAAGAACAGAAAATGGGACTTAACTTCCGAGCAAGAGAACCAAAGAGAGAGAGAGAGAGAGGGGCATATTCTTGTCCTGCCCAAAGGCTTATATATGCATGTAAAGCTTTGGTAGGCAAGGTCTTTCCAAGACACGTGGACAACCCCCTAATCAAGATTAGGTTAAACTAATCTTGCTTAACTTTAATTAATCCTTTCCTTAATTAATCATGCACAATCATACTTTAGTCACTTAACTAATTTATTTCATGCAATTAAGTCATCTTTTCTAATTACAATTAAATCCAAAATTAGAAACCCTAAATCAAACTTATCCAATTACCCTAATTAAGCAAAATGCTACTAGGGTAGATTTCGGGTCATTACAGTTACTCTATATTTCTTCAAAAGAGCTTCTATCACTTGATTACAAAAATGTGAACCTCAATCGCTAATTAATGCTCTAGGAGTGCCAAACCTTGGAAAATTTATTTTCTTGAGCATCTTCTTAACAACCTTTGCATCATTAGTATTGCTACCACCCATTTTAAGACATAGTCGACCATAACCAAAATATACTTATATCCGAAATAACTAGGAAATAGACCCATGAAATCTATGCACCAAACATCAAAAAGCTCGACTTCAAGAATTCTCTTCAAAGGCATCTCATGTTTCCTAGAAATGTTACCCATTCTTTGGCACCTATCACATGTAAGCACAAAATATCTAGCATCCTTGAATAATTTAGGCCACCAAAAACTAAATTGAAGTACCTTAGATGATGTTTTTTTATGCATCAAAGTGTCCACCTACATCTAAAGAGTGATAATGTCTTAAAACATCTTGAACTTCATCTTGAGAAATGCACCTTCTAATCAAACCATCTGCACATCTCTTATAAAGTAATAGTTCCTCCCAATAGTAGAATTTACTATCATGCAAGAATTTTTTCCTTTGTCCATAATCCAACCCATAAGGAAGAACACTACTCACTAAATAATTTGCAATATTTGCAAACCATAGAATTTCCTTAAATGCCAAACTAAGAAGGTATTCACCATGAAATGTCTCATTAATTGGCACACCATCATAATTACTCTTTAATCCCTCTTGATCAAGCCTAGATAAATGATCTGCAATGAGGTTCTCATTTCCTTTTTTTTTATCTCTCACTTCCCAATCAAACTCTTGAAGCATTAAAATCTACCTTAAGAGCCTAGGTTTTACATCCTTCTTACTTAGAAGATACTTGAGGGCAACATGGTTTAAATAAACAATCAATTTTTACCCTATAAGATATGCTCTAAATTTGTCAAATGCATAAACAATAATAAGCAACTCATTCTCCATAGTGGTGTAGTTGATTTGAGCATCATCAAGTAGTTTGCTAGCGTAGTAGATCACATAAGGCCGGCCTTCCTTCCTTTGTCCCAAAACATCCCCCACCGCAAAATTACTTGCATCACACATAATTTCAAACAGTTGCTCCCAATCAGGCGATTGCAAAATAGGTGCTAAAATAAGAGCTCTCTTCAAAGTTTCAAATGCATTAAAACATGCCTCATTAAACTCAAAATCAACATCTTTAGCAAGTAATTTGCATAATGGCTTCGCTATCTTAGAAAAATCCTTGATAAATCTTCTATAAAAATCCACGTGACCAAGAAAGCTCCTTATATCCTTAACACACTTTGGGGGTGGCAAATTAGCAATTACTTCTATCTTTGCTCTCTCAACCTCAATACCTCTTTTTGATACTGAGTGCTAAGGAACAATTCCTTCTTGTGCCATAAAGTGGCACTTTTCCCAATTTAGTACTAATCCATGCTCCATGCACCTATCAAGAACTTTAGAAAGATTTTCTAACCAATTTTAAAAGTTAGATCCATAAACACTAAAATCATCCATAAAAACCTCTACACATTCATCAATTAAATCACTAAATATTAAAACCATGAATCTTTGAAAACTTGAAGGAGCATTGCATAAACTAAAGGCAATATATCCAAAGGTAAAAGTACCATATGGATATGTGAAGGTAGTCTTAGCTTGGTCCTTGGGGTGAATAGGAATTTGATGAAAACCGCTAAGTCCATCTAAATAACAAAAGTAAGAAAAATTGGCTAGCCTTTAAAGAACTTGATCAATAAAAGGTAATGGAAAATGATCCTTCCTAGTTGCTTTATTTAACTTTCTATAATCTATGCATATACCCCATCTCATGATCGTCCTTGTGGGTATTAAATCATTAGACTCATTTTTAACAATGGTTAAGCCTCCCTTCTCTGGGACAACTTGAACGGGGCCTGATAGGAGCTAGATTGAACTATAATTTAGTATTTATTTTGTGTGAGTTTGTGTAATTAATTATGTAATTGTGTGTATAATTTGATGTGATATGTTAGTTTAGGATTATTTGTATTAGATTTCATGTTTTATGTGTTTATATGTGTTTTTAGGTAAAAAAAATAAAGAAAAGAGGTAGAGCAAAGAAGAGGATCACGAGAAGAGGAGCAAGATCACGCCTCATACTTGAGGTCACGCCGTGACTATAGGTCACGAGATGTGACTTGATAAGAAGAAAGAAACAGGAGGAAAAGAAGAGAGGAGCTGCAGGAGAGCGAAGACACGCCGTGACCTGGGATCACGTGACGTGATGAGAGGCTAGAGAAGAAAAGAAAGAAAGGAAAGGGAAGAGAAGGAAGAGGAGTAACGAGACGTGAGCGCCAGTCACGCCACACGCGAGAGAATCACGCCGTGATGGGGAGTCATGCGACGTGACTGGCCAGAGAGGGAAGCGAAAGCCGAAGAGAGGAAAGAAGGAAGAAAAAGGGCCAGCGCGTTCTGTCGCGATCGCGACACCGTTGCGAGCGCGACAGAAACGACCGTTGAACGGTTTTGAGCCAAAAATCACTTCAAAAGTCACCTTCTTTCACCCAAAGTTTGCAACCATTCTCAAGGGTCATTTCAAGGGACATCAACTTTCAATTATTATCTATAAATACTTAGTTTAACTGTAATTTAAGGGATGATGGAATTTTTAGTTAAGTAAATTTTCTGTATTTTAGTTAAACAATATCCTTTAGTTTTATTTTTTTAGTTAGTTTTATGTATTGAAGAAGAAGATCAAAGAGAAGGGAAATTTATTTCAAGAGATTTAGAAAAGGGTTGAAGAACTTCTATCTTATTCTCTTATTTTTAATTCTTCTCCATTATTTCTATGAATATCATTTTAATGAATTTGTATATTATGATTATTTCTATTGTCATCTACTTTAATAGTCTTTCATTGTAGATTTTCTATTAGTATCTTTTGCTTGATCTTTACAAGTTAAAGTAATTCGAGAGTTTGCTTTATCCGACATCTAATAGAATTTCATTATTAAGATATATTCAAGAGATTGGTATATTGAGATAATTGCTATAGGTTAGTGTCTATTCTTAAAATATGTAATTAGAAACCTCTAATTCATTAATGAAAATTGTGAGTTAGAACTTTAATTGTATGTTTTAGGCATTTTAATTCATGTCGAGAGAGTGAGTTAAAAATTTATCCTAACTTGGCTTGCATGAAAGATGAATAATTGTTAATCAAAAGGATGGATCAAATTCATTATGTTTAGTTCTTCATTCATATATACTATTTATCTTCTTCTGATAAACATAAATTAGGTTTAAATTAAGTAGTTCTAATTCAACCATCAAATTTATTATCATTGTAAACAAGATTAAAATCAATTAGTAATAGTGTGTAACACGTTCCCTGTGGGATCGATATCTAAAGTACTATTGCGGTACACCGTATACTTGCGGTATGTTGCATCATTAGAAAATGCACAACAAGTTTTTGGCGCCGTTGCCGGGGATTTTCACTTGATTTGCAGGTTTGTCTCCATCTTTTCATTTTTCTCTTCTTCTTTACCTAGCACATTATATTTCGGCATTTTTCTTCAATAACAAAGTTAAATTTCGTTTGTAGTTTCTTATCTGTACTATTTCTTTTTCTTCTGTCCACTATTTTCTTTTTGTGCTTTTGGATTTGTTGGTTTATTTCATTGTATTAGAGATCTGTATTTGGTTCATTCATTTTCATTTTCTTTGTTTGTTGATTTCGGCAGTTTGTACTTAGTACTTTTTATTTCATTTTCATTATTCTTAGTTCTTTCTGTATTTCGTTTCTTGGTTTACTTCATCTGTGTTTTTTTTCTTTGTTAGAAGTTCCAGTTTACTCTCTATCTTCTTTCATTCTTTTTTCACTAAGCAAAAATGGTGAGAACAAAGAATCCCACTGTTCCCCGAACTGACCAAGAAGAGCAGGAAGTTGAAGTGGTGAACATTGCTTCTCATTATGGAGCTTTGTTTCCTATCTTTTCAGTAGATGAAGGTAGCAAGTATTTACTACTTCGTAATAGGTATTTGATGCGCTGTAAGTTTTTTCCTGACTCTTTACTTAATCAAATTGGTATGCTAGAAGTAGTTAATGACATGTTAAGAGTATGTGGATTGTTTAAATTTGCTTCTATGCGTGAAAATGTGCGTCCTGATTTAGTTTTAGAATTCTATACCACATTAAAAAAGAATGATGATAATGAGAATTGGTTAGACTTTAGGATGGCTGGTATACCTTATACTTTAACCTATTTTATGATGAATAGAATATTTAGATTTTCTCAAGCTGGTTTGACCGAGCCACCTAAATCGTTTAAACCACATGAATTTTGGACATTTTTGACTGATTTGCAAACTCGTTATAGAGCTAGGGATGCTAAATCCATGTTTATTAAAGATTTAAGGTATTGGATTTTGCATAGGATTTTAGTTTCTTTAGTTTTTAATAGGTCCGAATTCAATAGAGTTTCATATAATGAGTTGTTTTTAATGTGGTGTGTACATAAACGCAAGGACGTATGTTGGCCTTTTTGGATAATAAGTCAATTGTTGCAATGTGTACATAAACATGATTCACCTTTAACACATGGGCATGTTATTTCTAGTATTGCAACTAATTTAAATGCTGATCTTGATGCTTATTATAGAGTTTTTCCTTGCCAGTATTTTAATAAGACTATGTTAGTTCGTGGAGAAGTTGTTGGCAATAATTTTCAGGAAATTCCGGCACGTGCTCGATCATGTTGGAGGGATATTGCTGGAAATGCTGCGCCACAAGTTGAGGAACAAGAAGAAGAAGGTGAGGAGGAGGCAAGTGAAAATGAGGAGATGGCAGATATTCCACCTGCTGCAGCTACTGCACCTGAAGTTGGCTCATCTAGCCATAATATTCCCTCAATGCTATCTAATATGCAAGAGCAATTATCTTCCATTGAGCGACGTCAAAGGAGGCTGGAGTACAAGTTTGATAGCTTCTTAATACAATCGGGTTTTGTGGTTCCATCGCCTCCACCATCACCATGATAGGGGAGTTTTCTTTTTATTCTTTTTATTTATTTCTTTTTATTTTTTTTTGTGTCATTCCTACACATTGAGGACAATGTTGGTTCTAAGTGTGGGGGAGTGATTGTGTTATGTGTTGTGATGTTTGTGATTGTGTTTTTGAGTTTGTATATATATTATGTATGTCAAGTGCATGATTATTGAAGTTTGTGTGTTTTTATATTTCAATTAAGCTTTTTAAGTAAACTTTATTATGAAGCATTGTTTATTTGGTATATTGTACAGGTTGTTAAGTTCATTATCTTTGATGCTCATTTTTATTAGTTTTTCAAAAATTTTTAGCATGTATTTTAAGTTTTTCAAGTTATTTTGTTTTACTTATTTCAACATTATAGATTATTTAGTCTTTCTAACTAACCATGTTTTTAAAGTTAGAATTTACTCATTTAGTTTATAATTTTCAATTTCTAGTTGTTTAAGGAAACTATAGCCATAATACTTACCTTTTATCTTTTCAATAATGGATGAGGACTAAATTTAAAAAATAAAAATAAGTGGGATGGAGCATAAAATGCACCCACTAAAGTCATAAAAAATGTTAAAAAAAAAAAAATAAAATAAAAGCAAGATATATATCAAAAATTGCAAAAATATGGGATGGAGCGTAAAACGCACCCATGTACTTTCTCTTGCTAGAAATCAAAAAGAAAAATCAAAATAAAAGAAAAAGCAAAGTCTAAAAATGCCATGAGATTGGATTAAGGGTAAGTGAGCTTAATGTCCTAAATGCAGCTAGTTGCTTGAGAATTTTAACTTTATGATTAATTTTCTTTCTTTAGTTCATGTTTAGTTTTAATAGACTTCATACTCTTTATGTTGGCATTAGTAAAGTTAAATAATTTGTTGAATTTAGGATGCATACTTTTAAATTTTGACTTACTGATTTTATTATGAGTGTATGAGATATTTTGGTTCTTTTCAACTCTATTACGTGTGCTAAATAACAGTGTTTTGTAGTAATTTTTACTGGTTATTAAATTTTCTTATTTCTTTGATCTTGCTTGAGGACAAGCAAGGGTTTAGTGTGGGGGAATTTGATAGGAGCTAGATTGAACTATAATTTAGTATTTATTTTGTGTGAGTTTGTGTAATTAATTATGTAATTGTGTGTATAATTTGATGTGATATGTTAATTTGGATTATTTGTATTAGATTTCATGTTTTATGTGTTTATATGTGTTTTTAGGTAAAAAAAATGAAGAAAAGAGGTAGAGCAAAGAAGAGGATCACGAGAAGAGGAGCAAGATCACGCCTCATACTTGAGGTCACGCCGTGACTATAGGTCACGAGACGTGACTTGATAAGAAGAAAGAAAAAGGAGGAAAAGAAGAGAGGAGCTGCAGGAGAGCGAAGACACGCCGTGACCTGGGATCACGTGACGTGATGAGAGGCTAGAGAAGAAAAGAAAGAAAGGAAAGGGAAGAGAAGGAAGAGGAGTAACGAGACGTGAGCGCCAGTCGCGCCACACGCGAGAGAATCACGCCGTGATGGGGAGTCACGCGACGTGACTGGCCAGAGAGGGAAGCGAAAGCCGAAGAGAGGAAAGAAGGAAGAAAAAGGGCCAGCGCGTTCTGTCGCGATCGCGACACCGTTGCGAGCGCAACAGAAACGACCGTTGAACGGTTTTGAGCCAAAAATCACTTCAAAAGTCACCTTCTTTCACCCAAAGTTTGCAACCATTCTCAAGGGTCATTTCAAGGGACATCAACTTTCAATTATTATCTATAAATACTTAGTTTAACTGTAATTTAAGGGATGATGGAATTTTTAGTTAAGTAAATTTTCTGTATTTTAGTTAAACAATATCCTTTAGTTTTATTTTTTTAGTTAGTTTTATGTATTGAAGAAGAAGATCAAAGAGAAGGGAAATTTATTTCAAGAGATTTAGAAAAGGGTTGAAGAACTTCTATCTTATTCTCTTATTTTTAATTCTTCTCCATTATTTCTATGAATATCATTTTAATGAATTTGTATATTATGATTATTTCTATTGTCATCTACTTTAATAGTCTTTCATTGTAGATTTTCTATTAGTATCTTTTGCTTGATCTTTACAAGTTAAAGTAATTCGAGAGTTTGCTTTATCCGACATCTAATAGAATTTCATTATTAAGATATATTCAAGAGATTGGTATATTGAGATAATTGCTATAGGTTAGTGTCTATTCTTAAAATATGTAATTAGAAACCTCTAATTCATTAATGAAAATTGTGAGTTAGAACTTTAATTGTATGTTTTAGGAATTTTAATTCATGTCGAGAGAGTGAGTTAAAAATTTATCCTAACTTGGCTTGCATGAATGATGAATAATTGTTAATCAAAAGGATGGATCAAATTCATTATGTTTAGTTCTTCATTCATATATACTATTTATCTTCTTCTGATAAACATAAATTAGGTTTAAATTAAGTAGTTCTAATTCAACCATCAAATTTATTATCATTGTAAACAAGATTAAAATCAATTAGTAATAGTGTGTAACACGTTCCCTGTGGGATCGATATCTAAAGTACTATTACGGTACACCGTATACTTGCGGTATGTTGCATCATTAGAAAATGCACAACAAGTTTTTGGCGCCGTTGCCGGGGATTTTCACTTGATTTGCAGGTTTGTCTCCATCTTTTCATTTTTCTCTTCTTCTTTACCTAGCACATTATATTTCGGCATTTTTCTTTAATAACAAAGTTAAATTTCGTTTGTAGTTTCTTATCTGTACTATTTCTTTTTCTTCTGTCCACTATTTTCTTTTTGTGCTTTTGGATTTGTTGGTTTATTTCATTGTATTAGAGATCTGTATTTGGTTCATTCATTTTCATTTTCTTTGTTTGTTGATTTCGGCAGTTTGTACTTAGTACTTTTTATTTCATTTTCATTATTCTTAGTTCTTTCTGTATTTCGTTTCTTGGTTTACTTCATCTGTGTTTTTTTTCTTTGTTAGAAGTTCCAGTTTACTCTCTGTCTTCTTTCATTCTTTTTTCACTAAGCAAAAATGGTGAGAACAAAGAATCCCACTGTTCCCCGAACTGACCAAGAAGAGCAGGAAGTTGAAGTGGTGAACATTGCTTCTCATTATGGAGCTTTGTTTCCTATCTTTTCAGTAGATGAAGGTAGCAAGTATTTACTACTTCGTAATAGGTATTTGATGCGCTGTAAGTTTTTTCCTGACTCTTTACTTAATCAAATTGGTATGCTAGAAGTAGTTAATGACATGTTAAGAGTATGTGGATTGTTTAAATTTGCTTCTATGCGTGAAAATGTGCGTCCTGATTTAGTTTTAGAATTCTATACCACATTAAAAAAGAATGATGATAATGAGAATTGGTTAGACTTTAGGATGGCTGTTATACCTTATACTTTAACCTATTTTATGATGAATAGAATATTTAGATTTTCTCAAGCTGGTTTGACCGAGCCACCTAAATCGTTTAAACCACATGAATTTTGGACATTTTTGACTGATTTGCAAACTCGTTATAGAGCTAGGGATGCTAAATCCATGTTTATTAAAGATTTAAGGTATTGGATTTTGCATAGGATTTTAGTTTCTTTAGTTTTTAATAGGTCCGAATTCAATAGAGTTTCATATAATGAGTTGTTTTTAATGTGGTGTGTACATAAACGCAAGGACGTATGTTGGCCTTTTTGGATAATAAGTCAATTGTTGCAATGTGTACATAAACATGATTCGCCTTTAACACATGGGCATGTTATTTCTAGTATTGCAACTAATTTAAATGCTGATCTTGATGCTTATTATAGAGTTTTTCCTTGCCAGTATTTTAATAAGACTATGTTAGTTCGTGGAGAAGTTGTTGGCAATAATTATCAGGAAATTCCGGCACGTGCTCGATCATGTTGGAGGGATATTGCTGGAAATGCTGCGCCACAAGTTGAGGAACAAGAAGAAGAAGGTGAGGAGGAGGCAAGTGAAAATGAGGAGATGGCAGATATTCCACCTGCTGCAGCTACTGCACCTGAAGTTGGCTCATCTAGCCATAATATTCCCTCAATGCTATCTAATATGCAAGAGCAATTATCTTCCATTGAGCGACGTCAAAGGAGGCTGGAGTACAAGTTTGATAGCTTCTTAATACAATCGGGTTTTGTGGTTCCATCGCCTCCACCATCACCATGATAGGGGAGTTTTCTTTTTATTCTTTTTATTTATTTCTTTTTATTTTTTTTTTGTGTCATTCCTACACATTGAGGACAATGTTGGTTCTAAGTGTGGGGGAGTGATTGTGTTATGTGTTGTGATGTTTGTGATTGTGTTTTTGAGTTTGTATATATATTATGTATGTCAAGTGCATGATTATTGAAGTTTGTGTGTTTTTATATTTCAATTAAGCTTTTTAAGTAAACTTTATTATGAAGCATTGTTTATTTGGTATATTGTACAGGTTGTTAAGTTCATTATCTTTGATGCTCATTTTTATTAGTTTTTCAAAAATTTTTAGCATGTATTTTAAGTTTTTCAAGTTATTTTGTTTTACTTATTTCAACATTATAGATTATTTAGTCTTTCTAACTAACCATGTTTTTAAAGTTAGAATTTACTCATTTAGTTTATAATTTTCAATTTCTAGTTGTTTAAGGAAACTATAGCCATAATACTTACCTTTTATCTTTTCAATAATGGATGAGGACTAAATTTAAAAAATAAAAATAAGTGGGATGGAGCATAAAATGCACCCACTAAAGTCATAAAAAATGTTAAAAAAAAAAAAAAAAAAAAAAAGAAAAGCAAGATATATATCAAAAATTGCAAAAATATGGGATGGAGCGTAAAACGCACCCATGTACTTTCTCTTGCTAGAAATCAAAAAGAAAAATCAAAATAAAAGAAAAAGCAAAGTCTAAAAATGCCATGAGATTGGATTAGGGGTAAGTGAGCTTAATGTCCTAAATGCAGCTAGTTGCTTGAGAATTTTAACTTTATGATTAATTTTCTTTCTTTAGTTCATGTTTAGTTTTAATAGACTTCATACTCTTTATGTTGGCATTAGTAAAGTTAAATAATTTGTTGAATTTAGGATGCATACTTTTAAATTTTGAGTTACTGATTTTATTATGAGTGTATGAGATATTTTGGTTCTTTTCAACTCTATTACGTGTGCTAAATAACAGTGTTTTGTAGTAATTTTTACTGGTTATTAAATTTTCTTATTTCTTTGATCTTGCTTGAGGACAAGCAAGGGTTTAGTGTGGGGGAATTTGATAGGAGCTAGATTGAACTATAATTTAGTATTTATTTTGTGTGAGTTTGTGTAATTAATTATGTAATTGTGTGTATAATTTGATGTGATATGTTAGTTTAGGATTATTTGTATTAGATTTCATGTTTTATGTGTTTATATGTGTTTTTAGGTAAAAAAAATGAAGAAAAGAGGTAGAGCAAAGAAGAGGATCACGAGAAGAGGAGCAAGATCACGCCTCATACTTGAGGTCACGCCGTGACTATAGGTCACGAGACGTGACTTGATAAGAAGAAAGAAAAAGGAGGAAAAGAAGAGAGGAGCTGCAGGAGAGCGAAGACACGCCGTGACCTGGGATCACGTGACGTGATGAGAGGCTAGAGAAGAAAAGAAAGAAAGGAAAGGGAAGAGAAGGAAGAGGAGTAACGAGACGTGAGCGCCAGTCGCGCCACACGCAAGAGAATCACGCCGTGATGGGGAGTCACGCGACGTGACTGGTCAGAGAGGGAAGCGAAAGCCGAAGAGAGGAAAGAAGGAAGAAAAAGGGCCAGCGCGTTCTGTCGCGATCGCGACACCGTTGCGAGCGCGACAGAAACGACCGTTGAACGGTTTTGAGCCAAAAATCACTTCAAAAGTCACCTTCTTTCACCCAAAGTTTGCAACCATTCTCAAGGGTCATTTCAAGGGACATCAACTTTCAATTATTATCTATAAATACTTAGTTTAACTGTAATTTAAGGGATGATGGAATTTTTAGTTAAGTAAATTTTCTGTATTTTAGTTAAACAATATCCTTTAGTTTTATTTTTTTAGTTAGTTTTATGTATTGAAGAAGAAGATCAAAGAGAAGGGAAATTTATTTCAAGAGATTTAGAAAAGGGTTGAAGAACTTCTATCTTATTCTCTTATTTTTAATTCTTCTCCATTATTTCTATGAATATCATTTTAATGAATTTGTATATTATGATTATTTCTATTGTCATCTACTTTAATAGTCTTTCATTGTAGATTTTCTATTAGTATCTTTTGCTTGATCTTTACAAGTTAAAGTAATTCGAGAGTTTGCTTTATCCGACATCTAATAGAATTTCATTATTAAGATATATTCAAGAGATTGGTATATTGAGATAATTGCTATAGGTTAGTGTCTATTCTTAAAATATGTAATTAGAAACCTCTAATTCATTAATGAAAATTGTGAGTTAGAACTTTAATTGTATGTTTTAGGCATTTTAATTCATGTCGAGAGAGTGAGTTAAAAATTTATCCTAACTTGGCTTGCATGAAAGATGAATAATTGTTAATCAAAAGGATGGATCAAATTCATTATGTTTAGTTCTTCATTCATATATACTATTTATCTTCTTCTGATAAACATAAATTAGGTTTAAATTAAGTAGTTCTAATTCAACCATCAAATTTATTATCATTGTAAACAAGATTAAAATCAATTAGTAATAGTGTGTAACACGTTCCCTGTGGGATCGATATCTAAAGTACTATTGCGGTACACCGTATACTTGCGGTATGTTGCATCATTAGAAAATGCACAACAAGTTTTTGGCGCCGTTGCCGGGGATTTTCACTTGATTTGCAGGTTTGTCTCCATCTTTTCATTTTTCTCTTCTTCTTTACCTAGCACATTATATTTCGGCATTTTTCTTTAATAACAAAGTTAAATTTCGTTTGTAGTTTCTTATCTGTACTATTTCTTTTTCTTCTGTCCACTATTTTCTTTTTGTGCTTTTGGATTTGTTGGTTTATTTCATTGTATTAGAGATCTGTATTTGGTTCATTCATTTTCATTTTCTTTGTTTGTTGATTTCGGCAGTTTGTACTTAGTACTTTTTATTTCATTTTCATTATTCTTAGTTCTTTCTGTATTTCGTTTCTTGGTTTACTTCATCTGTGTTTTTTTTCTTTGTTAGAAGTTCCAGTTTACTCTCTGTCTTCTTTCATTCTTTTTTCACTAAGCAAAAATGGTGAGAACAAAGAATCCCACTGTTCCCCGAACTGACCAAGAAGAGCAGGAAGTTGAAGTGGTGAACATTGCTTCTCATTATGGAGCTTTGTTTCCTATCTTTTCAGTAGATGAAGGTAGCAAGTATTTACTACTTCGTAATAGGTATTTGATGCGCTGTAAGTTTTTTCCTGACTCTTTACTTAATCAAATTGGTATGCTAGAAGTAGTTAATGACATGTTAAGAGTATGTGGATTGTTTAAATTTGCTTCTATGCGTGAAAATGTGCGTCCTGATTTAGTTTTAGAATTCTATACCACATTAAAAAAGAATGATGATAATGAGAATTGGTTAGACTTTAGGATGGCTGGTATACCTTATACTTTAACCTATTTTATGATGAATAGAATATTTAGATTTTCTCAAGCTGGTTTGACCGAGCCACCTAAATCGTTTAAACCACATGAATTTTGGACATTTTTGACTGATTTGCAAACTCGTTAAATAGATGCTAGTCCTTATTTTGTTATCAAACTAACTCCTATTGGAGACTGTTAGTAATGGAAATTATTTGTGTTTTGGTTAGCAAAAATAGCTATAGTGATTAACATTTAAAGTAAAAGCATATGGCCTCGATGGGTTCTAATCCATGTAAGCTCATTGCATTGGGTAAATGATCCAAGCATTACCAAATTCTTATTTTTTTTTTCAATTCCTAAGATTGTCAGATGTTATAATAATACTCTCTCCATTCCTAATTAACAGTCAATTTTGAGAGGGATTGTCATTCCATTTAGATGACGCTTTTGAAGAAATAAATGCACCATTAATTTTTTTCCACTTTTATCCTTGTCTCCTCGTTTGCTGATTATGAAAATTCTCAACACATTTAACACAAATTTAAACTACCAGGAGATGGTTTTTATTTTCCCAATATTCATCTTCAAATGTGGAATATAAATTATTTTTTTCACAGATTTAGGAAAAAATGGAAGAAAACTCTACAAATTTAGATTCCAAATCAAAAATCCCTTCTAATGAAAAAAAGAATAAAAAAATATCAGAGTTTGATTTGAACAAATTTCCACTTCATTATTTCAATTTGAATAAAATACTAGGAGATAAAGTTCTTAAGGAAGAAAAAATTCAACAAGAAATTTAGCCAGTGGAAAAGCAATTGTTAGAGATATGTTAAAAATATATCTACCCAATTTTACTAGTACTCATGGCTCTCTCAGATTGAATCTCCTCGCCGGCGGCACCTCCACGAGAATACCGTCTTCTTTTCTCGTTACGCTAAAAATCGTGCTATTTGGAGAAGAAATGCACAGGCTTGATTTGGATGGGAGGCAAAGAAGAAATGAACAGGCTTGATAGAAGGCAAAGAAGAAATTTCGATTTGTTTTTGATGGAGGCAGAGAAGAAACAGTAAAAGGTAAACTTAATTTCTTTTCTTTTTAATTCATAGAGTACAAAGAAGCAAAAAGGGACAGCCTTTTGCTTTTAGGGATAAGGAGGGACTAAAAGTCAACTGGGGATTTCCTTTTTTAATTCACAAAGAAACAAAAAAAAATGAATGTTTTTTCTAATATTTTCTTTTACTTTTCAGGCTTGTTTTATTTGTAATGGTTAATTTTTTTCCCTTTAATTTTTTTACGTAATGGTTAATTATTTTTTTCAAGATTAATGTTTGAAACTAATATGATTTCTCAACTTGCAGGAGTAATTTCTACTATGTTCTTTTATTTGTTTATACTTTCAGTTTAGATTGGATAATTGGATTCATGACAAAAAAAAATATAAAAAATTAAATAAAAAACATCAAAATTGACTTTGTTGTTCAAAAAAACTCGGGTAAGATTTTTCAAAATCAAATCATTTATAAATTGATTACTAACTTCAAAACTTATGTACTGATAATCCGATTTTGATAAGCACAATAGGTAGAATATACTTTATGCATATTTTAATGGAGTAGTACTATATTCACTATAAGGATAAATAGACTATAAATGAGCTAACTTAAGTAGTTGAATAAAATATAAACATTTAAAAAAAACAAACAATTACAAATATTACTAATTACCCTACATATTTAGACTATAAACAAGTTAATTTAAATAAGTGAGAATTTCTTGCACCAAATGGGGATCACATTTTATTTGAGTAGGTAATTGGCCTTGTCTTTCTAATGCTGCTTTCTTCAAATGTTACATTTTGTACTTATGGGAACCTCTTACTTTCATGATTTCGATCATACACATTTGTAATGTCAAAAATATATTGTTAGACTTCCTTGAACAAAAATTTTGAAATGACTTAACAATAGCATCAATAAGCTCATTAACAATTTTAGGTGCCTCCTTATATTATAAGGACTGGATCCCATTAAAAAATCCAAGATCTAGAACATTTAAATCCGGAGAGTTTGCAGGTTGGCACATTAAATGAATATCAAATCTGTCACACCCCAACCGATACCATGGATACTTCTACTCGTGATTAGAGCTAGAAGGACCCAAGATAGATAGGAGTGTCACATCCCACTAGTACAAACATGTAAACATCACATTTGCAGAATCACATATTCAGTACAAATAAAAACTTTAATAGAAAGAAGAGGATAATAGAACAAAATGAGTATTCTTATTAATATACAGAAATAGTTCTTTACATATTACATCAGATTACAAAAAGAACCAATGTACAAAAGCCCAACATACATAGTTCAAAGGGGCTAACAAAACATTATACTATTACAAAAGAAGAAAGCCTAAACTATAACGCTTCTGAACTCTAGTTGCGTTGGCCTTCCCGATGCGACACGCCCAGAACCCTCGTACCAAAATCTTCCACACCTGCACGGATAAACACCCGTGCTAAGCGAAATCGCTTAGTGGGGAAAACACACAATGCATGACCGCCACTCACAGTGACGGTAACAGAAAACACATGAACACAATCCAATTACATATACGTAGATATATCATCATACATATCCAATTCATTTAATTGCATTCTCATTCAAAATTCTTGCACAGAGGCACTCAATAACACCTGCTTAATCATAATGAGTGGATAACGAGTACACATAGATACTTGAGAGTATCGGTTCTATATGATAAACACATAGATACCCAAAGGTATCAAATATTCTTTTTATTTTATTCCAAGTGGTTACACATAGAATCTTAAGAAAGATTCGACAGAAGGATCGCGAGGATCCAATCGGGGGACCTGATCAGGGTCCAAATCGTACACATAGCTGCAGCGGCACATAACTCTATTAGGCATGCCTAACTATCCACTTATCCGACATTAGCAGGTTATGCAAAATATTATCACCTTTTCATACATATAACTCATGTAAATAGATAATCAAAGCTTTAATGAAAACTGCATGTAAAAGAAAGTAAGTCATTAAGCAAAAAGGGAAAGAAATCTCATTTGGAAGCTGCATCTGTCGCGCTCGCGACGATTGTCGTGATCGCGACAGAGACCAAACACATCGACCCGCCAAGTCTCGCGGTCGCGAGAAGGGTCTCGCGCTCGCGAGGGGACAAAGGCATCACCCTCGGTCGCGCTCGCGACAGATGTCGCGCTCGCGACAGAAGACAATCCCGCATTCACTCGGAGGTTGAGCGCTCTGTCGCGCTCGCGACATATGCCGCGGTCGCGACAGAGAGTTCCCTATCGAGCTCTTGGCGCGACGCTTCTCGCGCCGGCGCGAGGGTTGGAAGCTCCGTGCTCTGTCGCGCTCGCGACAGACACGGGATTTCCAGCTCTTACGCCCAAATTCTGCAGAATGCTTACCAAATTCACATCCAAACTTCCAAATTTGATTCCAAACCTCAAAATTTAGCAATACACTCATCCACAACTCATAATATGACTAAAAACCCAGCTTTACCATAATTTATCTCAATTAAATCAAATCAAATACATGCCCAATTCCAAGAAATTCCACAACAGCAAATTTTACAACACTAACAATCATTCACATGATCTCTCACAAATCATTCAACAATATTCATTCTTTTACATCACATATCACTTTAATTTCGATTTAGGTTATAACCACTCAACTCATAATCCTAATCAAAGCATAAACACATTTATCAAACTCAAATCACAAAATACGCAAAATATGAAAAATTCCCAAACCTTCTCTCCTTAGCTCCTAATCGCGAGCTCCGCTTCCGCTTGCGATTCCTTTACCCTTATCTGGTCTAGGAGCCTCCTCTGAACCATAAACCCATAACAATCAAGATTAATTTTACAACTATCCACAAATGAATTTACAACTATTTAAACCTAGAGAAGAGGAAGAAGAAGAAATCTAAAACCCCAACTCACCTTAAAGCTTCCAAAATCCACAAGTTAATCAACTATAATTACTTAATTAAAGGAAGTGGGAGCAAGATTGTGCAAGGAAAAGGAAGAACAAAGGAAGAAGAAGAAGGAAACGAAGAAGAGGGCGTGAGGAAGGAAGAAGAACGGGAAAAACAAGGGAAATGCTGATTTCTCTCTCCTCACCTAACCCATAAATGCTCACTTATCCTCTTAGCCACTTGTCACAATCTCCTTAAACCACATGCCATCTAACACATCCTACTCCCATACTTGCCTATACACACTAAGCTAACTCCTATTCATACATTTACTTCTATACACTCCTTTATACACTAATCTAATATCCTCTTCTCACTAATACACACATATATACAATAATTAAATAAATTAAAAACTCCAATTTAACACATACATAAAATACACACACCAGACACGGACAGGCTCAAACTACTGGGGTGGTTTTGGGGTGTTACAATACTCCCCCACTTAACAGAATTTCGTCCTCGAAATTCATACCTGTTCTGAATAACTGAGGATATTGCAATCTCATAGCTTCTTCTGGTTCCCATGTAGCTTCTTCAATACCGTGATGCTGCCACATAACTTTGACTAACGGTATCTGCTTATTCCGAAGCTGTCTGATTTCTCTATCCAAAATCCTCTTTGGTTCTTCATCAAAAGAAAAGTCTGACTGAATCCGGACATCTTGCACTGGTAGCACGTGTGAAGGATCTGACCGATATCTCCGAAGCATAGACACATGAAAAACATCATGTAGCCTAGCTAACTCCAAAGGCAAAGCTAACTGATACGCTACTGGACCCACTTTTCTTAGAATCTCGTATGGCCCAATAAAACGTGGACTTAGCTTGCCTTTCTTGCCAAAACGGAGAATCTTACGCCATGGTGACACTTTCAGGAAAACTTTATCTCCTACTTCATACTGAATATCTCTACGCTTCAAATTTGCATAAGAACGCTGTCGATCCTTAGCTGCTTTCAAATTCTGTTGCACCACTCTCACTTTCTCCTCGGTATCCCGCACTATATCCGGACCTATCATAGCCTTTTCTGACAGTTCAGTCCAACACACTGGTGTTCTGCATTTCCGTCCATACAGTGCTTCATAAGGGGCCATACCAATACTCACCTGATAGCTGTTATTATACGCGAATTCCATCAAAGACACATACCGATCCCAACTTCCTGAGAACTCTAAAGCACAACCTCGAAGCATATCTTCTAAAATCTGAATAACTCTTTCTGATTGCCCATCAGTCTGCGGATGGAAAGCAGTACTGAAATTCAACCGTGTTCCTAACGCTGCCTGAAGTTCTTTCCAAAACTTAGATGTAAAGCGAGGATCTCGGTCTGATACAATAGATGACGGAATCCCATGCAGTCGAACAATCTCATCCACATAGAGTTTTGCCAACTTGTCCATCGAGTAATCTACTCGCACTGGTAGAAAATGTGCAGACTTCGTCAATCTGTCTACAATAACCCATACAGAATCATATTTATGCTGAGTCATAGGAAGACCAGACACAAAATCCATCGTGATGTCATCCCACTTCCATTGAGGAATGGGCAAGGGATGAAGCAACCCCGATGGCACTTGATGCTCGGTTTTCACTTGCTGACAAGTAAGACACCTAGACACAAATTCTGTTATTTCTCTTTTCATTCCTGGCCACCAATAGTATTGCTTCAGATCTTGATACATCTTATCCCCACCAGGATGCATAGTGAAGACTGAGGAGTGAGCTTCTTGTAACAACTTCTTCCTTAATTCACCTACATTAGGTACACATAACCGATTACTGTGCCTCAACACTCCTTCACTGTCTAACAAGTACTCGGACCGCTTACCCTCTTTCACTGCTTGACAAACACGCTGAAGCACATGATCCTCTAACTGAGCCTTTGCAATTTCTGATTTCAAACTCGGCTTTACCTTAAGTTGAGCAATTAGAGCACCCTCAGAATCAAACCTCCATCTACCTCGGCTAGCAATTAACGCAGACATAGATTTCCTACTGAGAGCATCCGCTACTACGTTAGCTTTACCCGGATGATAATCAATAATGCAATCATAATCCTTGAAGAGTTCTAACCATCTCCGCTGTCTCAAATTCAATTCCTTCTGAGTTAACAAATACTTGAGACTCTTGTGATCAGTAAAAAATTCTGCACGTCTCTCCATACAAGTAGTGTCGCCAAACCTTAAGCGCAAACACTACTGCTGCCAACTCCAGATCATGAGTCGGGTAATTCCGCTCATGAGGTTTCAATTGTCTCGATGCATAAGCTATTACCTTGTTCCCTTGCATCAGGACACAACCTAGCCCAATGCCCGAAGCATCACTATACATAATATACTCTTTACCCGAAACTGGCTGTGTGAGCACAGGAGCTTTAACCAACAATTCCTTCAGACAATCAAAACTGGCTTGACACCTTTCAGTCCAAACAAACTTTACATCCTTCCGCAGAAGCTTGGTCAAAGGAGATGCTATCACCGAAAACCCCTGAACAAACCGTCGGTAATACCCTGCTAAACCCAGAAAACTTCTTACTTCAGGCACATTCTTCGGAGGCATCCAATTAACAATCGCTTCAATCTTGCTAGGATCCACCCGTACACCTTCAGCTGATACCACATGTCCAAGAAAGGCCACTTCTTTCAACCAAAACTCACACTTACTAAGCTTCGCATACAACTGATGATCTCTTAACATTTGCAATACCAGCCTCAGATGTTCCTTATGTTCTTGTCGATTTCTGGAATACACCAAAATGTCGTCAATGAATACCACCACGAACTTATCCAGATATGGTCGGAAAACTCGGTTCATCAGATCCATAAAGGCTGCAGGCGCGTTGGTCAAACCAAAAGGCATCACTAGAAATTCATAATGACCATAACGCGTCCGGAAAGCCGTCTTCACTACATCTGCTTCCTTAACCCCTAACTGGTAATAGCCTGACCTCAAATCTATCTTAGAAAATACCCCAGCTCCTCTCAACTGATCAAAAAGATCTTCAATTCTCGGCAAGGGATACTTATTCTTGATAGTCACTTTGTTGAGCTGTCGGTAGTCAATGCACATTCGAAGGGTTCCATCCTTTTTCTTGACAAACAATACTGGAGCACCCCACGGTGACACACTAGGCCGGATGAATCCTTTATCCAACAATTCCTGCAACTGACTTTTCAGTTCCTTCAATTCCACTGGGGCCATTCTGTAAGGAGCCTTAGAAATCGGAGCGGTACCTGGAACAATCTCTACTGACAATTCAACTTCTCTCTCGGGAGGTAACCCCGGTAACTCCTCTGGAAAAACTTCTACAAAATCTCTTACAACTGGGATATCTTGAATCTTAACTTGACTTCTCCGAGAGTCTAAAACCACAGCCAAAAATGCTTCACATCCTTTTCTGATAAACCTTCTGGCTTGCATAGCTGATACTACGTTATGCAAAGAACTACTTCCAATTCCTTTCACAATAACAGGCAAATGATCCTTATCTCTCAAAACCATTACTTTCCTATGACAATCTACCACTGCACGATGCTTTTCTAACCAATCCATTCCCAGAATGATATCAAACTCATGGAATGGCAAACAAATCAGATCTACTACAAACTCTATATTCTGAATCTTTAAAGGACACTTCCGACACACCCGATTAACCATAATACTCTGACCCAACGGACTGGATACACAAATCTCATACTCCATCTTCTCCTCACTACCCAAACTATCCCACAACTTACCAGAACACACATAAGAATGGGTAGACCCCGGGTCAATCAAAACATAAACTTCAGTATCAAGCAAAGAGAACTTACCGGCAATCACTTCAGGAGCATTCTGTTCCTCGCGGGCTTTCATAGCATAAGCTCTACCAGATGATGGCACAGGGCGATCCACTGTTTCCGAGGCTTCTCTATCTCGAGGCCGTCCACCTCGACCCCTTCCTCTACCCCTCTCACGACTTCCTTGGGGTACATTAGATCCAGCTCGGCTCCCCTCTTGTTGTCCCGTAGGATTTCCAAATCGGTTCGGACAATTTGCAAGTAAATGGTCCATAGAGCCACATCTAAAACAGCCTCCTGTTAACCACCGACACTCACCCCAATGTTGTTTATTACAATGAGAGCATCGGGGAGTGCCATCTCCTCTACCTGAGCCCGCTCCCCTAGAAGAACCCTGTCTTCTGCTTCTAGGAGCCGGACTGGCTACTGACTCATCAGCAAAGTTTCCTTGTAATTCTCTTGGCCTCTTGCCCGAAGAAGAACCACCTCTTGCAGACTTTCTTCTTTGAGCCTTTTCTCTCAATATGTTCTCAGAACATTCCGCTCTCAAAGCTGCTTGCACCAACTGATAATACCTCACATTTGGAGCCGACATCAATGAAATTAACATCACCTTCAACGACTCATTCAAGCCTGATTCGAAATGCTGACATCTGAATTCTTCTGTGAGAACCCTTGGAGGCGCATACTTACTAAGCTTATTGAACTCGTCCTCATACTCGGCCACAGACATAGTTCTTTGCTTAAGAATGAGGAACTGTGCCCACTTAGCATCCTTATAAGCTTTGGTCACATACCGATTCTGGAACTCATCCTCAAAGAACTCCCATGTTATTGGTTCAGGAACTTGCGGTTGACTAGCCACCAACTTCCACCAATCATAAGCTGAACCTTGTAACAAAGACAAGGCACACTCCACTGCCTGATCCGGTGGACATTTAATCTCCTTAAGTACTCTGGCTGTCTTTTCCAACCACATCTCTGCCTTGCTAGATTCATCTATACCAGTACCAAAGAAATCCTCAGCACCATGCTTCCTTAGCCTTTCAATAGGTGCACTAGGCGCTGTTACCCTTTCAAGTACTCTTGTCATGCTCTGAAGCATCGCTTCCATTGGTCCCAAAGGCACCTCAGGATAACCCCTAGGAGGTTGAGCCGGACCAGAAACTGAGGGATCCTGCTCTTGGGGATTTGCACTTTCTGCTGACCCCTCGAGTGATCCACGAGCGGACTCCATAACTACAAAACATAAACGCAATGCGCATCAGGCCAACACAACCCCAACAGACAAACTAACACACTGAAACCCAGTAACACCTAGAACCAATTGCTCTGATACCACCGAATGTCACACCCCAACCGATACCATGGATACTTCTACTCGTGATTAGAGCTAGAAGGACCCAAGATAGATAGGAGTGTCACATCCCACTAGTACAAACATGTAAACATCACATTTGCAGAATCACATATTCAGTACAAATAAAAACTTTAATAGAAAGAAGAGGATAATAGAACAAAATGAGTATTCTTATTAATATACAGATATAGTTCTTTACATATTACATCAGATTACAAAAAGAACCAATGTACAAAAGCCCAACATACATAGTTCAAAGGGGCTAACAAAACATTATACTATTACAAAAGAAGAAAGCCTAAACTATAACGCTTCTGAACTCTAGTTGCGTTGGCCTTCCCGATGCGACACGCCCAGAACCCTCGTACCAAAATCTTCCACACCTGCACGGATAAACACCCGTGCTAAGCGAAATCGCTTAGTGGGGAAAACACACAATGCATGACCGCCACTCACAGTGACGGTAACAGAAAACACATGAACACAATCCAATTACATATACGTAGATATATCATCATACATATCCAATTCATTTAATTGCATTCTCATTCAAAATTCTTGCACAGAGGCACTCAATAACACCTGCTTAATCATAATGAGTGGATAACGAGTACACATAGATACTTGAGAGTATCGGTTCTATATGATAAACACATAGATACCCAAAGGTATCAAATATTCTTTTTATTTTATTCCAAGTGGTTACACATAGAATCTTAAGAAAGATTCGACAGAAGGATCGCGAGGATCCAATCGGGGGACCTGATCAGGGTCTAAATCGTACACATAGCTGCAGCGGCACATAACTCTATTAGGCATGCCTAACTATCCACTTATCCGACATTAGCAGGTTATGCAAAATATTATCACCTTTTCATACATATAACTCATGTAAATAGATAATCAAAGCTTTAATGAAAACTGCATGTAAAAGAAAGTAAGTCATTAAGCAAAAAGGGAAAGAAATCTCATTTGGAAGCTGCATCTGTCGCGCTCGCGACGATTGTCGCGATCGCGACAGAGACCAAACACATCGACCCGCCAAGTCTCGCGGTCGCGAGAAGGGTCTCGCGCTCGTGAGGGGACAAAGGCATCACCCTCGGTCGCGCTCGCGACGGATGTCGCGCTCGCGACAGAAGACAATCCCGCATTCACTCGGAGAGGTTGAGCGCTCTGTCGCGCTCGCGACATATGCCGCGGTCGCGACAGAGAGTTCCCTATCGAGCTCTTGGCGCGACGCTTCTCGCGCCGGCGCGAGGGTTGGAAGCTCCGCGCTCTGTCGCGCTCGCGACAGTGTCGCGATCGCGACAGACACGGGATTTCCAGCTCTTACGCCCAAATTCTGCAGAATGCTTACCAAATTCACATCCAAACTTCCAAATTTGATTCCAAACCTCAAAATTTAGCAATACACTCATCCACAACTCATAATATGACTAAAAACCCAGCTTTACCATAATTTATCTCAATTAAATCAAATCAAATACATGCCCAATTCCAAGAAATTCCACAACAGCAAATTTTACAACACTAACAATCATTCACATGATCTCTCACAAATCATTCAACAATATTCATTCTTTTACATCACATATCACTTTAATTTCGATTTAGGTTATAACCACTCAACTCATAATCCTAATCAAAGCATAAACACATTTATCAAACTCAAATCACAAAATACGCAAAATATGAAAAATTACCAAACCTTCTCTCCTTAGCTCCTAATCGCGAGCTCCGCTTCGGCTTGCGATTCCTTTACCCTTATCTGGTCTAGGAGCCTCCTCTGAACCATAAACCCATAACAATCAAGATTAATTTTACAACTATCCACAAATGAATTTACAACTATTTAAACCTAGAGAAGAGGAAGAAGAAGAAATCTAAAACCCCAACTCACCTTAAAGCTTCCAAAATCCACAAGTTAATCAACTATAATTACTTAATTAAAGGAAGTGGGAGCAAGATTGTGCAAGGAAAAGGAAGAACAAAGGAAGAAGAAGAAGGAAACGAAGAAGAGGGCGTGAGGAAGGAAGAAGAACGGGAAAAACAAGGGAAATGCTGATTTCTCTCTCCTCACCTAACCCATAAATGCTCACTTATCCTCTTAGCCACTTGTCACAATCTCCTTAAACCACATGCCATCTAACACATCCTACTCCCATACTTGCCTATACACACTAAGCTAACTCCTATTCATACATTTACTTCTATACACTCCTTTATACACTAATCTAATATCCTCTTCTCACTAATACACACATATATACAATAATTAAATAAATTAAATACTCCAATTTAACACATACATAAAATACACACACCAGACACGGACAGGCTCAAACTACTGGGGTGGTTTTGGGGTGTTACAAAATCCATCTTCTATATATTAATACATGTTCTTACATTGTCTTACTGAATATATATTGGAAATTCTAAATTCTCCCTTGGCCATTTAGACTTGATAGCAAGCAAAATCTTTTCTAGCAAATAAGACTTTATAATTTCTCTTTGCACTGAAGTTATCGGTTTTGTCTCAAGTGTTCCTGCAACTTTATTAGCACTAGTTCTCTTAGCTGGCTCTTAGGTGATGAAAGGAAATACCCCAATTTTTCCAGAGAAAAGCTAGTTAGCTTGTGCATCAAACCTTGGATGAGCTATGGCAACTAAAAACATAACTTTGCAATAAAATTTTTACTTTTACAAGTTCAAATTGGATCTTCTTCGTCAGGTAGCAAGTAGTAAGTTTCAGATTTCTTTGTCATATAGAACCACTTCTCCTTAATATGGATAATATTGTACATCCCAATAAAGCTTGGATCATGTGGCAAGCTATTTTTGTCAAGCATTGATATACAAAATTGCAACTGTTGTCTTTTATTTTCTTCTTGCAGATATGGTTTTATAGCATTTAAATGACGTTGTATAGCTACTGATTTAAAATTTCTAAATAATGTGGTCTTACTTATGTTCATGGCAGAAGCTAGAGAGACAAAGTTATTCATTGATGTAGAGGAATGTCACGGATCCGATTCATATCAATTTGAACTTTTTTACAACCATAATTTGTCTATCTATGAGACACATTAAGTGGGCCACTATTTTTGGATTGTCTCCAAATTCGTTGAACAGTGCGATAGAAATTGAAAACTCAAATGCCACCAATCTTGTCACTCCTCTTGTCAATTTTCCATCCACACATTTTTGCAGTAACCTCTCATTTAAAGCTTTACGTTAATCATTGTTCAACATTTTTTTTGCATCTATTGGTTGCTCACTTGTACTGTCATTGGTACTATTTTCTCTTATTTTAAAATGAAATAAAAAAAATATTAAATACAATGAAAATGTAAAGCAAAGGCAAACTGTAGACACCAGGTCCCTAGACAGCCTAAATCAGCGTTACCCACTAATGAAATTAGTGTCTGTTCATAAGCAAGAAGGTGGAAAGTGATATTTCTTTGTCAATCTCCTTTTGAAAAAAAATTGTGTGCTGACGTTGCAGGCCGCCCCTCGTGCCCCGCCCCTCGCAGGGGTAGGCTTGAGGGGCCGCCACTCGTGGGGGAGTGCCGCGCAAGGGAGCACCCCTCGCTCGTGAGCTGTGACGAGCAGCGTGTTGAGGCCACGCCTCGTCGCCTTCTTCCCCTTTTGGCATTTTTGCTCCTCGAAAATCGTGGAATTCAATGAATTGAATTCCAATGCTGATTTTCAGGATTTTTGAGAGTCTATTATGGTTTTTCCGTTTCAAAATAGGAAATGTGGATTTAATTGACAACGGAGTTTGGACCTTTGATCGGAGAACCATGCTTGAGATAGGGAAATTGATTCCCTTTTCTTAGAATAGAGATTTCTTTTGGTTTTTTTAACAAGTGTTTGAGTTTTTAGAGAGAGAACTCCAAATTTTCTGATTTTTTCTATTTGATTTTTGTGGATCTTGACAAGGGAACGATTTACAATTCATCCCTCCGATAACTAATCAATCTGAGGGTAAATTACTGGGACCAATTGTATTATTTCATTAATCTTTTTCTTTATTTTATTCACTTTCCACCATTGATGGATATTTTGAAGCTTTTTAATTTGTGATATTTTGTATATTTTTTGTGTTTAATTTGCATATTTAGATATTATTTCAAGATCCTTACATGAAAATCATGTTATAATATATGAAAATCATTTGAAATAGTGTTGTTTTGATGAAAATTTAAGGAAAATGAGTCACTGTACGTGGTCTCCTTCCAGCCCTTGAGGGGTGGGGAGGAGGTGAGGTCACCCCACGAGGGGAGGCTGTCCCTCAATCTTTTTTTGTCTTTTTGCAGTTTTTGGCCTATTTTGTCCCATTTTCGATGCTTCTCGGCCCATATTCGCACAATGTGATTTTTGCATGATTTTAATGTTATTTTTCTTGTCATGTAATATTTATTTATTTTTATTATTTTTTTGTGATAATGTTTATTTTATTATTTTATTTAATTTAATTGATTTTTAGATTTATTTGCTAACATTGATTTTATTTTATTTTATTTTGTCTACAATCCTTATTTTTTTCCTTATTTGAGCATTTTTACGAGCAAATGGTGAGATCGATGAGTTTTTTTTGTTTGATTCATTATTTTTGTTATTTTTAGTTATTTTTATTTTTATTTATTTTTTATGTAATTTGTAATAAAAATATTTATTTTATGTACATTGAAAATAAAATCACAAAAATAATTTTTATTAATAAATTGGGTATTTTTCTAATAAAATGGGACCAATGTCCTTATTTCAACCAATAAAATTCACTTTTAAAAAAAAAATAATTTTTTCAAAATGTGATCACTCATCCAGATTCTATCAATAACACCCAAAAATAACTTTTCGATTTTTTAAGTAGCATGAAGGAACCAATATTCCTATTCCAAATAAATACCCCATTTTATATATGTTATTTATTTATTTGTTTATATTAATTTTATATTTTGGGGGAATTGTATTTTTTGTCCCAATTCCATTTTGTAATTTGTTTTGTATTTTATTTATTTTATTGCTTTTCTTTACCGCTTTCCTACGATACTTGATGTTCGCTTCAAATTTTAATGTATGACCGTGTGAGATGAGAGATTGAAAATTAATTGTTAAAAACTCATTTATAATTAATTAAGACATTAATAAGAGTGAAGTTCCGAACTACTCTCCAGTTTAGACCCTCGAGATTAGACGAACTTTACCAATTTCTTATAAATTGGGTGGCGACTCCAAAATACCTAAAAAGGTGCCTATAGGATTCATGGGATTAGATGAACTTCCCCAATGTTCTATTGGATAGGAATTCCATAATATCTCATGTTGCTTAAAATCTAGACACAAACCCTCTCGGACCCTAAAAGCAGGCCCTCCGGGAAATATAAGTAGGTTCGGCGCCCGTCACAATGGCGACTCCGCTGGGGACTTTGAGACTTTGCTTTGAAAGTGTCTTGGTTAATATATATAATTTAGTTTTTACGAATTAAAATTCTATCTCTTTTCAAAAAATTGTATTGCATCCATACTAGAGCCTTAAAACTATGCTAGACGGTCCCTATTCTTACCTCGGTGCGTTCTTGAAGCACGACCTTACGTTCACTCAATGTAAGAAAGTATTGAGGATAATCACCAGCCCAAGCCTAGTACCATCATGGTATATTAAATGGAGACCCAATTTGTCATTATGCTAGTGATGAGCTAGACTCGTTAGCAGTGACCATGCTTGGGTAGCCCTAAAGTATCATCACCTTTGAGTAAAACTCATGTAATAGCAATAGATACTTACCCTAGGTGAAATGTACCGTAATATTGTACTTGCTATGTGGGCCATTATATATTGAACAAAATCAACTAAATTAAATGGTCATTTATCAAAGGCTTTCATACCCCGATGGGCCCATCTTAATTTGATTGAAGTGTTCGAATATATAAAGGCAAAAATTCATATATATGTGCATTAGATAAAAGATATTATGATCTCGATTTTCCACTGTGCACCATACGCGTCTATTGGGTTCCCCATTAACCCATGGATCAAGCCTACCTAGGAAAGAAACAACATTACCTCCTATGTGGGAGTGATAAGGTTGTAAGGATCTACTTGCTTGTATGTGGTTGTGAGTGTCATATACACAAGATCATGCATCATATATGTCATTCATGCATCATTCTAACAATTTGAGTCTTGCAACCATTATAAATTCATCTAAGTGAACTAGGGGTCCTGACAGCGAATCATCAAGAACGAACCTGCTATTTGAGTTGCTGAAATTAGTGTCTAATTGGGATTCTGAGTCACTCTCAACAATCAGCGAATCATCCTTAGAATCATCAATGGCAAAAGAAACCGGGGCTTTGACCACTCAAGACCTAGCAAGGAGACTAGAGGACTTTAAGCGAAGGATGTTGGAAATGATGGGCGCCATGGCCGAAAGGATTACTGTGACGCGAGCCAAACCCTAGGGCGCCCCGAAAACCCGCTTTTAGGGCTTTCGAGAGAGGTTCATAAAAACTTGTAAGAAATTACAAGTGCGTCCATTTTGGACAACAAGGAGGTTTCATGGAGTCGCCACCCCATAGAATATTAGGAAAGGTCGTCTAGTCTCAGTGAGCCTAAGACAGCGCTGCTATGTCCATTTTGGGCAAGCCGGAGGTGTCTTGGAGGCTCCACCCTAATAGAATATTAGGATGGCCCTCTCGCCTCACACTTGGGCACGCTAGAGGTGTCTTGGAGGCCCCACCTTAATAAAATATTAGGGTGGCCCTCTCGCCTCGTGGAGCCTAGGACTATGCAAGTTTGAGCCTTTTTTCGGGACACAAGAGGTATCTTGGAGGCCCCACCCCAATAGAACATTGAGATGGCCCTCTCGCCTTGTTGAGCCTAAAGACCAGAGAAGGTTCGGGACTTCACATTTATTCATACCTTGGTTAAGTTTATAATTGAGTTTTGAATTTAGCGTTTCATCCCATTTCTCATTCAATTTAGTGCAATTTAATTAAAGCGCAGGTTGTCCATCCAAGAAGAGCGGTAAATGGAGCATAATTAAAATAAAGCATATGAAAATAACTTACAACAAAACTAGGGGCGGAATACAACCCCCATTGTAAACTGCTCGTGATTTATACATAAATCGGGATATACATTAAGGATGAGGACATTGGTCCTCGCATGCATATTTATTACAAAACAAATTTTGAGGCATCGATTTTATTTGCTGAAAAATAGGACATTGGTCCTCAATTGGTTGATAAAAAAATCCCATCTTAATAAATAAAAATATTTAACCATTTTTATATTAGCAGAATAAAAAAATGATATTTACAATAACAACATAAATTAAAAAGATAAAGTCCAGAGAATAAACCTAGGTGAGGATCCTTAGGCCATCGCAGTGGCTTCTATCACAAACAGCTCCAGATTCACCAAGCAAGTCAAATAAAACTCACAAAATAAAAGCCATGTTAGTGCAAAATTAGGAGCAAAATAAATAGGAGATTGAATAATAATGAAAAAATGTCAGAAATTGCAAGAAAAATCAATGGAAAAGAAAATGGTAAGGAAAAGGGAAAACAAATGAGAGAGGAGGCCCAGGGATGGCCCAAGGCGCACGAGCGACGGGCGTCCCTGGGCTGCCCGGTGGGCTAAGATGACAACCATCGACGGCCAGTCGCTCGATTGAGCGACGGCCGTCGGTGATTGCTTCTGCCCGTCGGTCCCTTATGCTCCTGGGCTGATCGACGGGCTAGGATGACAACCATCGATGGCCCGTCGCTCGCTTGAGCAACGGCCGTCAGTGGTTGCTCGAGCCCGTCGGTCACCCCTGTTCCAAAAGAAAAGAAAATTCAAACTGTTTTGTTGGTTTGATTTGAATAAAACCAAATTTTTATGTAATAAATCACTGTAAAGTAATTAAATTCAAAATAATAGATCCAGAATGTTTACACTCGGATTTTTACCTTGTGAAGGTGAGCATCATGCGATTTTAGTTCCTCGAGTTCTACAAGGATCGGCCCGCGATTGTGTGATTTTGAAAAATCTTTGATCGCAAGACTCGTATTGCGAAAAAAAAAATAAACCAAGAGAAGAAAATTACTTTCTCTTTCTCAGTATTTTATAGCACTTCGAGTGTTGAAAAACAGCTAAATCGATAAAAAAGGAATGAATATCGTTCCCTCGATTCAGCTTTGATTCAGAAAAATATTTGACAAAAGCGTTTTTGGAGAAAATTGAAATCTCATGAGAAAAATTTTAAAGTCACTTTTCTGATCCAAATTTTTCCAACCCGGAATTTTCCAACCCCCAATAAGGAACTTCCTTCCCCTATTTATAGGTTTTGGAAGATATTTCAAATAAATTTAAATTTTAAAATTAAAATTTGAAAAGGATTTTTCGAAATCAAATCAAAACCGAATGATTTTCAGAATATTCCCAAAATCAAATCTAATATTGAAAAATATTTGAAAAGATTTTGGAGATTTTAAAAGATTTAAAAGATATTTTGTAAATCCTTCAAAATTTGGAGAATTCGGTGGTTTAAACGACCAGATCACCAACCGACGAGCTGCCCATGGATGATCGATGGGCGATAGTTACGGGGGCACCAGCGGTCATTTGACTGACGGGCCCTACACGTTGCACGGAGATGAGAGATGGCTGTCCCTTGCGAGGAGCGAGCGTCGCTTAAGAGAGCGACGGGCGCTGCTCAGGCGAGCGACGGGCATCGGTCATGCAAGCGACAGGCTCTCTTCCCGAGCGACAACCAGCACTCGTCCCGAGAGACGGGCCTCACGCGCGAGTGACGGGCTCTCCCACCACCGACTGGCTGCCCGTCTGTGGAACAAAATCCCAATTCTTAAAGTTTGAACTCTCTTTGACTCTCCAAAATCTCCTGTTTACCTAGAAAACCTCCGATCCTTATAAAACTGGAGAGTGAACACCCATAACTTTCATCCCTTATTCGAAAACCGACGTTAGTCTCTTCATCGGGTAACTCTGATCTGGACTATCTCAGGACCCGGTGTCTATAATTATACATCCTCCTGCCGCACAACCACCTATTACTCTATAACCATCGGTAGTCCCTCCTCGAGGGTAAGTTGAACCACTTGTTAGTGGGGAGGCTCCTCTCGTAGGTAATGCTACCCGCCAACCTATTAATGAGCATATAGCTGTTGCGCCTGTTGAGCCAAGAAGGGAAAAGATCCCTAATCCTAATGAGGATTTTATGATTGAAGAGCGAGATGAAGAGGCAATAGCACCTAGAGCACCCAGGGTGGAGGATGAGGTAATGAGAAGAATGAGATAACAAATTGAGGCGATCACCCGCTTGTTATCAGCTGAAAAGGGAATCAACCCTGAGGACAGAGATTTGAGGGATGACGAGTTGCTGCCCCAAAGGTTCACTATGCTTGAGCTGCTGAAATTTGATGGTACTTCAGACCCATCTGCACACATTAAGCAGTATACCCTGGTAATAAAGGGCACAGGGTTGACCAAGAAGAAAAAGGTGGAATATTTCTGCCTCAGTTTGGTGGGTCTGGCAGTAGACTGGTATCATGAGTTAGACAGGAGGTCCAAGGAGGATTGGGATCTTTTGACTAAAGAGTTCTTAAAGTAGTATGACTACAGCACGAGAATTGAGGTCACGAAGGCTAATCCATAGAAAGACATGGCTAGTTCATACCCGTTTCTTACTTTTAGCAATTCATACCACCTTGTAATCTTGAAACATTAGATTATGTAGAAACGATTTTCTTTTTCTGAAGAGTAATGAAATAATCATCTTCAGCTGCTATAAAAAAGAGCATTTTTCCACAAATCCACTAGTCTATTGATACTAATACTAGTTTCCCTCTCAATAGTCGTCAATTTCTCAATCTGGGTCGAAAATCCCTTCCTCGCACCCTGCAAAAAGAGTCATTTTTTCATCAAAATTAACCAAAGTAAAAGGAAAATCATACAATCAACTGCATGGGTAGTGTCAATTTTGGAGGAATCCAAAGTCAACTGCAATGCAAATTTGAGGTCAACTGGCAGGAACCCGCCATGACAAAGTACACGGAAAGACGAAGCCGGAGATGGAGGACATACCTGTAATCTTGAGAATTTAAAGGAAATGAAGAAGAAGAAGTTTCAAGCAGGGAGGTTGTCATGGTAATCCAGGGAAAAGATGGTGAGGCTAATGAAGTGAGCATTAGATTTTACAAGAAAATATCATCAGGAAAATAAATATCAAAAGAGAAAATAGGAATTGCTTCGTCAAAATGCAGAAGAGAATATGAGCAGCTGATCCATTTGGTTTCTTTGCTTCACACATCAACCACAACAACATAACAAAAATAAAATATCCATATTTCAAATGGCTTAAATGCACACAGTGAACTAAAGATTATCACGGGGGCGGGAATCTCAGTCCCCGGTGGAGAACCGCTCCGAATGGAGCAGTAAATCTCACATTCATATACTTATAAACTGATTCCTGAAATCCTTATCATGCTCATTCGGATATCACATTCTCATAGATATTTCGAAGCAAAACCAAACAACAAAGCACCTGCTGACTCACAATAGTGGATAACGAGTGAACTGATTAGTACCTTACGGGTACAAATCGGCCAAAGGGTACCTTACGGGTATGAATCGAAAACCATTTTATTTGTCACAATTGAAACATTTTACTGAGGGGGATCTTAAACAAGATCCAAATACATTAAAAAGGATCGCGAAGATCCGCACATATAAAGGGTTCGCGAGGAACCAAACGAGGGACCTGATCAGGGTCCAAACGTCCAAAGGGCTGTAGCTAACGGGACACTATTAGGCATGCCTAACTATCCACTTACTTGACTCTAGCAGGTCATGCATAAAACAATTCACGTTTCGAATCGCACAACACATAAATATATATATACATCATGCAAAAACCAGAGTACGATAGACATATAAATATGCTCATAAAGTCGGTCATATATCATACAATTCCCATTGCAAAACATAAAACAGTCAACACACCTTAACATTAAACAATATTCTAAAGCATGTCAAAATTAGGTATAGAAACACTACCATACCAATGATTATCAATACAAAATCCTAATCATGCATTAGGTGAGGATAACTAAGTATAAATCATGCATAATCCAATTTACATATAAGCATAACGCATTGAGTTCAAAGACTAAAGCATAATAATGCATTCAGACATCAACCATATTATTCAAATAAATTTGGCATAGCAATATCAATCATACCACATACAATTTATATTCTGAAGCATGCAATAGTTCAATCAATCACATTTTAGCACCACTCAATATACTAAAGCATGTCAGGAACACATGTGGAATCATATAAGGCCAATGATTAAAAACGCATAATCTTAAACGTGAGATGATACAATATACTCTTAAGCATGGCAAGTTATTCTTAGAGGAGGATCTAATAAAAGATATGCATAACATATTGCTAATCACAAATAAATCATTCATATAAACGAGGTAATATAGCACACAGTAGGGGAAAAAGCCATAAAAGCATTTGAAAGTAATTTTATAAGAAACTAGTCACTTGGGGAACACGGCAAAACAGAAAGGCCAATAAGAGCATATAAAAGTATGACATGAATCATACAGCAGTATAAGTCCATACAAGTCCATACAGAAGAAATAGGAAATTCATTTTGGTTGAAACTGGGATAATTCGAAAAATGGGGTTGAAGGGAGGTCGGTCATGAGCCATGTCACGACTCGTGACTGGCCTCACAGGAGGGTCACGAGTCGTGACTCTATGTCACGCCTCATGACATGCAAGGGAGTCACGGGACGTGACTCTAAGTCACGCCTCGTGACATGAAAGAGAGTCACGAGCCGTGACTCTAAGTCACGAGTCGTGACTTGCCTCATACAGGGCAGTCACGCTTCGCGACTGGGAGTCACGCCACGCGACTGCTTCTAGCCCGCCGAGAAGTCACGCGTCGTGATTGGGAGACAGAGTCACGCGTCGTGACTGGAAGTCACGACCCGTGACTTGCCTCACAAGGGAGTCACCCGTGACTTGCCTCACAAGGGAGTCACGAGTCGTGACTCTAAGTCACGACTCGTAACTTGCCTCTCACAAGGCAGTCACGACACACACGAAACTGGAAACGGAAATTCTATCAGAATCGCGATTTTCCGTTCCCAGCATGCCCAGAATTCAAAGAACTCAACAAAAACCATTTCAATTTGATTCAAAACACTACCAATCTCATCTTACCTTCCAATCGATGTCCCATACAGCATAAACAAGATAATTGCAACTTAATTCAACAATCAAAACAACCAAAATCATGCATAAACACATTCAATTCCCTCAAGAACATAAACCCTAAAATTTACAGTAAGTTCAAAACCCAAGCTCAGTAACTTCAATTCAATCCTTATCATGCATTACTAACACATCTACTCATATAATCATGCATATACACATTCCAAAACACACCAAATTCCACAAATTAAACAATGCAAACATATTTACAACCTAAGTGAGAATTAGGGCAAAGACATTCAATAGTTCACAAACTGAAATTGAAGAACACAGAAGCTCCCAAACCTGGAAAATGCAACTTCAATCCTCTCTTTAGAAGCCCACCTTATCTTTCCCTTTGTCCTTCTTTCTCAGTTCAACCACTTGCAAACAAACCCAACCAAGAACACAAAATTAAGCCATGAGAACTCCATTCAAAACCCATAAAACACAGGAGAAGGAGAAGAAGAAGAAGCCATACAAATCCATGATCTTACATCTTCAATCTAGCTCCACACCCAAGCAAAAACACCCTAAGCAAAGCACAACTCCAAGCCAAAAGAGAAAGAAAGGAAAAGCAGAGAAAAGAGAAGAGAAGAAGAAGGGGAGGCGAGAGAGGGGAGAACGGGAATGCAATCTGTGTTCCCTCTCTCTTCCTCTTTCCTTTCTTCTTTTCCTCATTCAATGCCCATCCACCAATGCCACATGGCAGCTCCCTAATGGACCACAAAACCCACTTAGACTTATTCCTCCTTGTACCATACCTAAACCACATACTAACAATCTCTTACAATAATATCTTCAAGGCACCAAACTTGAGTCACACCAAATCATTTCTAACAACCCACTTTTATCCTACTTCCATACAACATAAACACACTCTAATATTTCTCTTCTTAACATACTTAATTAATTATTTACCATTAAGTCCTTATTATCCAAATTTCTCATGCATAAATTACTGAAATACCCTTGCATTCCCGACTTAGCATACACATTCCGACCGGGGCTATTTTGGGGTGTGACAGTGTGTGTGTTTTTGAAGAGGAAGAAATCTGCAGAATTCTGCAGATTTTTGGAATCCCAACTCTGTCGCAATCACGACAGAGACCGGTGATCTTTGCCTGTGCCGTCATGAGCACACGACTCTGTCGCGAGCTCGTGATAGTAAAAGTGGTGTGTGCTCTCTGTCGCGAGCGTGGCAGAGCGCAATGCTGGCCTGTGCTGTCGCTAGCACGCGATCTATGGCGAGCCCGTGATGGCGATGTTTAGACTCTCTGTCACAATCGCGACACAGTCGCGAGCGCGACAGAGCCCGGCTTTTCTCTCCTCCCCGTGATCGCGAAGTCCGTCCCGCACACGCTGCGAAGAGATTATGGTCTCTGTCGCGAGCGCGATAGCCTAGTTATGCTGAATGAGTTTTTCCTTGGTGTGTGTGGATATGGTTTTGAACTCCAGTTTCTTTTGGGTGCCTATAAGCCTTATATCTGTTAACCTATGAATTATACGAATGCAAATCCATGATATGAATGTGCCTATATGTATGTAAATATGTATATATCTGATTTGGAATATTATGGAATGAATTGAACGGATTATGCATAACCTGCTGGAGTCAGTTTAGTGGATAGTTAGGTATGCCTAATAGAGTCTCATAGCTACAGCCTCTGTTCAGTTTGGACCCCGATCAGGTACCGTTTGGTTCCTCGTGAACCCTTAATGTGTTTGGATCTTGTTTAAGGTTCCTTTAATAAAATGTTTTGTAAATGACAAAGTAATTGGTTTACGATTCGTACCCGTAAGGTACTGTCTGTAATCGGCTCGTACTTGTAAAGTACTGTCCGTTCACTCGTTATCCACTACCTCGAGTCAGCTGGTGCTTAAATACTTTGAACTGTTTTGATTATTATGAGAATGTATTATCCGAATATGTTTATTAATGTGATTTTATGAAGACAGTTATGTTATATCAAATGTATGACTCTATATGTTCGTATGTTCATACTCTTATAAAATGTGTATTTCTGACTATGCCATCTATACGCGTTTGCTTGACGACCATTGTGAATGGCCGTCCATTTGAATTGTGTGTTTCCCCACTAAGCGTTTATCGCTTAGCACGGTGTGTTTACCCTTGCAGGTGCGAAAGGAGTTGCCTTGGGAAAGTTGTCGCAGCCAGGCCAACACAGCTGGGTTTTAGTGTAGGGCTTAATTTTTGTAGCTTGATGATTCTTTTTGTATAGGACTCTCTTATGATAATTTTGTAACAGCTTCCGCATATGTATATGTATATTTTGGGTATGTAATTATCTTTTGTACCTGTTGGTTGATCAAACAGTAATGTAATGTTTCCCGTTATATTAATGCATGATCAGCTACTTTCATGAATCATTTGTTAAAGTTTTTAATTACCCTGTATTTAGGTATGTATGTTTGTGTATGAATGTATGTATATTCTGTATCTGCGTGGTGGCACCTTTAACCATACGGCATCTCACTCCTTATCGGATGGGATCGCCTAAGTATGAGTAAGGGGTGTTACAGTTTTGATTCGATTTCGTAAATCTTTTTCAAATTTAAATTTAAAATTTGAAACTTTTTGAATTCTTTATCTTAGTCTATAAATAGGGGGCTAAGATTCATTTTCAGGTGTTAGAAAAATTTGAAAAAAAGGTTGGAAAATTTTTCAGAAAAGATTAAGAAAGGCTTTTATTAAAAGCTAAAATACTAAAGGGATTTCCAAGAATTCTTCATTTTTCTACAAAATTTCATTAAATCTTTTCAAAAAAAGGAGAATCCAGGAAAGCAAAATCAATTTGTTTTTGCTCAATCTGACCTTTTTATATTCACAATTACTACAGAAAAAATCAACAAGGAAAAAACTAATTTTCTTCTATTTATTTGATTTTGAAAATTACAATTTTGCTGTAGAAAATTTTCCGAAATTGCACATTTCCAATTGATCCTTGTAGAATTCAAGGGGAGATCACACAAAATTTGCCTTCAGAAGGTAATATTCCAAGGGTAAATATTCCGGATTAACGTCCAATTTATTTTATTACTTGATATTAATTTATTTGTGATTAATGGCTTAAAAAGACAATTAATTGCCTAAAAATTGAGTTTCAATTGAATTTTCTTCGTTTTTTCTGGATCAGGGGCGACCAACGGGTTGAAACTCCACCGATTGCCGTCGCTCAAGCGAGTGACAGGCCATTGCAGGAGCCTTCTTTTGCCCAGGGACGGCCGTCACTCATGCTGTGTAGGCCGTCCCTGGGTCCTCTTTTCCCTTTGTTTTGTTATTTCATTTTTTCCTTTTCTCTTTAATCTTATTTTCACCCATTTCAAGGTAATTTTTTACAATTCGGATTTTCCCCCTTTTTTAATCCTTTCCACTATTATTTTATTTTATTATTTTACTAACCTATTCTTTGCTTTTGTGAGTTTAGTGGTTTCTCTTGGATTCGGGGTGTTGAGAAGGTAAATCTCACTAGAAAAATTCGGGGACACCAATTGGTTTTATTTTCTATATCCTATTTCCTTTTACTTTAAGTTTTAATTATGACTTATTGTAAATATTCTTTTTGAACTCACTGATGCGAAAACAGCAAAAGATTTATACAAATAAGTAGAATTTTTCTTAAATAAATAGAACCAATGTCCTGAGTTTTCATCCAAGCAAAATAAGCATGTTAACATTATGCTTTCTTTAAATATGTATGCGAGAACCAATGTCTTCATCCTTAATAAATACTCCATTTTATGCATGATTCTCACTTACTTTCACATTGGGGGTTTTATTCTGTCCCTAGTTTTTTTGTAATTTATTGTATTTTGTGTACCCTATTTTAATCTTGCTTTATTTAATGCTTTCCATTATATAATTGATCTGGGCCTTAATTTCCTACATTGAACTGAATGAGAAAATGGAATGAAAATTTTAACTCTAAAAACTCAATTATAATTTAATCAAGGTATGAATAAATGGGAAGTCCCGAACCATCTCTAGTCTTAGGATCAACAAGGTTAGATGAACTTTCTAATGTTCTATTAGAAAGTGAATTCCAAAATATCTCTTGTTGCCCAAAATATGCCCAATTTGCATTGTCTTAAGCTCCATGAGGTTAGACGAACCATTATAATGTTCTATTAGGGTGGGGACTCTAAAATATCTCTAGCTTGCCCAAAATAGACGTGTATGCATTGTCTTAGGCTTCACGGGATTAGATGAATCTTTCCAATGTTCTATTGGTAGGAGGATTCCAAAATATCTCTGATTGCCCAAAATAGACACACTTGCGCTGTCTTAGACTTAGTGAGGCTAGATGACCTTTCCCAATGTTTTATTGGGTGGCGACTCTAAAACACCTCCTTATTGCCCAAAATAGACGCCCTTGTAATCTCTTACAAGTTCTTTGAACCTCTCTCGAATACCCTATAAGCGGTTCTCGAGGACTTGGGGTTCGGTGCGCATTACAAAATGAACATATATTCACTTATGTTATCAGATTTAAACTTTACTTTGCAAGGTCTTTCATAATCCAAACGAATATTATACACAAATAAAGACAATTGACTTGCATACATAACTCTGATCAATGTCGCGCTCGCGACAAAACCTAAAATACATTGCTATGCTATCGTGCTCGCAGACATTATCGCACTCGCCACAGAATGCCAAAATGGCTTCTGTATGGAGCATTCTATTGCACTCGCGACAGAACCCTACTCTAGTGCTCAAACTTCCTACTTCACAAATCTCTAGCACCTACTTTTCACATACTCTCCTATAATCTCGTGCATGACTTCTAATCAACCAAAACCATGCCACATACTCTAAAAGCTTTAAAACTCACCTTTGTACAATTAAACACCAAAACAAGCCCAAATTGGCCTTCAAATCATATAATTCCACACACGTAACTTTTCATGCATAACTTATGCCAATTTCACACTCATCATGCAACAATCAAACATGGTACATCTATACAGGGCTCTATCACTTAGCTTGTAACACTCTTATACCTTACGTATACTGATATGAATATCAGTATAGCAACCGAATAATCGGATGCTACAAGAGACAGTTCAGTAAAAATTTTTCACATTCCAAGATCAATTATACTCATAAATAAAATAATAACAATAAAAAACTAGTCCACTAAAAATCGTATACATGCCATACCTATACTTACATATCTGCATTTGATCCACAACTCGACTGCCATCGATATTCCAGCCACTTAAAAACTTCTTATCTTCACAACCTGCGCGTAGCAACAACACTACGTGTTGAGCATTGAAATGCCCAGTGGTGGATACATATCCTAAATTTTTCATGACTAAAATAATATGCATGAGCACATAAACATTTTTATTTATTTAGAAGATATGAACATTGCAATATTTAAATTTACTTAATTTAAGTCTCACAAAAGTGTCTTATTCAATCCTTTCTTTCAGTTTCTTATCGATGTATCTTTTGTATCATTCAGTAATTATACCTTAACATTTCCATTTCAGTTATTAGCATTACTTTTGACTGCACTGTTATCCTTAACCATAATACTTTTACGTTCAGTCCACTATTTAATTTTCAGTCATATTTGGGTACATTATGTTAGTGGTTATGCCCTAGGCCAAACATTTGGACCTTGATGTAATCATTACATTTACATTTATATAATGGTTTTCTTCACATTAATATTATTGGCATGTTACATTATTGTAATGTTTATGAATAACAATGTTATTGATGTTGTCGCTAGTCATTTATCACTAAAGGGCATAAAGATAAATTAAGACTAGTATAGATTTGCATTGATAATCATGGGATGATTATATATGTTGATATAAATCAAATCTATAGGTACTTGCTGGAGAACAAAGTACTGGATAGACCCACTATAAGATCACTTCATGGGATAGTGTCATAAGTGATCTTATAATAGATATGTTATTGAATCCTTTGACCTGAGGTTATCATCGTTTCCTACATAAGGAACATTATGTTTTGACGTAATCAAACGTTATCTTTAATCGGATAATTATAAAGGTTATGATTGGACATAATGAGATTTATGAAGAGGAAAATGAATAATCAAGATGGAATTTGTCCCTCTCTTATGAGAGAGATATCTATTGGGCCCCTCGATAAGTAGGACTGTAAAATGCATGGTCGTGCTCAAATGAATTGATAGTGTGATCAATGTCATTTGAATTTATCAGTCTACTTAGTGCTCGAGAAATTATATGTTTGAACAATTTAAGTTTGACATGGACCATGACTTATGTTCAAACAAGATATCGTGTGACAAAAGGATAATAACATGTTTTATTGTCAGGTTAAAATCAGACTAACGATATTTATATTATTTGGGTAGTCATAATGTCTTACTAGAGACCAATTATGACTTTGGGGCTTATTATGAGATTAGGCCCACTGCCAACATAATATAAACCTATTGGGTCACACACTAAGACCCAAATGAACAAAATGAATTTTATTAGGTTATTTCGGAATAAAATATAAATATAGGTATTTATATTTAATTTCGAAATTACACATTTATATATATATTTATATACATATATATATATATCTCTTATTTTGAATATGAGATAATAATATGTATTAATATGATATTTCTTATTATTTTGAATAAGAAATAAATAAATAAATATATATATATAATGAAAATATCTCTTAATTTTGAATTAGAGATAATATCATTATTAAGTGTTTAAAACTTATTTACATGTATATAGATACATGTTAATAAAAGAAGTCTAACCTAACAAAAAACTCAATTCACGTTCTTCAATGTGATAGAGGTTAGAGTGGTTGTATTCTTCTTTATTAGAGAATAAGAAAGAAAAACCCTAGCCACCATTCTTCTTTGAGAAAGAAAGAAAAGAAAAATCCATTCGCACCCAAGGAAGCTAGCAACCCTGCGAACTTTTGTTCATCGGTTCTGTGTATGTACCGGTAGAGGGTGTCCGTGATTGAAGCAGCACCTAAAGTCCGAATTAAAGAAGGTAATTTCGTTCTAAAGGTTAGTAAATTTTAATCTCTTCATTTTGAATCAATCAAAAATACTTGGATCCTGTTTCGGGTTTCAATTTTATTCTGCTGCGTTTAATTTGAATTATTTCGATGAAACCCAACACATTATTAGTTAATGAATTATTTGCTAGAACAGTTGTCGTTCCTTGAATATACCCCTTACTCTATTCTATTAATACTAATCTTTTTACGCTTTATACTTACATTACTATTTTTCATTTAACCGTTTCTTTTACAACACCATGATTAAAACTGTAATCAAAATACATTTACATTGTTTCCTATTTAATTTCAATTAGCTATATTCATAATACTTTTAAAGTACAAATACTGCCTCTCAAAACACGTACTTATCTATATGCTTAATATTTCTATTAATAACTGTTTCATAATTTATTTCAGTATTACTGTGGTCAATAATACCATTATTAACATCGACATCTGAATTACCCATTTTTCTAATATTATCATCGTAACAATTAACATTGTTTCTTCATTATCTTTTAACATCTTACAGACATTCCTAAATTTCTTCAGTTATAAGGTTTTATGACTCACTAATACCCTAACCTTCCAATAACTTTTCGATTATCTATTAACATTTTTACTTTTATGTGTACTATATACTAAAGACTTTAAATTCCATTTATTTTATTTTCCACATAACTAGCTCATAATTATGCTACTAGTTAATTATTTTACACTATCTTTTATTTATTTCTGATAATTCACTTACCTTATATATATATATATATATATATATATTAACCTGATCATGTTTTTACTTGCATCGCCATTACTCATTACTACAATTAATATTATTGACTATTGCTACTATTAATAACTTTAACAGTTACATATATATGTCTATCCCTTAATCTACATATTGAAATAAACTTTAATGTCAGAATTAATACTATCATTATAAATATTCTTATTATGAATTCTTCATTTATATTCAATAATGAAGTTATCATTCAATATACTTATCAAATACATTTTAATTCTTAAACTTTTCACTAATTTACAGTATTACCTATCGTTCCCACTTATTTACGATAATGCCATTAATTTACTTATTATCATTTTTATTTATTATCTATCATGCAATTGCCACTTAATCCTTATAAAATTATTACTCTTTTACTATTTTACACTTAGATCCTTTAAACATTATTAAAATTACAATTTTGCCTTTAAACAATTATTTTCTTATTTAATTATTTACATGTAATAATGTTTATAATTTTTATGTAAAATCATTCACGCACTTAGCATAATTAACTATCCGTATAATGACCCAAAAAGGGCCTAGTCAGAATTTGCATGCTAAGTCGGGAATTATGGTTAATTCAGTAAATTGTGCATGTGGGAATTTGAGTAATTAAGGACCTAATTGAAGAATTTATCAGAGTTTTAAGTGAAGAGTTTATTTAGTGGATTATGTGTATGATACCAAGGATTAAAGTGTTAAGTGAAGAGTTTATCTAGTGAGTGGTGTGTATGGTGCCAAGGATAAAAAAGAAAGTCAAAGATTGGACTCTTGGGTCCAATAGGAGCATGCCATGTGTCTTGGTAGGTAAGCATTAATGAAAAGGGAAGAGAGAGGGAAGGGAGGGGCTGAAAATGGGATAGCTTCCCGTGGAAGCTGTCTCTTTCTCTTCTTTCTTCACTCTTTCCTATTCTCTCTACTCTTCCTTTCTTCATTTTCTGCTCTCAACCCCTCCCTTGTGTGCTTCTTTCAGGTTTGATTTTGGATTTCTCTGAGTTTGAGCTGGTTCAGGAGGTAAATGTGTAGACACCGGGTCCCTAGGCGGTCCAAGATCAGAATTACCCAATGATTAAAGTGATACTTGCCACAAGTAAAGGTGTCAAAAATGATGTCTTCCTTGTCGAAAAATTCTTTGTGTTCCTTTAAAAATTTCAACCCAAAAATTCGCATTGTTTTTATTTCTTTTCACTTTTCTTTTTATTTTTTTTATATTTTTTTATTTTTCGCGTGCCATACGCGCGGGAGCAGAGCGCCCCTATAGGCGCACACGCTACGGAGGCAGCGGGCGCCCGAATGGGGCGCGCCTCACCGAGGCCTTGCGCACCCGCATGGGGCGCGCCTCGTCAAGGCTGCGCGCGCCCACATGGGGCGTGCCTTGCTGGCCTGCCGCGCGAGCCCACATGGGGCGCGCCTCGCTGGCCTGACGCATGCCTATAGGGCCGCGCGTCGCGTCCCTCCACCCACGGGCATGCTTACCCCTTCGCGCGCGGTCGTTTTCACCTGCAATTTCCAGTCTTTTTTTCTTTGCCCGTTTCTTTCACGATTTTGTGTAATTTTTGGGTAACCAAAAATAAAACAGCGTTTGTCTTTTCCCATTTTGGTACAAACCAGGAAACAAAATGAAGATTGGTCTTCATTTTGTAGGGGGCTGCAATTTTTCATAAGGAGAAAAAGAGAGAGTTTCCTCTCAAACCAAAGGCAGCCGAAGGATTTCAAAAAAAAAAAGAAAATATTCAGATTTTTAAAGTCTAGTTTTTTCCTTCTTCTTTCTTCAAAATATTTCTCATCCGGGGATTTGATTTAAGTAAGGAAAATCAATTTCCTTTGTCTTGGATCATTTCTCTAAAATTTATTTTCATAAAATTTCAAGAAACTTAGATTTTTCTTTAGATATTCTTGTGTTTATCACAACAAAAATCGACAAGGAGGACGGATTAAGGCATCCTATTTTATGATCTATAAATTCTGATGGTAAACATTTTTTGGAACCGTTTTCATTTATTTTTGTTCATCATTTATTATTGTTAATATTATTATTTTTGCTATTATTACCATGTTTATCATTTATTTTTAGCATTTTAATGTGTTAACATTACTGTTGATATATTATTTGTTTGTTTTAATTTGATTTCTTTGTGACTTCCCGTTGCCATTATTATTATTATTATTATTATTATTATTATTATTATTATTATTATTATTATTATTATTATTATTATTATTATTATTTTATTGTTGGCTTTCCCCTTTTTCATTATTATTACTATTATTAATATGCTCCTGCTACCTTCATTGTCTCCATTACATACCATTATTACTATTATTGTCTTATTTTTATTATCATTATAACTATTATTATTATTATCATTGCATGGTGTTGTGTTAGTATCATTATTTCATATTTATTTTGTACTACCATCATTTATTCTTATAATTTTTGCTATTGTGATTTATGTTGTTATTATTATTATTATTATTATTATTATTATTAATATTATTATTATTATTATTATTATTATTATTATTATTATTATTTTGTTATTATTATCTTATATTAATACTATTATTATTACTATTATTGTTATTATGTCATTATTCTTATTATTATGCCATCATCATTATTATCATTTTGTGATTATCATCATCATCTTGGATTGTTATTATTTTGCTGCCATATTTATTGTCGTTGTTATTCCATTTACATTTTTGTCATTAACCTTAGGTTTTTCCATAATTTGTTTTATTTCCTTCGCATGTAAACATTTGTACATTAAATTAACATGTTCTATATTTATTTTGACTTTATTTGATTAATTTTTAGAATTATTACTAATATTTTTAATATTATTTTTTGTCTGAGATTTAATTTGAGTCGCATTGTGTGAGTATTTCCATGACCTCCCGAGTGGGCCTCCACGAGTAGGAGAACACATCAGTTGGGTGAGATCTCTTCTATTCCCCCTCTTTGTGTGGCGTTTATTTGCAAATAAATATTTTATTTATGCACGCGTGAGATAAAAAATCACAAAAATATTTTTATAATTAAATTGGAATTTTTACTAATAAAATTTGGATCAATGTCCCTCATTTTAGCCAATGAATGTAAAATATCACAATAAAATGAAGAGTTAACTATCTCCAAAAATGGGATCACTCATCCCGATTTTTCAACCCAACAATCAAACAACTCTTCGACCAATAAGTACGAAGGAACCAATATTCCTAAGCTTCAAACAAGCGCGAAGGAACCAATGTTCCAAACCTAAACGAATGTCCCGATTTATGTATGTTTTTCTCGTGTTTAACTTCATTTGTTTATTTTAAATTTATATTCATGTATTTTCCCTTTGGGCCCTTGTAATTAATTTTGGGGCAATATTATTTAATTTTCATTTGGGATTGTATTCCGTCCCAATTTACATTTTTAATCTTCTTTTATTGGGGTTGTATTCTACCCCAATTTCTCTTGTAATTGTGTGCTTGATGTGTTTACTGCTTTCCTTTATCGCTTTCTTTATTGCTTTCCTCTATTGCTTTTGGGGTGCTTGTAGTGCGCTTTAATTAAATGCATAAATCGTGTGAGATAAGAGATAGAATTTTAAGAAGTTAAAAACTCATTTATAATTAACCAAAGCATAAATAAGAGTGAAGTTTTGAACACCAATCTTTGGTCTAGACCAATAAGAGGTTAAAAACCTTTTTCAATTTCTCGTAAATTGGGTGGCAACTCCAAAATACCTCAAAGGTGCCTAAATGTGCCATGAGGATAGATGATCCTTTCCAATGTTCTATTGGGAAGGAGGCATCCAAGATGTCTTATGGCACCCAAGATCAAAAAGACGCGAACCAATCCCTCGAATCCTAAAAGCGGGTTCAACGAGGGCCTTTGCTAGGTTCGGCGTGCGTCACAAAGTGCTTGGGTTTTGATCCGGGTTTCTTCTTCTTCCTCCATCTCGTCTTGCTTTGGTTTGAATTTTTGAGTTTGATTTAGTGTGTTTTTGGCTAGGTTTTATGCAAGAATCGGAGGAGAGAAGGAAGAGCAAGGGAAAGGAGAAAGTGGTGTCTTGAAGAGTAGCGAATTGAAGCTTCATTTTGAGGTTTGGGAGTTGTCCACCTTGTTCATTTCAGATCATTGTGTGTGTGTTGTGTTGTAATTTCTGGAATTTTGAGTGTTTGATATGTGTATTTTGCATGGGTTAGTTAAGTGGGTATGATGGCTTTGCTTATTAGTGTTGAGAATGACTGTATGTGGGTTTTGAAGGGGAGTTGCATGAGTTAGGGCAAATTTTCTAGCTTGAATGTTCTTATGATTTGATTTGTAGTTTGAGTGAAATTCATGATAATAATTAGTGTATGATGTTTTTAATTTGATTTTAATATGTTTGGTATGCATTTGGGAGATGAGGTAAGTGTTAGTGCATGATAGAGTGGATTTGAGTATTGGTTGAGTTGGGAAGAAGTGCAGTGAAGTGTAATTTCTGGGTAATTCTCGTCTCTGTCGCGCTCTCTCTGTCGCAAGCGCGATAGAGTGCAGAATGGCCATCTTGTTGCTGAGGAGCCCTCTATCATGAGCGCGACAGAGAGCTCGACAAGCCGAGCCTTAGCGTGAGCGTGCCTCCTAGCGCAAACGCGAAGAGGAAGTGCCCAATCTCTGTAGTGAGCACGACGTTAGTCGCGAGCACAACAGAGCTCGGTAAAGTGAGTGTCTGTCGAGCCATGCTTCATCGCGAGCATGCCTGCCCTATTTTCTGAATTGTTTCTTCTTGTCCCACTTTGCATGGTTTCTCACTATAGTATGGTTCATGTTTTGCTTGTGCCTTGCTAAAATTACTGTCCTAGTGTTGTATTAGTAAATAATGATAATGATAGTGTTTTGATTCGTGTCTTTGGATAATTTAAAGTATTGTAATTGTGAGTGAGTAGTTGAGCCTGAAGTGTCATAGTAATGGATAGATAAGCATGCTTATAAAGGGATAATGAGTGCAGCTGCCAGTGTTGACCCCTCTTCGGGTCTAGTGAATACGATTGACCTCCATTATGGTCTTAGTGAAAATTTTTTGAGGCTTTGGTCTCCAGTGTAGTGTTCCCGTATCCTCCACCACTGAAATTCAGGCTATGGTTTGAAGTGTTTGGAATTTTGCGTAGTGAAGTGTTATGATTATTGAGTGATTCCAGTTATGGTATTTGCTTTAAGCGTGCTATTATTAAGTTATGCTCTCTTATAATGATTATGACTTATGTATCTTTGTTTTCCACTGCTTAGAGATTTCAATATGTAGTTACATGATATTATTGTACAGTGTTCTGTTATCTTTTTTCCTCCCCACTAAGCGTTATCGCTTAGCACGGGTTATTTTCCCGTGTAGGTGGCAGGTTTTGGTTTCGCTCGAGTTGTGCATCTGCAAGGTTGGCCACTAGGAGTAGATATTTATTTTATTTTGTACTCCTCCTGTATTCTTTTTATATATCATCTTGGTTATGTAATTAAGTAATTTTTTTGGGTACAGTGATATATGTATTTGATGATGTATATAATATATTTTGATTATAAGATTTATTATTGTTATTATATGCTTCCGCTGTGATGTATGATTGTTTTGAGTGAGTGTCGCGGTAGTGCTTCGGTATCCTTCCAGCGGGGTATCGGGGTGTTATAATTTGTTGTAACAGAGCACCGGTTTAGGCGGTTCTGGTTATCCTTGATTGTTTGAGTGTCGAGTCATTGCATTCGAGTCGGTTTTGTGTCATTGCCTAATGCAGATGTGTCTTGTGTAGTGTCTAGATGGAGTCCGATCCAAGTGAGAACGTGGGTGAGACAACGGGCAATGTTAATGCGGTTAGAGTTGTGGACCTTGCTCCGTAGCATCAGCGTGATGAGCGTCATGATATACCTGGTATGGGATTTGAGAATCCAGCCTTAGTGCAAGGTTTGCTTCAGTTAGTGGATGATCTGACCGCTCCTAAGGCTCCTACTGAGTTGTTGAGAAAGAGAGGAGTCAAAGATTTTCATGGGACTTCGTTGGACCAATCGGATGTGGCCGAGTCCTAGATTGAGAGAGTAGAAGTAGAGTTGAACCATTAGGGCGAGTGTAGGTGGTAGGTTTTGGTTCCGCTCGAGTTGCGTATCTGCATGGTTGGCCACTAGGAGTAGAGTTTTGTTTTATTTTGTACTCCTCCTGTATTCTTTTTATATGTCATCTTGGTTATGTAATTAAGTAATTTTTTTGGGTACAGTGATATATGTATTTGATGATGTATATAATATATTTTGAGTATATGTTAAGATTATAAGATTTATTATTGTTATTATATGCTTCTGCTGTGATGTATGATTGTTTTGAGTGAGTGTCGCGGTAGTGCTCCGATATCCTTCCAGCGAGGCTATTGGGGTGTCGCAATCCACATAACTAAATTCACATGCATGCCTCATGAATAGAAATAATACATTTAATATCAATTATCCCAATATTTTATTCATTTAATTTGTATACATGCAAAAATAGTCTTAATGTTAATTAAATCACTTATTTAAGGAAATAAACATATATAGTGCACATAAAATTACATATTTGCATTTAGGTCCTCATATTATATCATATTTACATCTAGGTCCTTTAGTTATTATTAAATTACAATTTTACCCTTATTAACATAATTATAATTTTCATGTTTAATCATTTAATTACATTTTTACCCTTATTAACATACTCATGGTCATAATTACCATTATGCACTCAAACTTTTTAAAAAATTCCAATTATATCCCTATTTCACACAAATGTTATTTCAATCACAATTTAACCATTTTAAGCTCGTTATTACCAAATTGCCCCCTGTACAATACTGGCAGATATCTATGGTCAGGATAAACGAGACGTGAACTCCTAAAGGTTTGAATAACCTGAAGTACCCTGAAAGGTCACTTTAGTCTTTAATACATACTAGACGGATCCCGAGGGACCACCCCTGTCTTTAACTATGTTTCAAAACATTTTAACTTTTAAATACAGTGAGGTAGGACCGTCATTGGCCTATAAAAAAGTGAGAAGTCATGCTCACACCCACGGTCTAACGTCTCTATGGCTAGCCAACATATCCTGAACTAGACTTGACTACCAGAATGCTACAAAGGGCACAAATAATCCATCTTTCACATCTTTAAGTTAGCATTCATGCATTTCATGGAATTTCATCATATTATTCCATTCTTTTTCATGCAAATTCAATCATTATACATGTGATTATCATCCTCATACCATCACATGCCATAAAAGATCATTATTTCATCATGGTACACTTGTATACATACATGCACACATTCGGCCAACATACGAACTTTTCACCATTAATTATTTTTATCAACTTTAACATTTATTTAGGCTATTCACATGTTGAATAACATAGACATGAACAAATCAAAATCATACCTTTACATACATAACCCCATTCGGCCTTACATGCATATCATACATTATGCAACTTTTTCATGTTCTAACACATCCAATTAGCTAGTTCACATGCCAAATACCATGTATACACCATAAACATGCCATAAACATCATCATACATCATGAAAAACCCATGTATACCATTCAGCTTACATACTAATCTTTCACTCTCAATTCTTTTCATCAACTTTAATATTTATTTATGTTATTTACATGTTGAATAACATAGCTATGCCATTATTTTTCATTGAAACTCATCAAAATCATACCTTTATATATGATAACCATTCAGCCACATACATACATCATACATCATGACATTTTCACATGCTCTAACACATACCATTAGATAGATCACATGCCAAATAGCATGTATACATTATAAACATGCCCTAAACATCATCAAAACACATCAAAATCATGTGATATACCATTTGGCCTAAGTAGAGATTCATTATGCCAACTTTGTTTTCTCATTTTAAACATTCATGTCATCATTTTTAACCTTCCTAAACATGTCTATATGGTTTGATTCAATTAAACATGCATATTTCACAAACATTATGTTTAAATATAACTAAAAATCATACTTTTAACATGGAAAAAGGAGGATATTGTATCCACTAACCTTATTTTCTTGTTCTCCACATCATAAGCATTCTTTCCATGCCCTTACTCCAAAAAACAACACCATCTCCTTTGAAATCCTTAAGTGGCCGAATATACAATCCAAAGAAATCACCATAAATTTTCTTGCTTTATGCAATATATTTACATAAACATCATCTACATATCCTACAATACCTATTGGAACCTTTAAACCAATTTAAAAATATCAACTTTACATACCTCAATTTGATACACAAACTTTTCCACTTATTTTCTCCCACTTCTGCCACTTCAAATGAACTCTAATCACCACCAACAGATTCTAGAGAGGATAAACTTTGCTTAGGAGGCTTGGATTTGGGGAGACATGAAGAGAGAATTGAAAATGGAGGAAAAATCAAGATGAACAATTATGCCTTATGGAGGAGGAGGAGAGCTGCTGGAATTCTAGGGATTTTTCTAGAGAAATATAATATTCCAGCCTTTATATACCACTCCTAATGGGGCAAATCATGGGCCAATCAATTGGGCCAAACTAAAAGCCCATTTAGGTAATTTAAGCCCATTTTTCAACCAAAAATAATTTCTCTCACTTTCCAAGCTCAATTCTTTCCAAAATAAATTCCATAATTCTTAAAATATATAATTTAGTCTCCACATAAAATTTTAGCTCAATCGAAGACCATTTTTCTGTTCGATAATTCCTTACCAGTCCGATAACTCAATTTTCTATCTCATCGTAAAATTTATTTTTCATTACCATTTGATTCTCCAGAATATTTCAAGCAAGTCCATACTTTCAAATAATTTTTTCGAGGTCCATAACTCTATTTAGGCACCGGTCAAACTAGTCAAACTAAAGTCAACTCGACCGACCAGTCCGGTTCACTGGTTAAACCGATTCGGTTCACTTTTCATCCTTAACTTCCATTTTAATCTTAATAGCTCATTTGATCTTTGTTCCACCTCATTCAGGCTCCTTATCTGGTCCGGTTGAACTGGTCCGATTCATCCATTTTTCAGTGTCACCATAAAATTTTTTTTCACTACCAAATTGTTCTACACACTATTCTGAGTCCATTTATACCTTCAGATAACTTTTTGGAGGTCATTTACTATCTTTACATACTCGGTCAAACCTCGGTCAAATCTAGTTACTATTTAAATCGAACTAAAGGCTTTTCTTCAATTTAACTTTCGGGAACCTATTTGACCTCATTTTCACTCCAAATTCTACCACCAAACTCCTTATAACTTGTACTTTCTAATAGTTCAATAAAATATTTTTCACTTTCGGATTCTCGAGAAGTCACCCATTAGGAGCTTTCCTGACCTGAGCATGTTTAACCTTTCTTCTCTTCTATCTTTTAGGACTCAAATATTGATATTTTCACCTAAAATTCACACTACATACTCCACAGATTTCACTGATTACTACTGACCCGGTATTCGGGCCATTACATAGCTTTACTATTGTAATGGCCGAAAATGTACCCTACTTGAAATTGGTATAATTGGATTAACTAAGGGTGTAATGTGGACTTGATTGTAATAAAAGAAGGACCTAATTGAGAAACTAAAGGAAAGTTAAGTGGCCAAGTTGTAAGTTTGCATCATTAAGCGAATTGAGGATTAACTAATATTAAATGGAGATTAAATAAGTTAGTGGAGGGCAGATTTGCTGAAGGTGGAATCTGTGTGGCACTTCATTGTGCTGCCACCACCACCATTCTCATGCAATATATAGAATTGAGGAGAGAGAAAGGGCCACTACTTGCTTGAAGTTCAGCCATTCTCTCTTTCATTAATTTCTGCTTCCTCTTCATTCTTCATCCGTGAGTTTCTTATGAGTTTCCAATTGATTTCATGAATTCTATTATAGTAATCAAGTTAATTGAAGGGTAGACTAAGTTGTTGCGTTTGCAAGGTAAGTGGTCAATTACTTGTCTATCTTCTACTCTTTCTAGTTTTGGTATGTGTTGGATTGAGGAATTTGATGATTTGTGTCCAATTCTAGAAATTGGATGGAATTTGTAGAGGAAGGAGTAAAGAAAGATAAGGGAAAAGCAAAAGTTTGGGAATCGAGTGCCAAGTGAACGCTAGGAGCTTAGGCGATGAGGTTTGGGAAACTTGCCCTAATTTAATATGTGTTAAATAGTTTAGTTGATTTGTATGTTGAATTCTGGTATTTGAGAAATTGCTGTGTGATTTGTAAGTAAATGTTGAGTGATATGTGATTGTTGGAGGAGCTTAATTGGCATGAGAATATGAGTTGTCATTAAATAATGAATTTTACCTAGGTTTGTAGACCATATGTATGTGTTAATTCTATACATTTTGAATTGGGATAATTAAATGGAGTTTCCAATGTGCTAATTAATAAGTTGAGATGTAAGCGATATGGGAATGAATGGAACAATAAGTTTGTGGTTGGTATGAAAAATGAGGTGATTTGCAAAGATGTTTTTTGCAACTTATGTATAGGTCACGGTGACAACCAAGAGATTGCCACCATGAGATATGCAAAGTTTGCATTCTACCGAGAGTGATTGATATGTCACGGTGACAACCAAACTGGTTGTGACCGTGAGGTATCATGTAGCCTATTTTGCCCGAAGTGGATTTGGTATGTCATGGTGACAACCAATTGGTTGTGACCGTGAGGTATCAAGGTTTACAATCTGCCTTTACACACATGAGGTATATCACGATGACAACAGTTTTGGTTGTGACCGTGAGATACCCAAGAATTGCATTCTGTCCGGGTATTGAATGTATGTCATGGTGACAACCAAATTAGCTGTGACCGTATGATACCCTAAACTACATTCTGTTTTTAAACCTTTGGTATGTCACGGTGACAACCAAACTGGTTGTGACCGTGAGGTACCCTATTTTTGAGAAGAATTCTTATTCATTAAGGGTAATGCTTGGATGTTAAGTTAATGATTAATCACATACAATGACACTTAACAAGTGCTTCATGCTATTATTAAATAGGATGTTTATAAGTGAATGATTAATTTAAAGAGATCCATTGTGCTATGCTTAAGCCAACTATTTCAAGGGCTTATGTCAAGAGTAATGAGGTAAGTTAATACTATTGTATGATGAGTTTAAGCATGTGAATTCATTGTTAGTTTACAAATGTCTTGTTGCAACATGTGATCAAGCGAACTGTGAATTAAATTTATAATCTTAGCCTGCGAGTCAAGTAGTGGATAGATAGGCATGCCTATAGGGTCAAAGTGTTGCAACCTAATGTGTCCGATTCCTCAGGAATCACAATGCGAGTTAAATCCTTGTTGGATTCTTAAATGTGGAATATTGATTCTATTGTAATTATCGTACCTTAGTGTACCATTGCAGTGTGTGTATACACTAAAATTATAGTACCTTAGGGGTACCAATGCGATACCTGTTATCCTTGTCTTTGAATTGCAGGCAAATCTAATCATATAAGATAATAATAATCTTAAATTATACATTTGTTGTGTGTGAACACGTTAGTTATAATGAGTATGTGCCAGTCATATGCATGCTATATAAAAATGTGATCAAATAATGATGTTATGAGTATAATGATTTACATGCTTTTTACTTGATAGCTTAAGTATGAATTATAACATGATTCTTGTGTGGATATATATGCTTTGTATGTGTTTCCCCACTAAGCGTTATTGCTTAGCACTGGTTTCTTCCTAATCTGTGCAGGTTCGGACACGAGGTGATTTTGAGGGACATCTCCATATTGTCAACGGTCAACATTAGGAGTACATCTATAGTGCAGGTTTTGGGGGTTTCTAGTAATGTGTTTGTACAAGTTATGTATGTTATTTTGGGGTAATCCAAAAGTATGCAAAGTTTTAATATCCAAGTGTTGTAAACTTAATGCCTGTAGTGTATGTATGTAAGCAAGATTGTTGGAAAACAGGAAGTAACTTATGACATATGATGCATGTGAATGTATGCTTTGTTAAGAAATTTTATTATTCAGATTGTAAGCATGAGATTGTGATTGTGAAGTGTGCTTGTGTTGCTGTGTAGCGGCTATTCTTGACTGCATTAGCTGAGCTAATCTAGTGGTCGGGAATGGGCATTACAACTATCCCATGTACAATCTAACATCCAGAGAAGTTATTGAACTCCTCAAACGCATATTTTCCCTAATTTAACCAACATGCATCTAATAACAATATTGAGCAAAAATAATCTCAAACCTCAAAAGCAGCTTGAACCACTTCTGTTTCCAACGCAAATCTTTTCCTTGCCTTTGTCTTTTCTCTTGTTCAAAACTTTCCAATTTAACACTCTTAACTCTTCAAACAAATCTAAGCTCAATTCTTTAGTAACCAATGAAAAAGATGAAGAAGAAGCAAAAACCAAAAGAAAATGAAGAACGGAAACAAAGAGAGAGAGATGAAGGAAACTGGACCAACATGCAGAGATGGGTAGATTTGTCTCCACTAACCCCTATTTATTGCATGTAGAAACTTATGTGGCAAGCTCTTAACAAGCCACATGGCATATCTTTGACAGATGTCCTACTCATAACAATTTTCCCACTAAATCCTTTGGTCAATTCCCTTTTAATCCCTTAATTCAATTCTTTCTTTCCACAACTTGTATCTCTTTTCAATTACATCCTTGTTAATCCAGAAATTCATACTTGCACAATTACACTTGTACCCTTACTTTACAATTAACACTACAAGTCATTCTAGGGTACAATTTGAGTCATTACATATGTTCTCAGAGGGATTATAAAAGTAATATCCTTTAGTTTCTTTAGGATATCCTACCAAAAGGCATTTGTAAGATTTTTGTGCCAATTTGTCCAAGACTTGTCATTTGACACAAGCCTCACAACCCTAAATCTCGAGAAAAGAAAATATAGGACTTATCCTAGTCCATATCTTATATGGTGTCTTTTCAACCACTTTAGATGGAATGCGGTTCAAAGTGAACACAGTTGTTTCTAATGCATAACCCCAAAAGGATAAAGGACGATCTGTTTGACTCATCATGGATTGAACCATATCTAATAAAGTTTCATTTCTCCTTTCAGATATCCCATTCCATTTTGGCATTCCTGGTGGAGGTAATTATAAAACAATTCCACAATCTCTTAGATGACCATTAAACTCTTGGCTTAAATATTCACCACCTCGGTCAAATTAAAGTGATTTAATAGTTTTACCAAGTTGATTTTGTACTTCAATTTGAAAGGTTTTGAATATTTCAAATGATTCATGTTTATGTCTCATTAGATAGACATAGCCATATCCACAAAAATTATTAGTAAATGTAATGAAGTACTGAAATCCTCCCCAAGCATTTTTGATTAATGGGCCACATAAATCTGTATGTACAAGGCTTAATAAGTACGTGGCCCTTTTACTATGTCCAGTGAAAGGATCTTTTATCATCTTGCCTAATAAACAAGACTCCCAATTTTCAAATGTTTCAAAATCAAATGATTCCAAAAATCCATCTTGATGAAGTTTAGATATGCGTTTCTCATTTATATGATCAAGGCGACAATGCCACAAATATGTTGTGTTTAAATCATTTGGTTTGGATTTCTTTGTAGTTATGTTATATATATCTCGATTGTTGGGTCTTTCTATATTTAGGACATAAATGCCATTATATGAATCTGCAATACCATGAAGCATATCATCATAATAAATTAAACGTTTCTTATTCTTAATAAGAAAAGAAAAACCTTCATCATCTAAATATAAAACTGAAATAATATTCCTACTCAAAGTAGGAACATAGTAGCGATTGTTCAAAACTAGCAAAAGCCCATTGGGCAAAATCAATTCATAAGTTCCTACGACTAAGGCAGCAATCATTGCTCTATTCCCCACTCGTCGGTCCACTTTGCCCTTTTTCAGTTCTCTACTACCTTTACGTCCTTGAACATTTATACAAATGTGAGATCCACATCCAGTATCTAATACCTAGTAAGTAGTAGTAAATAAATTAATTTGTATAACATAAATACCTAAAGATGTAGTCTTACTACCTTTTTGCTTCTTCAATTCTAGCAAATAGAGCTTGCAATTCCTCTTCCAATGACTAGGTTCATTACAATGGAAGCAAACTCCTTCCTTCTAAGATTTAGCCTTGGGCTTGGACCTAACTTGAACCTAGGCTTACCAACAACTTTTCCCTTAACCTTACCCTTATTTTTCATCTCTTTTCCCTTGTTGACCGTCAGTATATGACCAGGATTTTTCTTAATGCTTTGCTCAGTTGTTTTAAGAATTGCGTGCAGCTCAGCAAAGATTTCTCCATATAGTTCATATTATAGTTCATGGTAAACTGGTCATAACTGTCAGGTAATGAATTAAGGATCAAATATGTTACCAGTTCAAAACTAAGGGGAAATCCAACCCTCTCAAGGTGATCAATATAGCCCTTCTTCTTCAGAACATGGAGCTAACTGAGGCACCTTCAGCCATTTTACAAGAATGTAGTTCTTTGGTAGTCTCATACTTTTCTTACCTTGCCTACTGTTGGAATGTCTCAAAGAGATGATCACTCAACTCGTAATCCATATGCTCTAGATCCTTCTAAATTTCTTGGTACTGGTAGCTAACATGAGACACCCAACTTCCATAGAATTATCAACATGTTTCTTGTGTTCAACTTTAATAGCCCTTGAGGCATCAACAATTGGGTCCTCAGGAATGTTCATGCAGCACATACAACTCCCTCTCCTACTTAAGAATAATTCTCAAGTTTCTGAACCAGTCTAAGAAGTTTGTACCATTTTCTTTTAGTTTGCCCTTCTCAAGGACATACCACATTGATAATGTGGAAGTATTGCTTGTTGCCATTGATCTACAAATATGCAAAATAATTATTATTAATACCAATTTCATTTTAGGTTTTCTCATAAAACTCCCACCAAAATAACCCTCAATTTTTAATTACAAATATTGTAATAATTTAGTGGGCTAAGATCCATATTTCACCTAACGTTAAGTCAGCTTTGGCATGATGCTTAAAGTCAAGTTATTTAGGTAGGTAACTCCTTTACTAATTACATCTCATATAACTCTTATATCCTTTGTGTGATTTTGACATCATATTTCCCGGCATGTCATAAGCCCATGTAATGCCCTTAGGCCCAACAGTTTGTACATATGCCAGTAAGTTTATACATATCACATATATACATATCACAGAATATTTGAATCTGCAAGTGGCTCTGATACCACTGTAGGGTTTTTTGTAAAAATAATTCAAAATTACATAGTGAAATTAAATCAAAATCCGACAGGATCCATGCGATCTAATTGATTCAAAAGTAAATTTCACAGTTCCCAACCTATTGATGCTTAAAAATAACGAATTTACACTTTAATTCGAATTTGTTCTACATCTTTTCTCCGTGAAAATTACCAAACCTCAGGTATTGCTCCAAGAATGAACAACCTCCACTGGTATCCACACAAGAACAATATTGAACTGATTGATAAAGTGCTAGCTCCTTTTGGCGATTATGATTTTTTTCTGTATATTTCTCAAATGTTATAGAAAAATTATTTTTCTCTTTATGTATGTTTCTAAAACAATAGAAAGAATTAATTAGCTAATTAGGGTTAAACTATATCATTATATAGCACACTCTAACCCTAATTTAATAAGTGGAGAAAGTTTAGGAAAGAATATTCCTTATTCAAATAATAAGGAATATATTTTTTTTTCTTATCTCCATAATATTATTTCAAATTTAATATCTGACATATTTTAAATTCAAAATGCCCAAATTAACCTTAGCCCATTTATAACGTTCTTGATGTGTGACCCAATAGGTTCATATTATGTTGGCAATAAACCCAATTCCATTATAAGTAATGTCACACCCCGTTTGCCCCCTAGTCGAGCGAGCAATACGTATGTGTATGCATTTGCATGGTTTTGGCATATCATAGGGGTATTTTGGTATATATGCATATTTTGTGGGTTTGTTCCTGTATGGTGGTGCATATAGAAATAAAGTGTCCATAAATGGAGTTAGGATCACATGCATGTGAGCATATTATTATGTGTGTGTATTAGATGAGATTGCATTGTGTGTGTGTTGCTCATACATGTGTAGGGTGCATTATTGGAGTATTTCATTGTGCGTGTGTGTGACATGTGCATCTAGTGTGTGAGTGAGTGGTTCCCACCACCTAGATTGTGACAAGTGGAGGGTGAGAAAAGAAAGAGAAAGAAGAAAAGGGGAAAAATAGAATTTGGGTTCCATTTCCCGTTCCCTCTTCTTCTTCCTCCTTCTTCTTCTTCTTCATTTCCCCTTAGCCATTATTCCCTTGGTCCAAGCTTGTGTGGTGGAGATTGGTCACTCATTGTGTTGTTTTTGTAAGTTTCTCTGCATTTTCTGTTTTAGTTTTCAAGTTCCCTTCTCTTCTTCATCTTCTTTGTTTAGGGTTTTGATTAGGGTTTCTTTGCTGTGTGTTTCATTGTTTTGGGTGTTTAGCTGAGCCTGCAAGAGATCCTAAAGGCAAGGAAGTTGCTGGATTTAGTGGAACCAAGTGATTGAGCTTCTAATTTTAAGGTTTGGGAAATTTAATTATGTTTTGGCTTTGCTTGAAATATGATTTTGGGTTTTGTATGTATGTATGATTGCTGGAAATTTGAGTATGAAATTGGTTTACTCTATGTGGATTTCAAGTTTTAAAGTGTAGAATTTGAATGATAGGCTATTGCAAAATGTTTAATTCTCTTGATTTAATTTTCTGAATTTGTGGATGTTGAGTTCATGTATGTTCGGACAAATTGATGTTATATTATGTTGTTTGAGTTGTGATTTTGGATGGCCAAGTTAAGGTAAGTTTGAGGTAAGTTTTTGGTGTTAATTTATTGGTGAAAATGTGTATATTTCGTTTGTGGTTGATTGTGTGAAAAATTGGGAATTGTTAAAGTTGGAATTCTGCAGATTTCTGGGAAATCCAGGAGTCACACGGCGGTAAGGCCTGGTCTCACCGCCGTGTGGATCGTGGGTTTTGCCTTGGAATTCTGGAGCTGTGTCTTTACACGGCGGTAAGGGCAAAGCCATACCGCCATGTAAAACCATTCTGCCCAGGTATGAGGCATGTTACACGGCAGTATGGCCTAAGCCCTACCCCCGTGTGAGTGTCTTACACGGCGGTAAGGGCAAAGCCATACAACTGTGTAAAACGGTTTTACCCGCTTCTTGCAATTTTTCCACTTCTTTCTTTTTCATTCCTTTTCCTCTCTTGTATGGTTTTAAATGTTATTTAGTGTAACGGATATTTAGCTATACAATGGATGGATTCTATTGTTTGTCTCCAATTAAGCTAATTGCTTTGCATTTGATATATATATATATATATGAAGAGTAGTAAATGATCATGCTATGTGAGTTTTTATAAATGATATAGAGGGTGACCACATACTATATCATGCCATGATTATTTGTATTATGTGAATATACATGTTAAGCTATAAAAATGCTTGCTTTAAATTGGATTAATGTTTAATTGTGGATTGTGTTATGCATGACCTGCTAGAGTCTAGAAAGTGGATAGTTAGGCATGCCTAATAAAGTCTTATAGCTACAGCCCTCAGTTCCGTTTGGACCCCGATCAGGTCCCCGTTTGGTTCCTCACGACCCTTTAATGTGTATGGATCTTGTTTAAGGTCCCTTTTGAAAATGTTTTGTGAAAGTTAAAAGTAAAATTGGTTTATTGATTCTTACCCGTAAGGTACTGTCCGTAATCGGCTCGTACCCGTAAAGTACTGTCCGTATACTCGTTATCCACTCCCTCGAGTCAGCAGGTGCCTTGTATGAATTGTGATATGAGGAAATGTATGTGATATATGTATGTGTTCATTGGTGAAAAGTATAACCTGTTATGAGGATATGAATATTGTTATAAGCTTTATGATGAATGGCTTTAATTATGTGAGCATGAGTACATGCAATTATTATGCTATGATTATCGTATATTTATATACATGAGTTATGCGTGTGTATTGCCTTGACGACCGTTGTGAATGGTTGTCCTTATGCTATATGTGTGTTTCCCCACTAAGCGTTATCGCTTAGCACGGTGTGTTACCCGTGCAGGTGCGGAAGGAGTTTGCTTTGGGAGAGTCGCAGCCATCGAAGCCAACACAGCAGGGTCTTAGTGTAGGGCTTTATTTTTGTAATTTGAGGATTCTTTTTATATAGAACTCTCTTACATAAGTTTTGTAATAGCTTCCGCTTAAGTACATGTGTTTTGGGATTTGTAATTATCTGTTGTATCTCTTGGGTTGATCAAACAGTAATGTAATGCTTCCGTTATATTAATGCATGATGAGCTTTAGTTCTTATGTTTCGCAAAAGTTTTTAATTGCCCCGAATTTATGTATGTTTATCTTTGATTGAATTTATATATTTATGCTTTGTGCGTTTGCACCCTGACTCGTACGACATCTTACTCCTCATGGGATGGGATCGCCTAAGTACGGGTAAGGGGTGTTACAAGTAACCTCTAGTAAGACGCTATAACAACCCAAATAATATGAATATCGATAGTCCAATTTTTAACCTAACCAATAGAACATGTTATAATCGTTTTGTCACACAATATCTTATTTGAACATAAGTCATTGTCCATGTCAAACTTATATAGTTCAAACATATAATTTCTCAATCACTAAGTAAACTGATAAATTCAAATGACATTGATCACACTATCAATTCATTTAAGCATGGCCATGCATTTCACAGTCCTCCTTATTGAGGGGCACAATAGATATCTCTCTCATAAGAGGGGGACAAATTCCATCTTAGTTATTCACTTACCTCTATATAATTCTCATCATGCCCATTCATAGCCTTTATGATGATAATCCAATTAAAGATAACATTTGATTATGTCAAAGCATAATGTTCTTTATGTAGGAAACTGTGATAACCTCAGGTTTAAGGATTTAATAGTATAACTATTATGAGATCACTTATGACACAAACCCATATGGTAATATCATAGCGGGTCTATCCAGTACCTTGTTCTCTAACAAGTACCTATAGGTGTGATTTATATCACCATATATAAACATCTCATGATTATCAATCAAACCCATACTAGTCTTAATTTATCTTTATGCCCTTTAATGATAAATAACTAGTGATAATAAGAATAATATTAAATATTATTAACAAACATTATTGTAACATGCCAATAATATATAAATGTGGAGAAAAAACCCTTTTCTAAATGAAAATACAACATTACATAAAGGTCTAAATATTTGGCCTAAGGTATAATCACTAATAGAAATGTGGTAAAACATTGAAATATTGATTTGAATAACAGTAAATAGATATGAATAACCAATGTTTTTACACTTTTATTGACTATAAGTGTCTGATAAGTATATTTGAGCATGC